>CM054057.1:48153395-48753395 GCA_028641055.1 Alopecurus myosuroides | reverse complement strand
ACCCTTGCAGAGAGATCTCGGTGATCGCATGCTCCTTGTGCCTTGCCTAATGCTTGCCGCAGCTAATGCCGTACCAACTGCACGGTTGGTTGGCTTTGGAGTGTGGCTTTCCAGCGCCTCGGTGGATAAGTGGTGGGTCCCAAGCATATACCTTGGTCTAGTGTTTAGGTTTTAGGATTTACAGACGTAATCCAAGTCTCAACGACTAGTGATGACTTGTCTCCTACGTTTAAGCACTAAAGAGGGCAATGTCAACACATGTCTATTTGTGTGTGCAGAAACGTTCGTCACTTTTCTTCCAATATACATTAAAATAAAACATTGCACGGGGCTATGGGCCCATTTATATACTGATCATAAACGTACAAAGGGATAGGTACATAGTTTGGTTTTACATTACAACGGTGAGCATGATTTGCTCTTATCTATAACTAGCTATAGCTAGCGTAACAACCAAATCCCAACTATACATCACGTTTAAAACACATAACTTCTTGAGCATGCCTTCAACGCAAAACGTTGGCAAGGGACCAGAGAGAGAATTTTATTGTTGAAGTGAAGTTCCTCAAGCCACACTAAGGTACACATTTCTTAAGGAAGTTGTCCAGAAAGTTGATTACTGTTAAGGTATAAGCTAGTGAGCTTAGTCAAGTTTCCAAAGGTAGAAGGGATGGAACCAATAAGATTGTTAGTGCTGATATCCAACTGTTGTAAATTCACCAGGTAACCTAGTTCCAGAGGAATATATCCGGACAACTGATTTATATCAAGGTTTAAGCTCGCGAGATTAGTCAAGTTTCCAAAGGTATTAGGGATGGAACCAATGAGTTTGTTATATGTAAGACCCAACACTTGTAGATTTACCAAGTAACCTAGTTCAGGAGGAATACACCCGGAAAGTTTGTTATTCCATAGGTCCAAGTCATTGAGACTAACCAAACTCCCGAAAGTATCAGGGATGGAACCAGTGAGTTCATTACTGCTAAGAATCAACTCTTGTAAATTCATTAGGTAACCTAGTTCTCGAGGAAGATATCCAGTGAGTCGATTTCTTTCAAGGTACAAATTAATGAGCCCAGTCAAGTTTCCAAAGGTATGGGGGATGGAACCCATGAGATTGTTACTCCCAAGTTCCAAATATTCCAATTTCACAAGGTAACCTAGTTTTGGAGGAATAACGCCAGAGAGTTGGTTATCCCATAGGTACAAAATAATGAGCTTAGTCAAGTTTCCAAATGTTTGGGGGATGGAACCCGTGAGATTGTTACTCGTAAGTTGCAAATCTTCTAAATTCACCAGATAACCTAGTTCTGGTGGAATACGACCGGAGAGTTGGTTACCCCATAGGTACAATCCGTTGAGATTAACCAAATTTCCAAAGGTGCTGGGGATGGAACCAATGAGTTTGTTACTGTTAAGAGCCAACTCTTCTAAATTCACAAGGTCACCTAGTTCTCGAGGTATACAACTGGAAAATTGGTTACCCCATAGGTACAAGCCCTTGAGATTAACCAAACTTCCAAAGATACTGGGGATGGAACCAATGAGTTTGTTACTGCTAAGATCCAACTGTTGTAAATTTACCAGGTAACCTAAATTTCTAGGGATGGGGCCTGTGAGATTGTTGTTGGACAAATCTAAGGTACGTAGCTTTCTTAGGTATTCTAGTTCACTTGGGATGGGACCCGACAAGTGATTGCCCGACAAGTCTAGCCCCACGAGACCACCTATTTGTTTAATTTGTGCGGGTATTTCACCAGAAATTTCATTCTCCTGGAGCATCAGATGCCGCAAGTTTGGCAAGGATGATGCTAGAGAAATTGGAAAAGAGCCCCTTATCTGGTTGTGTGAGAGCTGGAGGCTCGTGAGGGTAGCCAATGCCGTGAAGTTGAGGGCGTCGAGCTTCCCTCTCAGCCCTAACCCTTGCAGAGAGATCTCGGCGATCACATCCTCCTTGTGTCTTGCCTGATGCTTGCCGCAGCTAATGCCATACCAGCTGCACGGCCATGTGTGGTTTCCCCAGGATTTTAGCTCGGCTGGTTGGCTTTGGAGTGTGGCTTTCCAAGCAAGGAGAGCCCCAGCTTGTTCTTCCAGGGATGGCACAGCCATGGCCGGGGTAAACCAGGCTGCTAGTACTAGTAGTAGAGCAAGTGAGATGAGCTTTGGGAGAGGGGAGGCCCCCATGAATAGTAGCATACTGAGAGTTGGTTTGTGTGTGTATGCTTGTGGAACTTCAGGCTGTCGCCTATATATGCTACCTAGCTGCACTATCCAGCTAGCTACATGGCCACATTTGACATTTTGATCGACCTAGCTACCGTCTAGCTGCCAGAGCATTAGCCAGACTAGTCTACAAAACCATAGCCATTCATTGGCCATAGACAGCTCCAGGAGACCACGACCGGAGGACTAGCACACCCCGTCAGTCGTCGGAAATTGAAGACACAAGCTGTCTCAACAGCTACGTGTAGTACCTTCCCATGCTTCTTGTAGAGCGCTATGTACTCGTCGCCGGCAAATTAATTTAAAGCCGTGATGTCTATATATACCTACAAGTTTAATTACCTACAAATATATTGCTAACGGACGATATATATATCCAAGAACATATCTTGTCCACATGATTCCAATAATACATTCTCTAACGCTCGCGGTTTATCAGGGTGGACGAACTTTCCTTTGGAATTAATACGAGAATTGTGGACCAGTGATCGAACTTTTTTTCCAACCCTTTCCATTAACTTTCATCAACGGAAATACAACGGTTCGACAAACATAACAGGAAGAAGAAAGGGGCAGATAACTGGTAGGAAAACCCGCTGCACGGTCTCAATGGTAGAAAATAGGCCTTTAGTCCCGGTTCGCAAAGGCCATTATTCCCGGCTGTGCAACCGGGACTAAATATGCGCGACTAAAGCACCCCCCCCCCCTTTAGTCGCGGCTCTTACGAACCGGGACTAAAGGTCCGTCCACGTGGGCGCTAGGAGTCCGTCGGGACGGAGGACCTTTAGTCCCAGTTCTCGTGGTTAACCGGGACTAAAGGCCTCCTCCGTAGGTTTAGGGTTTTAGCCCCCCTAAACCTGGTTTCTTTTTAATTTGTACTGTCTTATTTCTTTTATATTTTATTTTGTGTTTTATTTTAATTTTGATAAAGTTTCAGTACACATATATTATCTACGCTACTATATATATGCATATGAAATTTCCAACAAAAAGAATTCAATAGGAATATATATTCAATCTCGGGTGACCATATACAACTTCGAACAAGTTTCCATACACGATTAAGATGGATGACCATACACAACTTCGAACAAGTTTCAATCTCGGAGATGCATATAATTTGATTCGTCCTCGGTATAGTGTTCTCCTTTAGGATCGAGGACTTGGCTCATGAAAAATCCTGTTAATTCCTCTTGAATTGGTCGGAAGCGAGCTTCTAGACTAAGCTTCCTCCACAAGTTATCCGTCGCCTTCCGCACGCTATCCGACACATTTCGCTCAGTGGTGTGTTTCCGGATGTTCTCACAAACATAGTATCCACATAGATTGGTCCCCGGTGGCTGCTTATCCACATTAAGTAACCTTCTAAAATCTAGCTGATGTTTGAATTCACTAACAATTTCTTCTGAGAACCGTCTCCAAACCCTACAGGGCAAAGAAAATTAAATGAACAAGAGAGTTATTAGTTACTTGATATTAGGAAATGAACGAAAGAGACCGATCGATATAGAGCGCAAATGATTGAAAATAATTACTTTTGCAGCATTTTTCTCATGTCGGCCCAACGCTTTGAATCTGAATCCATAGAGTCCATGATAAAAACTATGAAGGTGTGAAGTTCAATTTTTAGCAGAATCCAGTGGAACATGCGGACACGTTACATGCACAGTCATGCATAACTCATCGATTAGACATACCAGGCATGGAGTAAACAAAAGAGAATGGACACAAGAGAGAAACACTCACCCAAAATGGTAAGGAAATAGAATATGACTTTTGAGTTGATACTTTCTAAGAAACCTGTACAAGTCTTTCTCCACGTCTTCGGGGTGATGTTGTAACACATGTCCATTAACGATATGTGGGTCAATGAACCCAACATCATGGATGTTTCTTATTTTGCATTCCCAAATCTTCAATCTGCATAATAGCGTACGCAACAATATAGTTAGGATATATATATATAGTTAGGATATATATAGTGCAGGCAATGAAGAACGAGATGAGGTAGAAATAAATCACTTACAGAACGTAGCAACTCAGGATAGATTTGTCGAGCTCGCGCAGATTGAACAGCTGGAACAATTCACTCATATGAACTTCTACAGAGTACCGTTTGGTGTGATGCTGCTCTGTAACATCCGCATAAACATATTCTTTGTCGGCCCATGTTATGAAATTCTTGTACCAACGTAGCAGATTTCGCATTTGTGGTGCTAGACACTTTTCCTGCGTAGCCTCGACGAGAGGCCCATTCCCCACATATTGTAATACTACCTCACTAGTTGGCGCATCCTCAAGGCCTAACGAGGCACGAAGAGTCAAACACATATCGGCTGCTTGTTTCATGGCACTCGCTACAGTCAATCCATTTGCTGCCGCAGCTGCTATGACCTCGGGTCCTCTTCCGGACGGGCTTTCACTATGAGCGGGGGGATCGATTGTTTATTCCGCATCCCGAGCTGGTCAACTTGTTTCTCGCTTTTTTTTCTTTCTTCTTTCTCCTCCTTCAATATTTCTGCTTGCCTACGAAGTTCACTTCCATAGTCGCCAGGCATATTCAGCTCGGCTTGGGACGGTGTCGTCAAAAAACCCGTAGCCCACTTCTTTGCCTTCAGAGTGTATACTTCCTTGGGCTTAGGCTCCTTTAGCGCCTTCTGATCGGCCTTCCATTTCTCATAATCAGCATCCGCGGCCAATTTGGTTTCAGCTTCACTAAGTTCCCAAGGCCTTGGGAGGATAGGCTTCAGTGATGGCTCCGGTACCCGTGTGGTCTTAGGTACATAAGGGTCCGGGTTAATATTCCAGGAGCGGGTTTCCTTGCTGTCCGACTGCTTCTGCTTCTTCGCCGGAGGAGGAATGGGGGGCGGCGGCTGCTTACCCGCCGGAGGAGGATTGGGGGGCGGCGGCTGCTTACCCGCCGGAGATTGTGGATCGGGGGACGGCGTCGAATGGCGTGAAGGAGGTGTAGGTGAACCACCACCACCAGCACCACCACCATCGGAGGGGGGGTGGACTTGTTAGCCTTGGCGCCTCGCCTGGAAACACTGTGTACTTGTTTTTCCATATAATGAACTGGCCTTTGACATCTCCAAGTCTTCTCTCCCCTTCGGGTGTAGCTATGTCAATCTCCAGGTCCTCAAACACTTGGACTATGTCTTCCACCATGACACGAGCATTGCCATATGGAATGGGGTTGTTGTGGTGGAGTGCTCCAGGTGTACAGGGTAAAGCACTGTCGGTAGCTACCTTCGTCGAGATGTTCCCCACGGGATAATGCAGATCACATTCTTTCATCTCCTTTACATCATCCACGGGGTAGTGAGGCTCCGGTGCACGAATCTCCATCATCGGTGCATTAGCACCTGCAGGCGGGGCCTCCGTGGAAGCCACGCTGCTTCTCCGCTGCTGCTGGCTTCCGAGATCTGCTGCATGATCTTCATGCGGCCCTGCAGGTGCCGATCTTTCTTTCACAAGTCCATGCATGGTCTGCTTCAACTCACTAAGTTCCGATACAACCTTCGCCAAAAGATCTGCATCCCGGTCCGTCTTTCTCTTACGGCTTCTGTAACAGTACGGGTCACTGTCCTGGGAAAACCCTAATTTCCACGGAATTCTGCCTTTGCCTCGTACATGTCCTCCGTGTTCATCATTCCCGAGGGCTTTTGTCAGTGCGTATCTCTCTCTGTTGAACGTGATCAAGCCCTGTTGAGCCTTGGTCATTGCGTCAATATGGGCTTGGGTGGGAGCAAACTTTTTCTGCCGATGAACACACGCCCCTGTCTCCGGGTCTAGCGACCCCCATGCCCGTACCACCAGCATTTGGCTCTTTCGTCCCATCCCTCTGTACCTAGAGGGATTCCTCGCGCCCTCAGGACCTCCTCCATCTTCCTCCACTTAGGCGCCGAAAGGCGGTATCCTCCTGGCCCCATAACATGATGGTACTGTTTCTTATCCGCACTAGCCTTATTTTTTTTCGATATTTCCTTGAAATGCTCCGATTTCTTTTGCCTCACAAATTCTGGTCAATCATTTTCAGTTTCTCATGTTGTCCTTTGAAATCCGGAGTCTTTCCCTTGTTGACATATTCACGGGTTAATTTTTTTTTGAAGTTCTGGAATGCTTCGGCCATCTTCTGAAGAGCGAACTCTTTGACTAGCCTCCTCTTCTCACGTCCACCCAGAACCTCGTTACCGAATTCATTGACTTTGTTGTATTCCGGAGGTAGAATGAAATGTTCCATAAGCTTTCTCCACCAATCCTTTTTCGTTCTCTTGTCGACAAAACTGAAACCAAGACGTGCCTTCTTTGGCTCCTTCCATTCCTTGACGGTGATCGGGACGTTGTCTCTAACAACGACTCCGCATTGGTTGATAAACTTTGTGGTGTGCTGTAGGTGCTTGCCGGTTTCACCGACTAATTCGATGGTATATGTTTCTCCTTGTTTCATCGCCTTGGATTTGCCACGCTTTGTCGTACTCGATCCGGCCGAGGGCTAAAATAAGAAAGAGAGTCGCGCGCGTTAATGCATATGTATTCACATTTCAGTAAGTTTGTATCACGAGAGGATCAATGTATATATATACCTCGCCGGAGGTGGTTGGTACTTGCAATTCGAGATCGTCGTTTGTCGACGGTTGACCTCCGTCGACAATGTCCATTCCTTCACCTTCTTGATCATCGACAATGTCCGTTCCTTCACCGTCAAGGTTCAGAAAAGAAGAGACTACATCCTCTTCTTGCTCATCTTCTGGGACCGACACATAAGGGATCTCGTTGTTTATGATGCCCATTATATAACCTTCAGCCTCCGGATCCCTAAGCGCCAAGTCTCTATCGTCCGCCATATATCACTCCTGAAGACATGCATGGTAGTAAAAATTAATTAAGTATAAAGGAATTAAAAAATAAGATTAAGGGTACGGTATAGAGGAGGAGCAAATATTGGTACTTAATAATTTTGCAACTTAATAGTACTAGTACTGACGGTGATTTTTAGTAGAAATGAGACTTAGCAAATATTGTCGTAGTAGGGAAAACAGATTGCTAGGGTTTTGGGTCGAAGAACGATGACCACCGGAGGGGAAAACCATACTTTAGAGGTGTGTCCAAGATTAGTTGCTCAAATGACTTGGAGAACCACATAGCTAGGTTTCATTTGCTTTTCTGGTCATTTTGGTATATTACACTTAATATTCTGAATTTATTGAATTAAAACTTATTTTCATTATTTTAATGAATTTAATTCAAATTTTTTTGACTTTTTTTTCACTTAGAAAAAAACGAGTGCTGAAAAAAAAAGTGCCAGCAGCCCAGCCCAACTGCGCCAGCAGCCCGCGCCCCTCTGCGCCAGCAGCCACCGCCCTGTGTCAAAAAAAAAAACGCCAGCGTGACGTCACCCTTCCTCTGTTCGCGTCCCTGGACGGGGGGTCGTCGTCGTCCTCACCGGCGCGCGGTGGTTCGACCGGCCCGTTCGTGTTCGTGTTCGTTCGAAGGCGGCGCGCGTTCGTGTTCGTGTTCGTTCGAGGGCGGCGCGAGGCCCGCGGGGGAACCTACCGGAGACGGCGGCGCGGGGCGGGGGCGGAGCAGGGCGGGCGCGGTGGAGAGAAGGGCGCGGGCGACGGCGGCGACGACGACGGCGATGGCGCGGTCCTCTCTCAGAGTCTCTGCGCGGGCGACGGCGACGGCGGAATCGGCGACGCGCACGGAGAAGACGAGCAGGGCGCCGGCGCGAGGAAGACGAGCAGGGCGGAGATGCGGTTGGTCCTTAGAAAAATTTCGGGGCAGAGAATATATAGGGCCAGCCTTTAGTCCCGGTTGGGGACACCAACCGCGGCCTTTAGTCGCGGTTGGTGTCACGAACCGCGACTAAAGGTGTTTTTTCAAATACTTTTCTTTTTAAAATCTTACAAATACAAATAATATATCAGAAAATTCAGAAAAATAAAACTAATTCATTGTAAAATCTTACAAATACAAATAATATATCAGAAAATTCAGAAAAATAAAACCAATTCATTTTAAAATCTTACAAATACAAATAATATATCGGAAAATTCAGAAAAATAAAACTAATTCATTTTAAAATCTTACAAATACAAATAATATATCAGAAAATTCAGAAAAATAAAACTACTTCATTTTAAAATCTACATAATGGCGTGATAAAAAAGGCAGTACATAATGGCAAGAGTGGATCTAAACCTAAACGGAGAGCATAGATGATCTACATAATTGCAAGACTGTGGATCTGATATCTGCTAGCATACTGCTGCCTAGGCCTATAGTACTTCGACTCGTAGTCGTCGTAGTCGTCGCCGTCGTCGTCACTATCGTCGGACGGTGCTCTGCACTCCCTCGGAGGGTCACGATGTAGTTCATGACGCTCTGAAGAGTCCGTCTGCCGCCCCACCACAGCCGACGACCGGCCTCGTTGAAGTTCGAAGGAGGCGGGCCGTTCTCCTCGTACCTGGCGAGCGCACTCTCACGCCGATTAATGAAGAAGGCGTCCCAAGTAGGGCGGTAGTCAGGATTCCAACTGGGATTCCTCCGCTGCTCCGGCGTGAGCTCGTGGTAGTAGTGGTTCGTGATGGCCGCCCGATGCGCCACACCTTGAGGAAGAGGAGGTATCGGCACTCCTCCGGCGCTCAGCATCCGACCGGCGGGAACGCTGTAGCCGGGCGGGCAGGGGTAGTTTGAGGCGGAAAGTGCCTCCGCCTGGATGAATGTTAGAGTGGGTACGGTAGAAGCCATGAGAGAGTGGTGAGTTTGTATGTTTTTATGCCAATGGTGTGGCAATGCATACATATATATAGCGAGAAGAAAACCTACCCCTTTAGTCCCGGTTGGGGACACCAACCGGGACTAAATGGTTCGTGTTTCGTTGGGAAACGGATCATCCCTTTAGTCCCGTTCTGTTTTCCCAACCGGGACGAAATGGTTACGGTTTCGTTTGTACCAATCAGATAGAATCACACGGATCGTGTGTTTCTTTCAAGCGCTTGTGAGTCGTTGGATCCGGGGTGTGTTTCTTTCGAGCTGTTGTGAGCCGTTCGATCAGGGCTACGGTGTGTTTCTTTCGAGCTGTTGTGAGCCGTTGGATCAGGGTGTTTCTTAACCGTTGGATCAAAACCCTAGCACAACACTTTGTGAGCCAGAGGACCCTATATATAGCCCACCTTCATACACCGGTCAGTTCATCAACCAAATACAAAACATCCGGATTCGCCATCATACGTCATGCCGTGCATTTGGTATGCATATATGCACCCAGTAGCCACAGTGGGGCTGTATGATGGCGGTACCGATTGTTTTGTTCTACATACCCCTTTAAGGTTTGATACATCATATATTCAGTTCATCGAGCAAATACAAAACATCCGTATTCGCCATCATACGTCCTGCCGTGCATTTGGTATGCATATTGTACCCAGTAGCCACGGTAGGGCTGTATGATGGTGATACCGTTTGCTTTGTTCTACACCCCCCTTTAAGGTTTGCCCCAAAATTTTTGAACTCTCTGTCGATCTTTCTCCATTGCGTTCCATCAGCGGGGTGTCTCAACTCCCCGTCGGACTTACGGTCCTCTTTGTGCCATCACAACAACTTGGCATGCTCTTTGTTCCTGAACAGACGTTTCAACCGTGGTATTATAGGAGCATACCACATCACCTTGGCGGGAACCCTCTTCCTGGGTTTCTCGCCCTCAACATCGTCACCAGGGTCATCGCCTCTGATCTTATAACGCAATGCAGTGCATACAGGGCATTCGTTCAAATTCTCGTATTCACCGCGGTAGAGGATGCAGTCGTTAATGCATGCATGTATCTTCAGAACCTCTAAACCTAGAGGGCAGACAACCTTCTTTGCTTTGTACGTACTGGCGGGCAACTCGTTATTCTTCGGAAACATATTCTTCAACATTTTCAGCAAATTTTCAAATGATGAGTCAGCTACACCTTCCCGTGCCTTCCATTTCAGCAAATCCAGTGTGCAGCCCAGCTTTTTCAGATTATTATCGCATCCTGGGTACAGCGACTTCGTGTGATCCTCTAACATGCGATCCAAATTCTCCCTCTCCTTGTCAGTTTCGCAGCGTCTCCGTGCATCAGCAATGGTCTGACCAAGATCATCAGCGGGCTCATCATGTGCCTCTTCTTCACCTTCACCTTCACCTTCCCCTTCCCCACCTTCAGCATCATCCTCCATGAAAGTATCACCGAAAGCCTCATGATAGTTGTCATCGATATCATCCCTTTCTTCATCTTCTTCCATTCTAACCCCTCTTTCTCCATGCTTGGTCCAACAATTATAGATTGGCATGAAACCGTGCCGAAGCAGGTGCATGTGAACGTCTCTTGAGGAGGAGTAACCCTTCTGATTCTTACATTCAGCACATGGACAGATAATAGAACCTCGGTGCTTGTTCGCATTTGCCACTACGAGGAAATCTTTCAAACCCGTAGTGAACTCGCCGGAGAGTCGGTTACCATACATCCATTGCCAATTCATCTGCATTATTATCATATAAAGTATATAATTAACCATCATGCATTTGTTAAACTAACTAGCTAGAAATAATACAAATCATGAAAGGTTCAAGTTGTTAACCGCGATCGCGGAGGAAAAATAAATGACAAAGCTCAAGTGTGGCTCGGACACTTCATATCATGTGTGTTTCATGCTCTCGGGCATTTCATCGAACACCTTGTGTGCATAGGAGGAGCCAAAAGCAAACCCACAACCCCCTTGTGAATATTATGAATAGAAGTGACACCAAATATGGCTAAGTGCAGCAAGGTGAGTCCTATATAGGGATGGTCCTTTAGTCCCGGTTGGCCTGACCAACCGCGACTAAAGGCCTTCGGGCTAGCCTGAGGACCTTTAGTCCCGGTTGGCCTGGCAAACCGGGACTAAAACCCCTCCCGTCTGCCAGCTGTCGACCCTGCGCGCTGGGCCCAGATAGTTGGTCGCGGGTCTCCTCCCGAACCGCGACTAAAGACCCCTTTGGTCGCGGTTCGATTATTTTGGGGACTAATGGGGGCGTATGAAAGGCATATTTTCTACCAGTGTCTCGACTCGAGACACGCACTACGGGGCAAAAAACCTACCACCTAAACTACCAAAACAAAAGGATACCAGTACAACATAGAGCACAAACAGGAAACCGACAAAAGTCGCCACAACACACAAACTGAGCCAACTATAACCACACAGTCTAGACAAACAAGCGTTGATTGCAGAAGAAAAGCTCCACGCTCAATCTGCTGATCGGTCTGTTATGCGAAGGATCCCCACAGCAGGTCTCCTGGCACTGCATTGAGCAGCAAGCAACGCCGCCTTGCGCATCAGCTTCCCTCCCCCTTCTCTGATCTTCGCACTGTCTCTGGCTTCATAGAGGCCTGCCCAATAACACAGCAGAGAACAAATATTGAAAAAAGTAGTTACAGGCCCAACTATCTCTCCTAGGAGATCTAACCACCTTTTTCTCAAAAGTTATAGCATTCCTGGTGGACGAGATAGCCCAACAGACAACCGCAAGCATAAGCATATGAAACTTATCTCTCCCAGGAAAAAAGCAATGAAACCAGGCAGTGCTCTGCCACAAAGTTCTAGGGCAAGTAGTAGTCCCAACCATTCCCCCGAGAGCCCCTCAGATCACTTTGGCATGGGAGCACTCGAAAAACAAGTGAGAAGCCGATTCTACATCGTTACAAAAAGAGCAAGTAGGGTTCCCCAACCATTTTCTCTTGTTAAGGTTATCCCTAGTGAGGATTGCATCCCAGTAAAGCTGCTAGAGAATTTTTTTGATTTTTAACGGGATTCTAGCTTTCCAAATCCACCTGTTATCAGAACCAGATAAGTTTGATTCCAGGAAACAATATACTGACTTGGTCGAAAATCTCCCATTAGCATTAAAGGACCAAGTAATTTGATCAGCCTCATTCGCTCTCGGCCTTTCATACAACCTGGCTACAATAAGATTCCATTGGTTAGCCAAATCAGGCGAAAAACAACGTCTAAAAGGATACTCGCAATTACGAGATAACGCCTTCTCCACCGTCCAATCTTGAGCTTGGCAAATATCAAAAAGACCAGGATATGAAACACACACGGAACATCCATCCAGCCAGGCATCTTTCCAAAAGCGGACTATATTTCCTTTCCCCAAAACAACTTTTCTCCCAGCCATATAAGCATCCTTTACTATCATCAAGGCTTTCCAACATGGCGAGTCAGTAACTTTTCCCTTCACAAAAGCCATTGTTTTTCCTCTAAGATACTTGGAATCGACAATTTTTTTTGCCACAAACCGTTTTGAGTTTCCAACTTCCACCACCATTTGAAAAGTAAACTAACATTCTGTTGATGATGATTTTTCACACCCAGACCCCCTTTGTTTTTAGAGCGTCACTGGTAGAACCTAGGGATCTACCGGGACGTGGGCGTAGGTTGTAGGGGAAGGAGGGGGTTGTGTGGAGGCGTGGCGCGCGCAGCCGGCGGCTGGGCGCCGTCGCGCGAGAGCTAGGGAAGGGCGGCGGCTAGGGCAGGGGCAGCGGCTGGGAGAAGGCCGACTCCTCTGGGAGTCGGCAATAATGATATTGATTATTGCTTGTTCAATCACGAAGGGATACATGTGTTTATATAGGAGGACGGCCTCCTCTAAACCCTAATTTACTTGGGCTAAGCCCACAACTAAACCGACCATAACATCTCTCCCCGCCTTCTCAAACAGCTCGTCCTCGAGCTGAACTTCTGGAAACTGCTGGCGGAACTCATCCCGGATCGGCGTCGGTCTTGGAGACAGCTGCATTGGCCGGCCCAGCGGTGACGACATTAGCCGCCACGTCGTCTACGGTCTCCAAGTAGAATAGGCGTGGGCAAACGTGGCCCGGTACGTAGAGCTCGTCGCAGTTGAAGCACAACCCTTTACGGCGGCGCTCGAGCTGTTCGGCCGTGGTCAGCCGACGGAACGGCCGCATCGCGGCTGGATCGGATTGCCCCACATGAGTCAAGGCTGTGGGCGCCTGGCCTGCTGGTGTCGGTGGGGGGCGGGCGGGCGGCCGAACGTCGCTGGCTGGAAAGGCCTGCTGCATGGCCCGCACGCGCTGCTCGAAGGTGCGGGCGTAGTACATGGCCGACTGCAGATCCTGAGGATCCCGCATCTCCAGGTCGACGCGAATGTGGTCCGGCAGGCTGCCGACGAATAGCTCGGCGCGCTGCGAGCCGTGACGCCAGGCGCATGGCACGCCAACGTCTGGAAGCGATCGGCAAAGTCCTGCACCGAGGAGATGAAGGGAAGGCGACCGAGCTCGGCCAGTCGGCTCCCGCGTATCGGAGGCCCGAACCGGAGGAGGCAAAGGTCGCGGAAACGCTCCCACGGAGGCATCCCACCCTCGTCCTGCTCAAGGGCGTAGTACCACGTCTGGGCGGTGCCACGGAGGTGGTAGGAGGCGATCCACGTGCGGTCGGACGCAAGGGTCCGCTGCCCCCTGAAAAACTGGTCGCACTGGTTCAGCCAGTTCAGGGGGTCGACGGTGCCTTCGTAGGTGGCGAACTCCAGCTTGGTGAAGCGGGGCGGCTGCTGGCTGCGCGGGGCGACAGCGAAGGCTCCCTCGTGACGACCCATCGCAGCGGGGGGCGAGTAGGTGGGCACCATGGGCCCCCCTGGAAATGGTGGCCGCCGGCGCCGATGTAGGGTTCAGCGTACCCGGCGAAACCCCCGAAGGTCGTGGCCGAGGGCGATGCGGCCGACTAGAGCACGGTCGGCTGGGCAGGCGCGGTCGTATAGACTGACGCGTCGAGCCAGGCCGGAAGTTGGGACGGCGAGGGCGGGAACCTGATCTGAGTGATCGGGACCCCCTGGTGGGAGGCGGCTGCCGACGGCGACGGCGCGAGGGCCGTGGACGGCGGCTGTGATGGCGCGGATGGCGGCGCGGTTTCGAACGTGGGCGCGGTGGCCCACGACGGCAGCGGAGACGGCGACGGCGGAAACTGGAGCTCGGTGATCGGAACCCTCTGTTTCTGCGGAGCGGAAACCGGCGGTGGCGCCGTCCCCTGGAGGAGCACTGCGATGGCGTGCTTGATGTCGGAGACCGCCTCGGTCAGGTCGCGGAGGCCCGTAGAGAGCTCCTGGATCGAGAGGATGGGGCGGGCTCCCGAGCCGGCGCGGCCGGGGCCGCAGACGCCGACGGCGGCGCCATGGTGGTGGACGCGCCCGACGAGGCGATCGCGGTGGAGGCGGTGGGCAGTCCCGAAGACATCGCAACCGAGGAATCTGATACCAAACTGGTAGAACCTAGGGATCTACCGGGACGTGGGCCATAACAGTCACACCCTCGCCCATTTAACCATATGATACTTCTTCTTCTTGCTCCTCCCAGCCCAGAAGAACCTCCTTCTGTGTTTGTCTAACTTCTCAATAAACGACTTGTTCAATAAAAACATCGACATATAGTACATAGGTATTCCAGTGAGGCTAGAATCAAGCAGTGTTAACCTACCACCTGAGGAAGCAACATCACTAATCCACCCCCCCAACTTCTTTAGCATCTTACCATCCAAAAAGTCCCAGTCGATCATTTTTAGATTGGAGAAAGTAATAGGAACCCCGAGATATTTCAAAGGTAACTGCCCAACATTGCAATTGAACATGTTAGAGTAAAAGGAGGCAACATCATTATCACCTCCAACCATATAAACCTCACTTTTTTGAAAGTTTATTTTCAGACCTGACATTAGTTCAAACAGGTGTAACAGGAGTTTCAGGTTAATGGCTTTATCCATATCATGAGATAGGCATAACACCGTGTCATCGGCATATTGTAGAATTGCAATCCCATTAGTCACTAAGTCAGGTGTCATTCCACAAATCAAACCATTGGATTGAGCTTGTAGCACCATCTGAGTCAAAACCTCTCCCACCATATTAAAGAGGGAGGGAGATAGCGGGTCCCCCTGTCTCACCCCTTTCGCACTTTGGAAATAATTCCCAGTTTGATTGTTAATTTTCACACTAACAGTCCCATTATGAAGGATTTGTTGTATCCAGGAACACCAGGTGTCATCGAAACCCCTAGCCTTAAGACAACACAAAAAGAAATCCCAATTTACTTTGTCATAGGCCTTTTCAAAATCGAGTTTCAAAACAATGCCAGTTTGTTTTTTAACATGGGCATGATGCATAATTTCATGAAGTGAGCAGATGCCATCCATGATGTTTCTGTTTTTACTAAAAGCACTCGGATGAATACTAAACAACTTAGAGGCAAAAGGCTCAAGCCTGAGAGTGAGTGTTTTAGTGATTAACTTGTAAATACACCTGAGAAGGCAAATAGGCCGAAATTGCTGGATTTTGTTTGCTTCTGCAACTTTAGGTAGCAAATCTATCACTCCATAGATTAGGCATTGGACATCTAATTGACCCGGTGGAAGTGTTCAAATAAACGCATAACATCGTTCTGGACCACTTCCCAACAATGTTGATAAAACTCTGTAGGAATATTATCCGGCCCAGGAGCTCTATTAGCATCCATTGAGAATAAACCCTTCTTCACTTCTTCCACAGAAAAAGGTTTAGTAAGAATATCATTATCCTCGACAGACAAGTTTTCATCACTTGACCACAAGGAAGGAGATAAATCAAACAGGTTACCAGGGGCTGGTCCAAATAATTTTTTGTAATACGAGTATCCAATTTGAGGAGATTGTTAGTCCCTTCCACTACAACACCATTATTTTCTAAAGAGAAGACATAGTTCTTTCTTTTTCTACCATTTGCGATTTTGTGTAAGTATGAGGTGTTTAAATCCCCCTGTAACAACCACCTCGCATGGGCCCACTGATACCAATACGATTCTTCCTCGACATCCATTTTAAAGATCTCAACCTGGATAAAGGATCTTCTACTGGATAAATCAGGAGACAAATCATCTGTTTCCTCCATTTGTTCCAACTTATTCAATTCCTCTCTCAGTTCTTTTTTCTTTTTCTTGAAATTGCCAAAAATATTAGAGCCCTATCCTTTGAAATCTTTTTTAAATATCTTGAGTTTAATATTAATGATATCAATAGGATCCACACTATGCACAGGTTGCCCCCAAATCTCAGCAACCTTTGGCAAAAAATCCTCATTAGATAGCCAGGAAGTGTCAAATTTGAATTCTCTTTTGGTATGAGTCATCTTATTATCACCTGAATCTAACAACAACATATTTGTGGTCATATTGATCCCTCACCAATTTTCTAACCAAAGCCATAGGAAAAAGTTGTTCCCAGCCAGTGGACATAAGAACCCTATCCAACTTTTCGAGGGTAGGATCTCTCTGTTTGTTAGACCAGGTATACTTACCCCCCACCATGTCAATCTCTCTTAAGAAAAAGGAGTTAATCATAGAGTTGAATATCCCCGAGGAAGGAGGCAAAACAGTAGGTTTATTTTTTTCTGACATGTTTCTCATGATATTGAAGTCCCCCCCCCCCCACACAATAAAGGGGCAGTCCACAGAACTGCAAATGGAAGCTAACTCAGCTAGGAAATTATTTTTTAATTCTTCATGGGCTGGGTCATAAACCACCCCACAGGCCCACCTGCATTTCTTAATTTTGTCCCAAAGGTAGACCATGATCATATGATTACCAAGATTTACATTTTGAACCTCCAAGGAATCATATTTAAAACCGCAAAGGATACCCCCAGACTAGCCAACTGAAGGAATCCATTTCCAGAAAAATTTATTTCCTGGATCAATTTTTCTAAAGAATCCAGGAGAATACTTTTGCTTCATAGTTTCAACAGGCCAATGAAATCCAAACTGTTTTCACCAATAGTATCCATGATACAAGTAGATATGCCTCCTTACCCGCACCCCTTATATTCCATAAACCACCCATCATTTAAACTTATCGGGATTTTTTTTGTCTGACAGGCCTAACAGGAGCCATGGTAGCCGTGTCACTCTCCTTCTCCCTTCTAGAAATAGGACGAGAAACCACCACACTAGATTTCTTTTTTAATAATTTATTTTCTTTCTTAGATTTGACCATAGTAAATGATTCATCTAACTCCCCATCACTAAGCCAATTCAAACACAAAGGGGTCCTCACACCATTATCATGCACAGTGACTAAAGGAATATCTGAAATGGATATGTTTTTCTCAGCCAAGCTAGCTCCAGATTTTTCCAGCTCTCTAAGTGTGTCAATATTATCAAAAGGTATATCGATTCCCATCATAGCCGCACGAGTCATAATTTCTAGGTTGGATAGAACAGAAAAAGAATTAGAGGACTGTGCAGCAGAACTATACTCACATTCCAGGTTTCTCTTCTTGGAAGCTGCAACTGCTCTCTCCCTGACGTCCACCATCTTTTTTGTTCGATCCCGAACCCCATCAACAACATCTTCCCCATGGTTTTCTTCAATATCCCCATCTCCATGATCAACAGATGGGGGAGACTAGAGAGAGTAAGAAATAGCAGTGGTCCCCTCATCGGGACTGGAGTTCTCAATATCTGCGATAATAGGATCAGCAGGCCAGGTATCTCCCACAACCACAACAACATATGACATGGCCAAATTTTTTTCCTGCCCAGCATTCTCTAGGGGACTATTTTCTTTTTCCACCACAGGGGTACTAGGTGACTGTACCTTCCCATCTCCTAAGCTAGGAGCCAATCCCTCCTCCACCATCAAACTGCCAGGGGACAAGAAATCTGTCTCAGGAATCTTCCCCGCACCACAGCTGTTAGCCTTTTTGTCTATCATTTTGCTCCTGCTCTCTCTAGCAATCACATCAATCAGTAGTCCTTCATCTACCTCACTCTCCTCCTCAGATTCATGTTCAGGGACCACCGGAAGGAGCCTTTGGCAATGGGATCTCCCAAAACCAGTCCCCACAAAACTGGCTGAAGCATTTTGACTGTCAGATGATGCAGCTTAATCTTCTCGATACTGTTCACTTTTGTGTCTCTTAGGTGAAGGGTGCAGTGAAGATTCACTCACAGGAATTGAAACATGGTTACCAGGAGGCCCTTGAGTCACAATACTATCAACCTCATACAGGAAATCATAGAAATACTCTTCGAGGACACCTTCTGCAGACTTAGGGAGTCTGGATATGTCTCTGCAACCCAACAAAATACGACAGTATTCTAGTTTGTGCAAGGTAGCTTGATCAATTTCCAACGTTACCCCCACCAAAGACCCGAAATAAGCTACGTTTGCATCACACCTCTTGTCCACAGGGATATTGCGAACCTTCACCCAAGCTTTGTGCAGCATGCCTTTGGCACCTACAGCCGCAGACCAAGGGGCCAGGTGCAGCACAGCATTACAGAGCTTCATCTCCATACGTCCACCGAAATAGCATGTTCTTTCTACCTCTCTAGGACTAGGAAACCGCATAGTGAATTGAGTGACATTAATCCTCCTCGCAGTACATCGCCAACTGGATCGCAAGTACTCTGTAAACTCTTGTTCGAACTCCCTGGTAGAAGGATTCCCTTCCACTACTGTAATAACCAGGATAGATGTCCTTTCCTTCTCTTGCCTAGCAGTAGAAACATCAGGAAAAAAGAAGAAACCCTGCCCAGGGGATTGGAAACCGCACATCGCTGCCACACATTCCTAGGGAAGAACTGCTTGGCAAATTTGCATTATATGCTCCAATTTCCCACATCTCTCACATCGGACAGTGGGGCAACGCGCAGGCAAATGTCCACTTACATTGCAGTTTAGGCATGGAGCTGCTCCTGCAGGCGGAGAACCTGAAGATCTCGCATGTGCCGTCGGGGGAGGAGGGTTCTTCATCACTGGCTTGGCCTTGTTCCCACCTTCACGAGCTGCAGCTGCCTCCCACCGGTCTGCTCCAGACCCGGAGGCATTCCCGCTGTTCCCGGATGGGGGATCCCTGTGCCAAACCAGGTTGCGCCCTGGCGGGTCTTGAGAAGCGTTGCCACGGTTTCCCCCCGCGCCACCGCCACCTCCTCCTCGCCACCCCGCAAATCGTCCTCCCCTGTCCCCCATCTTCTCTGACTGCGTGCTCGCCCGCAGCTGTTGGCGCGGTGGCGAGGCCACAACCTGGGCGAACGATCTCTCGGTACCCCCGACCTCCCCTCTCCACCCCCCAAATGAATCCGCCGACGCCGCCTTGTTCGAAACCCTAGCTGGGTGCCAGAAGTGAGAGAGGAGGTCTGGAAGGAGAAACGAGGGGATCGGATCCGATACACCCTTATCAACCAAAGGCTCGTGAGCCTCACGGGCTTTCGCTGCATATTCTGGGCTCGGTGGGCTTCCCTCCACAACTATCGGGTCAGGACCCATCTTAGTCGTGTTGGGCCCAGGGATATTCCCGCTTGAAACCGCCGGCGCGGATCTGATCGGAATGATCGCCGTCAAAAACGAAAGGAGCAACCGTGGCATCGCCAAATGTGCTGAAAATTCGATCGCACTCCCAATATCAACCTGCTCGCCCTTCCGGAGACACCGGGCATCCACTACTCGCTCACCGCCATCAATCAGCACCAGCCTCGCCGCCTCACGACGTAGGATGGGCGTCCCCTGGTACTCCGTCGAGGTAGGTGACGATGAGGTAGGCGGAGCGAGGAGGGAGGACAAGGACGCCTCCCAACGCGCAATCAACTCCGGGAATTCCCGCTCCCGAGAGCTCCTGAGCCAGTCACCGGGCACATGTGGGCAGGGTACCCACTTCTCGACGACAACCTCGGGCATCTCGCAGGGGCCGCCGGCGGCGGCGCGCACGGGAGCACGGGAGTCACGGGAGCATGGGAGTCGCGGGAACACGGGGCTTTCCCTAATGTCCAGACCAGTGATCGAACTACTCCAAGCTTTCAAGTTTTTCGGCATTGATCGAAATAGGTCGGAGGAAGTACTTTGAATATACATGGAAATTCAGTCGCTTAGAACCAGTAAGACCTCTCGCAACGAGTAATTTTTTCTATCAAAAGATTTTCTTTTTTATTGATACTAGTTGAATGCCCGTGCGTTGCTACGGACGCTAGAAAACAAATATTAGGGTCACATATCTCAACATGATACATCGTGATCATTCCAAAGATTCTACTTTGTTTTCAATCTAATTAGATGAAAAAAGCTATACATGGTATATCCAGAAAGCAACAACCCATATATCTTGTTCATGAAGAATCCACTTCACTCATAACGCAGATGCATCTCATCACCGGGTTGTGCAAGCTTATGACCAAAGCAACAACCCATATATCTTGTCGACGAAGAAT
Source organism: Alopecurus myosuroides (assembly GCA_028641055.1). Taxonomy (NCBI): domain Eukaryota; kingdom Viridiplantae; phylum Streptophyta; class Magnoliopsida; order Poales; family Poaceae; genus Alopecurus; species Alopecurus myosuroides. Next base: position 48,732,915 of record CM054057.1, on the reverse strand, counting down.
CCACATTACTCGTAACGCAGATGCATCTAGTCACCGGGTTGTACAAGCTTATGACCAAGGCACACATGGTAAAAATCATTCCAGGGTGTACCAAGTAGATTCGTCCTTTCTCCCTCAGCCCTCTTATTTTCCTCTGCCCGAAATGTATATCTACAAAGTTAATAAAGATGGAATTGCCTTATTCAGCCGTATTACATCTTTTTCATATGACAATTACACTTACAGTAAATAGTAATAGAAAGGAAAAGAAAAATTGCGTATACCAATTGGTGAGAAATACACCACATCTATTTTTTATGGGGGAATGGATCCTTATATATCATCTGCAAATAGAGTTTTACAATCATTTACAAAACACACATGCCCGTTGTTCGATACTCTGGCTAACAAAGAGCCAGGGAGGACAACTCATGAGGTACACCATTGCAGCCCATTTTTATATTCTGTAAAACATACGACTCTACCAAGCATGGCACAACCCTTTAATCTGAGGAACAATCATACATGACACATAAAGATTTTCCTTTTGGCACTTCCATTTGATGCTTTGATGATCATTTGTCAGTCAAACCCCATCATCAAGTTTCTGCAGACAATCTTGATGATAATTTGTCAGTCAAAATCCAACATATGATAACACACCGCGAAGAAAAAAAGGCAATAAACTTGTCATTTGTTCAAGCATCACAAACTTGTAACCGGGGATAGCTAGCACCTAGTAAACAACATTTTTATGAATATTTTTTTTTCACTGAATATGATAACTGTTGCCCAAAACAAAATCGCTGGGTTGTAAAATTTATTAACTGTTAATGTAGACAAAAATATCCATTGGGAGTGGTGCACAAACCACCTTAAATATAACTGACTACAAATATACTGCCAGATTAAGTGTAGTATCAGATGGCTAGATAGATAAGTAGCTGTTTTTCACCATACTCACTGACTACTAATCCACCAGCATCTGTTAAAGAAGCTTGGTAATTAACAGTGGAAAAAGTGCATCCGTGATCATCTTAGTAAAGTAAATTGAAAGGGAGCTAGTATTTATAAAGGAAATCAGCGGAATTAGATTTGGCAAGCACCTGATAGCATATCATCTGAAGAAATAAGAAGGGCAATAAATGGAATGGGAGCAGAAAGGTTGGAAACATACCTAGGAGGTGCTCGCTGGGCTTGACAAAGGATCAACGGTAGAGCACAAAGATGCTTGTGTTAGTGGCCTCCCTCCTAGAAGTTTGCTCGATGCTTGTCATTCACATATTGGCCTCGTCCACCATGAACCATGACTTCTGCTTGTAAATCCTTCCTCCCAAGAAGGAATCCGTCATCTCCTGGTCCACCTACATAAGAAGAGCATCCACAAATACCGCCGTAGAGGATCTGAGACCCACCAGCCTGTTACATCGTAATTTCTGCTGACTTGAGAATGGACACCGACACATGATTCATGCTTAGGAGAAATTTAGAAAACCAATAAAAGATACACGGCCTAAATCAATGTTGCAAGTAGGGCATCAGCAGATATTCTTATCGTTTAACTCCTCATATATGCAGTTTTTACAATCTGATTAAAGGTACACAATTAATGCGTTAAGTAAAAAAAAATGGATGAAGTAAAAGAAAGAAATAGATACTTGAGATATATAGAGAACGTATCCTATTTTAGTGTGCAACACCAGGCCATCAAAATTCGACGAAGTATTTTTATCAATGATTACTACATAAAATAGGAGTAAGGAACCTGCTTTTAGAGGTGCACTTGGTCTCAGTTTTTCTGACCATGTGCACCTGCAATACAGCTGTAGATGTAGACAAATAATATTTCATAAGCAAGACTCTCTCTTCCCGAACTTCTGAATCCCTGATGCTTAGGAGAAATTTAGAAAACCAATAAAAGATACACGGCCTAAATAAATATTGCAAGTAGGGCATCATCAACAGATATTCTTATTGTTTAAGTCCTCATATATGCAGTTTTTACAATGTGATTAAAGGTACACAATTAATGCGTGACGTAAAAGAAAAAATGGATGAAGTAAAAGAAAGAAATAGATACTTGAGATATATAGACAACATATCCTTTTTTAGTGTGCAACACCAGACCATCAAAATTCGACGGACTATTTTTATCAATGATTACCACATAAAATAGGAGTAAGGAACCTGCTTTTAGAGGTGCACTTGGTCTCGGTTTTTCTGACTGTGCGCCTGCAATACAGCTGCATATGTAGACAGATAATGTTTCATAAGCAATACTCTCTCTTCCCGAACTTCTGAATCTCTGATGCTTGATGCTTCTGTCTTTGTCAAGTTGATTGTTGAAGCTAAGCTATCAGATGCACCGTATCTGAATCTTGGACATGTTTTTCTTATGCAGCCCTACTTCCACACTTAGTTCTGCACTCCTCATCAAACTCTATGACTGCTGACTCTAAATCCTGGAATCACGGTGTTTTTTTTTTCTGTCATATAAAATTCTCCAAATCAGAGTCAGACACCAAAAACTTACATGACCGACTAACACTATGATGCACCAATATCTGAAGCGAGACCCGGTATAATTCTGGAGAACTCATAAAAATTGCAAGAAATGATTATGAGTAAATTATGTCATGTGTTGGCACATTGCATCCATAAGTATTCAGCTCATACAGGAAAACCATCGAGATCCCCTGATTCTCAGCCAGTTTCAACTGTTCCGTAATAATAGGTGCATAGTAAAATGAGATGTGTAACAATAACATCCTGTCAAGAAATATCACACAGCTATCAACTGCAGACTTACACGATCAGCGAGCAGGCTCTCCTTTTTGCTCATCTTGAAGATCGCCGATGGAAACTCTTCCTGCACAATGCCAAAAGATCAGAACCAGAACCCATGAGGAATGATTCACTATGACAAACAAAATACATACCCAGAATACCGTCTACCATTATTATACACAAAACTGAACCTGGCTGTCAACCAAGCACTCATCAACCATCAGGGCGCTACTAATTTTGTTGAACAGGTCATACAACTCCTCGACCTCGCTCATGTTGACTGCGCTACCCACACAAACCGAACCCCACACACAGTAGCGTAGCTAGGATGGATCAAGGCCCAGGCCATCTATATGCTACCGTACAACTGTAGCTGCGGTAGCTATAATCAACAAAAGAATTGGATGCTACGCCCTAGGCCAAGGCCAGTGTAGCCTAGGGTTGGCTACGCCTCTGCCCACACAGGCGTCCCACGGTTGCATGAGCTTCTCCGTTCAGCAGATCTGGCAGCGGATCTCCGCCCGGATCACGACCGTTATAGCCGACGCGGAAGAAGCGGAGGAGATGGAGATCCATGCCTTGTGGTCGTGAACGCACCTGGGTCAAAGACGACGAGCACGAAGCGGCCGCCGACAAAGAGGCGGCGCCGTGTAGGCTGATCGAAGGATGGGATGGGGGTTAGGATTCGTCGGTGCGTGATATAGGACGAGCAGAACGGGATGGGGAAATCCTGCATGCTGTAAGCTTCCGCAATTGTCGTCCCGCTGGCGTCAACCTTGGTGAGCGCCACGTCGAGGTCCCTCCTCCGCGAGGTCGGATCCAGGCGTCCATGCCCAGATCTCGTGAACCCGGACCCAACATCCATGCATCCGTGATGCTGCTCCACCTCGCAATCTAGGGAGTGCGTCGCCACGTCCGGACTACCTGCCCGCGAGACGTGCGGCCGGACCGGTTGCCGTTCTGAGGAGGCGCTGGAGGAAGTGGTGTTGGAGAGGGCCGGATGCGGAGTAGAGAGGCGATAGGGAGAGAAGGGCGACCTGGTGCGGGAGGAGAACGCTGGAGCGAGGAGGCGCGCGTTATGCTAGGGGTGGGGCCAGACTACCGGAGCGATGGAGCGCGTGTGACGAAACCCGGACGACGTAACGCGGAGTGGCAGACGACGGAACGAAATTCTCTTTTTAGGTAGTACTAGTTAAATGCCCGTGCGTTGCAACGGGTAATATTATTTCAATGTTTTATATTTCATGCAATGAAACTGAATTAGTTGTCCCCACCGACACCCTTCACACCCCAATTCGGCAACAAAGAGGAAGGTATAATCGATTGACATTTGGTTGTGCTCTATTACGGCATTACATGGTCTACCAAGGAACAACTTATGTTGCACGTCATCGAATATTGAGACTACAATTTTCGGTGGTGGGAATAATTGTCAGAGACTTTACTTGCATTAGGCCTCGCTTGGTTCGTAGTATTTTAGCCCAAAACGACAGAATACCTCCGTAAAAATCCCCGGACCACATGAGGTGCGTATAATTTACAGGCATAGGTCCGTAATGAATAACGGGCGTGGAAATTTCCGTCCAAGCGGGGCCAAGGGATATCAACGTAACGGAAGACAATTCCGGACAGGCCAGCCAAAGATAAAAATATATCGTGCAGGGATGGCGTAAATTGATGGGCATATGCTCAGTTACTAAGCGGCGTCAATTGAAGATATAAAGTTTAAACGTGTGGGTTTCCTCCCGTGTGATTCAAATCGAGATGCACATGAGTTAGCCCAGATTAGCATTCGTAGTGTAGAAGATGCTACCATCTCGGGGATGGTGTCGTCTAGCCGATGTTGATGAACTCGCTTTGGCCGATTAGCCACTGTCGATTACTCAAAGCTCATGCTTTACTTCAAAAAAAAAAACTTTCTAGCAGCTGGAAATTAATATTTATATTTCCTTATACAGAATCATCAAATCACAAAATATAATAGTGGGACACCTTTCTTTTTAGTAAAAAGGAACAACGACATGAGGGGAAAACTTTGTACGACTGTGTTCCGTTACAGCACGATAAAAAATTAAACACAAATGAACAACTAAGGTAACCATGTTGACGCATTAGAACATGAAGTGGTGACCTGAACATGTTAACAGTCTTCCATGATTGCAATTCTGCAAATATCATGAAAACCAGATTAAAAAATTCAAAGTTTTCCATGTGCCTGTAAATACCACTAATTAGCACTCTCTGTCACCCCTACCATGGTTATGTCCTCAGACTGTTAGTATGACCATTCGCAAAAATGGTGGATGCAAAACAAAGATACAAATTTTTTTCACTTACATCACCAGCACAAAGCTGGACAGTGAGTAGCAATCTACCATTAATGCAATGGAATGCATGCATATCAACAACCTTTATTTTGTCTTGGTAAACCAAATCACAAATCATAAGTCGGTTATGCATTCATTAGTTGATTAGAAGTCACTTCTCTGACAACAAACATAATTGGTTTAGATGATCATTAGAAGGGTTTCATATGCATTCACCAGTTAATTAGAAGGTCACTTCTTTTAGTCAAATCACTTATATCGTGCGTATGTATATGCAAGATCGTTTCCACCAAATAAGTTCACACAAATCCCATTTATTTAATTTTCAGCAATATATATATAAGATGGCCACTACATTGTCAGAATCAATCATTCAATTAATACCTGAAAGAGCTCAGAGTCCATATATTCACTTTGAATTCTGCACCAGCAGGACTCCTGTTAAATTCAGTGAACCATGCTGAACAGTACAGACATATTAATTGTGTATATATCTAATAAGCCAATACTCATATGTATCCTATAATTAAAAACCAAGTGAAGACATGAGTTCTAGGTAGATGTAGATTATTTACGTATCTACTGAATACATGTGTTTGAGATGAAACACATTCAAGGATAATATTTTGTAAGGAGAAAAGTTATGCGCAAATTTTTTATATTATCTCAGGGTCTCTTTGGTTCCCAACATTTTGCACAAAGTTCTTACAGGTATCTCTAATGCAGGAACCAGAAGACAAACAAACCTGAATTTTTGCACCTGACCCAATCAATGGTAGGCAAGCCTCCTCATTTAATTCCTTCTAGTACATCGTTTAATCATGACCTAGTTATCATTAATCAGACCAAAGTCATACAACAAAATAAAGAGGGGATAAAAATATATCTTGTTACATGCATTCTTCAAGTCAAATAAAAATCTTAGTACACACCTATAGGACAAACTCACCTAAAGTTTACTCCAAACATCCATAATCATAACATACAGAGATACTATTATATTACCTTCAAGAGAAGATGAAAATATGTCCTGGTCTCATTCTTCATATGGTGGTTTTCTCTCAACTGCAAAATAGACAGAAACATGCCTTATCTTTTTTTAGCATGAGGCGCACAGAAATATGGTGGTTGTCATGCATCACCTTCTTCCACGGCTGTTGCATTGCATGAGCGACCGTTTCATTTCTTTTAAGAAATCGACAACATCACACTGGAAAGTGGGGAGAGAATAGAAGAACTTTCAGATCACACACTCCAGTGGTTTGTTCAGGGTGGATTGTCGACAGTATGCTCCGAAAGGGCAAGCTGCATTTGTGGTAAGGTAGAGCAACAAACATATGTCTGTAAGTGCATTTAACGGGGATTGGGGGAGTAGTAAGATTTATGCTACTTACAAATTAAGAAGTTATAGGCTGTGCGGGCAGAAGAAGCCAGGATAGCAACCTCGGCAGTCGAGCGTCCTGTAAGGAACGTTGGCAGCTTCGGGTACACCCGCCGGAGCTCACACCTGTCGACCGAGGAAGTAAGGTTGCAGTTCTTCTTGGGCCTGACGTAGTTCTTCTTCCTGCTGGCGTCAAGGATTCTCTCGAAGAATAACTTGAGCTCGGCGCGGTGCACACGCGATGCGGCAGGCCTTCTGCATGTTAATTTGTACCATATGAAACCAGTAATAGACAACCACATGTCTATATTAATTCGAACAGTAAAATTGACCACATGTCTTCCTTCATGCAGCCGAGGAGGAAAGTGGAATCGGAGAAGTTGCAGGTGGTGTTTCACTCTTTGTCCCTGCAATGCATCAATTGCAATTTCATTCAATCTCATCCCACCAGGCCACCACCAACACACACAAACATACATAAGAGAAGGATGGAAGGGGCATATGTACGTGTCCTGGATGCAGTAGCTGAGCTTCCCGCGCACCTGCCGGACGAAGGCGTCGGTGAGGTAGTTCAGCCGAGCTTTGAGCGTCAAGGCCCCCGCGCCGCTGCTCATCGAGGTTGCCTGCCCAGCACCGGCCCGCACGCACAGAACAATGAGAGTGAGCGCACGAGCTCGCGCTGACGCCATGGGCTGATTCCAATAATGGGGACGTGCTGGAGGGGAGGGGTGATCTGAGCCATTAAACCTGTATTTTACAAACAAAAATTCAGAGAGAGATGGAGAGAGGAGGGCCTAGAGCAGGGGCCAGATGAATGAAGAGGGGAGGTGCGCCGTGGTTCAACCACCCGTGCCGACGAGATCAAGAAATAAATCCGATCAAGAACAGTTCCCTCTGGCAATCATCAATAAGATGAAAACAACCATTTTAGTAACATGAAAGGGAAATCATTAAAATTTGGATTGTACCATGATTGCTAAACAACAATTTTAATTAAATCTAAAAGAATGCATGCTCTCATATCTTCAGAACGTCATATGACAAATACTGGAGCTGCAATCTCACGCATCATATGAATCCATCCAATCCTAAGTTAGTAGTAGTACCAAACTGCTCGTTGGATAACAGAGATATGGGAAGGGAGGGCAGGGGAGGGGATGGGACCTGAGGTGGGCTGCGAGGAAGGGGAGGCAGTCTCCATCGGAGATACCCGTGCTTGCGCAGCTGTGGCATGCGTCCCCGGGCCGTTCATCCGATCGATGGAGAAGCTCACGGAATCTTCGGGGAGCAGGGGCCGCCAACGGGGAGGGGCAGAGCCAGGGGAGCACGGCGCGGAGGGAGTCCATGCGCCAGGTCAAGGCAGAGGCGAAGGTCTCCATGAGAGAAGGGAAGTGCGCGAGCGGAGGAGGAATGTAGTGGGTTTGGTCGGAGAGGGGCTGATCTCCCATCTGCACCGCCAAAGGATGCGCCGACGTGCCGCCCGCCGGCAGTTCCTTCGGTCGCCGCCACCGCACAGGAGAGAAGAGGGAGAGGATCGGGTGAAGATTGAACTTCGGGTTGATTTTTCGGTTTCTGAGTGGTGTAAGTGCAAAAGTAACGATGTTGACGAAAGACCGGCAGGACGTGTTGTTGACGGTTGAAGGAACCAAACTCTTCTTTTAGATAGGAGAGAAGAGAAGATATATAGTATATATAGAGATTGGAGAAGAAAATATAGACCAGACTAGGCCAAATCAGCAAGAAGAAACATGCCCACAGGAAGAAAAGCTACCCAGCGATTACTTTCGTTCTTTATTCTTTGCATAAGCACCAAACTTGTTGAATATTTTTCATAATAACATTTGAGAAATATAAGCTGGTGAGCCAATTACTACTATTCATAGGTGGATTTTTCATTTTCATAGCTCTTAGACAATTTTGAATTTCAACTTGCAAATTTACATCTCTATACAATTTTATCTTTTCAAGCTAATTTATTTTTGTTACGAATTTTTTAGAACTTTTAAAACGTATGTTTCGTGTTTTATTTGTCAGTTTACACTAGAAGTTTGTTTCCACATGATACTTTTTAGGAGCACGCCTCAGTTCCTTTTTAATGGGTGTACGCCTCTGTTTTCCTTTTCTTAGGGAAGCACGCCTCAGCTGTAGAGATGTCAGTAATATTGTCGCTAAGAATACCCAAAACGGCGAGGAGAAGCGCATGCATTATATGTCGCTCTCTGCGAGCTAACAACGACTCACCCTATTTTGCTTCAGGTTCGTCCTTGTTTTTCTCTGCTTTTTTATTTTTTTTATTTTTTTTCTCAGTTTTCCTTTTTCCAAGTCTGAATGGACAATTTTTGAAATTTGAATATTTTTAAAAATAGTCCATTTTCGAAAGTTGTTTACCACTTTTTAGAAAGTGTTCATTTTTTTAAAAAGTTCACCATTTTAAAAATAAAATCATTTAGAAAATTGTACACTTTAAAATTTTGTTCACCATTTTTTTAGTAAGTGTTCATTTTTAAAAAGTTTACCATTTTTTAAAAATAAAATCATTTTTAAAAATTTGTTCGCTTCCAAAACTTCCACCATTAAAAAAATTGTTCACCATTTTGAAAAACTATTCATCAAAAAATTGTACACTTCCAAAAAAAAAACCAATTTTAACATTCGTTCATTTTATTTTTTCATTGTTTTGGATTTTCCAAATCAAATCCGGCCGACCCACTTAGCATCTCCCCCTTCTTCATAAAAAAAAATTGAACAAAAATAAATTTAGACAAAAAGAGTTATGAACAAAAAAGGTTTCGAACAGAAATAAATTTGAACAAAAATAAAGTTAAATTTTTTTTTGAAATAAACAAAAAATGGACCAGACCCAAAAAAATGGGCCGGCCCACCGCCCACCCACCCCCCGCCCCGCCGGCGCGGCCAAATTGCGTCGTCAACGGGTGGCAAATAGGAAATGCCCCCTTCTCCTTAGAGCCCCTATGCTTCACTCGCAAGGAGCTGTATCGGCATTTCCTATTTGATGTCCGTCGACGGCGCAATTCGGTCGCGCTGCCTAGGGGGGGCGACCGATGGGTCGGCCCATTTTCGTGGGTCAGGTCCAGTTTTTTTTGTTCAACTTTATTTTTGTTAAAAACTTTCTTTTTCAAATTTTCTTTTGTTTAGAACTTTTTTGCCCAAATTCTTTTGTTTAACTTTTTTTGTCTAAATTTATTTCTGTTTATTTTTTTGTTCAAAACTTTTTTTACTGAAAAAGGAGGCAGAGGCTAAACGGGCCGACCCATTTGCCGCGCCCCGCAGGCGGCGTCGGCGAAGTGCCGCTGTGGGGCGGCAAATAGGAGTCCCCGAGAAGGGCGCACGTTGAGTGAGATTCTTGGTCGGGGACGACATGGACGATGCAGCCTGGCCCATGGAGTGAAGAAGGCTCCTGCATCGGGCTTCTGGGCCTTGTTGGGGGCTACGGGCTAGCTCATCTCGTGCCGTCGCCGTCCTTCTTCCCACGAGCCGCCGCCCCAGCCATGGCGCGCCTCCCGCCGCTTCTGCCGACGCCGCCCGCAAGCGTGAGCTCTCCTCCTTCTCTTAATCATCTCTGACACTTCTTCTACATTTCCTGCCGCACCCTCACCCTCTTCTCTCCCCTTGCTCCAGCTCAAACTGCGGGACACGGACGCCGTCGAGTTCAGTGCGCCCAAGCGGCACCATCCCCTAGAGCCGCCGCCGCGGCCGGAATATTCGGGGAGCCGCCGCCACCGGGAACCGACTCTCCCGCCTAGTAGTAGGCGCCGAGCAGGGAGCCCGCCGCCGCCGTCCAAAGATCGGCGTGGATCGAGGTCGCCGCCGCCGTTCAAAGCTCGGCGTCGATCGAGGTCGCCGTCGCCGTACAAAGTTCGCCGGCGATCGAGGTCGCCGTCGCTGTTCAAAGCTCGGCCTCGATCGAGGTCGCCGTCCAAAGCTCGGAGTCGATCTAGGTCGCTGTCACCGTTCAAAGCTCGGCGCCGATCAAGCTCGGCGTCGCCGTCCAAAGCTCGGCGTCGATCGAGGTCACCGCCCTACAAAGTTCAGCGTCGATCGAGGTCGCCTCCGACGTCCAATGTTCGGCGTCGATCGAGGTCTCCTCCACCGTCCAATTTTCGGCGTCGATCGAGGTCGCCTCCGCGGTCAAATGTTCAGCGTCGACCGAGGTCGCCACCGTACATATCGAGCACCCAGCGCCTAACGGCGCGGCAGCACGCCAAGCGGCCATGGGTCGAAGCTGCCATGGAAGGGGAGAGGGTGAGGCCATCGTCACTTGGTGAATTGTTGGTGGAGAATCAGCCGAGCCACCACCACGGCAATTGCGAGGTGCAGCTTTTACTTCAATCTCGAAAAAATTTACTGCTTGGGAGATGCCTCAGGGATTTATGTACGACGATGTTTCAGTTGTACACAAATCGTATGCTCTTGTTGTTTTCTATTCGTAATACACATCATTTAGGCATGTTAGTATCATCAGATTTTATTATCACTTTGATTCGGTTTGCTAGCATAGAGAGGATTGGAGAATTTCTAGTCATAACTAGTTAGACTGAAATTGCTGAATACGCGTGCACATCCTTCGTGAACTCTTAGCAACAAGAGGTGATTTACTGCAATTGATACCATAGCAATACGTTTTATAACCAAAAAAGAAGGGAAAGTCAGCATACGAGAGAATGCGTAGTGCATGCACATAGGTGTTCTCACTTATCACCATTGCTGAAAATAATTATTTTATCTACTACCTTTAATGGCCGCATTGCACTTTGCAGCATCCAGAAACTTCATCAGCTGCAGTGGAGAAGAGACCTGATCCTGCAATCAGGGGGGATGAACAGAAGTTGGATTATGAGGAGATGGATAGAAAGAACCAGTGCGCCGACAAGGTGAAAAATATCTCCTGCTGTGTATGAGTGCACATTTGGAAGTTGTTGTGATGTCAGGTTGAATGAAAACAGGAAGCAATTATTAAGTTGACCAATTATTAAAACTCGATCCTAAACAAATTTTTGCTAGATTGCTCCAAACCAACGTGTTTTGGTAGGAATTTAGGTGGACTGACGATGATGTTTACCAACAAACATATTACATGCTTGTTTAACAAATAAACCAAGAGAAAACATTTGAGATATCATTATTCTCTGAAAACATTTGAGATGTCATTATTCTCCTTTCCAGGGATGTTTAAGGGGGTTGATCCTTCTACGTGCTACTTTTCTTATTCAGATGACGTACACGGACAGCTCCATGCCCCTCCTATTCTCTATTTATTAAACAAAGCCTCAATATCTCGGCATGTTTTATTAAAAAATTACGACCAAAATTCAAAATTTGAAATGAAATTCAATGTTACTTTGACCAGTTGTTTTACATATCTATGTTGTGTTACCCATCAGGTTCCAAGCAGAAGTGCTCGTCGCAAGAAGATGAAAAGACAGACAATGGCAGATGTTAAAAAAGAAATGCGAGAGGTATGGAATAGCTTGATTTTGGTTTTGACTAGTCTTGGCTGGTTATATTATGTAAATGATTTCTTTCACTTACTTGGCTAGTTGAAAGTGTACGATAATGTTGTGACGAGTGTTCACACAAGTGATACTGAAACCGATACCTTCCCAATCACGATAGGACTACACCAAAGGTCGGCCCTGAACACATAAATCTTTGCCTTAGTGATGGATGAGGCGACGAAGGATATACAAGGAGATATTCTTTGCTGTATGCCTTTTGCTGATGATGTGGTGCTAATAGATGAAACTAGGGTAGGCATCAATAGGAAATTGGAGGTTTGGATACAGACTTTGGAATCCAAGGGTTTTAAACTTAGTAGGACAAGAGCGAGTATATGAGGTTGACTTTAGTGGCATTGGGTGTGAGTAAACTATTAGTCTAGAAGGACAAATAGTGCCTAAGAGGGACACCTTTCGATACTTGGGAACAATGCTCCAGAGCAATGGTGTTATCTTCTGCCGCATCCTCACCTTCTCTTCCCTTGCTCCAGCTCAAGCTGGGGACACTGACGCCATCGAGTCCACTGTCCCTTGGAGCCATTGCCGGGAACTGAATCCACCGCATAGCAGTAGGAGCCAAGCAGGGAGGCTGCCTCCGCCACGTACGTATCGGTCACCCAACAGCTAGCAGAGTTACAGCGCCAAGTGGCCGTTGGCAGACATGACCAAGGCTACCGTGGACGGATGGGGGGAAGGGGAGACGGCAGGGCCATCGTCACTCGATGAATCGTTTGATTTGCCTCAGGGATTTATAGATATTTCGGTGGTACATCAACCTATATGATATGCTCCTGTTGATTTCTATTCATACTATATTTCATTTAGGCATGTTGGTACCACACGATTTTTTTGTCGTTTGGATTTGGTTTGTTAGCATTGGGAGGATTGAAGAATTTCTAATCATAATGAGTTAGAGTGAAGTTGCTGAATACAGCTTGCATGCACATCCTTCATGAACTCTTAGCAACAAGAGGTGATATATAGCAATTTGTACCATAGCAATACCTTTTAGAACCATGAAAGAAACGGAAAGCCAGCACACAGAGAGAATGTGTAGTGCAATGTGCATGCACATAGGTGTTCTCGCTTCTCACTGTTTCTGAAAGAAGTAATTTTACCTACTTCCTTTCATGGCCGCAATTGCATTTTGCAGCACCCAGAAACTTCATCAGCTGCAGCGGAGAAGATGGATGGAAAGAACCAGAGTGACCACAAGGTGAAAAAGATCTGCTGTGTCTGGGTGCATATTTTGAAATTTCCCTGATGTCAGTGTCAGTGAAAACAGGGGGCAATTATTAAATTGACAATCATTTTGGTACTCTTGACAGTTGACAATAAAACCTCCCTCATACAATTTTCAGCTATACCACTACACACCAACTAGTTTGTTAGGAACTTTAAAAGACTGACAATGATGTTTACTGACACACATATTACATGATTGTGGAACAAATACCCAAGAGAAAGTTTAAGATATCATTGTAAGCTATTTTAGGCTTATAAGAGTTAATATGTCCTTTTCTTGATTTTTGCACTATTTCCCTCTCATGTTTATTGGTATATATATTTCTTGTAACATGGAAAAAATTAATGTGTTGATTTATTCTTTCGAGTTTCCCATTTTAGGGCTGTCTAAGAGGTTGATCTCCACGCACTTTTATTCTCTACCTTTTCAAACAAAACCTCAATATCTCAGCATGCTCTGTTAGAAAGTGCGACCAAAAGTTGAAGGTTGAGATGAAATTCAATGTTGCTGTGTACAGTTGCCACAGTTGTCTTACATGTCTATCTCCGTGTTACTCATCAGGCTCCAAGCAGAAATGGTAGTCGCAAGCAGACGAGAAGACAAATATGGGCAGAAGCTAAAAAAGAATTTAGGGAGGTATGGAATAACTTGATTTTGGTTTGGCTAGTGGTTGGCTGATAGTATAATGTAATTGGTTTCTTCCACTCACTTGACTGGTTGAAAGGCATTCGATATGTCTTTTTTTGCCTTTTGGTATTAAGTTCTTTAGTAAATCTGATTGAATTGCCAACATAGTTGCAAACCAGTAATATTTGGAGTTCTCAGTTGTTGTTTGAACTGTGAAATATTTTTGGATATCCCACATGGTTCTAAATAATAGTAAACAATTAAACAGCCACACCTGACCTTTTAACTTTTATATGGTAAGCCCCTGTAAATGGCTGTTATTTAGGTGACTAGTATTTTGAATTTCATACTTAAATTTCTCAACTCTGATGCATTGCAATTGTGTGGTTATTTAGATGAAAAAGGATAAGCTGTTAGAAAACATTAAAAAGCTGCAAGCTTGCGTCTTGCTTCTTGAGAAGGATGGTGCAGACATGGCTGAAATCATGGAATTCAGGAGTATGCTTGAATCCACAAAGAAGCAGTATGTGGAGAATGGTAGCAAGCTGGAACTTTTTAACTTCGTAATGCAGTGTTTATTTATCTTACTAACATAATTGGTATGTGATGTAGAGGCACAATTGGCAAAGGAAGGATTAAGTGCACCAATTCAGGTGCTAAAGAGGGAGAGACTTGAGAAAATGGTGCGAACAAGAAATACATTTGCTACTTTCCATGTAGTTAAATTTCATTAAAATGGAAATGGCCAGGATACAATCAGTATCAATTCCTGTCGATAGATCAAAGATTGAAAATATTTTGCGTAATCTTTACAGAAAATGCCCTTAAGAAACCATATAGATGAGGTACTACTGGCCATTGTAGTGTCCGGCAGGTTATATGTTATTTTATAATGTTATCAGAGTCAAGACAATGGCCATTCACAATCATAGCATACACATATCTTTAACGAAAAAACTGTCTTTGTCATAACACTGCAGAGTTATAAATTGGTGGGTTTACTTGTTTCTTGACGTCTATCAAATTCTTAATAATAGCAGGCGGTTCCTGAACGAAATGAATTAGCGGAGGAGGTGAACCGTCTCAGGAGTGAACTTGAAACAGTCAGGCAAGACCGTGACGATCACTTAGCCCAGGCACAGTCTTTGATGGTTGATGTAGCTAAGCAGAAAGAAGTCACAAAAAGATACGGAGTTGAGCTAGAGGATGCTATGATGAGAGTTGCTGTTCTTGAGGTATCCTTGTCGTGTTCCCTTTCCTGGATGGATCTGCAAGCTGTTGAACAACTGACGAATGGGTATCTATTGCAATCATGCAGAAAGGATGCCTATTGCGAAGAGAGACGATTAACGCGCTGCAGATTCAGCTTGCATCTGCAAACGAGAAATTAACGGTACGTAACAGTTGAATCATTCTGAACAAAAATAGCGTGCAATCCTGTTGCTTGGAAGCAAAGAAAATTCTGTTCGTTGGGGCAACTAGAGTTGTAGTTTCCCTTCCCACAAACAACTGATTAAACCATCTGAGCCTCTTTGGTGAGTTATTTTTGTTTTTCATTTCGTCCAAAATGTCAAAACTCTGCTATAGACACGTTAGACCTCTGTTTTTAGTGTAAAATGGTGATCTTCTTTGCTTAATGTTGCTGCCTAACAGTTGCTTGATCGCCGAGGGAGAATAGATTAGACCATGATGTTCAGGAACTTGTATTGATTTCATGATTTGTGTAACACACAATTTGTTTGACAAAAAAAAAAAAAATTGTTCGTGCCTTGTCAGAAAGCTATGCTGTTTTGATCCCGGTGGGATATTTTGCGATTTCCCCGGAAAGCGACTAACTGACGTTGTGTCACGGTGATAACCAGGTTCCATCTCCCACAAGAGATTGATGCCGAATCGAAGCTCTGCCTGACAGGGTATCTCTCACAAGAGATTGATGCCAAATCGAAGCTTTGACTGACCGGGTCGCAAGTAGCACTCCAGCGATGTTGGATCCTCGTCATCACGGTGGACAGACATAGGTGCATGTGAAACAAACATCATGAAGTCCTTACCGCAGATCGGTTGGTTTTTCTTATTGGGAGGATTGTATGTATGTGCCCCATGGTTAGTCCCCTTGGTGGACCGACCAGTTGACGGAAAAGCTCTTAGCTGGCACGCCATGTGTACGCGGATGGATAGGATAGCAACTGTGTGGCGTGGATATACAGAAAACGTGTAATGTGATTGACATAGCGTTAAAAAAATCCCTTCGTTTAGTTACTGACGTGTTGGGTTTATACAAGTTTTCAATCCTCTTTCTGTCAGTATATATATATGCTCCTCTCAAAGCAATCGAAAGTTTTTGATACCCGTGGCGTGTATGTTGTTTTGTAATCTCATCTGGGGTGTAAAAGTTTATGAAATTCCATGATAGCAACACTGCCAAAACAGTTACTACCTAAAACATGATATGGTCGATTAATGGTGATTGACAAACTAGACAATGCATAGCATAGTGCTGGATATCACGATTGTCAACTTATTATTATAGACAGAATAGAAACAATTGGTAATCGAAAAAATATAACAAGTAGAAACAAACGTCCAGTTCAAATATAGCAGCTAGTAGTAGGATGAGGAGGAGGATAAGCTGTCCAATGGGAGCTCATACAGACATTTGGCCTAAGAAATCGGGATGGATGACAAGAGGGCGATCCATCAACCTCGGCCTTGCCAGGCGTCTGCTGGACACGGCACGCACCCCCTCACCGCTGCTGCTACCCAAGTCAATGCACACAAGGTGAGCGTACCCATCGCCACCTCCGCGGGGCTCAGGCAGCATCATGTAGAGGGCGGCGCAAACATCGTCTTCATCATCCAGCCGCCCGAAGAAGGGGAACTCCGGCACGGTCCTCGGCGACCCATTTTCCTTCAAGAGCCCCAGCTCCCATAGGCTTTGCATCTTCAACTCCTTGTTCAGCCTCCACTCCTCCGACGACGTGATGTCCAGAGTCCACACCTTCACCACGGTATCGCCGGGGCAACGGTGCGACGGTTGGATGGCGACGAACCAGATGAGGTCTCCGACGCAGCCCATGTTCCTGTCCACGGGCATGATGTCCCGGTCGAGACTGTAGGGGTAGTATGCAGTCCTGCACTCGCTGGGCAACGGGACGAGCTTCAGATCGACGGGCTGATCGGTGCCATCGGTCAGATCGTTGCAGTTGCAGTAGAGGATGCCTTGCCGGAGATCGCCCCAGACGGCGTTGCCCTTGCACAGGAAGGACACGCTCGCGTTGAAGCGGTGGGCGGCGGCGTTCTCGGACACACTACGGCCCTTGAGTTCCCACGGGCATCTGTTGATGTCCTCCGGGTTATTGTTGTTGTCCGAGGACGGCGGCGGCGACCACAGGCAGAAGACGGGGTGGGCGTGCTCGGCTGAACCGCCGGCGACGGATGAGCTCTGTGCTGCCATGAGGACCAGGGAGTACTTGTTGTCGTCTCCTGCATGGATGATGAGTGGGGTCTCCGTGCAGACGGCCCGGCAGTGCGCGGGCCTAAGGGGCAGCAGGGAGAGCGAGGCGGCGGCCGAGTCGTACACGATGTAGTAGGAGCGGAAGTCGCCGTAGCAGTGCTTCGCGAGGAAAGAGACGCGCAGGACCATGACGTTCCCGGCGACGGCGGAGATGCGAGCGGAGAGGCGGACCTGCCTCCCGTAGATCTCCGCCGCCTCGTCGTCGATCTCCGACCCGACACAGGTGAGCACGTCGGGGATGGCGCGGATACAGACGTTGCCAATGTCCCCGGGACCGGCACGCGCGAACAGGGTGAGGCCCTTCACGATGAGGTCGCCGGTCTCCCCACAGCCGTAGGCCTCCTTGCTCCCGCACTCCACGGCCCGAAACGCGGTTTGGTCGTCGGTCACTACGCGTGTGTAGTCGTGCACGATGTCGCTCATCAGGAGGAACGGTGATTGCAAATCATCTCGACGAGAGGACGACGACGGCTCCATTGCTGGCTAGCTAGCTAGCTAGGGCAGATCGGCCAGGTGTTCTGTTTTTTCTTTGCTATAGAAGACGAAGAGAGGCAGACGGAGCCGATCCTGTTTCTACTCGACAAAACAGGCCTGCCGGATTTGGACCAGTTGGGGTTTATGCCAAGTCGCTCTCAAAAAAAAAAAAAAGGTTTTGGTGTGATGTCCGCGGCAACAAGTACTTGGAACTCACCAGCCTACACAGCTGTCTTCTTGGCCACGCATCAGGGCAAAGCTCTCCGCCCTACACACACAATATACGATCGAGGATATATATATTTTTTTTGCCCTCTCTCTCAAAAAAAAAAAAAGATCAAGGATAGCACAAAAGCTTTGGAAACCCGGCACTTCCCCATTAATCATTAACCACAGAAACAATTCTGAATATAGTTACAAAAAAGGCCCAGAATTCGGCAGGTTTGGGCTTCATTCTGCACAATCCGGCACATTTTGGCACATAATTCAACATCACATATATTCTCAAACATAGTTTATCACATAAATCAAATAGCTCAACAAAGCAAGTTCATAATTTAACAAGTTTTGAATGCAAACTGAAACACATGAAACTATGTGTTGCCCTTGCGTCTTCATAGATGCTCCACTAGATCATCCCGTAGTCGTTGATGCGTCGTCGGGTCACGTATCTGCGAACGCATAGCGAAGAAGGCAACACATGCAGCAGGCACTTGGTGATCAACAACTACAAGAGGACCCTGTCTGAAATATGGTTCGGTGTCAATCACTGAATCATTCTTCTCGCTCTCAATGATCATGTTGTGCAACATCACGCAAGCATTCATCACCGACCACATCTAATCTTTCGACCAGGTCAGAGCTGGGTACCGGACAATGGCAAAGCGAGAATGGATCACACCAAATGCTCGCTCTACATCCTTCCTGCAAGCCTCCTGACACGTTTGCAAACAAAGAAGTATTTCCTTCGGGTATGGGGTTTGAGATGGTCTTCACAAATGTTGCCCACTTGGGATAGATGTTATCTGCTAGATAGTATCCCTTGTTGTACTGGTGCCCATTGACCTCGAAGTTCACACGAGGAGCATGACCTTCCACAAGCCTACCAAAGACATGAGAGCACTGCAGGACGTAGATATTATAGAAGCGGTGCCAAATGTGGAGATCCTGTGTTGCGACTACCTCGAGCACCACACTGCCACATCTTTTGGCATCTTTGTACATTCCCTACCAAGCAAAAGGACAGTTCTTCCAGCTCCAATGCATATAGTCTATGTTTCCAAGCATACAAGGAATCCTCTTGCCTCATTCACTGCTAGGATCCGAGCAGTGTCTTCAATATTAGGTTTCCTCGTGTACCTTGGTCCAAACACTGCCACCACTACATTGCAGAATATGTACAAGAACTAAATGGCGGTGGATTCAACCATTCACAAGTAGTCATCTCGCGAATCACCGGGAGCTCCATATGCAAGCATCCTCATAGCCACCATGCACTTCTGGAGTGAGGAAAATCCAACATAGCCGGTGCAATCCTTCTTGCATACGAAGTAGTCGTCGTACTCCCGGAGTTCATGCAGAATTTTGAGAAAGAGCTTCCGGGTCATCCTGAAACGGCGCTGGAACACCGTGTCGCAATGAATTGGGTTGTCGGCGAAGTAGTCGGCGTACAAGATGCAGTGGCCTTCTACCCGATGCCTTGCCTTGCTCTTTCGCCGGCCAGGCGCCGAACCACCTCGTCGCGGCTTCGCGTTCTCGGCGATCACCCTGGCCAACGCGGCGAGCATCAGCAGGTGCTCCTCATCATCGCCGCCAATGTCCGCCTCCTCTGCCAGCAGTTTGGCGACCATCTCCTCATCGCCGGAGTCCATCGTCGAAGAGGCAAATGGTCGAATACCTTGCGGGCGTGGGTGGGTGGTGGCTGTCGGAAGCTACCCCTTTTCGCCTTGATGGCTCGCCTGGAAGGGAGAAGGAGGGGCGGGGCATGGCGGAGCAGCGAGAGGTTGTGTTTTTCGGCGGTAGGGAACCCTTCTAGCGGCGGAGAGGTCGGCATGCTTTGCTGGGGGAATGACTCTCCTTTGGCGCGTGGGTGGCCAAATCAGGGGGAAGTCGTTTTTCGCCTGACAGGGATAGCCCGTGCGACGATTTTGCCTCCCTCCAAGTAACCTCCGAGGCGCTGGGTTCAGCCTGGGGGGCGGGGGGAGTGTGAAATTTTGGAACTTCCGACGCCGAAAAAATGGCCCGGTGGCTAAGTGGAGATGCTCTAACCTATCTATAACAGAGTTAGACGTTTTGGACGAAACCAAAAAAATTAAACAACTCAGCACGGAGGTGCTGCATACCATCATATGCATGCATGCTTTATGCAACGTTAGCTACTGAAAAAGCTGCAATTCAACCGACTGTTTGTGGAAACAAAAACTACAACTCTAGTTTCTCCAAAGCCGACGTTTTTATTAATCCCAAGCAACCAGATTGAATGATACCGTTTTTTTACAAAGGATCCAATCATTGCATACCGTAAGTTTTTCATTTGAAGATGCCAGCTGAATCTGCAGCATCTGAATCGACTCTATCCATGCAGAGCATGGCCGAGTCCTCCCCCCCCGTGTAGCTAGGATCACGTAGCTATCACTGACTGTAACCTGCTATGTAAGCACATGTACTCGCCTCTCTGAATCATCGATCGAATCAATACAATTGCTAGCATTCTTTCATGATATCAGACTAGATCCTACGCCCACCATGACGGCTCCATCCGTCACTTCCTCCTCCTCCCCGGCTATCACCACTCCTCTAGCCACCACTCTCTCTGCGCCCACTGCGCCTGCCTTCCCCAACCCCTTCTCCCTCGGCAATGTACCCTTCAAGAGCCTCGTCGACGAGGTGCTCGACGTCCAGCCGGGCTCCTACGGCGCGTGGCGTGAACGCGTGGAGCTGCAGTTCGCCATCTTCGGCATGGGCGATCACATCGCCCCCAACGCCAACGCGCGCTCCGTTGACCCGGTCTGGGCTCACGCGGATCTGGCGGTGAAATCTTGGCTTTACGCCGTGATCACCCCGGAACTTCGTGCCATGGTATCTTCCCCGACGACATCTGCCCGCGCCATCTGGACCGCCATCGAGAACTTCTTACGCAGCAACGTCATGGCCCACGCCATGAATCTCACCGAGGCGTTCCATCGCGAGCGCCAGGGGGATCTCCCCGTCAACGTCTATTGCGCGCGTCTGAAGGCCATCTCCGACGCCCTCCGCGATCTCGGGTACCCTCTCGCCAATCACGCCTTTCTTCTGTAGCTTGTCCGCAATTTCCACGGTCGCCACCAGATGACAGCCAAGATCATCCAGGCGGAGGCTGTGACGCTCACATTTTCACAAGATTCCCTCCGGTCTGTCTGATGGCGGTGTTTCCAACCCGAGGTGCAGAACTTTCCCGTTGAGCGAGTGATGTCGGAGAAGCGCGGTCACACCTCGAACAGAAAATCTTTCCCCTAACAACCTACCACACTACTATAATACATGTCCTAGCGACACAATTGATTTAGTTGTTACCCTGGCACCCCTGAGCCCCCTGTCAGGTGAAAAAGGGCCTCATTGACCGAACAGCCAACTTTTTCGGTCTACCCCCCCTCCCCGGCGCTCCGGAAGGGAGTAGCATTGTCAAACTTTTTTCTCTATTGTGTTTGGTTACTCCATAGGCAAATATAGAACAGTGGCCCACCTCATATTTTCACAAAATTCCCTCCGGTTCTTCCGATGGGGGTGTTTCCAGCACGAGGTGCACAACCTTCCTATTGAGAGAGCGATGTCGGAGAAGTGCGGTCACACCACGAATAGAGAATCATTTCCCTAACAACCTACCACACCACTATAATACATGTCCTAGTGACACACATTGATTTAGTTGTGACCCCGACGCCCCGGAGCCCCCTCTGAGGCAAAAAAGGTCCCCATTGACCAAATGGTCAACTTTTTCGGTCTACCCTCTCCCCGGCGCGCCGGAAGCTGGTAGCATTGTCAAACTTTCTGCTCTATTGTGTTTGGTTAGTCCATAGACACGGCCCAATCGTGGTCCGGTTTGGAGAAGAAGTCGGATGCCTTACTTTCCAAGATAGATACTTACCGTAGACTTCTAGGTTTCCTTCCTGTAAGCCCTAGTCCGGCTATCTATATAAAGCCGGACGGGAGTAAAGAACAAAATCAAATCACAACTTAGCTAGAAGCGAACTCGCCGGGAAGTTGATCCTCACCGAGTTAGAGGAACCATACTCACAATTGTACTTTGTATACTCCAGGCTTCAACCCTGATTTAGTGAGATTGCAGGAGTAGGAACGCCGCCAAGTTGCAACGTAACAAACCCGGGTAAACTCGGTATTCTCGTTTACGGTACTTCCACATTCCCCCACGGTTCTACCAGTAGGCTTATGGCCCCTCGTCCATGAACCTTACTACGATGTCTCGATAGTTGGTGGGAACCGTGGGGCCAGCGACGTCGGGAGTTACGTTCTGTGTGGGAATACTCGACGGAATCAGAAATATGATAACTATAGGAAGCCTGGAAGTCGACGGAGACGTCGGGCGCTTCCTCAACAACGGATCGTACATGCAAGCACGGAATCATCTGTCACGTGCCTGTGTTTTACCAATCGGATGTACTATTTTTTTTATCGGGGTAACAGCAGAAGCAATGGGATTCCGTGGTGGAAGTCAATTTACCCCACCCGCCCTATACCCAATTGATGAAGGCTATAATGCCAGACTTTGCTCAGATATGCCTTATTCTTAAGAAGAGGCGGATCAAGCTCCTATAGCCGCATATTGCCAAAAAAAACCTCTGGATTTGCCGCCTCTTCGGAGATGCCCGCAACCAGATCTCACTTCATTGGCATGGTGCAGTCCGAGAGCGTTGAAACCACGGAAGAGGAAAATCCCGTGGAAGAAGCAGAAAACCAAGACCCCACAGAAAAAGTGGAAGATCCGACATCCATCGACCAGACAACGAACTCGGAAGCCGACTTTGTTTTAGCTTCTATAGAAGCAAGGCTCAAGTCGGAACCCGGATCTAAAGACATAGATCCCGAAGATGAAGATGAGGATGCTTTCGAAAGAAAGGTCAAATCTATGAGTGGGACCTTCCACGAAGTACTCATGGCTAAACCGAATGGAAACTCGGACGCCGAGGAAGAGGAAGATCCCAAAACCCCTCCGCCAGATGAAAGGGAAGACGAAGAGGAAGAAGAGGGAGAAGTTAGTCCGACTTATCCCGACGTGAAAGAACTGACGGAAGATGAGCCTAACAAAAAACCCCATCTTCGAAGAAAAAGTAGAAATCCTCTAGGAAGCTGCTATCCAAGTTACAGAAGAAAAAGGAAAAATTGGCAGATATTGCCAACCAAAACCTGGAAATCGGAGGAGGCAGTGGTGTGAAATGTGCGGAGAAGAAAAAGCAGGAAATCCCTGTTCCACAAATGTCGGAACAGGACGAGATCGATCTGATCCAAACTCCGGTTGCACGTCACGAACCACCGGAATTGCTGGAAGCCAGAAGGCAAGCAATTATGCGGAAATAAAAACACCTATTTCGGTCGCAGGAAAAACCTCCTCAAAGCCCAGGCTGCTGTAAAAGCAAAACAGGAAGAAATTGAGGAATTCGAGCGCAAGTATATGTCTGGGATAAAACCTACAACATTGCCCCGAATATTAAAGCCGGGTGTGTTGCCAGCAAAAGCACGGCTTGTAAACCCTTCTTGGCAGAGGCAGGTTAACATCTTAAATGCTAAGGGCGAACATATCTACAAAACTGCAACAGAAAACGCAGAAGCCACGTTCTCTATCCTTAATCACGATCTGTATTCAAAGGAAGAAAAAGCTGCAAGGAGTGTATGCTTTCCTCGGAAAAGCATTGCAACAACAATAACGAGGACAAGCACGTTCAGGCAAGCTATACGATAACTCAGCCTTGTGCAAAACTGCCACGTGCGCCGCTGGAGCACCCGACCCAGGTGAACCCGGAGATTCAGACGATTCTAAGGAAAAGAAGGGAGACCCTAAAAAGGACAAGAAAATCCCGGATAATAGGGACGCAGTGTCCAAAACTGGTTCCCATGCGCCGAAAGGCGAAAATAATCCCCGTGACAACAAAGAACGGGGAGGAACAAAACCGGAAAGATGGCAAAATAATGCCGCCTCTGAGACGCCCAACTGATAAAGCCGGACGATACGACAATCCTCATAGGCATGAGAGATCCCGAACTCCCCCAAGGAACAAGGAAAGTCCAAGGAGTAGAACTCCGCCTTACTCAAAAGGACATGATATTAGAAGAAATAGGGATAATCCCAGGAGAGCGCATTCGTGCAACAGTGGACGAGAATGGAGCAGATCCCCTTCTGTCTATTTAGCTGGAAGGTATTTTGCATACGTCGATACGGAGGAAAGAGAGGATTTATATTTCAGACCAAAATGTTTCACCGACAGGATCCGGAGAATCAGTCTACATTCTGGCTTTGCCAAAGTTGGTCCAACTTATCAAAAGTATACTAGAAGTACAAACCTAGATACATGGCTCTCAGATTACTATACTATCGTTCAGATCAACAAAGGGACAGACTTAGAGGCTATAAAATTTCTTTCCATAATGTTGCTGGATGGAGTCAGAGATTGGATCAACGGGATCCCCTCAAGAATAGTTGACAACTGGGAAGGCATGGCTAGAATATTTGCTCAGCACTTCCGAGGTACGTATAAACGCCCTAAGAGTATTAACCAGCTGAACCGCTGCGTCCAGTACGAGGATGAGTCGTATGTCGACTTTATCTCAAGATGGTCTGCAATGAAAAATAGTTGCTATGGAGTGAGTGATGTACAAGCAATGCATGCATTCATCAACGGCCTAAAACCCGGCCTCGTACCGTTCATGGTTGGTTCGAAAGAGCACAAAGATCTCGGATCTATGCTTACCACCGCCAACGAGCACGCAGCAGCTGAAGACGACATCAGGCATAAATTCGGTCGGCCGTGCAGCGGCCCTCAATGATTCAAGGGCGTCATCGGCCACGACGCCGTCTCACCGAACCCATCCACGCTGCCTAGTCGAGGGACCAACCGGAACACGCGAGAATGTTACTCTTTGTTAATTTAGGATCAAATTTCATTCATCTAAGAAGTATACTAAATGGTTTTGATTGTTTGTAATATAGTAAGGGAAACATTTTGGCACGATATGCTCCCGGTTTTTAAAATGCATTTTTTAATTTATTTAAAAAGCCACAAAAAATTCTATGTGATATATATCAATATAATATATTGTATTGCAAATATTGTGAAGGAAATTGGCTAGTTTAGTATGAATTGTAACCAACGACGGGCAAGTCTATGGACCCGTCACTGATATTATATGAAATTAGCCGTGACAGGCAAGGATGTTACATTGTCACTAGTATGTTCTACAACCAGTTGCCAAGCTTTACCAGTGACAGGTGTACTGCTGTCTGTCGCTGATACCTGTTACCAGTGACATGCATATTTTTGTCAGTCACTAATGTGTTGGAGGTTATAAGCTATTCTGCAGTAGTGAAACATAACCATGTGAATTTATTATTTCGATTGCACTAACGTTGCTAATGAAGATTGTAAGAATTTTGGTGTGAAGGAAGTTTTCAAGTGTCAAGAGAAGAGGATGATATGATGTGATCAAGAAGTGTGAAGAGCTTAAGCTTGGGGATTCCCCGGTGGTACATCCCAGCAAATTCCAAGAAGACTCAAGCATCTAAGCTTGGGGATCATCAACAAATTATCAGGTCACTTCTACTGAAACTATATTTTTATTCGGTCACACCTTATGTGCTTTACTTAGAGCGTCTTTTATTTTTTGCTTTCAGTTTGTTTTTATTTTTGCAATAAGCTTGGTTCGACCCTAGCATTCATTTATTGGAGAGTGAAACGCTCCACTTTTTCATGAGAATACGTTGTATTCTAAATCTCTGTCTGGCTGCTCATTTATTTAGCTCATGTTTTGCATACATCTCTTATCAGAGCTGTTAGTTTTAGTAGTTTTATACGAGTACTCTCATGTTTTCTTGCTGTATCATAAAGATTATTTTTGTTAAAACATATGTTGTATGGTGCTTGATGAGAAAAGAAAACTGCTGCTTGATGTAGAATTTATAATAGTGCTAGTAGAAGCTTGGATAGACTGTGGCTAGAACTTTTTCATGCCATGCTAAATGTTATTTTAGTTTTAAAGCCTTGTGGTTATTGAGTAGCATGAATAGCCTTAAATAGTTGACAACGTATAATATGTCTTGAAAGATTCATGAGTTGTTCTTGTCATAGTAAAGCATCAATATATGGTATTCTCTTTCGAATATTTTATTTGGTTGACTTGGTGCATGTCACACCATGTTTATGACTACGAACCAGTAACGAATAGCCTCCACGACCACTTAGTTTTTGAACTTGTGATACCGCTTATGCATTAACTAATGATGCTTATGTCGTTGTGCATGATTATGGCTCTTATGCTCTCTTGATTTGTCGCTCCCAGTCTTTTGCTAGCCTCCACCTGTACTGAGTATGGAATTCTACTCGTGCATCCAAAATCCTTAACCAATTTTTCCCATTGTGTACACCATACTACCTACATTTGGTATTTACTGTCACTCCAAGTAAATTTCTCATGTGTTACCTTTAAAACCTTCAAAATTATTCTGTTTTTGTGTTCTTGTTTTTGCTCATGAGGACGTCATAGAGAAAATATATATCACTTGTGATTGATTTCACACCCTGGACCTAGTGCCTCATCCTCTATCAAAAGATAGAAAGATTGCAGCGGGGTGCCCATCCCCAAATTAATACAAACAAATTCTCTTCAGTATTTTTGCCTCTGATTTATCAGTCAAAACATAATTGTGTAAACAAAAGAGAAAGAGGGATGACCTTCTACACCAGTTGCGTCCTTCACCATGGGAGCCGCTCTTGTGAATCCAGTTGACTTGTGACGTAATGTATTGTCTGTTTACCATTCGTTGACATTAACATACACCTCTCCTAAAATATAGACACTCCTCCACGATATGTGATTGTTGGCAGGCACCCGATGATTCGGTTAGCCATGGTTTGTGAAAGATGGATGGGAGGAGTGTCAAACTTTTAATACCTATGTTTAATAAAATAAAAAGCTCTAGCACATGAGTGATCCATGCTTCCCTCTACGAAGGGCCTTTCTTTTACTTTTATGATTGAGTCTCCATCTTCTAACTTTATGCACAGTTGAGAGAGCATTTTTGCCATTCTGAGTTCTATGTGCATTTGTCCCATAAACATCAATAATTACTTCATGATGTGATATCATTTGTTCTAGTCTTCCTCTTGAACTTTGAAAGTGTCCTGGCATTTGTATTTTTTCCCACTCTTAAGGACTAGAGAAATACCACTTTGCCATGCTTTCTCTATACATGAAACAAACGTTTATCTTTCTTTGCATTATTATCCATGATCCTTTATTTAAGATACTCTTCATGGTG
Source organism: Alopecurus myosuroides (assembly GCA_028641055.1). NCBI lineage: Eukaryota > Viridiplantae > Streptophyta > Magnoliopsida > Poales > Poaceae > Alopecurus > Alopecurus myosuroides. Next base: position 48,705,541 of record CM054057.1, on the reverse strand, counting down.
CAAAGTGATTGCTATGCTTTATTATTAAAGTTCTATTTATCATGTTTGTGTTTGAAGTTTTATGATCTCAGCATACATATGCTTTTACATTATAATGATCAAGTTTATGATAGTAGCATGTCACCTTAGAAATTATTGTGTTTTATCGTTTACCTACTCGAGGACGAGTAGGAAATAAGCTTGGGGATGCTTGATACGTCTCCAACGTATCTATAATTTCTGATGCTCCATGATCATATTATGCCAATTGCTACATGTTTTCTCCCTTATTTATAGCATTTTTATACGTTTTCCGGGACTAACCTATTAACAAGATGCCAAGTGCCAGTTCCATGTTTTCTGCTGTTTTTTGTTTGAGAAAAGTTGCTCTGGAAACATTCTCGGAATTGGACCCACAAAGCCCGAAGTGCCTATTTTCCCCGGAAGCATCCAGAAGACCGAAGGAGAGTCGAAGACGGGCACCAGGGAGGCCACACCATAGGGTGGCACGGCCTCCCCTGGCCGCGCCAGCTATGGGTGTGGCCCCCAGGACTCCACCGCCTTTGCCCTTTCGCCTATTAATCCCACTGGATGGAAAACCCTAGGCACCTGATAAAAAAAATCCCCGAAAAGTTCCGCAGCCGCCGTCACCGTCAACCCTAGATCAGGGGGGTCTGGAGCTATCTCCCGGCACCCTGCCGGAGAGGAAATCATCACCGGAGGCTTCTACATCACCATGCCTGCCTCCGGGGTGATGCGTGAGTAGTTCATCCCTGGACTACGGGTCCAGAGCAGTAGCTAGATGGTTGTCTCCTCCTCATATGCCTCCATGTTTAGATCTCGTGAGCTTCCTATATTGATCGAGATTGATCTTATGTAATTCTATATGATGTGTTTGTTGGGATCCGATGAATATTGAACTTATGCCAAGTTGATTATAGTCTTTATTGCATATGTTATTTGTGATCTTGCATGCTTTCCGTTGCTAGTGGTTGCTCTGGCCAAGTAGTTGCTAGTGACTCCAAGAGGGAGTATTTATGCTTTCCTTTTTTGGTCGCAGTTGCATAATTTAGCCCCACATTATGACTTCTTCTTTTGAATGGAAGACCATGCCTAGGTAGCCATAGTTAAGCTTCTTCTTGTGGTGTATGTTGCATGACTATCATCATCATCTTCTTGATCATCATCAATATTAGGGTCGCCGAACGTGTCGAACTCGTCCTCGTCAAGGACTCCATCCATTCCGATGAAATTTCTTTTCCCTCTCCTCACGACAACACGGCTAGGCCTTGCGGGGTCTGTTATGAAGAATCATTGGGACACATGATTAGCCAATACCCATGGATCATTTTGCGCTGTGACGTTCGCGTTTGATGAAGTTCCGGCTTCGGGAATAACCATGGTTGTAAAGTATTGGTCTTCTTTTTTGACGGTCGACATCCTAGCCCATCTGACGCGGAACATAGGCACCTTCTCTCCAAAGTAGTCAAGCTCCCATATCTCCTCGATCCTTCCATAGTATCTTAACTTTTTGCCAGCAGTGTAGGATTCCATCGTTACCCCTAAGTTTTGATAATCGGAAGTTTTGTCTTTCTCCTCCGTGTAGAAAGTGAACCTGTTGATATCATATGCTTGAAACGTCGGCAGGTTGGGAGCAGGGACATGTACCAAGGCGTACAATAGTTTATTTTTTGCACAATCCCTTGGCGGTGGGTTAGCGACGTTCTCATCTTTAAACCAACGCAAGAAAGTGGAGTTATGCTCTCTGATTATTTCTCCTTCGGTCCTCTGCTTGCCTTGTTCAGTGTACTTTTTCTTAATCGAGGTATCGTGTTTTTCCACCCAAGTATCGACCATGTCAATGTGTTGGAGAGCTACTAAGTTTGCCCTATTAAAGTCGGTGCGTCGACAAGCCCGATCCACATGCACTTCTCCACGTCCATTTTTGTGACCTGCTCCGTCGAGCTTGCCAATTTTCTTTTTTCTGGGCAGACCAACAGGGTCCTCCACGTCAATATGATTCATGCAGAAAGAGATGCACTCTTCGGTGAGAAAGCCCTGAACGATGCTTCCATCCGGACGGGCCCTATTGCAAACAAATCCTTTGATGACCCCATTCATCCTTTCAAACGACATCATGTTATGCAGGAACAACGGCCCGAGATGGATGATATCGTCCATGATATGGACAACCAGATGAACACATATGTCAAAGAATGATGGTGGAAAGTACATCTCAAGCTCGCATAGTATCACGACAATCTCTTCCTGCAGCCTTGAGATCTACTTCCCCATGATCGACTTTCGAGATATCACGTCAAAGAAGTTACATAGGCCAAACAGGGTTTCCCGGACATGCTTGTCCATTATCTCGCGGATCGCAACTGGAAGTATCTTCGTCATCATCACGTAACAGTCATGAGACTTCATCCCGCTGAACTTTTGTTTCTGCGCGTCTAGGAATCTGCTTATTAGCCCTAAGTAACCTCTAGGGACTTTGACTCCGAGAAGGCACATCATCAATTTTGTGATCTCGTCCGGACTAAGAGTGAAGAAGGAGGAGGGCACTAATAGTCATTCCTCTTAACCCTTTTGGCCTTGCGACCCTCCGTCTCCTCATCACACGATTGGTCGTCGTCGTCATCATCCGGGCGTCCCCCCTGAAGATCTACCCTAATACCAAAATATTTCAGGTCGTTTCTTGCTTTCACCCCATCTTTGGTCCTCTCCGGCATGTTGAGCAGCGTGCCAAACAAAATTTCAAACACATTCTTCGTGCTATGCATCAAATCAAAGGAAGTGAGGCGTATCAAGAATGGGCCAGTATGGCAAGTCCCAAAACACCGACCTCGTCTTCCATACATCCAGAAGCGTTTTTGGCACTTTTTGCTTCTTTCCAGGCTCTGGGCATTCCTTCCAATCAGTCAGTAACTTGTAGATTTCATCGCCGCACCTCTTACATGCAGGTCCCTAGAGCTCATCTTCACCATTAAAAAGGTCTCCTCGCCTTCTCCACGGGTCTTTGTTGGGCAGCCACCTACGATGGCCAACGAAGACTGTTTTCGAAGACCCAGCATCTTTCGGAAGTTGCATAAACGTGGGGTCATCCATGCACCTCACTCAACCGTTATGTCCGTGGCACACCTGGCCCACCACATATCCGTAACCGAGTAGGTCGTGAACCGTATAGAGCAAGACAACTCTCATTGGGAAATATTGTTCACCGAAGGCGTCCCATGTGTTCACCCCTTCCACGGCCCATAGCGTGCCCAGCTCATCTTTAAGCAGCTTCAGGTATAGATTGATGTCATTGCCTGGTTGTTTCGGCCCTTGAATTATCATACTCATGTGAATATACTTCCTCTTCATGCACAACGAGGGGGATGTTGTACATCCATACAAACACGGGCCAGGTGCTATGGGTACTGCTCTGGTTGCCAAACGGTTTGAGTCTGTCGTTTCTCACACCCAACCTGATGTGGGTTTCCTCCGCCCCAAACGTTGCATATTCACAGTCAATTGCTTTCCATTGACTTGCATCCGAAGTATGTGTCAGATTTACTTTTTCACTCCGCTTTGGATCTTTCAAAACTTTCTTCCTCCTTTTCGCGTGCCAGCGCATGAGCTCTGCTTTCTTGCGGTCCACAAAATACCATTGCAGACAGGGAATGAGCGGAAAGTACCACACAACTTTTCGAGGAGCTTTCTTCTTCCCTTTCTTGTATCGAGCGGCGTTGCAAACTGGACAAATGGTCTTGTCCGCGTCCTCTTTCCGATAAATGTAGCAATCGTTGATGCACACATGGTATTTTTCGTGCAGTAAATCAAAGGGGCACACGACTTTCTTGGCCTCGTTGCAACTTTTAGGACACGTGTTGCCCTCTGGAAGAATATTGTGCCAGTATTGTAGGCTTGCATCGACGCTTATGTCGCTCCATTTGTATCTCTCCTTCATCTGCAGAACATCAAGCGCCACTCTCAGGCGGGACTCTCCCGGACCGCAACCTGCATACAACGGTGTATTCGAGTCTATCTCTAGTTGCGCCAGCTTAGATTGCTCTCTAGCGGGAGATCTGGAGTTAGTCGTCTTTCTCAAAAGCAGTTCTTTCAGATGATGGTCACGCACAACTTTCGTTAGGGGTGTCCCTGTGTCCTCGTCTTCTTCCACGTCTTGTTCAGCATCTTATCCATGATCATGTGCGGGATCATGAGGCTGATCTTGGTCCTGTTGTAGTTCTTGTCGATCATTGTTATTGTCTTGTTGCACATCATTTCCTACCACCGCCGCTCCATGGACTTCATCATCTTCATCATCACTTATCCACAGACTGTTGTGCCCATCCATGAAACCATACCCGAGGAGATGACTGAGCAAGTCTCCGGTAAAGGGTTTGAGCAAGCCCCCTAGTTTGCACTTTCGACATGGACATTGTATCTCCTTGCGGCCATTTTGTAACATGTCTTCTGTCGCATGTCTCAAGTAACTATTCATGACACGTTCACTCATAACGACCACCATTATTTGTCGCATGCACGAGCGCGCCAATATAATATTAGAACCACACACACACACATACATATATATATATATATATATTCACGAAAAAAATCGGCATGACCTTCCTACAAATTGGAGGTTAAAGGAGTGCTAAACTTTGCCGAGACGGAAATGAATCAACATTCCGGCAAAGTGGCTACTCATTTTCATATCCAAAATTTCACTTCATGTCGTATTCACGAAAAAAAATCGGCATGACCTTCCTACAAATAGGAGGTTATTATAGGGAGTGCCAAACTATGCCGAGTCGGAAATGAATCAATATTCCGGCAATAGCCGGCTACTCAATTTCATTCCTTGCACACATTTAACATCTCCATCGCACGACCATATTGAATCCGGTGAAATTTCACACATATATTGCATATCGCGTGTATCCGGACAAAATTCATACAAACTCATTTAATTATATATAAGCAATCATCCCACCTCAAATGATTAGATGGCTACACGAGATGACATCCGAAGAATTTTGGAGCTTTGGAGAGAGGGGATAATTGTAGATCTAGATGCCTAGGAAGAGAAAACTTTGGATAGGAAAAGAGAGGAGGAGGGTGGGGAAATTGGCATGAGTTTGAGCTACAGAGAGAAGGGGACAAGGTTGAGAAGAGAGTGGAGGAGGGGAAAGTGGGTGGTGGGTGTGGGTCACTTTATGGTTGATATGTGCGAACTTACCGCTGGCGAACAAGCTGGGTGGTTCACTAGCGCTAACGTGCGTGTTGGGCCCACAGGTTAGCGTTGGCGAACCACCCAGCTTGTTCTCCAGTGGTAGTGGCCGTAGCGCTGGCGAACAAGGGGGTGCGTCCGCCAGCGGTAGTGGCAGGTGCGCGCGCAGACTGGCCCACACTTACCGCTTGCGAACATAGTCCCGTGTTCGCCAGCGGTAAGGGGCGTAGCGCTGGCGAACATATATATGTGTTCGCCAGCGGTAATAGTGCTAGCGAACGCATATATCTGTTCGCCAGAGCGCTGGAAAATACATATATCTGTTCGCGAGCGCTATACTGGTGTCTATAAGCACTTTCCTACTAGTGAGAAGAAGACTTGGCAAATCCGGATCCTGAATCAGAACTGGTAGCAGCTCTACATGCAATCCCAGAGTGGACTGAACCATATCTGGCTTATCTCACGAGGGGTGAACTACCACAGGACGAGGTTATGGCTCGCCGGGTTATAAGACGATTGAAGTCATACACAATTATCAATGGTGAGTTACATAAGCGAAGTGCAATTGGAATTTTTCAGCGATGCGTCTCTCCGGAAGAAGGGTGTCAGATTTTGAACGAAATCCACTCAGCAGATTGTGGTCATCATGCAAGTTCCAGATCTTTTCTCAATAAAGCCTTCAGACATGGATTTTTCTGGCTTATTGCAAATGCGGATGCAGAACGAATAGTCCGAACATGTGAAGGTTGTCAGAGGTACGCGAGACATGATCATATGCTAGATCAGGATTTACGCATGATTCCCATAACTTGGTCATTTGCAGTCTGGGGACTAGACATGGTAGGACCTTTCAGAAAATCGTTTGACAAAAAGACTCACTTATTGGTAGCAGTTGACAAATTTATAAAGTGGGTAGAAGCAGAACCAATCAGTAAAAGTGACGCGGTTACTGCAGTCAAGTTTCTGAAAAACTAATTTTCAGATTTAGTTATCCACATAGCATTATAACAGACAATGTGACCAATTTGTCTGAAGGAGCAATGCAAAATTTCTGTGACCAGAACCATATCAGACTTGACCTTGCTTCCGTAGCACATCCACAATCCAATGGACAGGCAGAGCGAGCTAACCAAGATTTGTTGAAAGGTACCAAAACTAGACTTCAAGTTCCATTGGAAAGAACCGCATGTTGCTGGGTTGAAGAATTACCAGCTGTCTTGTGGAGTATAAGAACTACACCAAATAGGCCAACAGGTTACACACCATTCTTTCTGGTTTATAGAGCTGAGGCAGTTTTACCATGTGATATCAGTCATGACTCACCAAGAGTAACTTCTTATGTGGAAACCCAAAATGAGATAGCTCGTCAAGACTCGCTTGATGCTTTGGAAGAAGCACGCGAACTCGCAGCATCCAGGTCAGCCATATACCAGCAGGACTTGCGTCGCTATCACAGCCGCAGGGTTAAAACTCGAAGTTTTCAGGGAGGGGACTTAGTGTTACGCCTCATCCAGAAAAAGAATGGTATGCACAAACTAAGCCCACCATGGGAAGGACCGTTTGTGATTAGCAAGAAACTACACAACGGATCATATTACCTCACTGATATGCGTGATGCTGATAAGTCACGAACATCTGAGGAAGAAACTAGAACGCCTTGGAACATAGCCTAGTTGAGACCAAATTACACATAGGATCATTGTAATTGCTATGATATCATTGAAATAAAAGAGAAAGTGCAGACCTGGAAAATTGGAGTTATCAAGATTTGTTTTAAGAAACTTTTTCATAGTAAAATTAAGCTTTCATTGTATGATTACTTGGGGGCTGATGCTAGAGCACAGTTTATATCTCAAGAATCTGTCATAGGCCAAATTATATTGGTTATACTTGCCTGCCAGTCAGTGGTTACACACAATTTTTATGACCTAGATGTTAAATCTGGGCGAGTTAATCATGCTATAACCTGGCAAAACCAGGTTATTATGACCCTGAACTCTCCAGAGTTAGAAACACTAGAAAAAGTCATGCGATAAACCGGCTGAACTAGATGTAACACCTGGGGTGTTACCTGTTGTTTGCTTGCATCATATGCATCACATTGCATTGCACCATGTTTGCATCACAACTGAAATTTTCAAAACAATTTAAACTTTCACCCTTGCTCAAAGATTTTGCAATTTCAAACCTGCAAACTAAACCCCCCCCCATTTGTTTTCATTAGTTTGAAAATTGTTTTAAACAAATTGCCTGCTAGATAAACTTGTCCCTGTTGTTAACAAACCCTAATGACTAACTCAAAAATTCAAACCAAATCTTTCTTCAACTTGTTGGGTTTAATTCAAATAACTATTTTTCAATCAAATTAAATCTTAGGGGTAACCCTATTTAAAAGCATGTTTTTATAATGGTTTATTAATATTGAAAATCCTCTAAATTGGTTTCAACTACAAACTTTATTTTAAATATCAAAATTTTGCAATCAAATCTTGGAATATGGTTTCTAAATTCCTAACTAGCCTAACCTAATTTTTCTGTAATTTTTATTAACTTAAAACCTAGCCTTTTCTCCCAAAAGCAAAACTACAAAAAAAAAAATAGAACAGAAAGAAATAAAATAAACAACTAACTATCTAACGCGCGCAGCACCTAACTACCGCCTGGCCCAGCCCACCTAGCCCCTACAGCGCGCGCAGCCAGCCCAGCATTCACTTACCGGTTCGAAACATGACGTCACCGTCCCCTCCGCGTACGGCAGCTCATCCACGGCCTCCACGTCGCCGTACGGCCGCGCAGACGGCCAGGAGAGCGCCGCGGCCGCTATAGCAAGCCCTGAACCCTAGGAGCTAACCCTAGGCCCCAGGTTTCCGCCTCCATCGCGATCGCCGCAGTTTCCCTCCTCTCTGTCGCGTTACCCTCTCTCTGAAACTCACCGGAGAGGATCTCCCCTGAACTCCGATCGCCGCCACCGCCACAACACGCCATCCACCCACCTGATCACCGGAATCACCCCGCCTCCTTGAACTCTTCCTTTCGCACACCGCAGCATCCTCGGAGACGTGCGGAGTCAACGCCGCCGTGGTCGACATCGCCGCCGGCCACCGAGACGCCCCTTTTCTGAAACTTTGCACGCCGGCGCCGTTGCGGGCCTCCTTCAGCCGCGCCAACCGCGGGAACCGCACCACCGCGACGTCTCCTGTCGTTTGGACACCGGAGGGAACCCGCTCAGCCGCCAGGACGACGCCGCCGTCATCGTCGACCCCGCCACTGTCACCTCGCCGACGGGAGCGTCTTCGTCGAGCCTCTGCACGGCGACAGACGTTGGTGAGCCACCGAGATCTCCTCCCTCCCTCTCCTCTCTGTTGTGCATCCAAGTCTGCTCACGCACGCATCCATCAGCAACACACCGCGCGAGCACGTCGCCGGTGAACTTCCCTCTGTCAGCGTTCAGGTCGCGGCAGGTGTTGATCTTCAGAAAGTTTCAGTTTCGTTTTCAGTAACCTTATCCTAGCTGCGCCCTTGTTACTGTCAAACGCGCGCACACAACACACTTGGTTCAGACCGCAACGCGCAAGCAGGCCGTCGTGGGTTCGAGTCCCCGAAGCGCACCTTTTTGGAGATTTTTCTCCCTGTGTAGCGGCCCCACCCGTCAGCGGGCCTGTTTGCCACGCAAGCTGTTGCTCGTGCCACGCTGGCTAGGCCCACGGGGCAGAGACAGTGGTTAGCTAACGGCTCGGTAACAAACGATTAAAATCAAATCTGTTAAATTCTACCTCTTTTTAAATTGGCAGAATAAGCAATAAACTTACAAATTCAATAACTTTTAATCTGTAAATCTAATAACCAAACTTTGTATATGTTTTCTGTTCAAAATTTTATAAACTTTCCAAATAACTTATTTGCGTTCTGTTTTGAATTTTCAAAATGCAATTTAAATTCAAATTCAAATAATTCAAATGCCATTTGTAATAATTCATAAATAATCCATACTATGTCCAAATAAGTCAAATAAAATATGTTTTTCATACCTTTTTGAATGTTCTATTCAAATATAAATTTTGTTTTCTGTTTTGAATAATTAAAATTGCCTAAAACATTCAAATCTTGTTTAATTCAACTAAAACTTGTTTAATATTGTTTAATTCATAAATAATTAATCCAAAGTCCGATTTCAAAATGTGAAACATGTAATCCAACTAAAATTTGGTAACCTTTTCAAATATCAACTTTGTTATTTGTTTTGCACACTTTAACTTGCTGAAAACAATCACCACTTGTTCAACATCATTAAGTAATAATAACTTCCAAACTTATTAATGTTTTCTAAACTTGTTAACCATCCTTCCACTTGCATTTAATATTGTTATCTTCTTGTTCTTCATCATGCATGCATCATTCTAACTCACTTACACATGATGCTTAGTGTTAGAACAATTAATTCAACTATAAGGCATGGGTTTGCCATATGCAATCTTTGCATCTGGAATCCATTTAAACTTGTGTATCATATCCACTAGTTTACTTTGGTGCATCTATTAACCTTGTCATGCATCCATATCTTGATCATGCTGGATCTTTTGCCGTAGTAGTAATTGTTGCATCCGGTGTTTCTTTTAGTTCGTTGCTTCTTCCCGGATAGGACGTTGAGATGATGTGAGCAACGACAAGTTCTGCTACCTTGCGGGATCTCAGGCAAGTATACTCACTTGCATGCCATATGGCTGCCTTTCATCACTTGTTACCGATTCTTCCGTTGATTCTTTTCTGCTAGCCTTAGTGGTAGTTGTTTCTGTTACGAACCCATCACATGAATCCCTTAACCTTGATATTGCCTCATCTCCATACCTACAGCCATTGCTTGTGCCTGTTCTTATCTAGCATGCTTAGTGTTGCTTTTGCTCGAGCTCGTTGTCGGTTACTTCGTTTACTACCGTACTCTTTTATTATGTTCTGGGGGCTCGATGTTTAATCAATCAATCAATCATGCTAATGTTACCCTTAATAATAAATTTGATGATAAGGCACCGGCAGGAGGCCCTTTGTGGTTTTGAGGCCTGCTAGTGTCGACCCTAATAGGAAAAGGGTCTTGTCTACTGATCCATGATGAGCGCACTACCCGCATTTGGGGGGTATGGGCTCCCCCTCAGTTTGACCCGATTCGCATCTCGTCGAAATCGCCTCATTTAGTTCGGGTTTTCCATTTGCTGCATGCATGATCTTGCGAGCCCTTGGTACCCGGGTGGAACTTTCGTAGTCGGCATATAGGGGGACACGGTCTTAGAGTGCTATGAGGGTCCATTTTCTTCTGGGCCCGAGTAGCCGTGCGCCCAAGGTTCTTTGGGCTTGATGCGAAGAAGGGTTGGATTGTGTTGAGTGCCCCGCTTGGTGGAGGGGCCACTCCATCTGGCGGGATATTCATGAGTGTCGGTTACTATGGTGCAACCCTGCAGGGATAATCTTCTCGAGAAGCCGTGTTTTCCGCGGTTATGGATTACTTGGTGAAAGTACTGGCTAACAAGTACTCAGGACAACTTAAACATAATGATCAATCATGTTTCACCCAATGCTTAATAACTTGACTAGTAATAGGTTATTCACACAATAACTTGACTCATCTTTAATACCACGGTGTGAGTTATCCTCGGATTGCTTCTTCGGATAAGGGGCGAGATCCAGGATGGGTTTGTTTGAAGTTATCTTTCATTTGGTTACTATTACTCGATCTTATCTCCTTTCTGATAGTTGGAAGTAATATAATCTCTGTAGTTGGTTAGTGCAGCCTGTTGTCGCTTATTTGCAATAACCCCTCCTTTTCCGTTGATCCTAAAGTATTTGTATCTTGTGATGACTGGCTACGCCGGTAACTTGTGAGTATGGGTTTTATCCCCCTTGCCAGTACTTAACCGTACTGACCCACGAATCTTTTTCGTGGCTGCATATTCAACATTGCAGTCAACAGGTTTGAAGTCTGACGACGTTAGCTTGGGAATCCCTCCGGCTTGGCCTGGGCAGCGATTGGACGCTCTCGGTTATCTTCAGGACTCTTAGTCCAATTTGGATCTTGTCCGTAGTCGGACGTTTGTTTCTTCCGCTGTTATTTGGATCTTTGTAATGTATCAGTTGTAACCCCGGCTCGTTTGAGTCATCTTGTATCTATCTGTTTCTGTTGTAATTGTGGATTATTCGTGAACTATTGTAATGTTATCTCAAATGGCAATCTGGAATCGGTTATTATGCGGATTTGGCGGGAATGCTGAAATCTGCATAGTGCCCGATCTCGGGGCGTCACAAATGGTATCAGAGCCTTGGTTCCGATTCCCGAGATTGTTTCGATACGAATGGTTATCGAAGCAACGGGTCCGCAAAGCCTGTAGGATAACCTCGCTAACGGTCGTTGTTTCTAGAATGTCAAAAACTATTTCTGCTAAACTATTTTGGAAAAACATCTCAATAGGATTCTTGTTTTTCTCCTTATCCCTATTCTATTTCCCCTCCCATCTTATTTGTTTTGGAGTCTCTCTTCCTGTCTATCTTTCAAAGTATTAGGAATCCTACGTGGGTGGACGTTTTCTGAGCCCTTAACCCAATAGGTTCGATCATCGGAAGATTCCTGGTGGAAGAACATCGTCGTCACTCCGAGCAAGAATCTCTTGTTAGTGGTGTCGAGAATCCCTTGTTAGTGGTGTCGAGGAGATCAGCTGGAAGCATGAAGAATCGATAGTTGAACTTCTTTCCCCTCCCGGGTTAGCAGGTGGATTGCGAGGGCGCAATCCCTTGTTAGTGGTGTCGTCTGTAACACCTGGGGTGTTACCTGTTGTTTGCTTGCATCATATGCATCACATTGCATTGCACCATGTTTGCATCACAACTGAAATTTTCAAAACAATTTAAACTTTCACCCTTGCTCAAAGATTTTGCAATTTCAAACCTGCAAACTAAACCCCCCCCCCATTTGATTTCATTAGTTTGAAAATTGTTTTAAACAAATTGCCTGCTAGATAAACTTGTCCCTGTTGTTAACAAACCCTAATGACTAACTCAAAAATTCAAACCAAATCTTTCTTCAACTTGTTGGGTTTAATTCAAATAACTATTTTTCAATCAAATTAAATCTTAGGGGTAACCCTATTTAAAAGCATGTTTTTATAATGGTTTATTAATATTGAAAATCCTCTAAATTGGTTTCAACTACAAACTTTATTTTAAATATCAAAATTTTGCAATCAAATCTTGGAATATGGTTTCTAAATTCCTAACTAGCCTAACCTAATTTTTCTGTAATTTTTATTAACTTAAAACCTAGCCTTTTCTCCCAAAAGCAAAACTACAAAAAAAAAAATAGAACAGAAAGAAATAAAATAAACAACTAACTATCTAACGCGCGCAGCACCTAACTACCGCCTGGCCCAGCCCACCTAGCCCCTACAGCGCGCGCAGCCAGCCCAGCATCCACTTACCGGTTCGAAACATGACGTCACCGTCCCCTCCGCGTACGGCAGCTCATCCACGGCCTCCACGTCGCCGTACGGCCGTGCAGACGGCCAGGAGAGCGCCGCGGCCGCTATAGCAAGCCCTGAACCCTAGGAGCTAACCCTAGGCCCCAGGTTTCCGCCTCCATCGCGATCGCCGCAGTTTCCCTCCTCTGTGTCGCGTTACCCTCTCTCTGAAACTCACCGGAGAGGATCTCCCCTGAACTCCGATCGCCGCCACCGCCACAACACGCCATCCACCCACCTGATCACCGGAATCACCCCGCCTCCTTGAACTCTTCCTTTCGCACACCGCAGCATCCTCGGAGACGTGCGGAGTCGACGCCGCCGTGGTCGACATCGCCGCCGGCCACCGAGACGCCCCTTTTCTGAAACTTTGCACGCCGGCGCCGTTGCGGGCCTCCTTCAGCCGAGCCAACCGCGGGAACCGCACCACCGCGACGTCTCCTGTCGTTTGGACACCGGAGGGAACCCGCTCAGCCGCCAGGACGACGCCGCCGTCATCGTCGACCCCGCCACTGTCACCTCGCCGACGGGAGCGTCTTCGTCGAGCCTCTGCACGGCGACAGACGTTGGTGAGCCACCGAGATCTCCTCCCTCCCTCTCCTCTCTGTTGTGCATCCAAGTCTGCTCACGCACGCATCCATCAGCAACACACCGCGCGAGCACGTCGCCGGTGAACTTCCCTCTGTCAGCGTTCAGGTCGCGGCAGGTGTTGATCTTCAGAAAGTTTCAGTTTCGTTTTCAGTAACCTTAACCTAGCTGCGCCCTTGTTACTGTCAAACGCGCGCACACAACACACTTGGTTCAGACCGCAACGCGCAAGCAGGCCGTCGTGGGTTCGAGTCCCCGAAGCGCACCTTTTTGGAGATTTTTCTCCCTGTGTAGCGGCCCCACCCGTCAGCGGGCCTGTTTGCCACGCAAGCTGTTGCTCGTGCCATGCTGGCTAGGCCCACGGGGCAGAGACAGTGGTTAGCTAACGGCTCGGTAACAAACGATTAAAATCAAATCTGTTAAATTCTACCTCTTTTTAAATTGGCAGAATAAGCAATAAACTTACAAATTCAATAACTTTTAATCTGTAAATCTAATAACCAAACTTTGTATATGTTTTCTGTTCAAAATTTTATAAACTTTCCAAATAACTTATTTGCGTTCTGTTTTGAATTTTCAAAATGCAATTTAAATTCAAATTCAAATAATTCAAATGCCATTTGTAATAATTCATAAATAATCCATACTATGTCCAAATAAGTCAAATAAAATATGTTTTTCATACCTTTTTGAATGTTCTATTCAAATATAAATTTTGTTTTCTGTTTTGAATAATTAAAATTGCCTAAAACATTCAAATCTTGTTTAATTCAACTAAAACTTGTTTAATATTGTTTAATTCATAAATAATTAATCCAAAGTCCGATTTCAAAATGTGAAACATGTAATCCAACTAAAATTTGGTAACCTTTTCAAATATCAACTTTGTTATTTGTTTTGCACACTTTAACTTGCTGAAAACAATCACCACTTGTTCAACATCATTAAGTAACAATAACTTCCAAACTTATTAATGTTTTCTAAACTTGTTAACCATCCTTCCACTTGCATTTAATATTGTTATCTTCTTGTTCTTCATCATGCATGCATCATTCTAACTCACTTAGACATGATGCTTAGTGTTAGAACAATTAATTCAACTATAAGGCATGGGTTTGCCATATGCAATCTTTGCATCTGGAATCCATTTAAACTTGTGTATCATATCCACTAGTTTACTTTGGTGCATCTATTAACCTTGTCATGCATCCATATCTTGATCATGCTGGATCTTTTGCCGTAGTAGTAATTGTTGCATCCGGTGTTTCTTTTAGTTCGTTGCTTCTTCCCGGATAGGACGTTGAGATGATGTGAGCAACGACAAGTTCTGCTACCTTGCGGGATCTCAGGCAAGTATACTCACTTGCATGCCATATGGCTGCCTTTCATCACTTGTTACCGATTCTTCCGTTGATTCTTTTCTGCTAGCCTTAGTGGTAGTTGTTTCTGTTACGAACCCATCACATGAATCCCTTAACCTTGATATTGCCTCATCTCCATACCTACAGCCATTGCTTGTGCCTGTTCTTATCTAGCATGCTTAGTGTTGCTTTTGCTCGAGCTCGTTGTCGGTTACTTCGTTTACTACCGTACTCTTTTATTATGTTCTGGGGGCTCGATGTTTAATCAATCAATCAATCATGCTAATGTTACCCTTAATAATAAATTTGATGATAAGGCACCGGCAGGAGGCCCTTTGTGGTTTTGAGGCCTGCTAGTGTCGACCCTAATAGGAAAAGGGTCTTGTCTACTGATCCATGATGAGCGCACTACCCGCATTTGGGGGGTATGGGCTCCCCCTCAGTTTGACCCGATTCGCATCTCGTCCAAATCGCCTCATTTAGTTCGGGTTTTCCATTTGCTGCATGCATGATCTTGCGAGCCCTTGGTACCCGGGTGGAACTTTCGTAGTCGGCATATAGGGGGACACGGTCTTAGAGTGCTATGAGGGTCCATTTTCTTCTGGGCCCGAGTAGCCGTGCGCCCAAGGTTCTTTGGGCTTGATGCGAAGAAGGGTTGGATTGTGTTGAGTGCCCCGCTTGGTGGAGGGGCCACTCCATCTGGCGGGATATTCATGAGTGTCGGTTACTATGGTGCAACCCTGCAGGGATAATCTTCTCGAGAAGCCGTGTTTTCCGCGGTTATGGATTACTTGGTGAAAGTACTGGCTAACAAGTACTCAGGACAACTTAAACATAATGATCAATCATGTTTCACCCCAATGCTTAATAACTTGACTAGTAATAGGTTATTCACACAATAACTTGACTCATCTTTAATACCACGGTGTGAGTTATCCTCGGATTGCTTCTTCGATAAGGGGCGAGATCCAGGATGGGTTTGTTTGAAGTTATCTTTCATTTGGTTACTATTACTCGATCTTATCTCCTTTCTGATAGTTGGAAGTAATATAATCTCTGTAGTTGGTTAGTGCAGCCTGTTGTCGCTTATTTGCAATAACCCCTCCTTTTCCGTTGATCCTAAAGTATTTGTATCTTGTGATGACTGGCTACGCCGGTAACTTGTGAGTATGGGTTTTATCCCCCTTGCCAGTACTTAACCGTACTGACCCACGAATCTTTTTCGTGGCTGCATATTCAACATTGCAGTCAACAGGTTTGAAGTATGACGACGTTAGCTTGGGAATCCCTCCGGCTTGGCCTGGGCAGGGATTGGACGCTCTCGGTTATCTTCAGGACTCTTAGTCCAATTTGGATCTTGTCCGTAGTCGGACGTTTGTTTCTTCCGCTGTTATTTGGATCTTTGTAATGTATCAGTTGTAACCCCGGCTCGTTTGAGTCATCTTGTATCTATCTGTTTCTGTTGTAATTGTGGATTATTCGTGAACTATTGTAATGTTATCTCAAATGGCAATCTGGAATCGGTTATTATGCGGATTTGGCGGGAATGCTGAAATCTGCATAGTGCCCGATCTCGGGGCGTCACAAATGGTATCAGAGCCTTGGTTCCGATTCCCGAGATTGTTTCGATACGAATGGTTATCGAAGCAACGGGTCCGCAAAGCCTGTAGGATAACCTCGCTAACGGTCGTTGTTTCTAGAATGTCAAAAACTATTTCTGCTAAACTATTTTGGAAAAACATCTCAATAGGATTCTTGTTTTTCTCCTTATCCCTATTCTATTTCCCCTCCCATCTTATTTGTTTTGGAGTCTCTCTTCCTGTCTATCTTTCAAAGTATTAGGAATCCTACGTGGGTGGACGTTTTCTGAGCCCTTAACCCAATAGGTTCGATCATCGGAAGATTCCTGGTGGAAGAACATCGTCGTCACTCCGAGCAAGAATCTCTTGTTAGTGGTGTCGAGAATCCCTTGTTAGTGGTGTCGAGGAGATCAGCTGGAAGCATGAAGAATCGATAGTTGAACTTCTTTCCCCTCCCGGGTTAGCAGGTGGATTGCGAGGGCGCAATCCCTTGTTAGTGGTGTCGTCTGTAACACCTGGGGTGTTACCTGTTGTTTGCTTGCATCATATGCATCACATTGCATTGCACCATGTTTGCATCACAACTGAAATTTTCAAAACAATTTAAACTTTCACCCTTGCTCAAAGATTTTGCAATTTCAAACCTGCAAACTAAACCCCCCCCATTTGATTTCATTAGTTTGAAAATTGTTTTAAACAAATTGCCTGCTAGATAAACTTGTCCCTGTTGTTAACAAACCCTAATGACTAACTCAAAAATTCAAACCAAATCTTTCTTCAACTTGTTGGGTTTAATTCAAATAACTATTTTTCAATCAAATTAAATCTTAGGGGTAACCCTATTTAAAAGCATGTTTTTATAATGGTTTATTAATATTGAAAATCCTCTAAATTGGTTTCAACTACAAACTTTATTTTAAATATCAAAATTTTGCAATCAAATCTTGGAATATGGTTTCTAAATTCCTAACTAGCCTAACCTAAATTTTCTGTAATTTTTATTAACTTAAAACCTAGCCTTTTCTCCCAAAAGCAAAACTACAAAAAAAAATAGAACAGAAAGAAATAAAATAAACAACTAACTATCTAACGCGCGCAGCACCTAACTACCGCCTGGCCCAGCCCACCTAGCCCCTACAGCGCGCGCAGCCAGCCCAGCATCCACTTACCGGTTCGAAACATGACGTCACCATCCCCTCCGCGTACGGCAGCTCATCCACGGCCTCCACGTCGCCGTACGGCCGCGCAGACGGCCAGGAGAGCGCCGCGGCCGCTATAGCAAGCCCTGAACCCTAGGAGCTAACCCTAGGCCCCAGGTTTCCGCCTCCATCGCGATCGCCGCAGTTTCCCTCCTCTCTGTCGCGTTACCCTCTCTCTGAAACTCACCGGAGAGGATCTCCCCTGAACTCCGATCGCCGCCACCGCCACAACACGCCATCCACCCACCTGATCACCGGAATCACCCCGCCTCCTTGAACTCTTCCTTTCGCACACCGCAGCATCCTCGGAGACGTGCGGAGTCGACGCCGCCGTGGTCGACATCGCCGCCGGCCACCGAGACGCCCCTTTTCTGAAACTTTGCACGCCGGCGCCGTTGCGGGCCTCCTTCAGCCGCGCCAACCGCGGGAACCGCACCACCGCGACGTCTCCTGTCGTTTGGACACCGGAGGGAACCCGCTCAGCCGCCAGGACGACGCCGCCGTCATCGTCGACCCCGCCACTGTCACCTCGCCGACGGGAGCGTCTTCGTCGAGCCTCTGCACGGCGACAGACGTTGGTGAGCCACCGAGATCTCCTCCCTCCCTCTCCTCTCTGTTGTGCATCCAAGTCTGCTCACGCACGCATCCATCAGCAACACACCGCGCGAGCACGTCGCCGGTGAACTTCCCTCTGTCAGCGTTCAGGTCGCGGCAGGTGTTGATCTTCAGAAAGTTTCAGTTTCGTTTTCAGTAACCTTATCCTAGCTGCGCCCTTGTTACTGTCAAACGCGCGCACACAGCACACTTGGTTCAGACCGCAACGCGCAAGCAGGCCGTCGTGGGTTCGAGTCCCCGAAGCGCACCTTTTTGGAGATTTTTCTCCCTGTGTAGCGGCCCCACCCGTCAGCGGGCCTGTTTGCCACGCAAGCTGTTGCTCGTGCCACGCTGGCTAGGCCCACGGGGCAGAGACAGTGGTTAGCTAACGGCTCGGTAACAAACGATTAAAATCAAATCTGTTAAATTCTACCTCTTTTTAAATTGGCAGAATAAGCAATAAACTTACAAATTCAATAACTTTTAATCTGTAAATCTAATAACCAAACTTTGTATATGTTTTCTGTTCAAAATTTTATAAACTTTCCAAATAACTTATTTGCGTTCTGTTTTGAATTTTCAAAATGCAATTTAAATTCAAATTCAAATAATTCAAATGCCATTTGTAATAATTCATAAATAATCCATACTATGTCCAAATAAGTCAAATAAAATATGTTTTTCATACCTTTTTGAATGTTCTATTCAAATATAAATTTTGTTTTCTGTTTTGAATAATTAAAATTGCCTAAAACATTCAAATCTTGTTTAATTCAACTAAAACTTGTTTAATATTGTTTAATTCATAAATAATTAATCCAAAGTCCGATTTCAAAATGTGAAACATGTAATCCAACTAAAATTTGGTAACCTTTTCAAATATCAACTTTGTTATTTGTTTTGCACACTTTAACTTGCTGAAAACAATCACCACTTGTTCAACATCATTAAGTAACAATAACTTCCAAACTTATTAATGTTTTCTAAACTTGTTAACCATCCTTCCACTTGCATTTAATATTGTTATCTTCTTGTTCTTCATCATGCATGCATCATTCTAACTCACTTACACATGATGCTTAGTGTTAGAACAATTAATTCAACTATAAGGCATGGGTTTGCCATATGCAATCTTTGCATCTGGAATCCATTTAAACTTGTGTATCATATCCACTAGTTTACTTTGGTGCATCTATTAACCTTGTCATGCATCCATATCTTGATCATGCTGGATCTTTTGCCGTAGTAGTAATTGTTGCATCCGGTGTTTCTTTTAGTTCGTTGCTTCTTCCCGGATAGGACGTTGAGATGATGTGAGCAACGACAAGTTCTGCTACCTTGCGGGATCTCAGGCAAGTATACTCACTTGCATGCCATATGGCTGCCATTCATCACTTGTTACCGATTCTTCCGTTGATTCTTTTCTGCTAGCCTTAGTGGTAGTTGTTTCTGTTACGAACCCATCACATGAATCCCTTAACCTTGATATTGCCTCATCTCCATACCTACAGCCATTGCTTGTGCCTGTTCTTATCTAGCATGCTTAGTGTTGCTTTTGCTCGAGCTCGTTGTCGGTTACTTCGTTTACTACCGTACTCTTTTATTATGTTCTGGGGGCTCGATGTTTAATCAATCAATCAATCATGCTAATGTTACCCTTAATAATAAATTTGATGATAAGGCACCGGCAGGAGGCCCTTTGTGGTTTTGAGGCCTGCTAGTGTCGACCCTAATAGGAAAAGGGTCTTGTCTACTGATCCATGATGAGCGCACTACCCGCATTTGGGGGGTATGGGCTCCCCCTCAGTTTGACCCGATTCGCATCTCGTCCAAATCGCCTCATTTAGTTCGGGTTTTCCATTTGCTGCATGCATGATCTTGCGAGCCCTTGGTACCCGGGTGGAACTTTCGTAGTCGGCATATAGGGGGACACGGTCTTAGAGTGCTATGAGGGTCCATTTTCTTCTGGGCCCGAGTAGCCGTGCGCCCAAGGTTCTTTGGGCTTGATGCGAAGAAGGGTTGGATTGTGTTGAGTGCCCCGCTTGGTGGAGGGGCCACTCCATCTGGCGGGATATTCATGAGTGTCGGTTACTATGGTGCAACCCTGCAGGGATAATCTTCTCGAGAAGCCGTGTTTTCCGCGGTTATGGATTACTTGGTGAAAGTACTGGCTAACAAGTACTCAGGACAACTTAAACATAATGATCAATCATGTTTCACCCAATGCTTAATAACTTGACTAGTAATAGGTTATTCACACAATAACTTGACTCATCTTTAATACCACGGTGTGAGTTATCCTCGGATTGCTTCTTCGGATAAGGGGCGAGATCCAGGATGGGTTTGTTTGAAGTTATCTTTCATTTGGTTACTATTACTCGATCTTATCTCCTTTCTGATAGTTGGAAGTAATATAATCTCTGTAGTTGGTTAGTGCAGCCTGTTGTCGCTTATTTGCAATAACCCCTCCTTTTCCGTTGATCCTAAAGTATTTGTATCTTGTGATGACTGGCTACGCCGGTAACTTGTGAGTATGGGTTTTATCCCCCTTGCCAGTACTTAACCGTACTGACCCACGAATCTTTTTCGTGGCTGCATATTCAACATTGCAGTCAACAGGTTTGAAGTCTGACGACGTTAGCTTGGGAATCCCTCCGGCTTGGCCTGGGCAGGGATTGGACGCTCTCGGTTATCTTCAGGACTCTTAGTCCAATTTGGATCTTGTCCGTAGTCGGACGTTTGTTTCTTCCGCTGTTATTTGGATCTTTGTAATGTATCAGTTGTAACCCCGGCTCGTTTGAGTCATCTTGTATCTATCTGTTTCTGTTGTAATTGTGCATTATTCGTGAACTATTGTAATGTTATCTCAAATGGCAATCTGGAATCGGTTATTATGCGGATTTGGCGGGAATGCTGAAATCTGCATAGTGCCCGATCTCGGGGCGTCACACTAGATAGCAAAGATAAACCAAAAAAGTAGAAATTTTTTGAAAGAAGATAACCCGGATTTTTGTTGCATAACTAGCAAGAAAGCCGGGTTATTACATACCAAAAAGTATCACTAGTGCACATGAGTACTTCCAAATAAATAGAGCTAGAAATAAAGCAGTTTATCTAGCCTATTACAAACCCATGAGGGTTGAATTATTATCAAACTAACCAAGTGTTCATCACACAACAGTTTTTTCCTTTCTGCTGTCTAGAATCTAAACCGGCTCCAGAATCCGGGTCTTGAGCTCCTGGGTGTTCTTCATCACCACCTTGGGTTTTTTCTGTTTCTTCAATCTCGGCCATGGAAACGTACGTCCATTCCAGCTGAACCAAAGCATCATTGGTATCATCCAGTTCATACAAAGGACGGGGAGGAGCAGAAACCGAAGGAGTGATAGACTGTGGTGCACCAGAGGATGAAGCCACAGAAAGCCGGCTCTTCTGCGGAGCTTGGCAAATAGCAGTTATAACCCGAGGGCAGAAAGCCGGCTTATGATCACATGAGGGGAGATAACCCGGACAAAGTTCCTTCAGCTTTACTTTTTGAGCAATGGAGCAAGCTTGGAACCGGCAATCCTTCTCAGTCTTAGCAAAATCCTTCCTCTCGTATTTGGTTCTATCAGCCCGATACTCAGGGAGACCTTCAACCAGGAGATCCGGATTCAGTTTCGGGTGATACGCTTTGGCCATAGACAAAACTTTGATTTCTCCACGGCGGCAGGCTGAAATTATGTGCTACTCTATCCATTGAGGAACCTGAGTTAGTTCCACAAGCATATCATGAAGTTTTTTAGGAGCATTATCCCAGTTCCTGACGGATTTGATACATTCCCCTCCCCCAACATATAACTGCCGAATCAAGGTGCACAGAGCCTTCAATTTCAGCTCAGGAAGCTGGAGGTTATTACCATGCATTCTACCTGTCAATCACAAGAATGCATTGTTCAGAAACCGGATTATTCTGAGAAGATAAAAGAGATCATAAACCGGAAAATACGCTGCAGAGGGAGTAAACTTACCAAAAACACTGCAAGTGATATCACCAAGCCGGTCTTTCACCTTAGCAAAATTGCTTCGAGTTTCCTCCAACTCCTTTTCAGAATTTTCCGCCCTCTCAATAAGAGACTTCTCTCGGTTCTCAAAATCTTGTTGAAGAACAGACAAAGTCTTGGTTGCTTCTGTAACTTGTTTTCTCCAAGTCTTGCTGCAAAATTCTCGCCTCTTCAGTTTTCTGGGCCTCTTGTACAAGCAGGTTCTTCAAATTCGAAATCTCCTTCTAAGAGGATGATTCAAGACTCTACAAAATTGGTAACCACAGAAAATTACGGGTTATGAACAATACAAGTTACCAACTGAGAAAATTCCGGGTTACATAGTAACATAACTCGGATATTGGGAGCTACGATGATTTTAAACTACTCAAGAGGTAGAGGATTCATTAAGTCCCGAGTAGGTGCAGGCTTACAACCTGACACTTGGGGGCTATACTATTCCAGTTTTTAAGGAAAATGAAGATAAATACAATTAAGTCCCAATTAGCTGCAGGATAGCAAACTCGGCACTTGGGGGCTACAGTGTTAATTGAATCTACTGGTGGAAGACCAAGACAAGTCCCGGTCTGCAATTAATTTATAAACCAGCACTTGGAGGTGCGGTTCAAAGTCAAAAGTATAACAAGCAAATCTTCAAGTTCATTTCTACAAAAATAAACCAGAAGATTGAGGGCTATAGGTTATGTCTATCAAGGTTACCTCATATCTCTTCTTCAAAAAGTCAATGATTCCATCTGCACGGCGCCGGTTTTCAGAAAGTTCTCGAGCCAGCGTATCAAAATCCTGACCTTCAATGTGCAGGTTGGAAGGAACTGTTTTTTTCCTCTGGAGATGGTTTCAAATCTTCTGTGACTTTGGATAGCACACTCAAGCTCCCAATGGTTCTAGCAGCCTGAGAGCCGGTAATCTCCACGTCCGGGTCCGAGACAATTATGTCTTCAACCGGAGGATCATTATCAGGTGTGTTATCAACCGGATTCACCTCTTGTTCAGTGGTTTGTGCAAGATCCTCGATATGACCCGGTGATTGAACTGCTAGTTCATCTTGTCTTTTTTCAAAGGCTCTTTCCTCCAGGTTTACAGTGGGAGCAGCAGCTGAAATTGGCTCAACCTTTAACACAGCTTGGGCCCTGCAACAAGAGAAAACTTATAAACCGGATTGCATAACACATGGTTGTAATCATTAACCAAAGATTGAAGAGCTAACTTACCCAGAGTTAATGGAAAATTCACTGGCCCCGCTGAAATGGGATGAACCAGGGTTTGGAGAACCTGTATGAAAAGTATGACTCAACTTAGGCCGGATTTTCCCTGCTAAGGGGTGTGAAGAGGTACGCGAAACTTGAGCCTTGGAAACCCGACGGGAGGGAGTTTTCTCAGGCAAACCTTCTTGTAAGTCACTTGACCCAGAGCTCGGTTCCTCCTTATTTTACTGGTATGTTCATCATCCTGCGTTTTCTCCATATGTGAGGACGGGTTCAAAGGATTTTTGGACAGTCTAGAAATAGGCACGTTTGCAACAGCCTGCCGCCTTCTCTTGTTGGTCACAGGAGAATATTTTTCAATCACCACGTTTGAGCCAGTAATGGGAGTGGTGGGGTTGAGATCCGGAATAGGCTGATCCGAAACTTCTTGACTTCACCACCTTGCCCTAAATCGACGCCCTCCTGCTCAGCTGGTTCATCCTGTGAGTAACTAGCATCAGCAAACTGGTTATGCAAGTGACCAAGGGAATCAAATTCCGAAACCCCATCCACTGCGTCACTTTGATCTTCTGATTCATCATCTTCAAGAGGAGAAGCAAGCTCTTGGGTGGTAACCCAGGAAGCATGTGAAAGTTATAAATCGTAAAAAAGCAGAGTCAGCATGTGCGTAGTCTTTAAATTCCCAATAGAATGAAAGTTACTTATAAAAAGATGAACTTAGAGGAGGAGCCGGGTTGGAAGAGGAAAAGGCAGCAAGGCCAACATCAAAAAGCTTGTCCTTCTTTATTCCAACCAAGTCTTTCAGTGCAGCCACCATGTAAGATTTAGAAACTGGAGAGTCGGAATATCGCATAGGATCTGATAAACCGGGGTATTCATGGAATAGCCAGTCCGTAATGCTAAGGGGCTAGATATGCCAGTTCACCCAAGTCTTCGTCAGGTATAAACTAGTTAACCCATGAATTATTAAGGAAGTTACACGTTTGAGAAGGGGTTTGATTTTGATTCGATCAACAGACTTGGTGTACGAGTTCATGGTGCTTGTATAAACAAGACGTTCCGGACGATAAACCAGAAGAGCCGGTTCATCTCCAGGAGAGGTGTTTTTGATATAAAAGAATGTTTTCTGCCAGAGTTTCGGATGACTAGCAAGGGGGATACCTGGATAAGCGATATCTTTCCGCCTCTGGAACGAGAAACCACCGCAGTGGATCAGCTCACCCCCAGCTACTTCCGGGTGTTTGTTACAATATAAGTACTCAAGGAAGAGGTCTAGGTTGGGCTCTACTTGAAGATAGTCCTCACAATGGACAACAAAGTTGCTAACGTTAAGGATGGAGTTGGGGGAAGATCTTGGAGGTGAAGACCATAATAGCTTAGGAGCCAGCGGAAAAAATGAGACCCGGGAGGGCGAAACCCGCGAAGAATATGGGCTTCGAAGATTATTACCTCACCCGCCCAGGTTCAGGCCGGATCTCATTTCCAGGGGCACGCCAGGATATGTTCTTCGGGAGTAAACCGAATCTTCCATCTCGGTAAGCCGGCCCTGGGTCATCTCTGACTTGCACCAGTTAACTTGCATCATGCCCCTACCGGACTTGGCTGTGGCAGAACCGGAAGCACCATCGGTCTTCTTCTTCTTTCTGGTTCCTGCGGCCTTTGTTGCCAAGATCTTCTCTTTCACCATCTTGCGACGAACGCCGACAAAGCTCCGGCCGCGGTTGCGCGAGAAAGGAAATGGAGCTCTCAAGCTTTTTCGGAGGAAGAAGATGAAGTTGCGGGCGTATGGAGAGAATGTTTCTAGAGGAGCCCCAGGAGGCTATTAATAAGAGGGAGCCTAAACCCTAGGTTTATTCGGTAATTTTGTGAAAAGAATCCTCGGGGTTAACCTTTTTTGGAAAAATATGAGGAGATTGGATCTACCAAGGAAGATTTTCTCGGGAAAAGTGCATTAAATACGATGAGAAAAATCTGGGATAAACCGAAATATTTTCGGTTCCTGAGATCTTGGAGATAAAGATGCGGAGTTATCTCTTCAAAAAATGGAAAGATATGATCCTGGTGATAATGATGAGACCCGAATAATCCGGATGAGATATTCCGGAGGATTATTTTCTCAAAGCAAAGCGATTTGTGTCTAAGTTATTTTGGTAACAGGTTAACGAGAACAACGTAAGTTTGAACTTAAGTGTTCACGTTAACCTGCGGGCTAATGTTGGGGGAATAGGTAAGGGGGAGCCTTACCATCCACCCACGTGAACCGGAATTTACCTTAGCCGGTTCATATCATTCGGTCCGGTTTATACCAGGAGAAGCTGGACAAGAGATGGCCAGCCGGAAGAAGAAGATCCGGGTTATCTTCAGCGTAGCCCGGAAAGGACAGAAGAACCAACCCACGCTCCGGGTTAGAAGACTCAGAAGCCCAAGACTTGAGGAGCGGCCCAAGGCCGGACGAGAATGTCCGGGTCATGAAGTGAACCGGACGAGACGTCCAGGAACCAGATCAGACTAGGACTCCGACAGCAGGGACAACCCGGATCCCTTTGTAACCCGGAGCACTCGTCCACTATATAAGGCGAGGTCCTGGGACGTAGATAGACAAGTTCTAAGTTGATAGCAAGGAAGCTCGAGACATCGAAAGCCGGAATCGTCCTCTGTAATCTTCCTCTGTAATTGTCCCATAGTAAGAAAGCAAGAGTAGGTTCTTCCCTCAATAGAGGGGCCGAACCTGGGTAAACTCGTGTCTCTCGTTTCCTCCATAACCCTTTTGAAGCTTCGCTCAGTAGAAATGGACTCACAATCTAGTTCTAAAATGAGGACACTTGACGTGAAAACCCCACGACAGATTATATCAATCCGAGTGAGAAGAGGATTCCCTTTTGGTAAGAAAACAAAAAAAAGGTTAGGAAACACAGAAGGAGGAAAAGAAGGCATTTTGCAAAGTACAAGAAGAACTTGGTAAAAGTACAAAGACTTACCAAGAATTTTATCCATCTCAACGCCCTCTTCAAGGCGTTGATTGAGGGCATTCTCAAGGTCCCGGATGGTCCTCTGATCCTTCTCAGCTTGAGAGGAAGCTCGGGACTCGGCTAATCCCAAGGCCAGCTGGCTCGCCTCTAGACCTTTCTGAAGCTTTACCGTCATTCTGTAAAGCTCCAAATTTTATTTACGGGGGGTTTCGGCATTGCCAGCATCCTCAGCAATTTGCTTGGCCCGAGCCAAAGAAGCTGAGAAGAAAATGAGACGAAGAATTAAAAACTCGGAAAATTATTTAGAAAAATTCAGAATCAGAATCAAGGATTGAAAAAAGCATGCTTACCGGCTATCTCCTTCAGCTGCTTTTGGAACTCGGTCAATTCCGAATCCTTCTCATTAAGGACACCAAGAAAATATTTTACTTCTTGGTTCTTAATGGTAAGCTTCTAAAAAAACTTCCATATTTATATTTTCGGCAGTTTGCTAAAAATTATACAAAGGAAAAGTTTGCTTAGGCAAAAACAAGAAGGCATAAGAGAAAAACATTAATGCAAAAACAAAAAGAATGATTTTGTATTAATACTTGGGGGCTAGAGATATTACCTTTCTCATCCTTTGCAAACCTCTTAAGTTCTCAGAGAATTCCTTCGCGTATTCCGCGAAAGTAATCCCCATATGATGGATGTTGTCTTGCATAACCTGGCGAGGTGAGAACACGTAATTATTTATTAACAACCTTGCATTGTCAAACTTTTTGCTCTATTGTGTTTGGTTAGTCCATAGACACATGTACAACAGTAGCTCACCTCATGTTTTCACAAGATTCTCTCTGCTCCGTCCGATGGCTGTGTTTCTAGCCCGAGGTGGAGAACCTTCCTATTGAGCGATTGATGTCGAGAAGCGCGGTCACGCCTCAAACATGGAATCTTTGCCCTAACAACATACCACACAACTATAATACATGTCCTAGTGACACACATTGATTTAGTTGTGACCCCAGTGCCCCGGAGCCCCCTCTCAGGCGAAAAAGGGCCCCGTTGACTGAGCAATCAACTTTGCGGTCTATCCCCTGCCCGGCGCGCCTGAAGGGGTAGCATTGTCAAACTTTCTACTCTAATGTGTTTGGTTAGTCCATAGGAACATGTAGAATAGTATCCACCTAATGTTTTCACAAGATTCCCTCTGGTCCGTCTGATGGCGGTGTTTCCAGCCCGAGGTGTAGAACCTTCCTGTTGAGCGAGTGATGTCAGAGAAGCGCGGTCACACCTGGAACATAGAATATTTTCCCTAACAACCTGCCACACCACTATACTACATGTCATAGTGACACATTCATTTAGTTGTGACCCTGGCGCCCCGGAGCCCCCTCTGAGGCGAAAAAGGACCATGTTGACCGAACAGTCAACTTTTTTGGTCTACCCCCTCTCCGGCGCACCTGAATGAGTAGCACTGTCAAACTTTCTGCTCTATACTGTTTGGTTAGTCCATAGAAACATGTAGGACAGTATCCACCTCATATTTTCACAAGATTCCCTCCAGTTCGTCCGATGGGGGTGTTTCCTGCTCGAGGTGCAGAACCTTCCTAATGAATATACTACTTTTCCTAGTGAGACACATTCATTTAGTTGTGACCCTGGAGCCCCCAAGCCCCCTCTTAGGCGAAAAAGGGCCCCATTGACCGGACAGTCAAATTTTTCGGTCTACCCCCTCCCCGGCGCACCGGAAGGGGGTAGAATTGTCAACCTTTTTGCTCTATTGTATTTGGTTAGTCCATAGACACATATAGAACAGTAGCCCACCTCATGTTTTCACAAGATTCCCTCTGGTCCGTCCGATGGCGGTGTTTCCAGCCTAAGGTCCAGAACCTTCCTATTGAGCGACTGATGTTGGAGAAGCGCGGTCACAACTCGGACATGGAATATTTGCCCTAACAACCAACCAAACCACTATAATACATGTCCTAGTGACACACATTGGTTTAGTTGTGACCCCGGCGCCCCGGAGCCCCCTCTCAGGCGAACCGAACAGTCAACTTTTTTGGTCTACCCCTCCTGGCGCGCCTGAAGGGGTAGCATTGTAAAACTTTATCCTCTATAGGAACATGTAGAACAGTATCCCACCTCATGTTTTCACAAGATTCCTCCGGTCCGACCGATGGAGGTGTTTCTAGCCCGAGGTGAATAACCTTCCCGTTGAGCGAGTGATGTCGGAGAAGGGCGGTCACACCTCGATCAGGCAATATTTTCCCTAACAACCTACCACACTATACTACATGTCCTAGTGACACACATTCATTTAGTTGTGACCCCGACGCCCCCTCTCAGGCAAAAAATAGACCCCGTTGACCCAACAGACAACTTTTTCGGTCTACGCCCTCTCCCGTGCGCCTGAAGGGGTAGCTGTCGTGGTGGTATCACGGCAGATGCCATGGGATGGCTAATGTTGGGGCCGATGGCCGCTGGAGGTGCTCGGGGAGGGATCACAGGGCGAGCAGCAGCGTGTGGTACGTCACAAACACTGCAAACAACAAGATCTTACCCATGTTCAGGGCCCTCGTGTGGAGGTAACACCCCTACTCCTGCCTCTCTCTTTATATGGGTGTTTACCGAGTAGCCACAGTACAGTACATGCCTTCAGCCGAGTAGCCACTCTTCTCTCTAGTTCTCTCGATGTGTAGTGAAGCAAATCAGAGTGTCGACCCTCGCACAGGAGGGGGCAGGGAACCTTATATACTGGTGCCCAGCCGGATAGAATAAAACTATAAAGTACAGCTCGATAGGACAGGAGCCCTGCAGAACCGCGCACGCCTCCGGGTTCCCGCTGACTTGTGCACCGTAAGTCGTCACGCCGTTCGGAGATGGGTCCTGTCCACCCTTGTCAGTGAGATAGGGTAGGCCCCTAGCCCTGTCCTGTCCCCTCTGTCAGTGACAGGACTAGACAGGCGCCTACTGCACCGTAGCCACTCCGGAGCGCGGATAATCACGCGCTCCGTAAGTTGAACCGCACGCCGTACGGACGCAGGATATGCGGGATCCTTTGTCAGAACGGCTCCATTGACTTCTGGCCCGAGTAGGAAACCACTCCCTCTACTCGGACCAACTCCTCTACTCGGAGAGATGTAACTTCCTTGATTCTTCCTTCTGGCCATTGGTGGGTATGACCGGATAGCAGCCTACCGGGTAGCAAGTACCGGGTAGGCAGCTACTTAGTCAAATAGCCCCTTTGATCTTGCCTTTAGCACTGGCCTTACCCCTACTCGGGGGGTAACCCCCCGACATTAGTCCCCGAAGCTGGTAGAGTCCTGCGAACTTGTTCACTGGGCCCTGCCAGCTTAGAAACCAATCTTGTCTTTGTACTGTAAGAGTCCGAGTAGCCCCTCCGTGTAGCCCTTAACTCTTGCTTGAATCTCTTCTTCTCCGAGTAGCACTGTCTTTCTTCTCTGATGCCGAGTAAAATGACTTAGCGAAATGCCGAAACACAATCCCGCTCAAACGGTGCGAATCCGCCTCTGCGTGTCGCTACGGGGCACGTGTCACACCCCCGTACTCCCGACGCCTCGGTGCCTGGGACACTGCAGGCCACGCGCCAATAACTGCACCTCGGTCCCACTAGCCTGTTATGTCACTTCAACCGCACTAAATCGCCCACGATCTCGACGTGGGATTAACTGCGTCCGTTACACGCGCAATATGCGCTGTGTGCGTTTCTAACCGGTGGGCAACCCACGCCGCATGATCTCTGTGCGCGATCAATCCGCGACTATTCCGCTGGTAACGGCAACCCGAGGGGAGAGATAAATACCCCCTCGATGCCTCCTTCTTCTCTTTCCATCTCATTCCAATCTCTTGCCCCTTCGCCTCTCCGCCGCCGCAGAGCGCACCGCCACCGCAACCTCTTGCCGCGCCGCCGCTCCACGCGCCGCCGGAGAGACACATAGAGAGATCCCAGAGCCCCCAAACTCCGATTCGCATCTCCCACTAGCGCCTCCGCTTCCAATCTCCACCGCGCATCTCTGTCGCGATGGCTGCCCACGGAGACGACGATGCCGCCGCCCGCGCCGGCTAGGAAGGCTCCGAGGTCACCGTCGAGGATTGCCAATTGCTCGTGAACACGCGCCACGTGCCTCCCGGCGTGACTTGCCGCCATCCAGGTACGGAGATCGTACCCAAGCCAGAGAAAGATGAGTACGTTGTCTTTCTTGCACACTTCAAGCGCGGCTTTGGCCTTCCGATTTCAGATTTCTTCTCCAAGTTCCTCAACCATTTTGGCCTTCAGCCACACCACCTTCCACCAAATTCTCTTATCATGCTCTCCACCCACGCTGTGGTGTGTGAAGCTTTCCTTGGCGTGTACCCAACAATCCACACATGGGAACGCTACTTCTTCTTTCGCAAACAGAGCATCCCCAACCCGGGAAAGACTGATGGCGCCCGCGACATGACCCAGACGGGATGCGCTATGATGCTGCAGCGCTCCACGGGTAGCCATCCGCGAGCGAAGGGATTGGAGTCTGTGCGCAAGTGGCAGCGCAGCTTCCTCTACGTGAAGAACGTAGCCACCGAAGTCAGGAAGCCGATCCAGGACCGGATAGGCCTTCCCAAGTTCAAGAACGCCCTGCCAGCTCAGCAGAATTGTGGCTACCACCCGAGGGCCACCGTCGAGGACGTCATCCAGGTTGAGCGACGCCTGGCCCAGTTGCGCGAGGAGGGGATGCTCCATGATGATCCAATTGCCTGCTGGATCTCGCGCCGGGTACTCCCGCTTCAGCACCGCTCGCACAAGATGTGCTACATGGGAGGACCCCGTGACTGCACAAGGACCACGACTTTCGAGCTCAGCAAGTCGGAGGTGGCTGTTTGGGCCAGGTCCATCATGCACACCACGCTGAAGGACGATTGGCTTTACGGCTTCGAGCCGTATAGCCGCACCAAGCGCATCGGACATGTTAGTACTCTGTGCTTTACTTCTGCACTTTGATACCGAGTAGATGGCTTCTCAGCTTTGTATGCTTAGTATTCGCATGCTGCACCAAGTAGAACATCATAAGTAACTCGTTGGCTTTTTATGCTTTGTGTTTGCATGCCATGTCGAATAGAAATCCTTAGCTGAATATGCTTCGTGTTTGCATGCCATTCCGAGTAGGACATCACAGAATACTCATCTGGCTTTATATGCTTTATGTTTGCATGCCTTGTCGGGTAGAAATACTTAGCCAAATATGCTTTGTGTTTGCATGTTGCTCCGAGTAGGACCCCTTAGCCTTATATGCTTTGTGTTTACATGCTATACCGGGTAGAACTCCATATCCGAGAACCCAACTTACTGTGCCATCTATTTGCCTTTCCAGCATATCGATCGTCAGGCAGAGGAAGATGAGGAGGTTTACGAGGGCAACTGGCACGATGAACGCGAAGAGGACGACGAGAAGGCCTATGACACCCAAGAGACTCTCTGCATCCCGCATGCCACTCAGCCTGGTAAGCACCGAGTTGATGCGTCTATCCGGGATTGGTCCGAGGATGACGAAGGTGACCAAATTCACCTTTCTGATCTCGAGTAGCACGCTCTCTGATTTCCTTTTTTGTTTCTGAATCCCTTTTCTCTTCTCTGTAGAGGATGTCGAGCATGAGGAGGACGAGGAGCCCATGGACGTCCAGCCTCTCTCTGTGGCCGCCCCCACAACCCGGAAGAGGGCGGGAAGCGGTGCCCAAGAACCTGCTGCCAAGAAGACGAAGAAGACGGGTGGCAAGAAGCTCACCACCAACAGAAGGCAACCCCCCACCCGCAAAGGGTAAGTTGTTCCGTCCGAACACCAACTCGCTACTGCTTCTCGCTGTCTTGCTCTCTGTCTCTTTCTAAACTCTTTCTTTCTTATCATCCAGTGATCCTCTGGATGCTGACGCGGCCGCGGCCCCCACTCGTACCAAGAGAAAACCTGCCATGGACCTTGAGAAGCTCATCGAGCTCTCCGAGGATGAAGACGAGCCAGCACCACGGGCTAGGACGCGTGCGCCTCTCCGGTGAAGCTGGAAGAAGAAGACGCCGGCGCCGATAACACGGGCGCTGGTGACCAAGATGCCCAGGACTTGGAGCAGCAGACCTACGCGTACCAGAGTACGCAGGATGCTGCTCAGGATGAGACGCCTCCCTCTCCCCCAGCTACCTCAGCTGGGGAGAATGTTGAACAAGGACCCGAGAACCAAGACCGTGCCGCCCTTGAGCGGCCGGTTGACAACACCGAGCAGCAGGAAGAACAAGCTGCAGCTCAAGAAGACCCCGCGGCCAGGCCGCGGGTAGAAGAAACAACAGACCTTCAGCCCGATCCCGCTGCCGAGCAGCGGGTTGAGAAGACCGTGGTGGAGCCAGTGCTCCAGAGCCAAGCGCAGCCAGACGCTGCGCAGGGTAGCCGGCCCCTTGTGCCGCCTACCCAGCAGGCTACTCCACCAACCGCACCAAGCCCTCCACCGAAGCAGAAAACGACCAAGACTGCTTCTGAACTTATGCCTCCACCCACTTCACGCCAAGCGCCTCCGTCCGCTTCTCGGGCGGACGCTGCTCTCAAGAAGGCCGCCAAGCCTGAAGCTACAGCCGTTCGGAAGAACCCAGCGCGCAAGGTTGCGCAGTACACGGATTTGATGCCACCGCCCAAGGGACCAAAGAGCGCGCAACTCACCACTGGCGCTGCTGCTGGATCTGCTGGCCCAGGCGAAGGGTCGAGTGCTGTTCGCGCACAAGGCAGCTGGCCATCATACCTGATGGATGTGTCCCAGCAGCACAGCATCTCCCTGGCCAAGGGCGAGAAGCGGCTTTCCGCCCTGCAGGAAGGCCAGGCCAAGGCTGTGGCTACCCAGTCCAAAGCCAAGAAGCCTATTGAGTTCCACTCGCGCGAAGCCGGTGAGGACGACATCCAGTCACAAGGGCTAACCGCGGTCCTGGACCGGGTAGGCTTCGTGGACAAGGTCTGGGAGAGCGACGCTCTCGGCATCGAGAAGTGGAACGGCAGCACCTTGGGCGCTGTGGACCACTACCGCGTCGACTGGAACAAGGCCGACATCGGCTCTGTTCCAATGACCATCGCCTCCGACACCTGCACGCTAGCCGGGAAGCTTTTCTGCCTCCGCAAAGCCGCCGAGGACGTGGAGCAAACATATGCCGTAAGTTTTTCTTGCTTCCCTTGCTTTTTCTTGCTTTTCCGAGTTGCAGTTTTTCTTTTCTTCTTCTCTTCTTTTCCTCTTAGCTACTCCCCAGTCCCCGAGATTCGGGCCGAGTAGACGGGTACTCAACCGAGTTGCCGTCTTCTCGGGCCAAATCTTCAAAAAATTCTAACTCTTTTTCTTCTCTTCCACAGAATAGCCTCCTGAAACGGACCAATATCTTCCGCCGGCTGCTCTGGAACCACAGCGTGGCCAAGAACCGCATCGCGGCTCTTGAGGCCGAGCGCAAAGATGACGCAGCACTGGAGCAGGCGGCACTGGACCGCGCTCTCCAGCTTTCGGAGATAGAGAGTAAGCTTTCAGCTATTCGGTTTGTGCGTTTTGTGTTTACGCCCGCGTTTGCTTTTTGCTCTAACTCTGTTTACTCTGCAGGCAAATTCAAAGAACTGCAGGAGCAGCATGAACACTGCCATGTCTTCTCTTCCTCTGCCGAAAGCAAGATCAAGCAGCTGGAAGGTGAGTTGCTAGCTACTCTGCCATTGCATCTTCCTTTACTTGGTTACTCTGCTAACCCTGCTGTTCTCTCTGCAGAAGAATACAAGAAATTCCGGGAGGAGCATCTCAACTGCTTGATGCCTGCCTGAGGTGCAGCAGCAGCTGGCCGCCCGAGATGCAGAGCTCAAGAAGGAGCGCGACGCCGAGCGCGCCGAGTTCGAAGAGATGCAAGTGAAGTTGAAATCAGCTCTTGAGGATGCCTTGGAGACCAAGACAACAGCCAAAGCCAGAGAGAAGACGCTCGAGATGGAGCTCTCGGTGGTGAAGAAGCATAACGCCCAACTCATGCTCCAGCTCGCCAATGCACGCCAGATTGAGGACCGGCATATTGCTGACGAGGAGGATTGGAAGATTAAGCTGGACGCGCTGCTGGTGGATCTCAAAAGTAAGTCTTCTCTTCTCTGCATCTGGCTATTTCTCCTCTCAATCCTTCTTTCTATCTGGCTTTCTCTCTTCTCTGCCTCTCTTCCCAATTCTTACTGGTTTCTCTTCCAGATATCTTCCCTAGTCTCCGCGCCGCCAGCACTCCTGCTTTGGCTAAGGCACAAGAGCTCCGAGCTGCATCCGGGTTGCCCATTGACACCAAGTCCAGTGTCAATGACAACCTCCTGAGCATCAAGACCCAGCTTCGCCAACTCAGGGGCTTGGGCACCACCATGGTGTCCACTGCCTACAAAATCCATGACCTGTTCTGGCCGGATGAATCCGCGCCCAACAGCTTAATCGACATCGCCGGGAAGCTGGATGGCGTGAAGGCCGAGTTGAAGAAGTGGCGCGGCTCTGCAGCTCGGGCAGGAGCGGACCAGCTACTTCACTTTATCACAAGCTGGTACGAGAACCTCGACCTCGACAGGATCCTCGAGATGCGCGAAGATTCCAAGTGGAGAACGGATCCCGACTGTGTTGCCCGCCGGAAGAGGGTAGCCTACGAGATAGCCTCCTACGCGGACACCGCCACCTTCATCGAGGGCCTCCCTGAGCCAGATACTGAAGCTGAGGAAGAGGACGACGATGAAGATGAGGACACCGAGTCGGATTACCTGAGCATGTTCGAGGAAGGTGCCACGAAGGGAGCTGTCGAGAAGGGAAAAGGGAAGGCCAAGGTGACGCCGACATCGAGCAGCCGCAAACCAATGCTGAGGAGCCCACCATCACCACCGAGATGGTGATCCAGCAAGCGGCCCCCCGAGTTGGGCGCAACCAGCGGCTTCCCGATGCCCAGCTTCCAATCTGCTGCATCGACCTCAGCCACGGATCCCATCTCCGTCGCCACGGCAACCTCAGAGCCAGCCGCCAACGCCAACACTGAAGCGGACGCCGAGAGCGCCAAGGCTGATGCTGATGCCGAGAAGGCTGGAGCTGATGACAAAGCTGCGAACAACACCGCTACCTCGAACTAGTGACTTCCTGCAAACACTTATGCTCTGGAACTTTTATCAGATCCCCGGGATGCCGGGTGCAAATGTATCAAACTATTAAGTCTTTCGTTGCTACTCAATTTTATCTTTGTTTGAAGTTCTTAGCAACTCTGGCTCAATGCCGGGTTGCGTTAATATGCAAGTCCCCGAGTTGCATTTTTTATCCGCTCTTCCTTTTTATCTCAGCTCTTACCTGCAACTTGTTGCTTTGTTGGTAGTCGAGTCACAAGAGTTCAAAGTTGGAGTTTCAAATACTTAGCCACTTAGAAAATTCATAGTAACGCTGCCCACCACTTAGCCGAAAAGAAAAAAACAGTAAAAAACACTCTATTCGGTTGCCACACGCTTCCTTTCCTTTGAAATCTTTCATGTGTTCATTGACTCTTTGGCTTGTTCTCTGGCTTGCCATGAAGCCGGGTTGCGGTCAGCAGCAAAGTTGCAGAGTGTCCGGTGAGTTTAAACACACTACTTTGTATGCTTTTGAAATTCTAAGTGGTTCAACCGAATAGACAAAGCAAAACAGAGTAAACACAAGGAACAATTTGGACGAGGGCTGTCCCCGAGTTCAATTTCAGATTGCCGAATAGGAGTTTTAACTCGGATAAGGAGATACATACACATTTTGCTTATGAGTGAAAACGTCGGAGTAGAGCTACATTCCAAGGGCGCTTGGATTCCTCTCCAGCTCTATCCGGCCTGTTCTTCTGGGCTGGCTGTGCGTCAATTAGATAGTAGGCATCATTGTGCAAGACCTTGCTCACAATGAAAGGCCCTTCCCACGGAGGGGAAAGCTTGTGCATTCCGGCTGTGCGCTGCACGAGCCTAAGCACCATGTCTCTTTCTCGGAAAACCCTTGGGTTCACTTTCCGGCTGTGATAACGCCTCAAGTTTTGCTGGTAAATAGCTGAACGTGACAGAGTTAGCTCTCTTGCTTCTTCCAGCAGGTCAACGTCATTTTCTCGAGCTTCTCTAGCCTCTGCCTCCGTGTAGAGCGTTACACGGGGCGAGTCATGCTCTAGGTCAGTGGGCAACACGGCCTCAGCTCCATAAACCAGGAAGAATGGCGTGTAGCCGGTTGACCGGTTAGGGGTAGTCCTTAGACTCCACAACACCGCTGGCAACTCGTCTAGCCAACACCCAGGTGTTTTCAGCAGCGGCTCAATCAGCCTTGGCTTTATGCCTGATAGCACCATGCCATTTGCTCTTTCAACTTGCCCATTGGAGGCGGGATGCGCAACAGATGCAACATCTAGCCGAATATGCTTATCTCTGCAGAACCTCGCAAACATACCCTCAGCAAAGTTTGTGCCATTATCCGTGATAATGCTGTGCGGGTAGCCATATCTCAGGATCACATCCTTCAGAAAACTCACAGCAGTGACTCCATCACACTTCCGAATAGGCTTCACCTCAATCCACTTTGTGAACTTGTCAACCATGACCAAGATGTGAGTCATGTTGCCTCTAGCCGGCTTGAAAGGACCCACCATATCCAAGCACCAAACAGCAAATGGCCAAGTAATGGGAATGGTCTTCAACTCGGAAGCTGGCATATGAATCTTACTTGCAAATCTTTGGCAGCCATTGCACTTTCTCACAATATCTTCAGCTTGCTTCAAGGCAGTGAGCCAAAAGAAGCCATGCCGAAAAGCCTTGTTGACCAGAGCCCGAGAAGAGGCGTGATGCCCGCATTCTCCTTGGTGTATCTCCACCAGAATTTCTTCTCCTTCTTCTGGCTCTACACAGCGCTGCAGCACACCAGTAGGACTTCTTTTATGCAGCACATCTCTGAAGATTGTATAGCCCTTGGATCTTCTCTGAATTTTCCTCGAGGTAACCTCATCACTCGGCAAGGTGCCGTCCTTTAGAAAGGATAATATGGGCAAAGCCCAACTCGGTGTCCCCCGGATGGGAAACACTGGTTCGTCCACTTCCATTGGATCAGCCACCACTTCTTCTTCTTCTGAGTTGGGGACGAGTCCCCGAGACCTCGTGCATGCGGCAAGGACCCCCTCAATGAATGCGACAGTCCCCGAGTTAGGAGGGGCAGTCCCCGAGTAAGAAGGGACAGTCCCCGGGTTGCAGGCGCCAGTCCCCGGGATGGAGACGGCAGTCCCCGGGTTCTCTTTTGCAACCTCCCAGTCAATCTCCATGGGAACAGCTTCCTCACCAGGCAGAGAAGGAACGAATATAGACTCCGAGTTGGGGATGGCTTGATAGATGGCTTTCTCAAATGCTCCAAGGCAAGCCCTGCCGGGATGTATTGCCGAGAAGACCCCAACTTGGACAGTTCATCAGCTCCCTCATTCTCTGCTCGGTGTATGTGCTTGAACTCGCACCCTTCAAAGAAACCAGTCATGGTTTGCACCAAAAACCGATATGAAGCCATGTTGGCATCCAGAGCATCCCAAGTGCCTGAAACTTGCTGCACAACCAGATCCGAGTCGCCATAGCATATGATGCGCTGCACGCCAACCTCCTTGGCCACCTTCAAGCCGTGTACCACGGCCTCGTACTCTGCTACATTGTTGGATGCCTTGAAGTGAATTTGCAGCACGTACTTGAGTTGATCTCGCTTGGGTGACGTGAGCACCACGCCAGCACCCAGGCCTTCCTTCACCTTGGAGCCATCAAAATGCATCTTCCAGTAGTTGGCTACCGGAGTAGGAGGCTCATACTGCACCTCAGCCCAATCCACCAGAAAATCTGCTAGGATCTGAGACTTGATGGCTTCTCTTCTCGCATACGCAGGAGCGTACGCGGCCAGCTCAATCGCCCACTTGGCTACTCTGCCACTTGCCTCCTTGTTGCCCATGATGTCCGAGATGGGATCAGAACTCACCACAGTGATGGGATGCTCTTGGAAATAGTGCTTCAGCTTCTTGGCGCCCAGGTACACGCCGTAAGTCATCTTCTGGTAATGCGGGTAGTTCTGCTTGGAGCTGGACAGCACCTCACTGAGATAGTATACTGGCCGCTGCACAGTCTTGCCTTCCTCTTCTCTCTCCACCACAATCACCACACTGACCACTCGGTTAGTCGCAGCAATGTACAGCAGCATTGGCTCTTTGGGTAGCGGACTAGCCAAGATGGGAGCGCTACCCAGCATGGCTTTCAACTCCTTGAATGCTACATCAGCTTGCGGTGTCCAGACGAACTTGTCGCTCTTCTTCATCAACTGATACAGAGGCAAGGCCTTCTTGCCCATTCTGCCCAGGAAGCGGCTCAGAGAAGCCAAGCAACCAGTGAACTTTTGCACATCCTTCAGTGATCTCGGCAAAGACATGCTCTCTATAGCTTTTATCTTTGAAGGATTGGCCTCAATGCCCCGACTGGATACCAAGAAGCCGAGTAGCTTGCCAGCCGGGACGCCAAAGGTGCATTTAGTCGGATTCAACTTCATCTTGTACTTGCGCAAGTTGGCAAATGTTTCCTCAATGTCACTAAGCAGAGTATGTGTTTTATTCGTTTTGATGACAATGTCATCTACGTACACCTGCACATTTTTGCCAATTTGATCATGCAAGCATTTCTGCATGCATCTCTGATAGGTAGCCCCAGCATTCCGCAACCCAAAGCACATGACACGATAGCAATAAGCCCCGTACGGGCTAATAAAGGCAGTCTTTATTTGATCAGCAGAGTTGAGAGCTATCTGATGAAAAACAGAGTAGGCATCTATGAAAGACAAAAGCTCACAACCAGCAGTGGAATCGATCACCTGATCTATGCGGGGTAGCGGAAAGGGATCCTTCGGGCATGCCTTGTTCAGGTCGATGTAGTCCACGCACATGCGTCATGCGGTATCCGCCTTGGGGTCCTCCATCTTCTTCTCAACCATAACCGGGTTGGCTAGCCAGTCCGGATGCAAAACCTCCATGATAAAGTTGCTTATCAGCAACTTGGTGATCTGGTCACCGATAGCTTTCCTCCTCTCATCACCAAAGCGGCGCATCGCCTGCTTCACTGGCTTGGCATCATGCCGCACATGTAGCGAGTGCTCAACCAACTCCCACGGGACGCCTGGCAAATCCTCATTGGACCAGGCAAACACGTCCCGATTCTCACAGAGGAAGTGGATGAGCTCGCTTTCCTATTTCTCTCCCAACCCGGCGCCAATGATGGCAACACGGTCTGGGAACTCAGGATCAACCTGGACCTTCTTTGTCTCCTGGGACGCCTGGAACGCAGTCCCGTACTGGGAACTCGGCATGCCAGGCGCACCACCTTGCGCTGCTTGCGCCATAGCCACCACCTCGTATATCTTCTTCTTCTCGGCAGCAATTACCATGGATTCCGCCAGCTGGGATGGTGATCACTCCATTGGGACCAGGGATCTTCATCTTCAAGTATGCAGCATGGGTTGAAGCCATGAACTTGCTGAGAGCAGGCCTACCGAGTAAGGCATGGTATGGGCTCTGGTGGTCAACCACCTCGAAGGCCAAGCTCTCAGTGTGGCAGTTCTCCCTGGTGCCGAATAGGACGTCTATCCAGACGCGGCCGATTGGAGAGCAAGACATTCCCGGCACAATGCCATGGAAAGTGGTCCTGCTGGGTAGCAGCATGTTCTCGGCTATCCCGAGCTTCTCGAGTGTGTCTCTGTACACAATGTTGATGCTGCTGTCATTGTCGATCAGAACCTTGCTGAACCTGACATTCTTCTGAGCACCCAAGAAGGTGGGATCCACCACCAAAGCATAGCTACCCGGGTTGGCATCACCCTAGGATGATCGGTTTTGTACCATGTGATCTCTTGGTTGCACCAGTGCGGGTAGTGGGGCACAGCAGGAATCACAGCATTGACCTCCATTGCACGCTTGTGCAGAGACTGCTTGTCGGAGGGCTCAGAGGTGAAGATCATGTAGCTCTCGTGGTGTTCCTGGTACTGGTTGCGGTCTCCACCGCCATTGTTGCCGTTGTTGTTGTTACCTTGGTTGTTGTTGTTGTTGTTGTTCCTGTTGTTGTTGCGGGTGTAGAATTTGCGGTTGCGATTGTTGTTGTTGTTGCGGTAGCGGTCGTTGTTGAAGTTGCGGTTGGCTCCTAAAGCCACCTGGTTCACGTTCTCTCTTCTCGGGAAACCTGCAGGCCGGGGAGCAGGTGCCCGAGCTGGCTGCACATTGGCATTCGCAGCTGGCAGAGGAGGAGGAGGGGGCGGGCCCTCATTCTTGATCTGTTCCCACCAGCTGCATTGCCGAGTAGTGTGGTTGGCTGGCCTGGCCGGATGCCGAGTGTGGAAGCTGCATGGCCCATCCCTCATGCTCCCACAGACAAAGTTCGGAGCTGGATCCGGGTTGCCGCTACCCTGTTGGGGAGCATTGTACGGCTTCTTGATGCCTTGGCCCTGATTCTGGTTTTGCCCGTACTGGGCTCCAGCAGTTTTTTGCCTTTGGCTACTCCCAGCAGCCGTAGTCACAGCATTCACCTCCTCGGGATCATACCGAGTATCAATCCGGTCACCTCTGCGCTTGATGGGGGGATAGTAACCCGGTAGGCCCACTTCAAGATATAATCCGGCCCGAGGTGTGCCGAGTGATATCCGGTTTGGGGTAAAGAGATTACTGGAAGGCCCAAAGGCTTGTAAGATTTGTAACCCGGGTTGTGGGCTGCGTTAAGGGAAGTTAGGGATTGTATGTGGAGTTCGAGTAGGACTCAAGATGTGCCTTGGAGGGCAAGTTAGGGGTGTACGGGTGCTTTATAAACCGGCCCCTAGGTTTAGTTTGCCAGAGATTCAAGTCATAGTTGTAACACCTGTTATCGAGTATCCAGCATAATTCATATTGAGATCCGGCGAGTTGTTTTCCGGTTCTTAGATTGCTTTCCGCCATGTCTTCTTTCGAGCTAAACCCTCTCCCGAATACCTGTGTCGACTTGCCCCAAGATCAGTTACCCCCGGTAACATCTGCCGTGATTAACCCACGACAGTTGGCGCCCACCGTGGGGCCTGCGTCCAAAGGTGTTTACATCACGGGAGAAGCTCGGAAGGGCATGAAGAACCTCATCGTCGGAGAAATTTACGTCAACAGCAAAGGAGAGAAGATGGTAGACAATTCTGGCTGGGGGCCAGAGTCGGAGCACCTCGAATCCGGATCCGCGGTGTCGATTGGCCAAATCAGTATCTTCATCGGTATGGTACGTACGCTCAATTTAAAAGGACAATATCATGTGCATGTTACAGGAACTTCCAACAGGGACAGAAAGGTGTTAAAACAGGCAGAGAATTCAGCTCCCTCGGCCGCTCCGGGGTACTTGAGATGGGCAGAGCAAGAGGTAACATGGAGCAGAAGGGATCATCCGGAAGGAATAGAGCACCCCGGAACCCTGGCGTTAGTAGTCTCGCCACAAGTCAATGGTTATGAATTGAGAAAGGTATTGATGGACGGAGGAAGCAGCATCAACATCCTATATTGGGAAACCTTCTTGCGCATGAACCTCAAAGAATCTCAGCTACAGAAAAGTTCGACGGTTTTTCATGGAATCGTACCGGGTCATTCGGCGCGCCCCGAAGGAAAAATTACATTGGAAGTAGCCTTCGGAGAGTCGGTAGATAACTATCGGGTAGAATGGCTCACGTTTGAGGTGGTCCGGTTGCACAGTCCTTACCACGCGTTGTTCGGAAGACCAGCTTATGCTAAATTCATGGCTAGGCCGTGCTATGTATATTTACAGTTAAAAATCCCAGGCCCCAAGCAGACAATCACTATCCATGGAAACCGGGATGTAGCAGCAGAGTGTGAGGAGGGAGATTCGGTGATGGCCGAGCAAGCCTGCAGAAAAGAAGAACTTAAATATTACCGGTCTCAGGTGGATCCGGAAGATGGCACGGCATTGAGAAGACCAGATTCTGAGGACGAAAGAGTAAAATTTAAGGCGGCTCAAGACACCAAGAAAGTAGATTTTGTGGAGGGAGACCCCACCAAGCAGTTCACTATAGGGTCCAATTTGGGAGACGCGCAAGAAAAGGCCCTAGTGGAGTTCATACGCTCAAATGCGGATGTGTTCGCCTGGACACCCAGCGACATGCCGGGTATCCCCACCGAGCTGGCAGAGCACAGTTTGCATGTGGATCCCAGGGCCAGGCCTGTGAAGCAAGGTTTGAGAAAAATGAACGAGGAAAGGAGAAGAGCCATTGGTGAGGAAATCGCACGACTATTAACCGCAGGCTTTATCATGGAAGTATTTCACCCGGACTGGTTAGCGAATCCGGTTCTAGTGATGAAAAAGACAAATGAATGGAGGATGTGCATCGATTTCACGAGCCTCAACAAGCATTGCCCAAAGGATCCGTTCGCGCTGCCAAGGATAGACCAAATCATAGACGCGGTAGCCGGAAGCGATTTGCTATGTTTCTTGGACGCATATTCGGGGTACCACCAGATTAAACTCAAGAGAGAGGATTGGGAAAAAACGTCATTTATAACCCCTTTTGGGGCCTTCTGCTACAAAACCATGACGTTTGGATTGAAAAATGCGGGCGCAACTTACCAGCGGTGCATTCAGAAGTGCTTTGAGGATCAAATTGGGCGTAACGTGCACGCGTATGTGGATGATGTGGTTATTAAGACCCGGAAGGCAGAGACATTTATCGATGATTTAAAAGAAACATTTAAAAACTTGAGGAGGTATCAGATGAAGCTTAACCCAACGAAATGTGTATTCGGAGTTCCGGCCGGGAAGTTACTTGGCTTTATAGTCTCCGAGAGAGGAATTGAGGCAAACCCGGATAAAATCAAGGCCATTCAGAATTTGAAGAAACCGGAAAATTTGAAGCACGTTCAAAAGCTCACGGGCTGCGTGGCAGCCCTGAGCCGGTTTATATCCAGGCTTGGAGAAAAGGCAATACCCTTGTACCGGCTTTTGCGAAAATCAGATAAGTTCGTATGGGATCAGGAGGCAGATGAGGCGTTTGAAGCACTAAAGAAGCAGTTATCTGAAGCGCCAGTGCTAGCGGCGCCGGGTCCTAAAGAGCCTATGTTATTGTACGTGGCAGCCGGTCCCCGAGCCGTCAGCGCAGTAGTTGTCGTGGAACGCAAAGAAGATGGGAAAGGTTACCCGGTCCAGAGGCCGGTTTACTACGTCAGCGAGGTGTTATCGGAAGCGAAGCAGCGTTACCCACATTGGCAAAAATTGGTGTTTGGAGTCTTTATGGCCAGCCGGAAGTTGAAGCCGTATTTCCAAGAACATCCCATAACAGTGGTTAGTTCAATACCAATGTCGGATATCATCAGAAACTCGGATGCAACGGGCAGAATAGCCAAATGGGCAATAGAGATGGGAGATTATCATATCAGCTACGAGCCCAGATCGGCAATCAAGTCCCAGGCCCTGGTTGATTTCGTTAACGACTGGACGCACACTGGAATGGTTACCACAGTTCCAAGTTCCGAGTCATGGACCATGCACTTCGATGGATCAAAGCAGTACGAGGGGTCAGGAGCCGGAGTGGTGCTGACATCACCAAAGGGGGATAAACTAAGTTACGTGCTGCAGATTCACTTTGATTGCTCAAACAACGTGGCCGAGTATGAGGCTCTGTTGCACGGCTTGAAGGTAGCCAAGGAGATGAACATTAGAAGGATACGATGCTTTGGAGATTCG
This sequence comes from Alopecurus myosuroides, assembly GCA_028641055.1. NCBI lineage: Eukaryota > Viridiplantae > Streptophyta > Magnoliopsida > Poales > Poaceae > Alopecurus > Alopecurus myosuroides. The sequence continues at coordinate 48,661,574 of CM054057.1, read as the reverse complement.
GATCTCGTGGTGCAGCAGGTATCAGGAACCTGGGACAGGAAGGACGCCACTATGGCAGCGTACCGCAGGGAAGTTGATAGGGTTGCCGGGTGTTTTTCCGGGTATGAAGTGGAGCACATAGACAGAAGAAAAAACGAGGCGGCGGACGCACTCGCCAGACTCGGCTCGCGCAGGGAGCCGGTTCCACCTAATGTTTTCTTGGACGAGCTGTGGCGACCGTCAGTTAAATCCGAGTCTGAAGAAGAATTAGCAAATCGAGACCCGGACCTGGAGCTCGTAGCTACAGTACGTGACGTCCCCGAGTGGACAGAGCCATATCTGGCATACTTATCACGGGGCGATCTACCAGAACAGGAGGTACTAGCAAGACAAATCGTGAGGCGGGCAAAAGGATATGCTATTATCAATGGAGAGTTGTACAAGAGAAGTGCGGCAGGAGTCTTTTTGCGCTGTGTGACACCAGAAGAAGGCCGACAGATCCTTAAGGAGATCCATGAAGGTGATTGCGGGCATCATGCGTCCACAAGGTCCCTTGTGGCCAAGGCCTATCGACATGGGTTCTTCTGGCTCACAGCTCTAGCAGACGCGGAACGGATAGTGGCAAGGTGCGACGGATGTCAAAGGTACGCTCGCCAAACTCATGTGCCGGCTATGGAATTACGGACCATCCCATTAACTTGGCCGTTCGCTGTTTGGGGTATGGACATGGTTGGCCCCTTCCATATGTCACCTTGCAAGAAAACGCACCTTTTAGTGGCTGTTGATAAGTTTACCAAATGGGTGGAGGTTATGCCGGTCACCAATTGCGAAGCGGCCACAGCAGTCAAGTTCCTGAAAAGAATTATATACCGGTTCGGATACCCCCACAGCATAATTACCGACAATGGAACCAACATGTCCCTTGGAGAGATGGAAATATTTTGTGGCAGCAATGGAATCAGGCTGGATGTAGCATCAGTGGCACATCCGCAAGCCAACGGGCAAGTGGAGAGGGCGAACCAAGAGCTACGTCGTGGATTGAAGCCAAGACTGAGGGTTCCTTGTATCAGGGCCGCTGGGGCATGGGTTGAAGAACTTCCTTCCGTGGTCTGGGGTATTAACACTACACCTAACCGATCCACCCAGATGACACCTTTCTTCATGGTCTACGGCGCAGAAGCGGTATTACCAAGCGACATCATTCATGACTCACCAAGAGTGACAGCTTATGTGGAAGTAGAGAACGAGAAAACCCGGCAAGACGCCGTGGATATGTTAGAAGAACAAAGGGAGCAAGCCTTGGAAAGATCAGCCATATATCAGCAGGACTTGCGAAGATATCATAGCCGGCGGGTGAAAAGCCGGGTCTTCCAGGAGGGGGACTTGGTCTTGCGCTTGGTTCAGACAAACGAGGGAAAGCACAAACTATCGCCACCATGGGAAGGACCTTTCATCGTAAGCCGGAGTCTGCATAATGGGTCTTATTACTTGATAGATGCAAGAGAAGAATCGGCCACGATCAACGATACTGCTCGCACTACTGCACCTATGCAAGAGAGAGATAGACCATGGAACGTGGCTCAGCTGCGTCCGTACTATACTTAGCAGAAAACGATGTAACAGGCAGCAGGTTTCAGACGCACTCTTTTCCTATCCGGGGCACCCTTGGGGACTGGATGGGTTTTTAATGAGGCGGCTTGCTGACCTAATTTTCTCATATCAAATAAAAAGGAGGTTATCAAGAAAAGAGGCAATTGTCATTTATACGGTGTACATATTTAGGTCTTGAGGGCTGGTTGCTCCTATAAACACAGCCGCAAACTCAAAAAAGACCCGGCCTTGATGCCAATGAGTTATAGGGGCCGTCACTTGAAAAAAAACGAGTGCGGCTACAATCCTATAACCGGACAAAGAAGTCCAAATTTCTCGGCTATTCTTACTTAAGCTCGATGTGACTCGCAACAAAGTGGCATGATTCGTTCGCTTACGATTAATGTCGGTCATGAGACCCAAACGGGACTTGCTTGACCCCGTTTTCGTATTGATGTAACAACATGGTATCCACGCGGAAGCCGGCTTATAGTACAAGGTAGTCGAAAGGGTCATCTAAACCACAAGTTATGCAGAGTATAAGGCTAGCAGCCGGAAACTCAACAACTATCAAGCATAACTTCAAACGTCATAAAGAGCTGTCCTGAAGTCTCGGGCATTCAGCGACAGGCAATTCTTATCCCTTGAAAAGAAACAATTACGTGTCCCAGACGTGGAAACCCGGGCTGGGGGACTTGGGAGCTCTGAAGAAGAAACAGCGTAATCCAGCCGATAAAATTCCAACAAGCCGTGCATCCGGGTCTGGGGGCTTAGGGATCCGGGTGAAAGCCCATTCCCCAGATGTCAACGAAACCCGGAGGTCGGGTCTCGCCAAGGAAAGCATATAAAAAAAAGGGGGGAGGTAAAAGGTACAAGGTATCAAGAATAAAGTAAGTGGGTATCAAGAACAAACGGGTGCAAAGACACATTAATCGAAAGCCCAAAGGGGCGCAAAGTGCATCGGGAGTATAAGCAAAAATATTACAAAAACCCTGAAGTATCAAAAGAGCACAGGCGCTCCGCTTAAAACAAGTGATAAAGCTGTTTTGACGACGCTTTGCCAACTAACGCATATGGAATGACAGGCGATATTCATTACTTCAAGCTGCAGGATCCATCTTGGCCTTGCCCTTGTTGCCGCTGGTGGCGGCGACGCCACTCGGATTAGTAGCAGTTCCGGGTTGCGAAGCTGCAAGAGCAGAGTCGGCATCGGCCTTCTTGGCAGCTTCGTTCCTTACCTTGAGTGCCTCCTCCCTCCAGCGGGCAAGCATATCAAACGGCTGGGGGCGGTTCGCCTTGACAACCTTGTCATTAGCATCATAAGCAGGGAGAATCTCATCAATCTCTAAGCTGTCAGCGATAACACTAGCCGGATGACGGACTTCTTTCTGAATAGCCTTGAAGTCCTTTGGCAGAAACTTGGACCCATCCAAGTTGAACTCTGGAAATCCGCCCATAAGTTTGGCCAGCTCTAGCTTGGGAGCGTAGGCTTTAGCCAATGCGAGCCCCCGGGTTACTCCAAATCGGCAGGAGGACCGTTTCCAGTGCCAAATCCACTCGGGGATCGTGGAGCAGAATTCCAGTAACCTCCTCATATTGTCTGGCTTGATATCCGGCAGTCGCAACTCATCAAGTATCCAGCTAACTCCGCCGCAAAGTTGGCGAAGAGTATTTTTGATGGTTTTTAGCTTAGCAGCGTCATCTTCCTCGGGGGCAGCATCCCTTGGGCCTGCTAAGAGGTAAAAGGAGCAAAGATAATAAGTAAGCAAGCACAGTGGTTCATATCAAAGAAATCTGGGTCATAGAAAAGGTGAAATTTAAAAATCTTACCGGTCGCGGTGCGATAAACATCGGCAATTTGCACGGAAAGTGTTGTCAGTTTGTCCTTAGCCTTGTGAGCCCTCTTCCTGTACCTTTTCGTCATTTTTTGGCACCTGCGAGCTTCAGTCTCCGCAGCTTCACGAAGGGCCGTTTCTTTTTCAATACGCTTGGTGGACTTGGCCAGTTTCTTCTCCAACTGCGAAACATAGTCCTGTAAGGAAGCATGAAGAGGGATTAGCCAGAAACATTATACAAAAGTTCCAAGCAAGTTACTTAGTAATTTACTCGGAACTTGGGGACTATGTGTGGAAACAATTGGTATTACTCGGGGTTACCTCGTGCTTGGTTATTAAGGCGTCCAGTATGTTTTCTTCATCACCCTTCAAGGTATGGAGGGCATCTAGCATTTGCGCAAAGGTCATGTCTTCAGGGCGAAGTCGAGAAGGGCCGGAAGATTGGTCTTCCTGTTGAAGGGTTGCTCCGGGTTTGGGGGTCGAAACCCGGACCGTTTGAGTGTCCGGGTTAGGAGAACCCGGCTTGGTCTCCAAAATGATATCTTCATCCACCTCCTCAGAGGGCTGGGGTGATGCAGTTTTTGTTGGAGGTGGGTCCTTAAAAGGGTCTTCTTTGTTTCCGTCCTCGGCCTCGTCCTCAACCTCAATGTCCATGTTATTACTCGGCTTCTCCTCCCCCTGCCTTTCTGCCTCAGGAATATCCGGGTCACTCAGCGTAACTGTGGCGCTGAAAGGAGAAAAGGAGACATTGGTTAGTGGAATGTATGGGAAAAAGAAAGATAACAAGTACGAGGGAATGTAAGCAAAAGTAGCTTACCCGGTGTTCACAGCATAGTCCGGGGGCAGCTCGCAGCTGGAGGCGGATGACGTTGGTAAAAGCACTGGTTGCGGTACGCGAAATTGCCCGGCGAGTGGATGACTAGGAGATGGATGACGTTGAGGAGATTGGGAAGGTTGAGCTGGAGGGGTGCTGGCTCGACGAGCGGGAGAGGTGGAGATACCCGGGTTAAGGGGATCATCCCCCGGAGAGCTCCGGGTCACCCTACGTTTAGTCGGGAGAGGGTCCTTCAAGAAGGATGAATGTGATAATTGCACATTAAGTTCACGCATAGTGGCAAAGGAGTAAGGCGCACAAGACATGGAAGAGAAGGGAACCTTTTCAACTACCCCTCTGGCTTTCCTTTTGTTTCCAACTAGGGGTTCTTGGTCAGACTCAGTGGCTTCCGGGTCATTTTCTTCTTCCTCCTCTTCGTCCTCTGACCCTGAAAGCCGAATAAGTATCAGATAAGAAAGGATGAGTGGTGAGAAAGGTGGCACAGATGAAAGACAGATGTAAAGGTCGTGAAAGAATACCTTCGTCGTCATCAATGGACTCGCTTTCTTTTTCGGGGTCTTGGGAGGGAGGAGAGCTCTCGACCTTCCAAAAGGGATCGTCAGCCTGTGAATAGGTAAATACAGGTAGTGATTAGAGACTATAGCGGGTAAAAGTGCTGAAACAAGAAAAAGGGGGTCGAATCTTACTACTGGAGCGGGATTCTCCCGAGTAAACGGGGGTAACTCGGTAGCGTTCTTTATAACATCTAGCCTCTCCATCAGAAACCCCTTGATGGTCTTGTTGGTGTTGCCAGCAGGGAAGTTCTTGGTGGAGTAGCGGAGGGAGTCTGTGATATGACCCGAGTACTCGTGCAGCAACTTCGAACGGATGGAGTTGGGTTGAACCCGGAAATCTATCCAAGTCTTTATTAGATTAAGCCCAAGGAGGCCATGGGCTGATAGGGCTGCTAGTTTGGCCAAAAGGGGCTGAATGGCTTCCCTATCAGGCTCGGGTGCGAAAGCGCTAAAAGACTCGGAGGGTTCAAGGAGGCTTTCCGAGTAACCCGGCAGTTTCCTCTCACCATCTGGAGAAGTGTCATGGCAATAGAAGAAGGATAGTTGCCAGTTGTTGACGTGGGAATTCAAGTTAAGAGGTGGCATTAGTGAGTGCTTGCGGCGCTGGATGGATACCCCGCCACAGGTAAGAAGAGCTCCGTCGTTGCCCTCGCGACATAGCTCGCATTGGAATAACTCAATAAAAAGGTCCAGGCTTGGTGGAATGCATAAGTAAGATTCGGACAAGACTATGAAGTGGGTAATATTCAACATAGAATTAGGCCCTATGTCGAACACCCGGAGGCCGTAGTGGCTTAGGATTTCCCGGAAGAAAGGGTGACCCGGAGGACGAAATCCCCGGGTCACGTGCTCGGTAAAACAGATTACCTCATTCCCGGCAGGAGTGGGACGGGTCTCATCGTCAGGAGCTCTCCAATGTATCTCCTTCTGAGAGGGAAGAATTCCTAATTCGGCCATTCCTTCCAGCTTGGCCTTCGTCGTTGAAGATCGACCCCAGTTGGCAGAAGTGGTTTGAGGGGTCTTGGTTGAAGCCGGGTGCCTTCCCTGTCTTTTCGGAGCCATGGAGTTAACCTGCAAGGGGCAAGAGATGTAGGGAGTAAAGATTCGGAATATCAGATTATCCGAGCTTGGGAATATCGAGGCAACGTGAAGGCTAAAATAATACCCGGATAATGTGCTATGATGTTAAGTGTGGAGGATTTTTCCGGGTTATAGATGAGGTTGAGTAAATTGTTAATTACTTACGTATGGAGATGGGTTGGGCGAACATGGATGGTTGCCCATACTTTTATTGCGAAGAAAATAGCTGGAAAAAGAAGGTTTCTCGGATGTTAATGGGACAAGCGGAAAAAACAAGGTGGAGCGGATCTAGGTCGAAAAGCTTGCGAGCGATCTTATATAAAGTTGGTGATTGAAAGAGGTGCGGGGATGAATTGCGACTGTGCATCAGGTGCTTAAAGGGGTTGAGGACTACCAAAGCGGCTTGATTTAACGATGCCGGAAAGGTAGTTTACGGGTTGATCCAGATCCGATCCAAGTCAAATTAAAAAGATTGCAAGGTTCAATTGGACGATTGAGGGAGGCTTACCCAAGAGATTGATGTCCGAAATGAGGGAGATGCGAGGCGCGGCTTGAGTATTGTTCCCCCGCCCTCGATGAGAGAAACGGAGATGCGACGACAATGCGCGATGGCGGCGCGGGATGGCTCGAGGTCGAGTGCGGCCGGTGATGGTCTTATCTGTTGTAGTGTGCGTAAGCTCCGGCGGCGGAAGCTGCGAGGGGGCGAGGAGAAAGAGTATGACGAGGTGAGGTGAAAGGCTTAGGGTTACCTTCGGTTGATATTTATAAGGAAGGTGGTGGGCACACCCCCGCGACTGGAAAGCCGGAAGTTACGGGACAGTAATTATCCGCGCGGATTTGGTGGTGCGCGCGCCCGGAATGGAACAAGATGTTCCGTTGGCGGAGGAAGTGTAACCTGCCCCGGGATATCTAGCACCGGTATCGCGAGTGGGATTTTGGCGTTTTGGGGTTCAGATTTGGAAAGGCGTGTTAAGCATTCAGGAGGGAATTGAGTCATCATATGGCCGTCGTAGAGCTGCGCCTAACCATCTATCGAAGCAATTTAACTCGGTCCCCATGAACTTGGGTGTTTCGTATCTTTTTCAGGGAATAGCGAGCGCTTCAAGGATGAATCCGTGAAACCCGCGCTATCCTGGGGACTACTGATGGGGGGATAGTAACCCGGTAGGCCCACTTCAAGATATAATCCGGCCCGAGGTGTGCCGAGTGATATCCGGTTTGGGGTAAAGAGATTACTGGAAGGCCCAAAGGCTTGTAAGATTTGTAACCCGGGTTGTGGGCTGCGTTAAGGGAAGTTAGGGATTGTATGTGGAGTTCGAGTAGGACTCAAGATGTGCCTTGGAGGGCAAGTTAGGGGTGTACGGGTGCTTTATAAACCGGCCCCTAGGTTTAGTTTGCCAGAGATTCAAGTCATAGTTGTAACACCTGTTATCGAGTATCCAGCATAATTCATATTGAGATCCGGCGAGTTGTTTTCCGGTTCTTAGATTGCTTTCCGCCATGTCTTCTTTCGAGCTAAACCCTCTCCCGAATACCTGTGTCGACTTGCCCCAAGATCAGTTACCCCCGGTAACATCTGCCGTGATTAACCCACGACAGCGCTTGTTGTGGAAATCATTGCACTTGTTGCTGTTGTAGTTCCTTCTCGGCTCGGGGGAGTCCATCAGAGGCTGAGTTGGGTTGCCGAGTGCATACATGTCCGCGATCTTGATGGTCTCAGCGAGAGTACTCGGCATCTCGCGCTGCAGCTTCTGCCACAACATGCTGCCATGCCTGCAACCCTGCGCAAACCAAGTAATGTCCTGGGCCTCATTCACACCTTCACAGGTGTTCCTCAAGGTGCTCCACCAAGTAAGATACTCGCGGTCAGTCTTATCTTCCCGCTGCTTGCAAGCGGACAACTGCTGCGGCATATTCGGCCTCTTGTACGTGCTGGTGAAGTTGCTGATGAAGGCCTCCGAGAAGTCCAGCCAGCAATTGATACTGTCTTTGGGCAGGTTATTGAGCCAAATCCGAGCTGGACCCTCTAGCATCTGCGGAACATACCGCACAGCCCATCTCCGGTTGCCGCCTGCAATGTGCACGGCTGTGACATAGTCACTCAACCAATCCTCTGGCTTGGTGCTGCCATTGTAGCACTTGGTCCCCCTGGCCAGCTGGAAGTGGTTCACGGACGGCTCGTTCATGATACGAGGGCCAAAGCATTCTGGGCCAGGCGGCCCCTTGTTCTCGAGTTGCGCGGACAGATTGATCCGGTCCAGCTTGAACCTTGCATCACTGGGCTCCAACATGCGCTCACCCAGGCGATCAGCAACATTCCTTGGGTCAGCATAGCCGGCTAGCCCCATCGCCGAGTAGCCATCATCATACATGTTCTCCTGCACAACAGCGGGTTGCACCACAGGGTTGGGTGCTGGCGCAGCCGCACGCGGCTGTGCTGCAACAGCCTGCTGCATCCTCTGTCGAGTAGGCTGAGCAGCAGGACGCCGAGAAGGCCCCGCGTTGTCTCCGTCTTGCCCCTTGCTGTGAGCTTTATGGGCTTGATAGCCTGCTCCTGCAGTAGTGTGTTTCTGACCGGACTCTCGCGGCACAGCGCTGTTTCGCGGCGAGAGCCGGGTCGTACACCTGCATCTGTCTGCTCTTCCCAGAGCGCACACTCTGGTCCCTCTCACGGCTGGGATGCGGCGATGAGGCCTGATCCGTAGATCTGACCGCATGCGAGTGCACAACCTGAGAAGCACCGGCACCCGGATTGGCTTTCCGGAACTCCTCATTCTGCCTAGCAGCTTCTAACACTAGCTCATTGAGCCTCTCCTGCTGCCTAGCGCGCGCGTCGCCGGCAAGGTTTGGCAACTCAGCAGCTACAGCCTCTGCAGCTCTAAGTGTTTTGACGGGGGTGTTGTATCTGGGCCTGGTAGTGGTGTTTGCAGTGGCAGACTGGCTAGGAGCCTCACCAACTACTGCCATCTCGGCGCCTATGTAACATCCCAGTGTTTGGGAAGTTATAAGGATCTAAATATAATATGTGCATTTGCAAAGCATGCATCTAAAAGTACGGGAAATTTTGGCGCGAAAGTTTAAATGAATCAAAGTGACCAATGTTTCACTTGACATGATGAAATAGGTCTAGTTCATCTGGTCAGGAGTACATTTGGAGTGATCTTTATAACAAGTATCTTAGGAAAACTAAATCATCTGATGAGGCAAACCATAAGTTGGTTATAACCAACACTAACTCTCAACAAGTCTAACCTCAAGTCCATAAGTGACTTGGGATAATTCACTAGGTATCTAGAACTCAAAGAGGGGTGAGTATCCAAATCCCATATCTGATGGTCATACTTCCACAATTAAGTAATACCTAATTGAACCATCTCATTAACAGAGATGTTATCTTCTATAAAACAACAACTCTTAAGTTATCAACCATTCACACCACATATGTCCAAATTATTAAGTAACTACTAAGTGAACCTTCACAAGTTAATAACAAAGGGTCAACAGAAAACAAGGGATACAAACAAGTGTTAACCCAAGTCCCACAAGTGGGAAGTAATTTAATTATCATTAAAAATATATTTATCGAATATGTACATATCTCCTCAACCATAGAAGAAGTATCTGAAAGAAGTAATGAATCTTCTTAAACTACTTCTAAACCTTGATCATCACACATGATATTCCCAAATCTCTATATCTGCATTATGTATGACAAAGTTAATAAAGTAATGAATATAAAGTAGATCATGACACTTGGTAGAACAAATAACAACTATGACATAAGTCATTAAACCTCAATAACTTTCACATGCTCATTGCTTTCTTATATAAGTGAGCATATGAAACATTAACACATCAATGAACCATTAGCTCAATTTACTCTCAAGTCATCATTTCACAAACACTCCACATCTCTATCCAACTCATCATTCCACAACTAAAGTATCTCTAGATACAACTAAGGAATAACAACAAGTTATAACCTTTATTAGAGGAATTTAATGGAAAGTTAAGTAAAACTAATCATGTATGAAACAAGTACCTATCCTATGGGAAACAAAGTAAGAAGTATATGAAACAAGAATAAAAGTTGAACTAACTCTTAACCTAGATCTTATTACTCTGTCTAAATCATTTCTATCTAGATTATCTTGTTTCCCAATCTTCTCTAAGTCATTCTGCAAGAGAAGCAACCACAAGAACAGAGGAACTACCACAAGAAGATCTTAAGAAGGATTCTTTGAAGGATTCCAGAAGTGTTATTTCAATTCATCATAAGAGTATTTGGCAACTCTTATATCCTGATATGATCTTATTAACTCTCTTGAAATAGGGTGATACTCCAATGTTAGTGTTATATAGAAGTAGTTTGGTAACAAGCTTGTACACCTTGTTAACAGATCACTTTTGTATACTCAAACAATTGAGTGTCATACACAAACAAACATAAGATCATATAACCTAGTACATCTCAACCTATTGTATATGAGCAGTAATTTGGAGGCAAGTCTGGCCCACTTGTTAACAAGTTATTCTTGTATGCATATGACAACTGGATGTTACAAAATTAACTCACATTCCTTTACAATCATCTAAGTAAAATCCTTGCTTGGAGTAATTGGATGTTTTCATCACAATGGTGAGATAGTTGAAGTTGGAAACCAAGAGAAGAACCTACCTGCAATGGACAAGGGTGATAACAGAAGACTAGTGACAACCAGTGACAAGAACATCAAGCAACATGAGTCAACAAGGAGAAACACTAGTTTAGCCAGGAAGCTTAGCATAATAAATTCTCAAGTGAAATGTTCAGTGATATTAGAGAACCTATAATTTCTATTCCTTGACAAGCTCATCTGAGATGAGGATTCATAATAATATCTTTAATGAAATAATTATCAAGTAGGAAATAATAATCAACCATTGCATCCACATGTTTTCGATATGTGGAGGTTAAATGGTAACAGGCTCAATACCTTGTTTTCCAAATCCTTTTCATATACAAGACTAACAGATGATAACAAAAATTCATCAACCCATGCCCATGTAAAATAATTTCATGCTCTAAAGAAAACATGGGATAACATCCATATTGGAACCTATGTGGAAAACAGACAAATGAGATTCCAAAGCCACCCATGTTTCATTTGAGCTAGTACTAAAAAAAACAACAACATGGCTTACAGATGATATGAGGAACTGTCCACCAGGCTTGATATGAAACCTAAATATGAAAATAACAAAGCCTCATATGAGAAAACAAGTTCATTACCTAATAAAAATAATTTAGTATGTCATGGGATACAATTTTCTAATAAGTGAATTTCATTTCCATACACAGAAACAATACCAAGTAATGTTATCAAAATTAATTTCTAATAGAATTTGTATCTAAATGTTCCAATGGGAACACACCACTTGGTGAACCCCATGGGTTTGGTGTGAATATAATATTCATGCCTAAAATAAATTTTAACACATTTAACAAATTGAATTGAGTGAAAACAATAAAACCACTTAATCTAGCACCCTAAATAAAAAATACAAAAATTGCTCAAATTCACCAAAACAAAACATGGTGAGATTGCAATTTTGATGAGGAATTCAAATACAATTTTTAATAATTTTTATCTTCACAAGAAGGTCCTGAAAACAATGTTTTCTTCTCAGTTCTTAAGACAGAGGGACCAAGTTGTAATATTTAGAAATTATAGGGGGTATCGAAATTGGGCGTTCTTTTTTCCTTTCTTCTTCCTCTGCCAGAAGGCAGAGGAGGAGCAACGCCGTGGCAACACCGCCTCTGCCACGTCTTGCTTGGCCGCCTCGTCGAGGATAAGTAGGAGCCGACGCCGTGCCTCACTGCCTCACTCTCCCACGCTCTCGCTCACTCTCTGTATATCTCTGTGATGAATTGGAACCGAAACCTAACCCTAGTCCCCACGGCCGCCGGCGTGCGCCGTCGATTCCGGCAGTCCCGGAAGCAACCGAGACCACCACTGAGTTCCCATTAGTCCTCTCCCTCAACTCGAGCTCTCTCAGAGGCGGGGATGACCTAGGCGCCGCGAATCGGGATCCCTTACTCAACTCCGGCCGCCGGCCAATCTTTGATGCCATCGCCGTTTCCGACCTCACCTTGCTTCCCCGTCTCGACCACGAGCATGACGGTGAGCGCTGGAACCTCTGGGTATTTTTCGTGTGATTTATGGCGCTCGAAAGTGAGTTTTCACCGTGCACCGCCGCCGTCCGCCGCGCAATCGGACTCCGGCGAGTCTCCGGCGACCATATGGTCGAAGCGCCGCCATCATCAGCTTCTACTCGTCGTCCTCTGTCCCCTCGTAGGAGTCAATCTCTCCAATTCGGGCTTAGTTGCCGAATTGCAAGGCAACAGTAGCAATTTCCTCAATGGGTGATGCAGTGATGATGTCATCCTCACGTCATGCACCGTTTTATTTATTTTGATTTAAAATCAAATATGACAGGTAGGACCCACATGTCAATTTGATTATTGGCAGAAAATTATTAAAAAAATTTAAATCAATAATTTTAATTCTATAACTCAAAAACATATAACTAATATACCAAATTGATTAGAAAAATATAATCTAGATGATTATCTACTTTTTACAAATATTTAATAAAGTTTTAAATTTAATATTTTCTTTAATTAAATTTAATCATTTAAAATTGAGAAAAATAGGAAATAATTCATAAAATCAGAAAAATACAAGTTATATACCAAAATGCTCCAAATCACAAATACAACTCATCTATGATGTTTCCAAAATCATTTGATATAGTTTCATGTGTGCAATAGTTTGCTTAGTCATTTAATTCATTTAAAATTAAGAAATTAATAATTTATTCAAATATTTTCAGAAAAATAAAATGTTATATCAAATTAAAGAGAAAAGAAGTTCCAATGCAAATATGTCAAACATAAAACATTTTATTTAATTATAAACTTGTTTCTGTTGGTATAATGGGATTCTATAATATTCTATTATAACAGAAATAACTGCCACACTATTATTTTCTTTACTAATAAAACTCTCAGGTTTCCACACATACTAAAACCTATCATCACAAGTCATTAGCAAGTATTGTGATGATAGAGTTAGCTGTACTAGTTCATCATTTTCAACTTAACTCATTGTCATTAGCTCTACACTTTTGGAATATAAAATCAAACATGTTTGTTACCTTTTCAATAATTGTTTACCATGTGCTATTGTCTTGTTGCCTAACCATGTATAACACTTCTACTTAAACATGACAGCAAGTGTTTGTTCAATAAAAGTGAAACACACCTAAGCCTAAAAGAAATAACAACATCACCACAAATAATGAAACAACCCTAAGTCACCTAACAATTGTGTGAATACGTTATCGTTTCAAACGTGGCTTACACTTGTAAGCTGGGGTATTTTCCAGGGGATTTCACGATGCATCTCATTACTATGCATATATCATCTTGCCAGTGTTTTCTGTAGTCCTTACCGGGACTACTTTGCTATCTTTCAGATGTTTGGATTTCTCTACGCGACCCTCGAACCCCGAAGACCTGGATTATTATTGTCGTTGTTTCAATCTCAGGCAAGTTCATCACTTGCTCATATCCTTTGCAGTACTTCATAACAAACTATTTGCAAAAACCCTATTGTATTATCATCTACTCTCAAAAGAATGCATGATCCTATTTTTATAATAATATGACTACCTGAATGACTACCCGAGTGTAGTGTTCTATGTGGTGGGCGGATGGAACCATGGTAAGATGAATAGGTCAAAGGAAGGTTCCATCTGCACGGGAGCGTATTACCTAGGAATTAACAACAACTGCCGTCAGGATTCTTGCGCCGTAAATTCGCGTTGACCATGGATCTTTTGTGGGGGGAGTAAGTCAGCCGTGATACTTTTCTCGTTCGCATGTCAACGGACTGCCAGAGACGTACGCTGTAGGTTTTGCGAGACTACATGCACATGGGTGGGAGCCCTTACGTCCCACGGGCTCTGGGGTCTATGAGTGTCTGCCAGGGGCGCGTAGATCTCCATCGTGAGGGGTGGAATCAGGCGTTCAACCTGCTGGCAGAAATGGGTGGGCATGCGTTGTGCGGAGAAGCACGGTTTGGCGTGGACCAACTACCGGGCCCCACACCTGAGTGGGAGTGGACAGGATCTCGAGCCTGGTTGTGCAACATGGTCTTGGTCGTCCATGGGTAAAGTAACGCACCTCTGCAGAGTGTAAAAGGATGTGACATGTTACCCCTTGTTCCAAGAAGGAGCTGCGAACGCCGCAGGAAAGGCAACTCCATGAAAGTTCTAATCCTGTGAAGATCTGGCGGGCATAGTTTTCAGAATTAAAAGCAACCTCTTGAAGAAAGATTTACAAAAACCTTGCATTACTTTATGACTCTTTCGAGTCTAAAGCTGTAGTTAGTGCATCAACCACCCACTATTTATCATGAACTTGCTGAGTAACGCTCGTTACTCATTCTATCCCGTTTGACCCCCTGCTTAGAGTTGAAGCCCTATTAAAGTCGTCATCGAGAAGCCATCGCTGTCTAAGGGGGCTAAGTGGAGTGATCTACTACTTAGTCGGTAAAGCATCATCATCAACAACGCTGGTGGAGGGCAAGCTATCAAGGTGTAGTTAGAGTCCATTCTTGGACTTTGTAGTTCTAAGCCATGGATTAGGGCTGACATCAGCCGTAGTGGATTAGTTCTGAGCTAGAGTTCTTCTCCGGCTTGGGGCTTTGAATTGCTTCTTCTGATGTTTCATTTGTATGAGATCTTCTTGATTCATCAAGGAGATTCTCAAGATTTTGTAATGAAGTTTGTATCCTATAGCTTTGCTTGGACCCGCTGTGTTTCTGTTGTACCACTCTGAGAGATGTAATATTCACGGATAAGTCCTTCTGTGAGTATTATGTCACCGACTTGCGCACTACACATGCAGTGGTGTGTTGGGTCACCACAGATGGTATCAGAGCAAACCGACCTTAGGTTTAAAACCTTTTAGGAGATCTGTAGGTTGGTAAAGATTATAGGAAGCCATCTTATCTAAACCATATTTCCTACAACTATGATGATCATTCACTTGAGAATGATATAATCATACTTGTATAGAATTATTCTTACTCAACCTGAGTAAATCTACTTATCTATTTTCTATATACCTAGGTATGAATAGTTATAAGTCTAGCATGTATCAGTTTCAATAAGAAAAAGAGTTCTGACATAGTCAGAGATGATTAAGTTAAAGTGATGATTACCCCATTCTATGAATGTATAGGATGGAGTAGAACATGGTATAGAGTAAGTATAAGAATCAACAATGAGGAATGTTTGAGAATCATGAACTTTCATTCAGCTATGGTAACTACGGGTATACCATATCCTCAGTTATCAAGTGTAGAGTTGAGCTACTATAGTATAGTATTAGGAGAAGGCATAAACATGGATGGAAGCTACATTACTACTCCTACGATGTGATCAACACCATGAAGGACCAACAGATGTTATGAGAAGCTTATCATAACCACGAGGAAGTACTTCAAACAGCATGGTACTTAGTCCTATAGGGAACCAAGTTAGACAACAACTACTATATGATCAATTTGTCTTGGTTTATTCCATTGCAGTAAGGCATGCAATTGGAGTAATTACCTGGGCAAAGAGTGGTTGTGTAGAATAGGATTACAAGGTAATATATACCTACTTGTAGTGTATAGCATTTAAGAGCCTTGGTACTTGAGATGTTTTACTCTAAGTACTTTTATTTCATAGGCTTTTGATGCGTGAGTGATAAATGCATTTGGGATTTATTGCTTCTTATTTGGATCTTTGATTGACTAGATCTGTACATGAAGATTGAATTTGATGTGCAAATGCATGTGCAAACATTGAGTTCTATCTTGATGTTACTGGTCAAGAGGGTATAGTATTAGAATGAGAGCGGTCTGAGTAATCAGCAGATAGAAACAATCACCAAAGCTCTGGAAGACCAAGAAGTCAAGAAGGCAGAAGACAAATGAAGTCACGGATGGGAATGGACCATATTCCACATATTGTTTGGATTTGGTGAGCTACTACATCAACACATGGTGAGCTACCACAAGTTATGCCAAGAAAATCACATGAGTAGTTATATCCTAGAAGTAAATATGTAGAAGTTCGATAAGTTAACTTATAGAATTGTCCCATAGAAGTCAAAACCCAAAGATATAGAAGGACCATAGGAAGTAACCAGTGGAATAGGTTATAATCACCTATAAGAAAGAGTTAAAACTCGGGGAAACTCGAAGATATTTCTATTAATTAGAAGAGTCTAAGTTAGTGTACACTACTTTGTACAAGTTTCTTTGAAAAATCTTTATCTTGAGACCATTAGACTGAACCAAATGGAGTCCAAACCATAGACAATATCCAGTGTATCGGAAGAATATTATTGGTTTTTCATCACCTGGTGGATGTACCAATTGTTCTTCAGAAAGTTGTGAGAGGTAGGAAACCATACCCATTCATCGGAGAATGAAATTTGGTATCCACTATATGGTGGTAATATCATGTGTTCTTCGTGAGACAATTAGGAAGGTCTAGTAACAACACAGAGTTGCCCTAACAACGGGCATACTACTAGATTATCATGCAAGAAAGTGGAAGGTGAACAATCAAGACAAGAGGATACACATGCCAAGGTCAACACAAGAAACATATATGAAGATTCAACGGTCTACAGAAGTTCTCTCTACCTATCTTTACGTGAGAGAGGTTGAACTTCGGGACGAAGTTCTTGTTAAGGGGGAGATACTGTAACATCCCAGTGTTTGGGAAGTTATAAGGATCTAAATATAATATGTGCATTTGCAAAGCATGCATCTAAAAGTACGGGAAATTTTGGCGCGAAAGTTTAAACGAATCAAAGTGACCAATGTTTCACTTGACATGATGAAATAGGTCTAGTTCATCTGGTCAGGAGTACATTTGGAGTGATCTTTATAACAAGTATCTTAGGAAAACTAAATCATCTGATGAGGCAAACCATAAGTTGGTTATAACCAACACTAACTCTCAACAAGTCTAACCTCAAGTCCATAAGTGACTTGGGATAATTCACTAGGTATCTAGAACTCAAAGAGGGGTGAGTATCCAAATCCCATATCTGATGGTCATACTTCCACAATTAAGTAATACCTAATTGAACCATCTCATTAACAGAGATGTTATCTTCTATAAAACAACAACTCTTAAGTTATCAACCATTCACACCACATATGTCCAAATTATTAAGTAACTACTAAGTGAACCTTCACAAGTTAATAACAAAGGGTCAACAGAAAACAAGGGATACAAACAAGTGTTAACCCAAGTCCCACAAGTGGGAAGTAACTTAATTATCATTAAAAATATATTTATCGAATATGTACATATCTCCTCAACCATAGAAGAAGTATCTGAAAGAAGTAATGAATCTTCTTAAACTACTTCTAAACGTTGATCATCACACATGATATTCCCAAATCTCTATATCTGCATTATGTATGACAAAGTTAATAAAGTAATGAATATAAAGTAGATCATGACACCTGGTAGAACAAATAACAACTATGACATAAGTCATTAAACCTCAATAACTTTCACATGCTCATTGCTTTCTTATATAAGTGAGCATATGAAACATTAACACATCAATGAACCATTAGCTCAATTTACTCTCAAGTCATCATTTCACAAACACTCCACATCTCTATCCAACTCATCATTCCACAACTAAAGTATCTCTAGATACAACTAAGGAATAACAACAAGTTATAACCTTTATTAGAGGAATTTAATGGAAAGTTAAGTAAAACTAATCATGTATGAAACAAGTACCTATCCTATGGGAAACAAAGTAAGAAGTATATGAAACAAGAATAAAAGTTGAACTAACTCTTAACCTAGATCTTATTACTCTGTCTAAATCATTTCTATCTAGATTATCTTGTTTCCCAATCTTCTCTAAGTCATTCTGCAAGAGAAGCAACCACAAGAACAGAGGAACTACCACAAGAAGATCTTAAGAAGGATTCTTTGAAGGATTCCAGAAGTGTTATTTCAATTCATCATAAGAGTATTTGGCAACTCTTATATCCTGATATGATCTTATTAACTCTCTTGAAATAGGGTGATACTCCAATGTTAGTGTTATATAGAAGTAGTTTGGTAACAAGCTTGTACACCTTGTTAACAGATCACTTTTGTATACTCAAACAATTGAGTGTCATACACAAACAAACATAAGATCACATAACCTAGTACATCTCAACCTATTGTATATGAGCAGTAATTTGGAGGCAAGTCTGGCCCACTTGTTAACAAGTTATTCTTGTATGCATATGACAACTGGATGTTACAAAATTAACTCACATTCCTTTACAATCATCTAAGTAAAATCCTTGCTTGGAGTAATTGGATGTTTTCATCACAATGGTGAGATAGTTGAAGTTGGAAACCAAGAGAAGAACCTACCTGCAATGGACAAGGGTGATAACAGAAGACTAGTGACAACCAGTGACAAGAACATCAAGCAACATGAGTCAACAAGGAGAAACACTAGTTTAGCCAGGAAGCTTAGCATAAGAAATTCTCAAGTGAAATGTTCAGTGATATTAGAGAACCTATAATTTCTATTCCTTGACAAGCTCATCTGAGATGAGGATTCATAATAATATCTTTAATGAAATAATTATCAAGTAGGAAATAATAATCAACCATTGCATCCACATGTTTTCGATATGTGGAGGTTAAATGGTAACAGGCTCAATACCTTGTTTTCCAAATCCTTTTCATATACAAGACTAACAGATGATAACAAAAATTCATCAACCCATGCCCATGTAAAATAATTTCATGCTCTAAAGAAAACATGGGATAACATCCATATTGGAACCTATGTGGAAAACAGACAAATGAGATTCCAAAGCCACCCATGTTTCATTTGAGCTAGTACTAAAAAAAACAGCAACATGGCTTACAGATGATATGAGGAACTGTCCACCAGGCTTGATATGAAACCTAAATATGAAAATAACAAAGCCTCATATGAGAAAACAAGTTCATTACCTAATAAAAATAATTTAGTATGTCATGGGATACAATTTTCTAATAAGTGAATTTCATTTCCATACACAGAAACAATACCAAGTAATGTTATCAAAATTAATTTCTAATAGAATTTGTATCTAAATGTTCCAATGGGAACACACCACTTGGTGAACCCCATGGGTTTTGTGTGAAGATAATATTCATGCCTAAAATAATTTTAACACATTTAACAAATTGAATTGAGTGAAAACAATAAAACCACTTAATCTAGCACCCTAAATAAAAAATACAAAAATTGCTCAAATTCACCAAAACAAAACATGGTGAGATTGCAATTTTGATGAGGAATTCAAATACAATTTTTAATAATTTTTATCTTCACAAGAAGGTCCTGAAAACAATGTTTTCTTCTCAGTTCTTAAGACAGAGGGACCAAGTTGTAATATTTAGAAATTATAGGGGGGTATCGAAATTGGGCGTTCTTTTTTCCTTTCTTCTTCCTCTGCCAGAAGGCAGAGGAGGAGCAACACCGTGGCAACACCGCCTCTGCCACGTCTTGCTTGGCCGCCTCGTCGAGGATAAGTAGGAGCCGACGCCGTGCCTCACTTCCTCACTCTCCCACGCTCTCGCTCACTCTCTGTATATCTCGGTGATGAATTGGAACCGAAACCTAACCCTAGTCCCCACGGCCGCCGGCGTGCGCCGTCGATTCCGGCAGTCCCGGAAGCAACCGAGACCACCACGGAGTTCCCATTAGTCCTCTCCCTCAACTCGAGCTCTCTCAGAGGCGGGGATGACCTAGGCGCCGCGAATCGGGATCCCTTCCTCAACTCCGGCCGCCGGCCAATCTTTGATGCCGTCGCCGTTTCCGACCTCGCCTTGCTTCCCCGTCTCGACCACGAGCATGACGGTGAGCGCTGGAACCTCTGGGTATTTTTCGTGTGATTTATGGCGCTCGAAAGTGAGTTGTCACCGTGCACCGCCGCCGTCCGCCGCGCAATCGGACGCCGGCGAGTCTCCGGCGACCATATGGTCGAAGCGCCCGCCATCATCAGCTTCTACTCGTCGTCCTCTGTTTCCCCTCGTAGGAGTCAATCTCTCCAATTCGGGCTTAGTTGCCGAATTGCAAGGCAACAGTAGCAATTTCTCAATGGGTGATGCAGTTGATGATTTCATCTCATGTCATGCACCGTATTATTTATTTTGATTTAAAATCAAATATGACAGGTAGGACCCACATGTCAATTTGATTATTGGCAGAAAATTATTAAAAAAATTTAAATCAATAATTTTAATTCTATAACTCAAAAACATATAACTAATTACCAAATTGATTAGAAAAATATAATCTAGATGATTATCTACTTTTTACAAATATTTAATAAAGTTTTAAATTTAATATTTTCTTTAATTAAATTTAATCATTTAAAATTGAGAAAAATAGGAAATAATTCATAAAATCAGAAAAATACAAGTTATATACCAAAAATGCTCAAATCACAAATACAACTCATCTATGATGTTTCCAAAATCATTTGATATAGTTTCATGTGTGCAATAGTTTGCTTAGTCCATTTAATTCATTTAAAATTAAGAAATTAATAATTTATTCAAATTTTTTCAGAAAAATAAAATGTTATATCAAATTAAAGAGAAAAGAAGTTCCAATGCAAAAATAGTCAACATAAAACATTTTATTTAATTATAAACTTGTTTCTGTTGGTATAATGGGATTCTATAAAATTCTATTTATAACGAAATAACTGCACACTATTATTTTCTTTACTAATAAAACTCTCAGGTTTCCACACATACTAAAACCTATCATCACAAGTCATTAGCAAGTATTGTGTGATAGAGTTAGCTGTACTAGTTCATCATTTTCAACTTAAACTCATTGTCATTAGCTCTACACTTTTGGAATATAAAATCAAACATGTTTGTTACCTTTTCAATAATTGTTTACCATGTGCTATTGTCTTGTTGCCTAACCATGTATAACACTTCTACTTAAACATGATAGCAAGTGTTTGTTCAATAAAAGTGAAACACACCTAAGCCTAAAAGAAATAACAACATCACCACAAATAATGAAACAACCCTAAGTCACCTAACAATTGTGTGAATACGTTATCGTTTCAAACGTGGCTTACACTTGTAAGCTGGGGTATTTTCCAGGGGATTTCACGATGCATCTCATTACTATGCATATATCATCTTGCCAGTGTTTTCTGTAGTCCTTACCGGGACTACTTTGCTATCTTTCAGATGTTTGGATTTCTCTACGCGACCCTCGATCCCCGAAGACCTGGATTATTATTGTCGTTGTTTCAATCTCAGGCAAGTTCATCACTTTCTCATATCCTTTGCAGTACTTCATAACAAACTATTTGCAAAAACCCTATTGTATTATCATCTACTCTCAATAGAATGCATGATCCTATTTTTATAATAATATGACTACCTGAATGACTACCCGAGTGGTAGTGTTCTATGTGATGGGCGGATGGAACCATGGTAAGATGAATAGGT
This sequence comes from Alopecurus myosuroides, assembly GCA_028641055.1. Lineage (NCBI taxonomy): Eukaryota > Viridiplantae > Streptophyta > Magnoliopsida > Poales > Poaceae > Alopecurus > Alopecurus myosuroides. Next base: position 48,640,083 of record CM054057.1, on the reverse strand, counting down.
CAAAGGAAGGTTCCATCTGCAGGGGAGCGTATTACCTAGGAATTAACAACAACTGCCGTCAGGATTCTTGCGCCGTAAATTCGCGTTGACCATGGATCTTTTGTGGGGGGAGTAAGTCAGCCGTGATACTTTTCTCGTTCGCATGTCAACGGACTGCCAGAGACGTACGCTGTAGGTCTTGCGAGACTACATGCACATGGGTGGGAGCCCTTACGTCCCACGGGCTCTGGGGTCTATGAGTGTCTGCCAGGGGCGCGTAGATCTCCATCGTGAGGGGTGGAATCAGGCGTTCAACCTGCAGGCAGAAATGGGTGGGCATGCGTTGTGCGGAGAAGCACGGTTTGGCTTGGACCAACTACCGGGCCCCACACCTGAGTGGGAGTGGACAGGATCTCGAGCCTGGTTGTGCAACATGGTCTTGGTCGTCCATGGGTAAAGTAACGCACCTCTGCAGAGTGTAAAAGGATGTGACATGTTACCCCTTGTTCCGGGAAGGAGCTGCGAACGCCGCAGGAAAGGCAACTCCATGAAAGTTCTAATCCTGTGAAGATCTGGCGGGCATAGTTTTCAGAATTAAAAGCAACCTCTTGAAGAAAGATTTACAAAAACCTTGCATTACTTTATGACTCTTTCGAGTCTAAAGCTGTAGTTAGTGCATCAACCACCCACTATTTATCATGAACTTGCTGAGTAACGCTCGTTACTCATTCTATCCCGTTTGACCCCCTGCTTAGAGTTGAAGCCCTATTGAAGTCGTCATCGAGAAGCCATCGCTGTCTAAGGGGGCTAAGTGGAGTGATCTACTACTTAGTCGGTAAAGCATCATCATCAACAACGCTGGTGGAGGGCAAGCTATCAAGGTGTAGTTAGAGTCCATTCTTGGACTTTGTAGTTCTAAGCCATGGATTAGGGCTGACATCAGCCGTAGTGGATTAGTTCTGAGCTAGAGTTCTTCTCCGGCTTGGAGCTTCGAATTGCTTCTTCTGATGTTTCATTTGTATGAGATCTTCTTGATTCATCAAGGAGATTCTCAAGATTTTGTAATGAAGTTTGTATCCTATAGCTTTGCTTGGACCCGCTGTGTTTCTGTTGTACCACTCTGAGAGATGTAATATTCACGGATAAGTCCTTCTGTGAGTATTATGTCACCGACTTGCGCACTACACATGTAGTGGTGTGTTGGGTCACCACAGCCTACTTTGCTAGACTTCCTAACAACAGGAGTAAAGCCATGGGCCTTGTTGTACTCGTTCTGGTCTAGGCTAAGCTCGAGCCTAACCTTCTCAAGCTCCAGGTGCTCGGTGAGCAGCTCCTGACGCTGCCGGTCGAGCTGCGCCCTCATGGTCAAGAGCTCAAGCTCGGTGGGAGGCGGAATACCCATCCGCACGGCGGATGCCGGTATCGTCCGTGTAGTGGAGAGAGGGATGTTGGAGTCCTTCTCGTAGGGCTTGTGAACCCTCTCGCCTACACTCGGGCCAGCAAGATCCTCGATGACCCCCGCGGCAGCAGTCGCGCCCTTCCCAGCATCGGTAGCCGGGCCGGTCATCATCACCTCCACGCTGTCCGCGGAGCAGCCCATCGGCCTTCCGCGGGCAGCGAGCACAGCAGGAGGATCTTCCGTGACCAGCACCTCCTCTGGAAACTCGCGGACGACGGCGGTGCCGACGTAGACGAGGTGCGAGCCGAAGCAGCGCACCGAGCCGCCTGCCGGAATGGGCCTCCCGCCGAAATCTCCGGCGTTTTCGGTGACGAAGTCGAAGGAGCCGAATCTGTGGACAAGGCCACAGACCACGCGCTCCCCAGTAGCAGAAACGAGTCCCGTCCGAACATGGACTCCAGCCAGCGCCTCTGTCTGCCCCACGGTGGGCGCCAACTGTCGTGGTGTTATCACGGCAGATGCCATGGGATGGCTAATGTTGGGGCCGATGGACGCTGGAGGTGCTCGGGGAGGGATCACAGGGCGAGTAGCCACGTGTGGTACGTCACAAACACTGCAAACAACAAGATCTTACCCAGGTTCAGGGCCCTCGTGTGGAGGTAACACCCCTACTCCTGCCTCTCTCTTTATATGGGTGTTTACCGAGTAGCCACAGTACAGTACAGGCCTTCAGCCGAGTAGCCACTCTTCTCTCTAGTTCTCTCGGTGTGTAGTGAAGCAAATCAGAGTGTCGACCCTCGCACAGGAGGGGGCAGGGCACCTTATATACTGGTGCCCAGCCGGATAGAATAAAACTATAAAGTACAGCTCGATAGGACAGGAGCCCTGCAGAACCGCGCACGCCTCCGGGTTCCCGCTGACGCGTGCACCGTAAGTCGTCGCGCCGTTCAGAGATGGGACCTGTCCACCCTTGTCAGTGAGATAGGGTAGGCCCCTAGCCCTGTCATGTCCCCTCTGTCAGTGACAGGACTAGACAGACGCCTACCGCACTGTAGCCACGCCGGAGCGCGGATAATCACGCGCTCCGTAAGTTGAACCGCACGCCGTACGGACGCAGGATACACGGGATCGTTTGTCAGAACGGCTCCATTGACTTCTGGCCCGAGTAGGAAACCACTCCCTCTACTCGGACCAACTCCTCTACTCGGAGAGATGTAACTTCCTTGATTCTTCCTTCTGACCATTGGTGGGTATGACCGGATAGCAGCCTACCGGGTAGCAAGTACCGGGTAGCCAGCTACTTAGTCAAATAGCCCCTTTGATCTTGCCTTTAGCACTGGCCTTACCCCTACTCGGGGGTAACCCCCCGACAGTAGCATTGTCAAATATTTGCTCTATTGTGTTTGGTTAGTCCATAGGAACATGTAGAACATTATCCCACCTCATGTTTTCACAAGATTCCCTCCGGTCCATCCGATGGGGGTGTTTCCAGCCCGAGGTGCAGAACGTTCCTATCGAGCGAGTGATGCTGGAGAAGCGCGGTCAAACCTAGAATAGGGAATCTTTTCCCTAACAATCTACTGCATCACTATAATAAATTTGCTAGTGACACACATTGATTTAGTTGTGACCCCGGTGCCCCCTCTCAGGCGAAAAAGGTCCCCATAGACCGAACAGTCAACTTTTTCGGTCTACCCCCCTCCCCGACGCGCTAGAAGGGGGTAGCATTGTCAAACTTTCTGCTCTAATGTGTTTGGTTAGTCCATAGGAACTTCTAGAACAGTAGCCCACCTCATGTTTCACAAGATTCCCTCTGGTCCGTTCGATGGCGGTGTTTCCAGCCCGAGGTGCAGAACCTTCCTGTTGAGCGAGCAATGTCGGACAAGCGTGGTCACACCTCGAACAGGGAATATTTCCCCTAACCATCTACCACACCAATATACTGCATGTCCTAGTGACACACATTCATTTAGTTGTGACCCCGCGCCCACTCTCAGGCGAAAAAGGACCACATCAACTTTTTCGGTCTACCCCCTCTCCGACGCGCCGGAAGGGGCTAGCATTGTCAAACTTTCTACTCTATTGTGTTTGGTCAGCTCCGGTCTGTCCCGTGTGTCAAATATCGTAGCACACGGGACAGAGCACACATCGACATTTTGCACGGGAACGTTCTCTTTCCTGTGTGCCAAATATCGTTGCACACGGGAAAGGGACAAAGTGGGGCCCACCTTCACTTGACGACAGCAACGGACGGCGACAAACAGTGGGCCCCACCATGTCGCTCGTTCCAGTGTGTCGGCACACGACAAAGAGCACACCAGCAGGGTCCACCTGTCAGCTCTTTCCCGCGTGTGGCTCACGGCAAAGACATAATTCTTGCCCGTGTATTGGCACGCGGTAGTGACGGAGTCTTTACCGTGTGCCAACACACGGGAAAGGGTGGCCAAATCTGGCAATTTTTTATCACTATTTCCCGTGTGTTGGTACCTAAATAAAAGAAAATGGATACTCCCTGCAAACCAAAACAATATATATAATCCCCAGACCTCAGATAAGTGCATATGCATAAACACATATTAGCATCCACAGCCATTTTAGAACATGAGCATTCAGAGATGACCATTCAGATAGATGTTTCATGATAACTCTCTACACCCAAACATTATACAATATATATGTAGTGTGTCTTCAAACACTCAAGTCCTGTTGTGGAGCAGAAAAGATCCATATCCAAACATTGAATATTTGATAATACAACTCGATATCATCACAATGGTGAAAGCAAAGAAAAAAGCTCATCGGCTAATTACATCCATTGGAATTTTTTTAAGTGTTTTTTCTATCAACAGGAACAGATGGTGATTGTACCCTGGCCATTTCCATTTTAATTAACGGTAGCTGCATTCATTTTAGCTATAAAATAAAATAGCAATGTATTTCAAGTTCCCACCGTTCTCTCAAGTCTGTCCTTAAAGCAGGCCATTTTGATGCCTGTTATCAAGAAAGGTGTCACCGGTTCTGGTGGTCCTTGACGGAAGAAGCTATAGTGCTCTACCTTGGCGCGTGGGAAGGACAGAAACGAAATCAATGGAATGAAAGAAAAGCGAAAGCTAATAAAGCCACAAAAAGAGAAAGGCGAACGGGAATAAGGCGCCGTGAAGAAAAGAAAAAGGCGGGAAGCTGTCTCCCTTGTTCGATCGGAGCAAGATGGAAGAGCAGCCTGACGCGACGCCATTTGGTTTCTTTGAGCGGATATCCACCTGCGACGTGTCCCTAAGGAAGCGGCAGCAGCAGATGCGTGATCGCTCCATGGCCAGCTCCGACCCTGCGCCGCAACCTCCGCTTCTTCTGCTGCCGCCGCCGGAGACGGAGCCGGCGCCGGCGCTGGAGGCCATGCCTAAGCCGAGCCCCACGGTCGTCGACAACGTCCTGGGCATTCTCAGGTCGGGCCAGGAGTTCATCCGCGGGGCTTTCCGGGGCAACACGGGACACGCGACTCCTCCCCGGCAGACGACGCCGCCGGAGGGTCAGCAGCAGCACCACCGCCACAACCGCCCTGTACGCCCTTCTCACCGGCATCATCCTCAGATCGTCCTTGCTTGTCTTGTCTCACACGGGCATCGCTTTTGGCTGCAGGGAGAAATTATGAAGCGGCTGCAGCGCGAGACGTTCCCCGATGTGATGCGGCTCATGGACAAGCACGAGCAGATCGAGCGCATCCTCTCCATGTACAGGAACGGCAAGGGCTTCCACTTCCCGGACCTCCCCGTCCGGGTCAAGGTTGCTCTGGAGGCGGTCGGGGCGGTGCTTCTGGTGGACGACGAGGAGTTCGATCGCGCGAGAGAGATCCTTGGCGTGGCGGGTAACAGGACAGGCCTCAGCTCGAGGTTCGTCCTCGAGTCCAAGGCCAGGAGCAAGGACACCATTGCGGCAGAGCTCTCCACCATGGTCGGGACACGGGCGATCCTCGGGGAGGAGGACACCGGGAGGAGGCCTCTGGAGCTGACCAGGTTGCAGTACTGCGCCCACGTCAACGACTGGCTGTCCATGGTTTTGGTTCCGTTCGGAGCTCAGTGCAACGGCTTCTTGCACGGCACAGGCTTGATCGAGGTAACGTACGTGTCCCCTCACCGGCCTCTGCTGGAGATCCAAAATTGGTTCCGAGGTACGTAGCTTATGCCGACGAGCTTTTCTTGCCAGAATCTCCGGAGCCAGGCCTCTCTGGACGGCCCGCCTTCCTTCTCGGAGCAACACAACTGCGCCGCTGGTTTGAGCATCAAGGGATCCAACTTCACCCTGTCGCTCGCGGAGCTTATCTTCGGTTCAGGGGCCCAGGACAGCCATCATGGGGTGGCCAACCGCATGACGACGTTCGGGCAGGTGCGCTACGAACCGGCCCAAGATGTCAAGCTCAGCATGTCGGGGCTGTGGCAGATCCGCCCGTCGTCGTCCCGGTTCAACAACCTCGGAACGCTTGCGGTTCCTTTTGGCAGCCTAAAACCCCAACGCAATACTTCTCCGGCGATTCATCAGGGATCGAGCGTGCTGGTACAAGGCCCTGGAGGCACTCTTGCTCCAATTGCTCCCATCGCGAGGTCTACGCAGTCCATGGCGGCAATGGTGGACTGTGAGCTGTTTGAAGCCATGAGAGCACATGGCTGGGTTGAGATGGAAGAGTGGTCCAGCCGTGGGCCGGTGCGGTGGGGCTGCTGCCTCTCCGACACCCCGGAACATGAGCTCGGGTGGGGAGTGAGGATGGGCGGCACGGCGGAGAGGGAGAAGCACCGCCCGCACCTTGAAGGCTTCCTCAGCTTCAACCTCGGCAGGGGCGGCAAGCTGCAGCCCGGGCTCGTATACGTCATGGATGGGGAGATGAGGACGCCGGCGTTGGTCCTGCGGTCGTCGTGGTTCATGTGATGCTTGCAGCTTCACCCACTATTGGTTGCAAGCTGCTCTTCTTGTTTCGTCGTCTGTTTGACTACGCAGCAGCTAGTGAACACGCATAAGTTGACTGCAAACCTCGGTAGTTCCTTGCACAGAATGCTTAAGCCCCTCCGTTTTTACAACGACTTCCCCCACCTTTTGCAGATTTTAAGGAAGAACAAATGGCAGTATTTCATTGCTCAACCGTCTCGGATTTCCTGTTTGATTTGGGATTAGACACTAACAAAGACAGAAAATAAAAAAGGATTTTTAAGCTTGTGAAACCCAGCACTTCATTAATCATTAATCAGAGAAACAATTGTGAACAGTTACATTACACTTTCCAGCCGCCGCCGCCATTCGTTTTCGGCACAGTTTCTACTGCCGTGGCTGCCCTAGTAGTAAAATCAACCGATCCGTCCAACCGCCTTCATCAGGATTCATCGTCGTGCATGTTTGTGTGCTCAACGCACCCGTGTCCTGTGCTGGAGCAAATCAACACACCGTGATGACGAGTGATCCAACGTCCCCGGAGTACATGCCAGCCCGATGGCAGCTTTTCGACCCAGCGCTTGGCATCAATCTCTTGTGGAAGAGGGTACCTGATTACAGCCCACAGAACAGAACGTCAGTCGCTTTTCGACAAATTGCAAGATAACTCAAACTGGGATAAAACCCACTGTGGCTTTCAGACAAGGCCAAATACAAGGCACCGAAAATTCGAATCAACGCTTTTATGCCTATCCTAGAGCCAATCTGGCTACAACATACTAACTATTTTGAATCTCTGATCGTGCCCTGCAGAGCGTGCGTCAAACAAATCGATACCACTTCCTGAACATCATGCTCTAATCTACACTCGGCAATTGAGCTACCATCACGTAACGGCATTAAGCAAAGATCAATATTACATCATGAAACAGTAGTCTAACCCATCTATAGCAAAGATTGACGTTTTGGACGAACCGGGGAAAAAAAAGATGCTACATGATATCATATGGTTTATGCAGCAATTACGAGTGCAACGTTAGCTACTGAAAACGCTGTCACAACTCTAGTTGCTCCAAAACCGATTTTTTCTTTGCTCCCAAGCAACAAGATTGAATGCTACTGTTGTTTGGAAAGCATGCAATCATTACATACCGATAGTTTCTCATTTGCAGATGCAAGCTCAATCTGCAGCGTCTGGATCGTCTCTCTTTGCGACAGGCCTTGCTCCTACACGGTCACAATAGATACACATTTGTCAGATGCTCAACACCTTGCAGATCCAGGAAAAGGGAAACACAAGAGATACCTCGAGAGCAGTGACTCTCCTCATAGCATTCTCTAGCTCGTCTCCGTACATTCGCGCAACTTCTTTCTGCTTAGCCATGTCAACCATCAAAGACTGCGCCTGGGCTGACTGATAGTCACGGTCTCGCTTCACTGTTTCGATCTCACTCTTGAGACGGTTCACCTCCTCCGCCATGTTGTTTTCATCAGGGACTGCCTATTTTCAATAATTTTATTGACGTCAAGCAAACCCATCATTTCATAACTTAGTAGTGTTACAAAGATAAAGGTTTTTTCCGTGGAAGATGCATTTATGATGTGATTGTGAATGGCCACATTAAATATCTGATTTGATTCTGATAAGTAACATGAGAAAATAACATATAACCAAAACAGGCGGACACTGCAATTGGCCAGGTCAGCTTCTCTTTTATAGTCTTGAAAGAGAACGAGAGTATACTGGCAGTAGAAGATCCAAATTTATATATTTGCACCCATCATTTAATATTATTATATATATATCTATATTGGCCGCCCCTCAGATAAATATCATTTAAATACCCCAAGTAACTGACATAGGTGAAGAAAGGAAGCACCCAAAAGAATTTATCATGAAAGGAGCTTACCTTGCAGCCTTTCAGGGTTATGCCCTCCGCCTCTCCATAATCCGTATTCTGCTCATCTCTCTCAACCTTCTCTATAGGAGCTGGCACTTTTTCCACATGCTGCAAAACACATAACGTCATAAGAGAAGCTCAATTAATTACACTGATTCCAGATACCATGGGGGTCATTTAGCCAAGCTATTGATATATGTGTGACAATAAACTGCAGCTAAATGGACAAAAAATATCACAGCTTATGACAATGTTGGTTGGCAAGTGAGCAAGAAGGGGGCTGCTACTATTAAATGCCTAAAAATGATGAACAAGTTGCTCATAGTAGAATCTACTTGGATCACATTTGTTGAAAGTCTATACACCATATAATCATGAACTGGTTAAGGATATTACAAAATTGTGTCCATTGGCCTGAACAGTCTGGTCATAAACATAATACAGACCATATTTTAGGAGAGAGAAGGGAGCTAAAGGACGTTTTCGTTGGAACGAAACAAAATCCACATGACACCTGGCAGTGCCCTTGTGTATATTTCTATGGCATGTATGAGGGCACTGACAGATAGGCTTCAGTTGGAAAATGGCTTTACCCTCCATTCTCTCTCATAAAGTTAAAAATAGTATTGTTTCGGTGGCCAGAATCCATCCTAGCAAACGATTGCAATTTCATAGTGTTCCTGAGACTAGTTGGTATTATGCGGCATGCAAGATGTCATTTCCAAGTTGAGTGCATGTCCTCCCTACATCAGTACCTGATCTATAAGGTTTTCCAAGGGCATTTTTCTGTAAATATTGCGCAGAATTTTTTTAAGTGTTTTTGTTATCAACAGGAGCAGATAGTGATTGTATCCTGGCCATTTCCATTTTAATTAATGATACCTGCATGCATTTTAGCTACAAAATAAAAGTAGCAATGTATTTCATGTTCCCACCGTTCTATCAAGTCTGTCCTTGTTTAGCACCTGCTGTGATGCACTTGATCCTCCCTTTGCCAATTGTGCCTCTACATCACATACCAATTACGTTAGTAAGATAAATAAACACTGAATATTGAAGTTAAAAATTTCAGTTTGCTACCATTCTCCGCATACTGCTTCTTTGTTGATTCAAGCAAACTCCTGAATTTCTTGATTTCAGCCATGTCTGCACCCTCCTTCTCAAGAAGCCAGACACAATCTTGCAGCTTTTTAATGTTCTCTAACAGCTTATCCTTTTTCATCTAAATGACCACAATTGTGATGCGTTAGAGCTGAGAAATTTACGTACGACACTCAAAATACCAACTTCTAAATAACAGCCATTTACAGGGCTGCTTGCCCCTAAAAGGTGAGGTGTGTTTGATTGTTTACTACAATTATTTAGAACCATGTGAGATATCCAGAAAGACTTTACAATTTACATAGTAAATGGGAGCTGCAAATATTACTTGTTTGCAAATATGTTGGCAATTCAATCAGATTCACTACTGAACTTAATACCAAAAGGCAAACAAAAGAAATAGATGAATGCCTTTCAACCAGTCAAGTGAAGGAAATCATTTACATAATACTACCATCCAAGCACTAGCCAATCCAAAATAAAGTTATTCCATACCTCAATCATTTGGTTTTTAGCTTCCTTCCATACTTGTCGTCTCATCCTCTTCCGACGAGCATTTCTGCTTGGAGCCTGATGAGTAACATGAATCAGGCAAAACAACTGTACAGTAACATTGAGTTTCATAACCTTTTAATTTTGGTCACACTTTTCTAACATGCTGAGATATCGAGGTTTTGAGATAAAGTAGAGAAAAGGAGCGTGGAGCTGTTCGTATACGATGTCTGGAACTCTGGATGGAAGAAAAGTACCACGTAGAAGGATCAACCCCCTAAACATGCCTAAAAAGGGAAACCCGAAAGGACTGAATCAATACCTTAAATTTGTCCATGTTACAAGAAAGTTATATACCAAGAAATGTGAAAGGGCACTGGTGCAAATATAAAAAAAATAAAAGGGACATCATTGTCAGTCTTCCTATGTTCATAGCTAATAAGTTGGTCTGTAGTGGTATAGCGGAAATTTGTTAAAGAGGGAGTTTTGATGTCAACAGTTCCAAATGATTGGCAATGGGATTATAACCACATAGCCTCAGCGAGAGATTTTGATATCAACTGTCAAGTGCATCAAAACAATTGGTAATGGAATTCCGACCACGTAGCATAGATAGTTCCAACTTCCATGACTACAAAATTGAAGTAAACAGGTATGTGTCGACGATTTTTCACTGATAAGCGCAATTCAACTATTTGGTCAATTTAATAACTGCACCCTGTTTTCATTCAAACTGACATCAGGGCAATTTCAAAAAAATGCACACCTACACAGCAGGAGTGATTTTTCACCTTGTGGTCACTCTGGTTCTTTCCATCCACCTTCTCACTATGCAACTCCTGCTCGTCCCCCGCTGCAGGTGATGAAGATTCTGAGTGCTGCAAAATGCAACGCGGCCATGAAAGGAAGTAGGTAAAATGTATTTTTTTTTTCAGCAACGGTGAGAAGCAAGAACTATGGTACCAATTGCAATAAATCACCTCTTGCTCCTAAGAGTTCAGGAAGGATGTGCATGGTTCTAAACTATGGCGCTCATCATGAAAAGAAATTCTCCAATCCTCTCAATGCTAGCAAACCAAATAAAAAAATGACAATAAAATCTGGTGGTACCAACATGCCTATTTGAAATAAATTACGAATAGAAATAAACAAGAGCATAGGTGTACCACTGAAACATCTCTCATATTCAAATCACTGAGGAAAATTCTCTAAATTTTAAGAATGGAGAAAAGGCTGCACCTTGCAATTGCTCGGAAGCGCTTCATCGCGAGGCGATGGCCCCACGCTCTCCCCTTCCGCCCTGCCATCCACGGCCGTGTCTGCCGACGGACGCTTGGCGCGCTGCCCCTCCGCTAGGCGTTGGGTGGTCGATACGTACGGCGGCGACCTCGCTCGACGCCGATCTTTGGGCGGCGGAGATGGAGACGGCCTCTCTGCTTGGCGCCTACTGCTAGGCGGCGGACTCGATCCCCGGCGGTGGCGGATAACCAAAGCTTCCGGCCGAGGCGGCGACTCCAGGTGACGGTGCCGCTTGGGCGCGCGGTACTCGTCGGCGTCCGTGTCCCGCAGCTTGAGTTGAGGCAAGGGGAGAGAAGAGGGTGAGGATGTGGCAGGAGAAGCAGAGGCAGCGTCAGGGATGAGGAGGAGGAGTAGTAGGAGAGCTTACATTTGCGGTCGGCGTCGGCAGAAGCGGCGGCAGGCGCGCCATGACTGCGGCGGATCGCGGGAGGATGGACGGCGAGGACGGCGGCGGCACGAGACGAGATGAGTTAGCTCACAACAAGGCCGTGAGGGCCCAGGGTCCAAATTTCTCTCGAATCTCGAGAGATGTGGGCCGTTCTCTTGCCCTTCGGACTCATCAAGTTAAACATATTCCCACTTCTAGGCCTGTTCTAAGTTAAAATTTGTTAAGTTTAACTAGGTAAATAGAAAAATATCAACATTTATAACACTATAAATTAATATCATTAGATGCATATGGAAATTTAGTTCCATAATACATTAATTTAATTTCATACATGCTGCTACAAGGTTTAAGCGATTTTGTTTTTGACTTCGGACAAATCAATATACACTTTTTTCGGGACGAAACGAGTAGTGCTCCTTAGTTGTGGGTTAACTTAGGATGTGATTCTTCCAAAAAAAAAAAATCTTCCAAAAAAAACAAAAACAAATCTACAGTGTGATGCTAGGTAATGAGGAGTTGATAGAGACTTGGAGAGAGTTGAGGATGAGCTCGATGTTGCTTCCCCTTTTTGTAGGCATACATCGACAATTTACTCAAAAAGAAATATTATTTGCATATCCTGCCCTCCACAATTCTAAGCAAAGATTTTTATGGAACCAATTGGTAAAAGGTAGGCTCTTTTCATTGATTGGCTTGTTAATATTGATATGCCCGATGACCATAATTGGATGATTATGGGTGATTTTAATGTCATAAGGAAGCCTTGTGACATAAACAAGCCTGATGGTGACATTAGTGATATGCTCCTTCTTAATGATGCAACTAGCAATCTTGTCCTTGTGGAGCTTCCACTAAGGCCTTCCGTAATGCATCGTCTCTTAGCGCGGTATCCTAGGTACCGTTGCATTATAAGATACAACCATCCTAATGCATGGTTTCTTAAGTGTTGTATCTTAGTGGGCTGGTATTTAATGAATTTGGCCTCATGCATGTATTTGATTGGTCTAATCAAAAAATTTGCCTATGATCTCGTGCAAGAGCCGTATACTAAATAAGATACGGCACCACTCTCTTTCTTCAATTAATATGGTGCCACATCAGCAATATGCCTATGATATCGTGTCAAGATACAAGCATTAGGGAAGGCCTAAAAGGCTGGAAATTTACATAAAGCAATGTGCAATAAGACCCTCTTCTGAAAAAACTTGACTAAACCTCAACTGCTACCTAGGAGTTGTGTCCAGAATAAAGTACACGTGGGATGTAGTAGTAGCTGGTAGAAACATGTAGTAGATATTTTTGCTTGTACAGTCGGTTCCCAGGTCCGATATAAGACATGTCCTCATCGTTGTAAACTCAAGCCAATAAAAGCTTCACACTACTCTTGGGTATTACTGGTACGTGACTCCTAGTGTGGGTGTGTTCATGTGTGCCATATTAGCTAGAGCTGAGAGCCTCGTTAACAACAAAGTGGTACCAGAGCCATGTCCAAGCGCGCAACGGAGGTCGGCGAGAAGGGTGAACGTAGCGGGTCCGAAATGCCGCTGCCGGCCGCAGGGCAGCGCTCTTCCATATCTCCGATGTCTCGTCGGGGCCGCACCTGCCACGCCGCCTCGGCGGTGAGCTGGTGGTGCGCGAGCGTGTCGTGAGGGAGAGTACAAGCTCTGCCCAATATCCGACCTTTACCCGCTCAAACTATGCGGAGTGGGCGATGGTGTTGCGCGTTCAGCTGCAGGCTCAGCACCTGTGGGATGCCATCGAGTTCGGCGCCGACGACGATGGGCATGATGATCGAGCACCGCTGGTAGCATTGCTCCGTGTCGTTCCGCCGGAGCTAGTTCGCACGCTGGCGGCTAAGAACAACGCAAAGGTTGTGTGGGACACGCTCAAGACGATGCGGTTCGGCTCCGGGCGCATACGGGAGGCAAAGGCACAAACAAGGCGACGAGAGTTCGAGAAACTTTGTTTCCATGCCGGTGAATCCAGCAATCTACTCGCCGCTTTTTTTAACCCGAAGGGCATTGTGGTGTAGCAGTACACACCGAACGGGGTAATAAACGTTGTTTTTTCTTTATCCTCTCGCTTCAGGAAGATCTGATTGTAGCCTGAGTATGCACCAAGGAAAGATAACCTTTCACATCCTGCAGTCGAGTCAATGATCTGGACGATGTGCTGGAGTGGGAATCAGTATTTGGGACAGTGTTTGTTCGGTAACGTGTAGTCTATGCACATTCGAAGGATTTCCATATTCTTCTTGGCTACTAGCACTGGATTTGCGAGCCATGTTGCTATTTTGATTTCCCGAATGAAATTCGCTGCGAGTAATCTGTTTATTTCCTCCCCTATCGCTCTCTGCTTTGGCTCCGAGAAGCGGCGAGTAGATTGCTGGATTGGAATTTTGATCATCGGGCAAGCATAGTGGTGTACCGCCATGAATCTTATAAAAGTCGTTCTTCCGAGTATTGCATTGTACTGTGATGGCCAGTCGACTACTTCGAAGTCGAGGTTCTCCTTTCTGTAATTGTCCTATTCTCCAAATACCACTTCGGGTACTATATCTCCTAGAGGCTTGACTGCTTTTCCTGATACGATTCCATGGAACGTGTTTTCTGAGTACTTCAAATTACTTACTGGTATGTTCATCTCCTTCAGTGTTTCCGCATAAATAATGTTGATTCCACTTCCTCCGTCCATGAATAATCTATTTAGATCATAGCCGCCTATTCGTGCTTCGAGTATCAATGCTTCCTTTCCTGGGAAGGGTACTCGAAGCGGGTGATCTTACTGAGAGAAAGTAATGCTTTCGTGTGACCAATTCAAGAACTCGGGTGTTGCTGGAGGTGATACTTTTGGCTTCTTTTGGAGAGAGCACCTTTTTGCATCATGTATATTTTACCCTTCGACTCCGGGTATCTGTCTTCCAGGTAACCTACCTTTTACTGTTGTTGGATTGCTGTTGCTTGGGTCTGGGTGGTTGATACGCCCAAAACGTATATCCTTTTCCGAACACGTTTCTTATTGTTTTCCCTTAAATTTGTGAGTTTTGGATACCACTAACACAGACTATTGCCGTTTTTTCAGCAGAATTACCTTGGTGTCTCGTTTTTGTGCAGAAAAATCAACTTTTGGGAAAATGCCCAGAAAAGATCCCGAAGACCTTAAAACACCCGACGACCCCCCGAGCCAGAAGGAGTCCCGGAGAGGGGCCAGGAGGGGGCCACACCACCTTGGTCGTCCCCCCTTGGCTGCACCGCCTGGTGATGTGGGGCCCCCAGGCACCCCCTCGGGCACCCCTTTCGACTACATATCCCTTGTAGACCTAAAACTCCAGAGGGTTCGTCATACTCCACATAAACACAACAGAGCGCCGCCGCCACCTCGAAACTCAATTCGGGGATCAGAAGTTCTTGTTCTAGCGCCCTACCGGGACGGGGATTCAAAGGAGATCATCGCCATCGACACCGCCACCTCTTCTCCATCAACCATCTGTGATTCCCCCGTCCATGTGTTAGTAAACACCGATGTAGGCTGAGAGGGATGGAAGGGATTGGATGAGATTGATCATGTAATAATGCCAGATTGTTAGGGCATAGTGTCTAGTATCCGTTGTTAGTGTTTTCTACCGTTGTTGCAACTTGTTATGCTTAATGCTTGTCACTAGGGCCCGAGTGCCATGATCTCATATATGAACATGTTATTGTTTCATAAGTACAATTATGTTTCTTGATCATATCTGCAAGTTGTTTACACATGTCATTGTCCGGAACCTGAGGCCCCAAAGTGACAAAAATTGGGACAACCGGAGGGGTTGGTTTTGATGTGAGGATCACGTGTGTTCATAGAGTGTTAATGCTTTGCTCCGGTGCTTTATTAAAAGGAGCACCTTAATTATCAGTAGTTTCCCTTGAGGCCCCGCTGCCACGGGCTGGTTGGACAAAAGATGTTGTGCAAGTTTCTCATTGCGAGCACGTATGACTATATTGGAACACATGCCTATGGTTTGCCTAGAACTAGGATGCTTTATTATTATTATCTGCAATGCCCATGTTTAGATTATTACATGACCTATGTTATCCATGAAGCGCCCGTTCATCCATTCCATATATGCCTACGGTACTCCCATCCTGTTGTTTCCCGCGATTGCTACTATTGTTGCTATTTTATTCCTGTTGTTATTTTACTACTACTGGTGCTATAAAACTGTTACTACTGATAAATTGTTGCGAGCAAGTCTACTTTCAGGTGCAGCTGAATTGACAACTCAGTTGTTAAGGTTTATAAATATTCTTTGGCTCCCCATGTGTTGAATCAGTAAATTTGGGTTTTATTTCCTTCGAAGACTGTTGCGATCCCCTATACTTGTGGGTCATCAAGACTATTTTCTGGCATCGTTGCCGGGGAGCGTAACTTTATTTATTTGCTCACTTGATCGTGATATTGTTCGCCGCAAGCCTTTCATCATGGGCAAGACTCGTGATGGAAAAGTTCCTATATTACCATCCACTACAAGGAGAGGTACAACTCTAAACACCTTCGTTGCTCTTGATTCACCGTCTGTTATGAGTAAGATTCTTACTCCACCACATGCAACACGTACTGTTACTTCTGCTGAGTCTAAAAATGTTTCTGATACTTTTAATGATGCTTCTACTGTGCTTGATGATACTGGTTCGCTAGGTCCTTTCCTAGATGCTACTATTGCTAAATCCAAACAAATTGAAAATGCTGAAATTTCTGTTGAAAATTCTAGTACACCTGTTAATTCACCTGACTTCATTGATGATCTTGATGAAACCTATATTGAACTTAATGATGACATTATTGAAGAAGCTCGGGCTACTACTGGTGCAAGTGCTCTTAAGAGTCTTCTTGCAAGACATGCTATGAAATATAAATCTTCTCTTGATGCTAAGTTTGCCACATCTCCCATACACATTAGAGACAAGGATTATGATTTCTCTCTAGATTTATCATACATATCTATTGTTGAGAAGGAACATTTTTGGGGAACTGAAAGTAAAAGTTATATGGAACACATGAATGAGCTTTCATCTTTGAGTAGTCTATTTTCTGATGATACTAAATTGCGTACTTATTTTGTTACCAAGATCTTCCCTTTCTCATTGAAAGATTAAGCTAAAACTTGGTTTAGCAATTTGTCACCTGGATCTATTACTAATCCTATGGATTTGGTTAATGTTTTCTTTCAAAAATATTTTCCTACTAGTGCCCAACATGCTGCTGTGCAGGACATCTTTAACTTTGAGCAAATTGAAGGCGACGAGGGAGAAAATTCTCTTTTTTTGATTTATTCACTGATCTGAAATGAAACTTAGCACCTGTTTTTTTCACAAGCAGAATTAGTCTATCCGAACAGCAGACGAACTTTTTAGATCAGTGACGGCCTCTCCAGCGGAGCTGGGCGCCGGGGCCCTGGATGCGCTAGCGATCGGCTTTAGCTGAATATAGTTAGTGTTAAGCAAAGTACAGTACGCCTTGAGTTGTGATTTATCCCAGTTTAGTTCTTTTTTTTGTTTAGTTAAGCCATTTAGTTACGTGAAGTCGGCCCTCGAGGGAGAGAAATTGCCTGAATCTTGGACAAGGTTTTCTTCTTTGATAAGAGCTAACCACGGATATCCATTACCTAAAAATGAGCTCCTAGATATATTTTATAATGGACTAACTATTGAATCTAGGACATACCTGGATAGTTTTGTTGGTTGTGTTTTTAGGAAAAGAACTCCATAAGAAGCTGAGGAATTAATGGCTAAAATAGCCAAAAATAATGATGATTGCAATATACCTGAGCCTACACCTACACCAATACCAACACCCAAGAAGAGAGGGATGATTGAATTAAGTGATGAAGTGATGAAGGAAGCCAAGAAATCTATTAAAGAGAGGGGTATTAAATCTGAAGATGTGAAGAATTTACCTCTTATAGAAAAATTATGTAAGCCTATTCCTCATCCATCAACAGTTGAGATACACTCTCTCCAATACTTTGATAATAGAGATACTCCCTATTCTAAACCACCTTATCAATGCTTAGATAAATTTGATAATTATGTTGTTAAGCAAGACAACTTTAATATGAGAGTGCAAAACCATCTTATGGAAAACTCTAGAGATATTGATAATTTGCATGGTATTATTGAAAGAACCTCTAATGCTGTTAAAATGCTTGTTAAACATTTTCATATGGTTCAAACTCAAATTGATCAACTTACTAAAGTGCAAAAAAAATGCCAGCTAATGCTTTTAGAGATAAACATGTTTGTGAAATAATTACTAGAAGTGGTGTTTCTACTCAAGACCCCTTGTATGATAAGGACATCCTAAAAGAATTGAACAAGATTCTCAACAACCTAAAAGTAATAGTTCTCCTTCTATGAAAAAGAAGAAGAGACATAAAACTATTGTAGAATCTCCTGAACCTGCTAAAGATCCTAATGGTATATCTATTTGTGATGCTGAAAGTGAAAGTGGTAATTATAAAAGTGATGCTTCTGATAAAGAAGAAACTATAGCTGAACCTGAAAAGCAAACTAAAACTACAAAGTATACTAAAGGAGGATTTCATTGCTAATAAACATGGTAGTGAAAGAGAGCCTTGGGTAGAAAAAGCAATGCCTTTTCCTAATAAGAAACACAAATCAAAGGAAGAAGAACATTATAACAAGTTTTCTGAATGGATGAAACCTCTGTTTTTGTAAATCCCTTTGACTGATGCTATTAAACTGCCTCCTTATTCTAAATATATGAAATATATTGTCTCTAAGAAAAGGAAAATTCATAATTAGGAAATTTCCACTATGCTTGCTAATTACTCTTTCAATGTCAAGGTTCTAAAGAAGCTTGGAGAACCTGGTATTCCTATTATCCCTTGTTCTATTAAAAATAATTATGTTAGAACTGCTTTATGTGACTTGGGAGATGGAGTTAGTGTTATGCCTTTCTCTCTTTATAAGAGACTCGCTCTTGAAGAATTGATACACACCGATATATCTTTGCAAATGGCTAATAAATCTACTGCTATTCTTGTTGGTATGTGTGGGAATGTTTCTGTTCAAGTTGCTACTAGTTGTTTGATATTAACTGACTTTGTTGTGTTGGAAATGCCTGAAGATGATAATATGTCTATTATTCTTGGGAGACATTTTCTTAACATTGTAGGGGCTTTTATTGATTGCAATCAAGGAAAAGTAACTTCTAATGTTAATAATAAAGAGCATACTGTTTATTTTCCCAAGAAGATTGATAGAATATATGGTTTAAATTCAACTGAAAATATTGAGACCATCAAAATTAGAGAATTTTATTGTCCCATTCCAATACCACCAAAAGAATATGAAATTATTATGATTGGGGCTATGTCTATCAAGGTTAAGGTAACATAATTATTTAGTGATTCGCAAAGTTTTGCTTCATATAAAAATTGTTCTAGTAACAAGACTTGATCACCCTTGTTAACAAAATGATTTTGAATGAAGAGGACAATGTTTTCACCTTCCTCATTATGTTTTCACCACGTTTACTTCTGTTATCACCTTGCTACTTTAGCATACTCATGTTTTCCATCATCCATAGTCATGTTTTCCTCCTGATTACTGTGGTTGTGCATGTTTTCACCACCCATAATTTTGTTTTCACCACTTCCACCTTTGTTTTCTTTGGTTATTTTTCCATTGGAGTGTCTTAGAACCTCTGTAGTGCTGGTTTTGGTTTTGTTTTCCACCTTTTCACTTTTGTTTTTTGGGTTTTAATTAATTATTAAATTTTGGAATTACCTCAAAAATAAAGTTTCTCGAAAAATTCCTGAAAAACTATAATAAATATTTACGTAAAAAATGAGGCAGAGAGCCACCTGGGATACCTAGGGGGACCCACCAGTCAGGCGCACCATAGGGGGGCGCGGCCTGCCTCTGGTGGCGCCAACACATGGAGTGGGCCCCCTGGCCCTCCACTAACTCTATCCCCTGCCAAAGATTCCTCTTTCACCCCACAAACTCAAAATATTTCCTGGAACCCGAGTTCTTGCCATTCTTCCTCGATATTTTTCGATCTCTTTGCTCAGCCCATCATTTGTGCTGAAATTTGGTGCATTTGCTCTCCGGTATGTGACTCCTCCGATTATCCAAGTAGAATTTTGTTTGGTGAAGTATTTCTTGAGTATTTTGGTACTGTAGGTGACAGCTTATGTGAGTTTTCATGCTTGATTTGAGTAGAAAAATATTATAGTCTCTTGTAATTGCTTGAAATCAATTTTTGTGATGATTGTTGAAAATTTTCAGACATGGAGCACAATGTACATCAACTAAACCAACATGAGTTGGAGTTGCATGAGGTCATGAATGTGCACCGTGAAGAAACAATGTTTCCATCGATCTATCCATGCCAGGAATTCATGCGGATTACGAGAATTCTGCAGGATTTCTACACCCTTCTGCATAATGCGGGATTGGACCGCTTCATTGAGGATGAACCAATCCAGCATGTTAAACTAACTATCACTACCAAATTCCGCGCGATCCGGAACGTTTTGAGCGGCACGTTTTGATAACATCGCGCGGTTTCCGTCGCAGATGGCTGAAAAGTGGAATTTGCTCTCGAAGACGCGGTCAATCTCGACGTTTCTTATATGTGCCATCGCAGAATTTTGTTCCTGGCCCAATAGGCCCAGTTGGAGGCGAGTTTCGTTCCACGAGAACTTCGCAGATTAGTCGAATAATCCCTTTTCATTTCTGTCATTTATTTGTCCATATTGTGAAATCGAATTATCTGTTTGGTATATGTTTTTGCATCGGCATTAGTCTAATGTAACCCTTTTAACTTCTGTCACTTAGATCCATCGAAACTTCTGTCATCTATTTCTCCATATGGTGAACTCGAATTATATCTATCTAAAGAAAATAAACATAGTAGTTGAACATAAACATAGACTACATATTAATAGATACCACACGATACAAACGAGATTGTCGATCTAAACAGGACATCAGAAGCACATGGGCAGCAGTAGGGGGCTAAATAAAGAGCATCAGTAGGGGGCCGACAGCTCCTCCGATGGCACTGGATCCTCCGTCGGGACTAGATCCTCCGATGGCACTGGATCCTCCCTTGCCTGGGGAGTCACAGCTGCGAGGAGAGTGATCAGAGTTTTCTGCTCTTCCATGGCTAAACCGATCTTCAGTTCCCCAACCTGCTTGGTCAGTTCGAGGTTGCTGGCCCTCAACTTGGACGTATGATCCATCAACTTGCGAAATGCTATGAGGGAAGCTTTCCCCTGAGCCACCTGCTCCAACCTGGCATCGCGAGCCTTGGTGATACTGTTGTAGGCGAGCTTCAAGGCCTTCTCAAGCTTAGCTTCTAGGATGTCAACCCTCCTCGCCAGAGCGCTGAAGATGACCTTCTGCTCGGCTTCATGTGCCCTGTAGATAGTTTCATGACAGGAAGTTGATGTTAATCTAAAAGGAAAAATGGATCTAAGAAAGATGAAATCACGAGGAAATAAGAAACGGATCTAAGAAAGATTAAAGTACTAGGAATTCTGAAAAGGATCTAAGAAATATAAAATCACGAGGAATCCAGAAACGGATCAGCAATACGTGAACGGAAATGGAACCTACAGGAGGGCAGCAGACCGCTTCGCCGGTGGAGCCATGGCCGCCTGGAGGAATGATCGCCGGTGGAACCTACTACGTCAAAGGGTTTTCGCTTGTGGGGAGGAGGTGAGGCAGATAGAGGATGAACTGAAGAGTGCGTCTATTTATACACCGGGAGGGGGATTGGAACGGAGGAGCCGCATGCACGACGGAGCAATAACTGGCCGCCGGAACTAAAGCGACACGTTTCACGTTCAGAATATCGTGATGAACGTGTGGCGTGCTGCATGCTAGGGTTAGTGGGTTACTGCGGTGAGTGGAAGAGCGGTTGCTTCCAGGCACTAAAGCGACACGTTTCACGTTCACAGTATAGTGATGGCACTTTCTTGGGCCCTCTCCTGTCAGGCACTTTTTATTGGGCCTTATAGCACTTTGTAGCCCATAATTATCCTACTACAGTTGCAAACCAAAATAAGAAGGAAGAAATGTTGAAACTTCAACGAACACATAAAACGTCGAAATTCTCAAAAACAACATAAAACGTCGAAATTTTGATTATTTTGACACGTTTCAACATCTTCCACACTGTGAAACACTACACATCATCCCAGAATGCGTCGTCAAGTTCGTCGTCATCGGAGTCCTGCATAAGGCTCTCCCAGAATGCATCGTCCATCTCCTCATCCGACGATGAGACGGAGATGGTGGAGGGGCCAGCATTCGTACGAGCTCGCATCTTCGCGTCCCTCTAAGGGTCGAGTCGCAACTGCGCCTGTACCATATCTGGGTGATCACGGAGGAACCTCTCTATCGTGGCCTCGTCGTCCCGGCGGATGCCAAGCTGCACGAACGCGTGGCGGTTCTCCTGCTCCTCCTTGCGGGTCACAATCCTAAGATCCGGGGCGAGGAACTCGGCAACTTCCCTGCTCTCGACGTCCCGGAAGTTGAGCTCGGCGCGCGGGCGGCCGAACCGCCACACCGCCACGTCGAACGCGCGGGCGGCGAGCTCGGGCGTGTCGAAGGTGCCCATCCACCACCGCACGCCGATGTGTGTGATCTCCGCGGACCAGCGCCCGGACGGCCACAACTGCACAGCTCGGAAGCCGGGGTTGCTTCTCACACGCGGCGCTGTCGGGTGGATCAGCGACGAGAGTGAGGGGGGAGGTCGGGGTGGCTGTGGCGGCATGCAGTAATCAGCGCCGAGAGGTTGGGGGGGGGGCTGTGGCGGCGGCGCAGAAGGTAGGTTGCGTGGTCAGTGCTCGGCCGTATTTATGCGATAGCGACGACGTCGAGAAGTTTAGTGACCGTTGGCTTGCCAGGCTTTTGTTGAGTTCTGCAGTGATGAGTTGCACGATCTACCAGCACGAGGGATTTGATCTAAACTCGAAGTTTTAGCAGCTATTAGCGATTTGATCTTTACTCGGGTTTTAGCACGAGGGGTCTACTAGCGATAATATACCTTAGAAGTTTACGAATCAAACTAAACCTTAACAAGTCCAGGAAACAAACGAAATTACAATCCAGCCAGACAAAATAAGAAGTTCATAGGCCTAGCTCAGCAGCAGCCTTGTCTCTTCACC
This sequence comes from Alopecurus myosuroides, assembly GCA_028641055.1. NCBI lineage: Eukaryota > Viridiplantae > Streptophyta > Magnoliopsida > Poales > Poaceae > Alopecurus > Alopecurus myosuroides. The sequence continues at coordinate 48,617,425 of CM054057.1, read as the reverse complement.
AACAATGCATATCCTTTGCTCCGGTTCTATATCACCCCCATCTCAATGACCGCCTCCAACCTAGGTTCATCGGTCTCCCTCACGATGATCAAAACAGGTTGCTGATTATGAAAATTATTGCCTTGGACGAAAACCATCCACACCAGCTTGTCGAGGATAATGCGGACGTTGGTTTTCTTGTTGTAAGAAATGGTGGTGACATCCTCTTCTGCTCTAAGTCGTAGGCCAACCCTTCCATGATTCCTCATGCCAGCGTGTTCCCCTATCAACTTCGTAGTTTCTAAGCATGAAAGATAACATACCATGTTAGCAGACCTTCTCATGGTTCTTGGAAATTTACTTGCAAAAAGAGGAGGGCGTCTTATAGATACATACCATAGTATAGTGCTGCAAGTTTATGACGGTGAAACGAGTCGCAAAAGGTAGCCCAACATAGGGTCCAAGGGGTAGAAGTCGGGCCAGGCGGTTCTTCTCGTGATTTTCGACATTGGCTCTTTGGGAATATACGATGTTGGCATCATCATGCCTCTCATCAGCAGAATTGTCAGAATCCTCAGCATGGACCTCATCATCAGAATTGCTAGAATCCTCATCATGCATCTCATCATCAGAATTGCTAGAATCCTCATCATGCATCTCATCATCAGAACTGCCACATACGCTGCAAACTGAGTCATCTTTGCTTGAAACTGAGTCATCTTCGATTGAAATGCAAAGTGAGTCATCTTGGGCGTCACCAATAATAGCAACATAGATAGTGGGCCTTGGTATCATGGAAAACACTAGTATGTCTCCCACGGAGATGTTCTTTTCCTCGATGAACCAGTCCCATTGCATCCCGTGAAAACGGGTCTTGCTCTGTTCTTTTGACACACGAAAGGTGTACTTGCTGCCATGAGAACTAAACAGCACACGCTCGCCTACTAACTTGTTGAATGCTATCCGAGCAGTGCACGGTACAATCTTTGCGTCAGAAATAAAAAGAAACATGGAAATTAGATATTGTAATAAAAACACAATACATAATACAAGTGTAAGAAGAAGAATAGTTTTCTTACCACTGACTTGAGGTGACACTCTTGTATAGCAACACCGAACTTGGATGCAGAAGAATCAACATTTGGGCAATTATTCTTGCATACAAGGCATGGAATAAGCTGTTAATCAAGCAAAAAAGAAGCAGAAGTTACAAAGAGCAACCATCTTTATCCAAGAAGTAATTCTACACTACCAAGAGCAATGCACAATGAATGTGCTTGTACATTGCACAAGATAGTATGGAACCCTCATTGCAATGATATGGTGACACATTTTAATCATCGACTTAAAGGGATCATGCACATTCAAAACAACATCTATAGTCACAGCTCTATACTCATTGGCCTTAGGGAACATAGACACAAAGCAAGCATACACAACTTTGCTACGCCAGGTGGGCCAGCAAAAGCAAAGACATGGCACATCTATTTGTGTTTGCTTCTTACTTTTGCTGGCCATCTGGTGGAGACAGTGAGGCATCAGCCAAATATACATGTGTCAAAGTCATCATCATTGACCAAATCAGCTCATAAATTGTGCATAGTGCTAACAAGCCTCATAAACACATAGGTGATCATGAACTAAAGGGCATCCCTAGAATTCATTGTAACATGCAGTCAGAATAAACACATATGAAACAATGCAAAAAAATGTAAAACAAGCCTCATAAACACACTGCCAACACTTGCTAGAAGAACGAGCCCAATACCAGGAAGTAATACAAGACGTGTCCTTGTATCACTTTCCACTTATTGGATCTGATCTCCTACCATTTATCATGGAATGCAAACCAAGGGAAAAAAGAGTACTATAGACACTCTTTTTGCCTTTACCATGGCCTAGTTTAAATCATCGGCATATAACGAGGACATTCAAGGCAAAGAAAAGTGGAACAATGGAAACAAATGTAATACGAGCCTCATATATCATTGCCATGCAAACCAAGGGCAAAAGAAGTGTGTATAATAGCATCCACGAATACAGATACTCAAATTGTATACACTACAAGGTATTATAGACACACCCTTTCCCTTTACCATGCCCTACTTTAAATCATCGTCATATAAAAGGGAGGACATTCAAGGCAAAGAAAAATGGAACAATGGAAACACATGTAATACGCGCCTCATATATCATTGCCATGCAAACCAAGGGCAAAAGAAGTGATTATAATAGCATGTACGAATAGAGATACTCAAATTGTATACACTACAAGGTATTATAGACACTCCCTTTCCCTTTAGCATGGACTAGTTTAAATCATCGACATATAACAAGGAGGACATTCAAGGCAAAGAAAAGTGGAACAATGGAAACAAATGTAATACGAGCCTCATATATCATTGCCATGCAAACTGAAGGCCAGGCGAGTGCCTATAATAGCATATACGAATACAAATACTCAAATTGTATACACTACAAGGTATTATAGACACTCTCTTTGTCTTTACCATGACCTAGTTTAAATCATCGACATATAACGAGGAGATTCAAGGCAAAGAAAAAGTGGAACAATGGAAACAAATGTAATGCGAGCCTCATATATCATTGCCATGCAAACCAAAGGCCGAGAGAGTGCCTAAAATAGAATATACGAATACAAATATTCAAATTGTATACACTACAAGGTATTTTAGACACTCTCTCGGCCTTTACCATGGCCTAGTTTAATCATCGGCATATAACAAGGAGGACATTCAAGGCAAAGAAAATTGGAACAATGGAAACAAGTGTAATCCGAACCTAATATATCATTGCCATGCAAACCAAGGGAAAAAGGAGTGGTTATAATAGCATGTACGAATACAGATACTCAAATTATATACACTACAAGGTATTATAGACACTGTCTTTCCCTTTACCATGGCCTAGTTTAAATCATCGGCATATAACAAGGAGGACATTCAAGGCAAAGAAATGTGGAACAATAGAAACAAATGTCATACGAGCCTCAGATATCATTGCCGTGCAAACCAAGGCCAAGTGGGAGCCTATAATAGCATATACGAATACAAATACTCAAATTGTATACACTACAAGGTATTATAGACACTCTCTCGGCCTTTACCATGGCCTAGTTTAATCATCGGCATATAACTAGGAGGACATTCATCATGTTTATAAATTAGGATACACAAAATAAAAATAGGTGGAACAATGGAAAATGCACAGAAAAAATGAATCTGACCTCAGAATTTCTAAGTTCAGCAAGTATAGTCACTACTAGCACCTGACCTCGGTAAATCATTAGCCAAAGTGTTAATAATTAGGTCAAAATTGAAATAACCTTGCAAAAATACCAAATCTAAGTCGTGAACCCAAAAAAAACCCCAAATCTAAGCCTAATCTAACTGAAGCACCCAAATCGGGTACGGAAGTAAACCATAAACTATCAAAAACATGGTGGAAATAGATGAAATAAGCATGCCGGATATCCCAAACTTAGTGGCATTCATACGATCTGGAGCCCCCCTCCAGAGAAACCATAGCCCCCCCCCCCCCGCTGGGGAAAAAGGCGGAACTGCCGTTGTGGACCCTCTACGTGAGCCGGAAGGGGGTAGCAAAGTGGAACCAACTTTTTGGTTGTGTTAGGTTAGGCACAAGGAACACCAAAGAAAATGTTATGGTCCACCTCTTGGCAATATTCCCCTTGTTCCATCAAATCAGGGAGTTTCGAGCTCTAAGTAGTCCTGGAACCCGCTAGAGAGAATCTGACACCGGTGAAGCCCTAACACGGAGAGAGATGGACTCTTGGGCATCCCAGACCCATGACACACTCTAACACACATGGTATGGTATACGTACCATGGTATTTGGTGGCATTCAGACGATCTGGAGCCCCCTCCGGAGAAACCATAGCCCCGCTGGGGAAAAAGACGAAATTGTCGTTCTGCCCCATCTACGAGAATCGGAAGGGGGTAGCAAAGTGAAACTAACTGCTTGGTTGTGTTAGGTTAGGCTCAAGGAACACCCAAGAGAGCTGTAGGGCCCACCTCTTGAAAGATTCCCTCAGTTCCGTCACACCCGGGAGTTTTGGGCTCTCATTAATTAGGCCTGGAACCCGCGAGAGAGAATCCGACACCGGTGAAACCCTAACACAGAGAGTGAGGTAATCTCGGGTATCCAATACCATGACACTCTAACACACATGGTATGTCATACCACGGGATTTGGTGGCATTCATACGATCTAGAGCCCCCCTCCAGAGAAACCATAGCCCCCCACTGGGGTAAAAGGCGGAACTGTCGTTCTGGCCCCTCTACGTGAGTCGGAATGGGGTAGCAAAGTGGAACCAACTGTTTGGTTGTGTTAGGTTAGGCACAAGGAACACCAAAGAAAATATTAGGGTCCACCTCTTGGAAAGATTCCCCCTAGTTCCTTCAAATCCGGGAGTTTCGGGCTCTAAGTAGTCCTGGAACCCGCTAGAGAGAATCTGACGCCGGTGAAGCCCTAACACAGGGAGCGAGGGACTCTTGGGAATCCCAGACCCATGACACACTCTAACACACATGGTATGGTATACGTACCATGGGATTTGGTGGCATTCAGACGATCCGAAGCCCACTCCGGAGAAACCATAGCCCTGTTGGGGAAAAAGACGGAACTGTCGTTCTGCCCCATCTACGAGAGTCGGAAGGGGGTAGCAAAGTGGAACTAACTGCTTGGTTGTGTTAGGTTAGGCCCAAGGAACACCCAAGAGAACTATAGGGCCCACCTCTAGGCAAGATTGCCCAGTTCCGTCACACCCGGGAGTTTTGGGCTCTCATTAATTAGTCCTGGAACCCGCGAGAGAGAATCCGACACCTGTGAAACCCTAACACAGAGAGTGAGGTAATCTCGGGTATCCAAGACCATGACACTCTAACACACATGGTATGTAATACCACGGGATTTTGTGGCATTTATACGATCCGGAGCCCCCTCCGGAGAAACCATAGCCCCCACTGGGGAAAAAGGCGGAACTGCCGTTCTGCCCCCTCTAGGTGAGCCGGAAGGGGGTAGCAAAGTGGAACCAACTGTTTGGCTGTGTTAGGTTAGGCACAAGGAACACCAAATAAAATGTTAGGGTCCACCTCTTGGCAAGATTCCCCTAGTTCCGTCCAATCCGGGAGTTTCGGGCTCTAAGTAGTCCTGGAACCCGCTAGAGAGAATTCGACGCCTGTGAAGCCCTTAGACAGAGAGTGAGGGACTCTTGGGAATCCAAGACCCATGACACACTCTAACACACATGGTATGGTATACAACGGGATTTGGTGGCATTCAGACGATCTGGAGCCACCTCTCCGGAGAAACCATAGCCCCGTTGGGGAAATAGACGGAACTGTCGTTTTGCCCCATCTACGTGAGCCGGATGGGGGTAGCAAAGTGGAAATAACTGTTTGGTTGTGTTAGTTAGGCCCAAGGAACACCCAAGAGAATGGTAGGGCACACCTCTTGGCAAGATTCCCCCAGTTCCGTCACACCCAGGAGTTTCGGGCTCTCATTAATTAGTCCTGGAACCCGCGAGAGAGAATCCGACACCGGTGAAACCCTAACACAGAGAGCGAGGTAATCTCGGGTATCCAAGACCGTGACACACTCTAACACACGTGGTGTGGCGTGTAATGGGATTTGGTGGCATTCATACGATCCGGAACCCCCTCTCCGGATAAACCATAGCCCCGCTGGGAAAAGGACGAAATTGTCGTTCTGCCCCAACTACATGAGCCGGAAGGGGGTAGCAAAGTGGAATTAACTGCTTGGTTGTGTTACGTTAGTCCTAAGGAACACCCAAGAGAATGGTAGGGCCCACCTCTTGGCAAGATTCCCCTTGTTCTGTCACACCCGGGAGTTTCGGGCTCTCATTAATTAGTCCTGGAACCCGGGAGAGAGAATCCGACACCGGTGAAACCCTAACACAGAGAGCGAGGGAATCCTGGGCATCCAAGACCCATGCCACACTATAGCCCACATGGTATGGCGTGCAATGGGATTTAGTGGCATTCAGACGATCAGGAGCCCCCCTCTCCGGATAAACCATAGCCCCGCTGGGGAAAAAGAAGGAACTGTCGTTCTGCCCCATCTATGTGATCCGGAAGGGGATAGGAAAATTGAACTAACTGCTTTGTTGTGTTAGGTTAGTCCCAAGGAACACCCAAGAAAATGACAGGGCCCACCTCTTGGTAAGATTCCTCCAGTTCCGTCAGATCCGGAAGTTTCGGGCTCTAAGTAGTCATGGAACACGCTAGAGAGAATCCGACGCCGGTGGAGCCCTAACAAAGAGAGCAAGGTAATCTTGGGTATCCAAGACCATGCCACACTCTAACACACATGGTATGTCATATGATGGGATTTGGTGGCATTCATACGATCCATAGCCCCCCTCCGGAGAAACCATAGCCACGATGGGGAAAAAGGCGGAACAACCGTTCTGGCCCCTCCACGTGAGCCGGAAGGGGGTAGCAAAGTGGAAACAATTGTTTGGTTGTGTTAGGTTAGGCCCAAGGAACACCAAAGAGAATTTTAGGGTCCACATCTCTTGGCAAGATTCCCCCTAGTTCCGTCAAATCCAGGAGTTTCGGGCTCTAAGTAGTCTTGAAACCCGCTAGAGAGAATCCGATGATGGTGAAGCCCTAACACAGAGAGCAAGGGAATCTTGGGCATGCAAGACCCATTATATTCCACAATCTAACACATATGGTATGTCATACCATGGGATTTGGTGGCATTCAGACGATCCGGAGCCCCCCACTCCAAAGAAACCATAGCCCCGCTGGGGAAAAAGACGGAATTGTCGTTCTAGCCCCTCTACGTGAGCCAAAAGGGGTACCAAAGTGTAACCAATTTATTGGTCGTGTTATGTTAGGATCAAGGAATACCCAAGACAAATGGTAGGGCCCACCTCTTTTTTTTTCGAGGGTACGCAATTGCGCACCTGATCTTTATAGAAGGAAAGAGGTTTGAGTACAAGAAAATGACAGTCGTTGCGCACAACACTGTCAAGAACACAACACTCCACACTGGCAAGACCAAGGACAGCCTCCACACACACTACAACCAAACACTGTAAAGACCTATCCAACTAGAGAGCAAGGCCGCGTCTCAGCCGATGCTGCCGCCTCCAAGAAGAACCGCTCCATCTTGACACCCCTTGTCGACTGACCCACCTAAGGAGAAGGAAGGCGGGACATGGGCCGTCCCAAGAAAAGGCTCCATCTTGATCACGCTAGCATGGTGTGCATAGCGCCCCAGCATCTCATCAATGGATAATGGCGAGCACCGATGGAGAACAACGTAGAACCTCCAGGCTCGTCTCCAAACGCGATGCTCTCACCAGAGGTACGATGTCGGGGACGTCGCCAACGCGCCGGTCCGACTCTGGACCTAGGCTTTTGCCCGGAGACATCTTCCAGACCCGCGCAAGGCGAGGGATGCGACAACTCATCTCGGCGACACCTCCAAGAAGGGGACGACACCCGCAGGCGCCGTTGTCGCCGGCACCGGCAGAAACCGGGCAGGACTTTCGCCCGACTTGTTGTGTGCCTCCCTCTCTGCGCGGCTGGGGCCAATGTTCATGTTGTTCACACCGCCGCCGCCGCAACCTTCACCTCCATAGCTGTAGCATCGTGGCCCATCGACAACCCGCTCGACGAGGGCACACAACAACCCGGCACCCCACCTTTCTTCCACCTCCAACCTGGACGTGACTGCAACCAATTCCTCCGGGCACGCACTAGGCGCCCACGACAGGACACCCACTCAGGGCACAGTCGTTCGACGACCCCAGCCCGCAGGCCCAATCAGGCCAAGAAGAACCAGATCGGCCCACCCCAACTCCAGCACACCACCGAGCCCCGCCGCACGCCTGCGACACCGAGATGGCCGGCTGCCCGCTGCTGGCCAAGAACTCCTCCTGGCCGAGCCTCGTCAAAGCCGGCGCCCCCAGGTCGTGGCCTCGCATCAGATCCCGCCGTGCAACCATTGAACGGGGTACCCAGCCCTCAGACCAAGCCGGCACCGGAAGGGGAGCGCCACCGCACGTCCAAGATGCAGAGGTGCCATGCAGCCCGCTGCTCACCAGGATCTCCCTGGCCGAGCCTCGTCGGCGCCGACACCTCCAAGACCTGAACCCGCGCGGCCTCTCCCCGGATGGCGCCGTCCTCGTCATTGCGCTCCCACCGCTGCAGCCCCGCCAGGAAAAAACGAGTACCTCCCCGGACGAGCACCTCCCCAGGCGAGCACCACTCAGCGAGCGCCTCCCCGGACGAGCACCTCCTCCCGCGCCAAACCTGTGCCCCGCCGAGCGCCGTCGCTGTCCGCTCCCGCGCAGCCCCGGTGACGTCCCTCCTCCGCGCGTAGGGGGGCCGTCGGGGTGCGCCACCCTCACCCTCCGCCAATCGACGGCCGGGCGCGGCCGCCACCGCCGGCGCCGGCGGCGGCAGCGGCCAGGAGTGGCAGATCGAGGCTGGGCTTTTCTAGGGTTAGGTACTCCTCGGAGCCGCCACGCGCGAGCGGCCCGGGAGGAAGGGGGTGCCGAGCTACCTAGTCAGGTAAGTACGGCCCACCTCTTTTCAAGATTCCCCCAGTTCCGTTAGATCCGGGAGTTTCGGGCTCTCATTAAGCAGTCCTGGAACCCGAGAGAGAGAATTTGACGCCAGTGAAACCCTAGCACAACGAGAGAGGGAATCTTGGGCATCCAAGACCCATGCCACACTCTAACACACATGTTGTGGCATACCATGTGTTGTGGTGGCATTCAGACGTTCCAGAGCCCCCTCTCCGGAGAAACCATAGCCCCATTGGGAAAAAAAGATGGAACCGACGTTTTGGCCCCTCTACGTGAGCCGTAAAAGGGGCAGCAAAGCAGAGCCAATTGTTTGGTTGTGTTAGGTTAGGCTCAAGGAACACCCAAGACAATGGTAGGGTAATATATTTATTATTAGTAATAGTTTATGTCAGTAATTTGTAGATGTCTTCCCATTATCCTTAAATAACATATTTCAATAATGGTTATCATTTTAGGCCATCCATCATGTATCCAACGACCATCAATGTTCTCCAGCCAATGTACAAAAATCTGGCGGACGTAGAAAATTTCGCGCCGCCCACCCAAATTATCGACCAAAAACTTTGCCGCCTATGCCACTGTCAAATATGCATCTCAACAAGTCCCTCGGATGAACCGATAGGGTTTCGAGTAGGAGAACTAGTAGGCGATGGTGACAATCGTCGGCTAACAGGGGCAAGATTTACCCAGGTTCGGGGCCCTCGTAGAGGTAAAACCCTTACTCTTGCTTATGTCGATCTGTATTATCACGATAGATCGGTTACAATGGGGTGCTCAAGTCGAGAGTAGATCTCAAACTCAAGGCTAAGGTGGTGCGGTATTGCTTGGTCCCCCCCAGTGGTTCTCCTGGCTTTATATAGATAGCTGGGTCCCAAACCGTGCCCGGGAGAATACAAACCCTAACGTAAAGTCGGTTACAAGTTTCCTTTCTTAACCCGCAAGGCTTTGCGGGTGGGCCTTGATTGGGCCTTCTAGAACAGTTCATGGAGTCTCCATTGGAGCTTGGGTCGTGGGCCTTAGACCGGGCAGACTCACCTGATAGGTCTAGGATCCATCCCTTCGTTAGTAGCCCCCGAGCGTTTACTCGGCTGAGAATCTGTCGGGTAGACGCTCAAAGTTTATCTTGATTTTCTTTCGACTAGTGGCTTCAATCGTTTGAAGAGGGTGTGCACCCTGTATGCGATGCATTTCTTATACTCGAGTATCGAGAAAATAAAAGTGCCTGTGTGTTGGCTGTTTTCGCAGAAGAATGTGGCTCAGTTGTTTGGCTCTCCCGAAAGCTCAGGGCAAATTAATTGCATCTCGGGCAAAAACTGTTCTAGCCTACGCAGATTCGAGGCCTCCGACTCGAATCTGGTGAGGTGATCATTGCGACTGGGCCGTGGAGGTCTTACCAAGTCGAACTTAACCTAAGAGGGTACCCGGCGCGTCCGCTAGGATTTTTCTTCGTGTTGTTGACAGGAAAATCTACCAGAGGACGCAGCTTGAGTGCGATTCCAGGCCCTCAAGAAAGATCTTTTGGGTCTTACCTTCGTATCGGGAGGATACAACATCCGGATGTGCCTAGTCGGCTGAACGATCCAGGGTAAAGATGCGTATACATCGTATGCTAGAGTGGCTGGGACTGCTCACCCGCGAATTTGCGAGTAAAGAATTTTTCCTTGTTGCATTAACACGTAAGGATTTTTGCATTTGTGGTTTCCTGTCCATACAAGAGAAATTTCTTGCCTGGAAGCCTTATTGTGCCTATACGAAAGAAATTTCGTGTTAAGGGCTTTTATGCGAAAGAGTTTTCGCGTCTCGATGTGTCCATACGAAAGAAGTTTCGTGTTATGGAGTTTATGCGAAGGAATCTTCGCGTCTTGATGTGTCCATACGAAAGAAATTTCGTGTTTAGGATTCTACCCGAGGAAGTTCTTGGGTTTGATGAGGTACGCAATGATGTCATTGTGCACTTTGTTCGTTCTGATTCCTCCCGATGGGACGTGAAGAAGTGTAAACAGGGCACGCTGGCCCACCTTGTCAGCTTTTTGACCGGAAACGAGGCATCGTTCCGGTTTTTCCACGAGCCACACGCAGTAAATGCGCACGATCTGCTGCTAAGATCGTGGCACGAAACAACTTTTCACCGCCGCCTCGTTTCCGCTTCACGCGTGGCAGCCACGATGGGTGCCACGTTGCTCAATGGGCGGTCCAGATTGCTTTCTCCTGTATATATATATCCGCCCTTAGGCGGAAAGTGAAAACTGCCCGGTCATTTTCTTTTTCATCTTCTTATTCTTTGCACACATCTCTTCCTCTCCAAAAACCCACAAGCTCTCATGGCGGGAGGAAAGAAACACAGTGCCGCTGCCTCATCGTCAAAGGCGCCCGAAGATGCTCCCGCTCCACCCATCCCGAGGACGGGCGACTGGCACTCTGCCAAAACCACCAACAAGAGCATCAAGGAGATGCAGAGGGAGGGGCTGCTGCCCCCTGATGGCGACAAGCGAGTTCGCCTCGGCAAGAAGGACGAGGTACCAAACCCTCATGCGAACGAGCGCGTTATCTTTGCGGATCACATCTCGTGCGGGCTCTCACTCCTCCTCCATCCTTTCCTCCTTGGTTTGCTGTATGTCTATGGCATACAGCTCCATGATTTTCCTCCAAATGCGGTGCAGCACATCTCGTGCTTCATCTTACTTTGCGAGTGCTTCTTGGGCATTCGCCCACACTGGGGCCTTTGGAAGGCTTTGTTCAAAGTGTGGGTCTTCCGCGAGAAGTCGCAGGTGGAGGACCAGCTTGGAGAGACGCTGCGAACTGGCGGCTTAGGAATCCAGGCGAAGACTGACAACTCCTACTTGGAGATGCACTTCAGCGACTCCGCGCAAGGATGGCGGAGGAAGTGGTTTTATGTCGTCGACAACAACGCGGGTGGAGCCCATGAATTCCACCCGTTCGCTGTTTGGAAGCGCCGGAAGTCTTGGACGCACAAGCTCTCAGTCGAAGAAAACCGGATCGTTTCTCCGCTACTCGCGAAGGTGGCAGCTCTCCGCGACCAGACAACAGGGGTCGCGCTGAATGGTCTTCATCTGGCGAGCGTTTTCCTCAGGCGCAGGATCCAGCCTCTTCAAGAGAGGCCCTCAACCATGTGGGAGTACCAGGGCCCTCAAGACCCCAGCCGTGTGTGCCAGGATATTCTCTCGAATGCTGAATTCGAGAAGAAAATTGCGGCTATCACTAAGATTAAGTTAGGCGAGAAGTTTCTTGCTTTCCCTCTGGAAGCATTCGAGGCTTCAAGGCATCCCCCAGCCGATGTAACTTTTCTTATCTTCTTTGCTTCAACATTTTTGCCATTCGAGAGTTTGTCGACTGAGTTTTCTCTTTTCTTCTTCTTCTCTTGTAGAGATTGGAAATAGCCACATGCTATCCGCCAGTTTCTGCTGATGATGCTTCAGACTTGCTGGCGAGCAACGTTGAAACTGCTCCCGACACCAGTGTTTCTGAGGCCGAGTCGAGCTCCGAGCACGGCTCTTCAGACGACATGGAAGAGTCAGGTAGCGACCTCCACCACCGCAAGCGCCGCCGGAAAGTCGACAATGAAGCCACTTCCAAAGATAGTTCTTTGGGTGGAGGATCTGGCAAGGCGACAGAGCCCCTCGTGGTGACGCCCTTGACTGTGCTTCCTCCTCCAGCCCCCAAGGCGAAGATTGGCACCGCCTGGAATGCGGATATGCTGGATGACGACGACGACGAGTGAGTTATCCCTTTCCTATTATCCTTTAGTCGAATGTTTTCTCTCGTTTTCTTTATGCATTTGTTTGATTCTTCCCTTCATGATAGGCTTCAATCCATCAACCCTGGTCAGTTTGCTTCTTCTATTCCTTCTGTGAAGAGAAAAGAAGCGGCTGCGGGCGAAACTCCAGCCGCCAAGGTCACCCAGAAACCTTCGAGCACAGCACCGGCAGCTACGGCCCCAGATTATAGACTGCCTGGCTTCGCGGGTGGGGTTTCAGCGAACAAAGAAGTCTCGGGTAGCTCGACGGATCCTGTGTGCACCGCCCAGGGCCAGGTAAATCTTGTCACTTTTTACGTATCTTCTGCTTTGTCCGTTTGCGTTTTTTATCGGGTGCACGTCAGTGCTCCCGATGGGAGTAGCCCCCGAGGCTATGGTTAATCGCTTGCGATTAGCCACGGACTCAAGTTTAAGCTTTTTTTCTTCCTTTGATGTTATCGGGTGCACGGGAGTGCTCCCGATGGGAGTAGCCCCCGAGGCTATACTCGACTGTGTACAGTCATGAATAGGCTCAAGAGTTTTTCCTCTAACTTGAACTTTTTTTTTGTGCTTTTGTAGTCTCTTCTTGATTCTCTTGCCACCATTGGTCACCGCGTGCTTTCGGCTGAGGCAGATTGCGCCGCCCTTCGACTGGATCGCGATCGACTTGTTGGGGACGGCCAAGCTCTCCAAGGTAGGTTAATCCACTCCATTGATGTTTCTTTTTTTTTTTGAAAGTGTTACCATAGGGCAAAAACCCTATGGTGTAATTTTCAAATTATATGAAAGCCAGGAGCTTACAAGGTTGATGTTTCTTTTGACCATATAAGTTTTCTTTAGGCCGAATTCATTGCTCTGCAGCTCAAGTCGATCTCCTGAAGGCCAAGAAAGCTGAAGCCGTTACTCGGGTGAAAACCCTTGAGGCCGAGTTGGATTCCACCCGAAAGGAATTGGAGTCCACTCGCAAACATTCGACTGACTTTGAGGGGAAGCTTGCTGAGGCCCGGGAGGCGCTGAAGCAGTTGGAAGATGCTGGTGCTAAACATGATAACAATCTTGTTGGCATCATCCGTCCTCTGGCTCAGCAATTTGCGGGTAAGTTGCATTTTTTTATTTCAGCTGCGACGCAATTTTAATTGGCTATCTCGGGAGTTTATGGTGTCCTTTTGCAGATATTCTTGGTGTTGCACTGGAGCTACCTGGGAGCCGGCGATTGGATGCTTTGACGGACTCCTGCTCCCAGCTTCAGAAACACGCGAGTGGGATCTGCTCCCTCGTTGGCGAAGCCATTCGAGTGTTGACGCAATTCCACGAGCGCCTTCTGGTAGATGCTATGGTTCCGTCTACGCTGGACGGCCTTCTGAAGGTTTTCCTGGAGGGTGATCTTCTTCAGGCTTACTCGGTTGCCCAGTATGAATGTGGAGCAAAGTGATATCCAGTTTGCTTTGGCGCATGGAGTCGAAGGCCTGGAGAAGGCGTACTCGAGCCTTCCTTACGACGCCGCCACAGGCAGAAAGATAGCGCTTCGTCCTTTTGGCGATCCAGCTGAAGCCCCTGCGAAGAAGCTATCTGAATTGCTTGCCCGCGCTAGTCGCAAGGGACATCCTGCTGCGAGCGCCAGTACCTCCACAGTTCCATAGGATAGTTTGTTTTCGCTTCACCGTTTTGATGTAATGAACCTTGGGATGCATTCCCGTTTTTTTCTTTTAATCGAAGTGTTCTTTTGATGTCTAAAATGCCTGATTTTTGCGATTGAAAGCGTTACGAGCTCCCGATGGGAGTAGCCCCCGAGCACCTGTTAAGTAGGTGGTATATTTCTCGAGTGGGGTCTTGGAGTGTATCTGAACTTGTTTCATTTCCTTCCAGGTTGTGGGTCCTAACGTAGAGTCTTCGAGTGGATCTGCTGCCCGAGTAGATCCCCTTGTTGCTGCTGTTAGTACATTTGCCGGGCTCCGTGATCGTGTCGCAAATGGCGAACGCAAGCTGAAAGCTTTGCGTGGAGTGGCTGATGTGGCTAAGTCGAAGCAAAAGTTTGCTGCTGAGCGTGAATAGTTCGTGATGGGAGAGCTGGCAGTTGTTGCAAAAGACATGCTTTGTAAGTCTGCGAGCCCCCTAGCACTTTATTGTTTTCTCCGTTTTCACTCTTAACCCTTCTCGCCTGTTTCTTGCAGTTGTTGAGCCTGACGGTCCTTGTGAAACTCATTGGGTGGACAACCACATTGTCCATAAAAAGGGTAGCTCGAAGCCGCATGCGACCAATTTCTGGTCTGATCGCAGCCGAGGCTTTGTTTTGGCGACCTTGAAGTACCGGGCTGGCCAGGCGAATATCCTTGTGGAATCCCGTCGCGAAGCTTTGTCTTCTGTGCACCGAACGTTCTATCCGTTAGGTATCGTTCCAGAAAGGTTGAGCGACCTGCTAAGAATTTTTGGAAGAGTTGGTGAAGTTCGCGAGTGTGTTTGTCAGCATCTTATCTTTGGTGCCCAAGTAGCGCTTGCTTTTGTTCGGTTGTGGCATCCCGATGTCAATTTCAATTATGTGGCTAGGCTCCCCAATGCTCCAGTCGATTTGACCCCTCATTATACAGTCGTGCAACCTACGGTGGAAGAGATCATTCGACTGACTTCTAAAGAGGTTGACCCGATGCTGGCTGAGAGGACTGCTCCTCATTAGGTGTAATCATAGGATGTAGATATCCTGTTACCTTGTATAGTTCACCCGAAATTGTATAAGGTGTTTTTTTTAAGGTGTGAACCTTGTTTATACCTTTGTAAATTTTCCTGTAATGCTTAGTTAGGCGTAGCCCCCGTGCGGTTGGGGTGTATACCTGTTGTTTAACATGTAAAATGAAGGAACGCGAATAGCTATGGTTGAGAAACCATATGTTTTTATTGATATGGCTGAGAGGCCATGTATTTTCCTCGAGCTAAAAGATGGCTAGTATAGCCTTATTTTTGCGAATAGAATAGTCCTAAGGATAGAACTTTCGGAGATGCGCAACATTCCATGGATTGGAGTAAATGCCATCAGTCTCGGCGTTCTTCAATCGATACGCGCCACCTGGGATAACTTCGTGTACGTTTAAGGGTCCTTCCCATGGTGGCTCGAGCTTGTGCCCTTCCTTTTGCTTGAGCCGCAACACCAGGTCGCCTACCATGAAGGATCTGTGGCGTATGAGACGACTGTGGTAATTGCGCAATGATTGTTGGTATACCGCCGATCTTGCGAGTGCAATGTCGCGAATTTCATCGAGTGCGTCCACGTCTTCTGCGAGTGCTTTGTTCGAGGTTTCTTCGATGTATGCGACGACTCGGGGTGCGCTGAATTTGACATCTTCAGGTAGGACGGTCTCGGCTCCATAGACCATGAAAAATGGCGTATAATTTGTTGACCGATTTGGCGTTGTGCGAAGGCTCCACAATACTGTTGGTAACTCCTCTTCCCAGTGCCCTGCTGCTGGGTTTAGGCGATCGAGTAGCCGCTTCTTGAGGCCGGCTGAGACTAATCCGTTGGATTGCTCGACTTGACCATTAGCTTGCGGGTGAGCCACTGAGGCGAAACTGAGGGTGATTCCCTTTTGTTCGCCGAATTCCTGTGTTTCCTTTGCTGTGAAGTTGCTTCCATTGTCGGTGATGATGTTGTGCGGATGCCAAACCTGCACACAATGGAGTTGAGGAATTTCACGGCGCATTGGGCGCTGGCAGAGGTGACTGGCATAGCCTCGACCCACTTCGTGAATTTGTCGACTGCTACGATCAAGTGCGTATATCCTCCGGGTGTCGATTTTTGCAGTGGCCCCACCATGTCTAGCCCCCATTTTGCAAAGGGCCAGGCAATTGGGATCGTGTGAAGTTCAATGGCAGGGGCGTGTGGCTTGGGCGCGAATATTTGGCAAGCATTGCACTTGTCGACTAGATCTTTTGCGTCTCTGGCTGCTGTGAGCCAGTAGAACCCTGCTCGGAAATCTTTACCCACGATCGCCTTCCAGCTGGCGTGGTGTCCGCAATCTCCTTGGTGTATATCTCGCAGCAATTCCGTGCCATCTTCGGGTGCTATGCATCTCTGCTATATTCCTGATATGCTCTGTTTGTATAGCTCTCCGTTGAGCACCCGAAAAGCTTTGCTGCGTCGTACTATCTGTCGAGCCTCGCGAACATCTGTTGCGAGCTGTTTGTTGGACAAGTAGTCGAGGTATTTTTGCATCCAGACTGGTTCGACCAGAGAAACTTGTCTTGAAATGTTGTGACTGAGATCTATCATAGCAGTTTGCGGACTGACATCTGTCTCCAATGTTGTGGGTGCTTATGCTGGTTTTTTGACCTTGACGGAGCGCTTGATCATCCTCTCGAAGTATATTCCAGGTGGTATGGGTGTGTTGGGAGAACCCATGTTTGCCAATTTATCTGCTGTTTCATTGCTAGATCGTGCGATGTGCTTTAGTTCGCACCCTTTGAAACTTCCTTCGAGTAGATTATACATATCTCGATAGGCAACCATGTTATCTGCAATAGCGTCGCACTCTTTCACCGTCTGCTGTACGATGAGGTTTGAATCTCCATAGATCATCAGTCGGGTGGCTCCACAGGCAATCGCCATCTTTATGCCGTGAAGGAGGGCCTCGTATTCTGCGTCATTGTTTGATGCTGGGTCGTTGGGTGAAAAATCCAATCGTAGGGCGTACTACAACTTGTCACCTCTGCGGGATATCAGGACCACCCCGGTTCCAGCTCCTTCGTTTCTCTTCGACCCGTCGAAGTAAATTATCCAGTTGCTCGTGTATTCTGGTGGCCCTGGTGTTTGCAGCTCTGTCCACTCGCTCAGGAATTCTACGAGTACTTGTGATTTCACAGATTTGCGCCCTGCGTATATGAGGTCCCAGGCGCCGAGCTCGATACTCCACTTTGCAATTCTTCCGGATGCCATGGGGTTATTCATGATAGTACCGAGTGATGCATCGTTTAGCACCGTGACGGTGTGCTCTTGGAAGTAGTGCTTGAGTTTTCGAGCTGTGAGCACCACGCCGTACGCGAGCTTCTGATGATGAGTGTATCGCTGTTTGCAGGGCGAAAGCACCTCGCTGATATGATATATTTGTCTTTGGACGCCATACACATTGCCGTCTTCCGGTCGCTCGACCACGATCGCCGTGCTAATGACTTGATTTCTTGCGGCTAGGTATAGGTACAGTGGCTCCTGTTCTTGTGGCGTTGCCAGGACACGCCTACTCTGCAATGATTGTTTGAGGTCTGCGAATGCCTTTTGCGCTTCAGGTGTCCATTCGAACTTATCCGTTTTCTTTAGTAGCTTGTAGAAAGGCAATGCTTGTTCGCCCAGCCTTGCAATGAATCAACTTAGAGCGGCTAGTCGTCCCGCGAGCTGCTGCACACCACGAAGATTGGTTGGCTCCTTCATTGTCAGGATCACTTGGATTTTCTCCGGGTTGGCTTCAATTCCTCGAGCAGACACCAGGTACCCGAGAAGCTGTCCTACAGGGACGCCAAAGACGCATTTGGTCGGGTTGAGCTTTATTTGGTACGCGTTCAGCGCGTCGAATGTTTCTCTGATGTCATCGAGGAGCGTGTCCTCTACTCGATTCTTGATGACGATGTCGTCAATGTACCCTTGTACGTTCTTGCCAATGAGCTTGGCAAGGAATTTTTGCATGCAACGCTGATATGTTGCGCCTATGTTCTTTAGCCCAAAGGGCATTGTCGTGTAGCAGTAGACACCATGGGGTGTGATAAACGCCGTCTTCTCCTCGTCCTCCTTTTTCATCCTAATCTGATTATAGCCCGAGTAGGCGTCCAAGAAGGAGAGGTGCTGGCAGCCTTCTATGGAGTCCACGGTCTGGTCAATCCGTGGTAGGGGGAAGTTATCCTTGGGGAAGTGCTTATTCAGCGACATGTAGTCGATGCACACCCGAAGGATGTCAGTGCTTTTCTTCGGGACTAGCACCGGGTTTGCTAACCTGGTGGAGATCTTTATCTTGCGTCTGAACTTTGCTGCGAGTAACATGTTCAGTTCTTCTCCAAGTGCTTTTTTGCTTTGGCTCCGAAAATCTTCGGGTTGTCTTCTTGATAGGCTTGGCATTTTTGTAAACTTCGAGTGAGTGCTCGGCGAACTCCCTGGGTATCCCTGGCATATCTGAAGGCTGCCAGGCGAAAATTTCCCAGTACTCACGGAGGAGTTCGACGAGCACGCCTTCCTATGCTGGCAAGAGGGTGGTGGATACCATCGCTGTTTGTGTAGACTCGGTCGGGTGCACCTGATGTTTTCAAGTGCCGCTGTTTGCGCTGAATTCGAGCTCTGGGACGTTCTTTTTGGTGAGAGGCATCACAGAGTGATCCATGGTTTTTGCTATCTCTTCCAGCTCCTCCTGCATCCCAAAGGATTTGGCAATCTCGTTGAACTCGATGTCGCATTTATTGGATTTTTTGAAATCACCATCAATGGTGATGGTGCCATGTTCCCGAGGTAACTTGAGCTTCAGGTATGCATAATGTGGTAGTGCCATGAATCTGGTGAACGCTGTTCGGCCGAGAATAGCATGGTAATGTGAGGGCCAGTCGACTACTTCGAAGTCGAGGAATTCTCGTCTGTAATTGTTTTGGTTGCCAAGCACCACCTCCAGGTTTATTATTCCAAGTGGGCGGACTGCCTTCCCTGGTACTATCCCGTGAAAAGATGTCTCCGATTCCGCGAGTCCGTCCAGGTTCCTGTTCATCATGCGGAGTGTATCCGCGTAAATGATGTTAATCCCACTGCCTCCGTCCATGAACACTCGGGCAAGTTTGTAGTTGCCTACCTGTGCCTAGATGACAAGTGCGGCATGCCCTGGTCGGTAGATTCGAGGGGGATGGTCCTCCTTGGAGAAAATTATCGGCTGGTCGGCCATCTTGAGATACTCGGGTTGGGATGGTGGTGCCTGGACGGCCATGAATACTTGTCGAGTGTTTGTTTTCTGGACTCTGCGGGACGGGCAAACTTTCTGTATCATCCCCAGGAGTCCTGCTGGATTCGGGTATCCATTAGCTCCCTGGTTTGGGGCGGGTGGCGCTGGTAGTGCGGCTAGTACCGTGTTTTGGTTTCCTGGTGGAGGCAGGGCTTGCAGCGGGTGGAATCCTCCTCCAGGGAGCTGCGGGTAGCCCTGATTGACCGCTGCTCTGTTTTTCTTCGAGAAGGCCTCGTGGATGTCAAGAAACTTTCGGCAATCCTTGAGAAGGTGTGTTGGCTTAGTTTTGCCAGTGCGCTTATCTGTAAATAGATGTAGTGTGCAGTAACCATCAAGGTCCTCCTCGGGATTTTTGTCCTCTGGTTTTGGCTTCCACTCGCGATTTCCGCGATATCCGCTGTCGCGATTTCTTGTAAATTTTGCTGCCACCATTTCTTCCCGATCGTCGCGATCGTAATGATTTCTCCTTTTCTTTCGACCATGGCGGTCGTCATCTGGTGTTGGTGATGATGCTTTCTCGTTGCGCACCGCGTCCTCGCCATTGGCCCATCTGTCAGCTATAGCCATAAGTTCTCCCATGGTTTTGGGTGCGACCCGTCCCAGCTCTTCCCGGAAGGTGGTTCGCCAAGCTCCTTTGGCGAATGCTTCGACTGCAACCTCCTCTGATATGTTTCCTGTTGTATTCCTGAGTGTGGTCCATCGCTGAATATATTCGCGAGTAGACTCGCCACTTTTCTACTTGCAAGCTCGTAACTCCTCGATGGTCGCAGGTCTTTTGTATGTCGCCTGGAAGTTCTTGCAGAAATCGAGGTTTAGATCGTCCCATGATCTGTAGCATGACTTCGGTCTTCCTTCGAGCCAGCTGCGTTCAGCGCCTACGAGATGTAGGTTAAGGTACTGCATAGCCGTGTTTTTGTTCCCACGTTGGCATTTTTACTGCCATGAGGTAATCTGACAACCAAGCTTCTGGCTCTTGCGAAACGTCGTATTTTTGCACCTCCGTAGAGAGCTTAAACCTCTTGGGCAGCGGTGCCTCGCGGATGTTACGAGCAAAACATAAGGCTTCGCAGACCTCTTTGTCGGAAGAGGTAGATGGGGAACGCGCGCGATTCCTGGCCGCTCGAGCTTTGTCAATCTTATGCTGAGCGATGTCTGATCGCGCATTGTACCCAGGCTCATCGCGATTGACGTCTCTCCGCGGCTCCTTGCTGCAGTGTCGCGAGCGGCTGCTGTGTCGCCGTGGGCTGCGATCTCGATCTCTCCGCGGGCTGCGATCTTGACCCCTCCGCGGGCTACGATCTCGACCTCTCGGGCAGTTGTCCCTGTCACTCGGACTATCTCCTCGTCATCGAGCTTCTTTTCCTTGCACGTGACGAGGCAACTTATCCTTCCTGGTTGACGTGCTCCTGTGTCCGCGAGGTGCTTCTTTGTCTTTCTGTGCAGCCGTCTTCCTGCGATCGTAAGCGGCGATTCTTGCGGCTTCCATGCCTAGCCCTTTCTGGACCTGCCTGTATTGCTCTGCGCGGGGGTCATTCTCCCCTGGTTGGTTCGTTTGCAGGTAGGTGGCTGCGGCTAGCACAGCGGCTGTCGAGACATCGTAGTAGTTTTCATAGACTGGGGTGCCATGAGACTACGGTAGAGACGTGGGGTAACGGGATAGCGTAGTAACACAGAACACGGGATTTTACCCAGGTTCGGTACGTCGCGACAGTACGGCGTACCTACTCCTGCACTTCTCACTAATTGGGACTAAAGCCCGTATAACAGGGTTACAATGTGAGGGAATAGATCTAGCTACTCGACGAGGATGAACTTCTCGGCGAGTTGCGTAGAACTTTAGCTGGTGAAACTTGAACCTAGAACCTTGGAACTTATCTATCTCCCGTCCGGCTTTATATAATAGCCGGATTAGGGCTTACAGAACAAGAAACCTAGAAGACTACGTTTAACTTGTAACTTGGAAAGTAAGGAATCCGTCTTCTCCTCCAAGCCAGATCACGTGGGCCGTGATCCGGGTTCTTCTAGAATCCGGCTTCTGCGCGTCGGACTACTGGGCCGCCCAATGGACCTAAGCCCACTACCTCTGAGGCCACCCTGGTAGTCCGGCTCTTTGTCTACCATCTTCTATACCCCTATTCAGTATATATCCGACAGTAGCCCCCAGGAAGGATCAAAACTCTGATTCTCCGTCTTTCGTCAAATGCATTTGTCCGGGAAATCTTGATTCAGCAGTCTTGATTCTTTCTACTTTCCTTTTGAAGGAGATGGTAACATAAAACTCGGAACTCTGAAAATCCGGCTTTTCTTCTCGCGATCCTTCGCGGAAAAGGAACTTCTGACGTCAGTGCTTTAATCATGCTGACGTAGGCGACGCTTGGTTTCACGCGGGAAACCCTGTAACGTATCTTTGACAGATTCTCACGGGAAACGAGGAGATAACCATCATTCCACTGTCGTTCCGTTTCCCGGATTTCTCGATGGTTGACACGCGTCAAACATCCAACGTTCGAAAGAGCCGTTAGCACGTATCTAGAGGTTTTCAGGCTATAAATAGCCGTCCTCGTCCCCATCGACAATCTTCTTCACTCCCTCACTGCCCTCACCATTGTTGCGAACGCGAGCTTGAGAGCGAGAACGAGACCTTGCCCCGACGAGCTTTTCGCACGCCGGAGCGCACACACATCACCAAGGAAGATGGCCTCTCCGCAGTCCTCACCGGCTCGCGCCTCCATCGACGAACTTTTGGGCGACCTAGATCCACAGCTAGGGTCGCCCAAGCACGCCGGCGGCGAGCCAGAAAAGGCCACGGCATCCGCGGCGGACGGAGGAAGCACTTACGTCGCCGCGGACGTCACAACATCGAGCGCCACGACAACCCCGCCGTTTGCACCTGAAACGGCGGAGGAAAAAATCGAGCTCCTTGGCGAAAAACTCGCCGCCGCGAAGGCCGTTGCCGCTGCCGCCGCCGCCGGAGCGGATGAGGAAGAGGAAACTGCAGGCAACTGGAGTGCCTGCAGTATTCCCCCGGCCCTCCTTCCAAACTTGGAGAAGGAGGGCTTGGTTCTTAAAAAGAAGTGGCGGCTCCCGGAAGAGGAAACCGAACCCATGCCACAAGAGGGCGAAAGGGTGCTTCTTACCTCCCACCTTCTACGAGGTATGGGGCTCCCACCTTTTCCTCCAGATTCTGTCACATTACAGCATCCAACCTCACAACCTTCCTCCCAATTCTATTCTGTACATGGCCGGCTTCCAGGCCTTGTTCGAAGGTTACCTAGGAATAGAGCCTAGGTTAGATTTTTGGCTGTATTGCTTTGGGGTCAAGCGTAACTCTTCGGAGGGCGCACTCCCAAATTGCGGGACCATTTCCTTTACTCTTCGGAGATTCCGAGAGGATTGGTTCCCCAAAATCAAAACCTCAGAATCCGTCAAATTTTGGACGGGTTCTTTTTTCTATCATCCCGACGTGCCCTTTCCTAAAAAGGCCGTCGGGGTTCCACCTTTTGTGAACTCCGCCGCCGTTCCCCAGGATAACTGGGTAACAGAAGCCGTCCAAGTTCTGCCGCCAGATCTGCTAAAGATCAAGCGGCGCATCGCCAAGCTCACCTCCATGGATCCGCCTCTAACCGGCATGGACACGGTTCTATGCTGGCTGATTAGGCGGATCCAGCCACTAGCCAACCACAGCGGACGTTTCCTGTGTGAATACACGGGAATCAACGATCCGATGCGGACATCCACCAAGGATTGGCCCGCAAAGGAACTTAGGCGGCGCATCAACCAGTTGGTCGCATCACGCGACCAATACACAGAGAGTCGGCCAATGTACACGGCCGAAAATCCGGTTCCCAAGGTAATTTTTCAGTCATTTGGGTACAGTTCTATTTTATCTCGGATTTCCTAGCTTCTGATTTTGGTTTTTTCTTGTTCGACAGTTCGAGGATCTTTCAGACTCGGACTTGGTGTCTGAGGCTGAGCTGGACGCGCTGCGCACCGCCGCTACAGGTGGACGCAAGCGCAAGAAGATAATTTCCTCGGATGAAATTATCGATCTTGACGGAATTCCCGTCGCCACTTCCAGGTTATTTTCTTCTGGGTTTTTCTTTTATGGGATCTTTTTCGTCCATCTTTGGTGTTTTGACCTTTTCCGGGTTTTGGTTTTTAGCCTGCCCTCCTCCAGCCTGAAGCCGAAGAAGCTGAAGAAACTCAAGGTTTCTTCCAGCCGAGGCAGCCAACCTTCTCCTGCCGTCGCCCCGAATACGCCAAGCACGAGGGCGAAAGAGCCTACTGCAGCCCCCACCACCAAGCCCCCGGAGCCCAGCCAGCCCATTGTGTCCGACCCGGACACGAGGGAAAGGGCGGCCCCAGAGGTGGAAAAATTAACTCGGACTTTTGACGAGGAAATTCCCACCTTTGACAAGGATTTTAAAGCTATCAATGACGGCTTGGACGCAGCCGGAAATCACTTCGCGGAATACGCGAAAGAATTCAAAGAAAACTTGCAGGTTTGCAGCGCATGAGCCAGGTATATAACTCTAGCCCCCAAGCATTAATTAAAATGCGTGCTTTTTGCTTTGATGCTTTTTGTACTCATTCTTCTCCTTGCCATGTTTCAGCAAACCTCGGAAGCCATCAACAGGGAAGTTTTCCGGAAGCTTACCATCAAGAATAAAGAAGTTAGAAGTCTTCTCTCTATTCTTGAAGAAAGGGAAGCAGAGCTGGAATCAGCTAAAATCGCATTGTCGGAAACACAAGGTGAACATTTTCCTTTTGAAATTTCCGATTCAATCATTTGCTTAAGTTTTTTCCGAGAAGATAACTAACTTGGATTTTTCCCTTGCTTTTCAGCTGCATTAGCTGAAGCTAAACAAGGAGCAGAAGATTCTGGCAATGCCGAAATTCTCCGCAAGGAGAATGTTGAGCTTCACAAGAACCTTGTGAAAGCTCAACAAGACTTGGAAGCCAGCAACCTAGCCCTTGGAGTTTCCAATTCCAAGGCTTCCGAGCAGGCGGAGAAGGACAAATCCGCCATCCGGGATTTGACCGAAGCTCTGAACCTTCGCCTGGAGGAAGTTTCCGAGATCGAACAGCTCATCGGTAAATTTCTTACCCTTTTCACATCTTTCCATGTTTTGCTTTCTCTGTTTGTCTGCCTAATCCTTTTGTACGTTTTATTGAATCGAACAGGAGACACCCCAGATGGAACTCGGATTGCAGGCATCCGAGCTTTCGGGGAAACATGGAATTTGATTAAGGCTGCCGGGACGCAGCTCATAGATAAGTTCCTTCCCGATAAATCTGGGGAATGCTCGGAGGTTGAAAAACTTCCGGGTATCATCATGGAGGTGGCGGAGTCCAAGGAGTCTCTTCTCCGCTCCGCTGCACGGGGTGGTGCGCGCATGGCCTTAGGCCTTATGCGCATGCACTATCCTAGTGCCAGATCCTGGCGTGTGGCCACCGGTGTCCCTCAGGGATACACGGATGCGCAACGAACCACCATCTTTGGTGAAGTTAAGGGCCACGCCACCCAGATTGCCGCCATGGTAAATGTCGCCGTCAACTATCCAGAAGAGGAAGCTCCTCCAATCCCCGACGAAGAAAGCAGCGAGGAGGAGTCGGATTCTTGAAAGGTTACTTGGAACCTGGATAGAAAAAATAGACAATAGGAGCATTACTGTCCTTTTAATGTAATCTGAAATGTAATGCTTCTTTTATATTAATGAGAATTCCGCCTTTTGCAGTTTAAACTATGAAATTACTTTGCAAGTTGTTTGGATTTTACCATTCCTTTATCTTCTAAGTTCTCTGGTGTATATGCTTTAACTGTCCTTAGTGTTTGAAATGGCTCAAATAGCATTATGAATCGTTATGTCGAGTAACTGGGGACGAACCAATCAGTTTTGAAACTCGAAAACATGAATCATGCTAAAGGCATTTTTACTAACTAGTTCCAGTAACCCAGCATACGCACAATCAGATAAGACTTAGAGAAACAAGGAAAGTTTTAAGTGAAACTTGGGCACGCAGGCAATTCAAGTTTCCTTTAGCCGTTAAAAGGCTGAAAAATCATTCAGTTATGTAACGCCGAGTACGCAAGCACAATTCGGGTTAACGTTGAGAAATTTGTAAGATCATTGGGAAATAGATGAGGCGGAAACACTTTGTACTTATAAGAAATATGGATGACAGGATTCCGACAACTTTATTTCATGATCCCAAAAAATGTTTACATAGAATTGAACTAAGTACAGAAGGGGACATAACTTGCTAGACGTTCCCAGGCTTCCGCAATCCACTTGACCTTGTCGAACTTCTCCAGCAGTTTGTGAAATGGTAAGGTTTTAGCCCCCAGCCAACTAAGAAATCTTTTTATGGCTGTGGCGGAACCCGGCAATTCTGGGACATCTTTTTCACACGTGAGTTCTGAGATGTTCGAGATTGCCTTAATCTTTTCCGGGTTAACTTCTATTCCTCTATGAGAAACGATGAAACCCAGAAGTTCACTTGAGGGAACCCCGAATACGCACTTAGATGGGTTCAACTTCATCTGGTAGGTGCGTAAGTTTTCGAAAGTTTCTCGCAAATCCTCAAGGAGTGTATCTTTTTCCTTGGTTACGACGGCAATATCGTCCACGTAAACATGGACGTTTCTGCCAATTTGACTATGCAAACAGCGTTGCATGCAACACTGGTAGGTTGCACCTGCGTTCTTCAGGCCAAAAGGCATGGTTACGTAGTAATACGTCCCATACGGGGTTATAAAAGAAGTCTTGATTTGATCTTCCTTTTTCATGCGTATTTGGTGGTACCCGGAGTATGCATCCAAAAAGCATAAAAGCTCAGAGCCTGCAGTGGCATCTATTATTTGATCGATTCGCGGCAGTGCGAACCTATCTTTCGGACATAACTTGTTCAATCCTGTGTAATCTATACACATTCTGAGGGCAGTTGTGTCTTTCTTCGGTACTAATACCGGATTTGCGGACCAGTCAGTATGGATTACCTCCTTGATGAAATCCGCTGCTAAAAGCCGGATAATTTCCTTGCCAATAGCCTTCCGTCTTCTTCCGTCAAATCGACGGAGACCTTGTTTGACGGGTTTTGATCCGGGAATAACCTTGAGTTGGTGCTCAGCAAGTTCCCTGGGTACGCCTGGCATGTCAGCTGGACACCAAGCGAAAATATCCCAGTTCTCACGGAGGAACTTGATGAGCTCGCCTTCCTATTTGTCGGTCATCCCAGTCCCTACAACGACGAATTTTGTCGGATCTTTGGGATCTAGGATTACTTGTCTTGTATTCTCGGACGCCTTGAAGCTATCTGTTGGCTTCCGAGTTTCTTTTCCTGCCGGCATTTCTTTCGGCGATACCTCCTTGGCTAACTCCTTCAGTTCTTCCTGAGCTATAACTCTTTGAGCGCAAAGGGCGTTTTGCTTCTCCAACTCGTTTGCCAGCTTGAAATCACCGGCAATGGTGATTACTCCTCCTTTGGGTCCTGGCATCTTCAGCTTGTTGTAGATATAGCAAGATCTTGCCATAAATTTGGCGAAAGCCGGACGTCCGAGTATTGCGTGATACACGCTTTCGAACGGCACTACTTCGAAGGATACTTTTTCCTGCCGGAAGTGATCTTTATCTCCGAAGGTGACATCTAGGGAAATTTCTTCTAGGGATCGTGCTTGCCTGCCAGGAACAATGCCATGGAAGCGTATATTGCTGTAGTTGAGCTGGGACTCGGAGATTTTCAAGTGCTTCAGTGTATCCAGATACATTATGTTGATGCTGGATCCTCCGTCCATCAGTACTCTTCTTAGCCTAGTGTTTTGAACAATAGGGCTTACAACAAGAGCTTGTGTGCCGGGTTCAGGGATATTTCCGGGATGATCTGACTGATCCCAGATTATCGGTGTGTTGGAATACTTCAAGAATTTTGGGGTTGCAGGAACAACCGCGTTTATTTCTCGAAGTGTCCTTTTGGCCACCTTTGCTGACGGGGTTGCTAGGAAAGTTAACATTGCTTCTCCGTCAACTCTCGGAAATTTAGGTTCGCCTTTTCGCTGCTGTTCCTGGATTTTGTCATCAGTGTCCGATTCACTGTCTTCTTTTTCAGCTTCTGGCTTTTGTTTGGCAGGTTTCCTCTTGGAACCCTTCCCTTTATTTCCGGATCCTGCATTGCCTTTGATATGCTTGTTTAGCCGGCATTGCGCGTTTGTGTGGGTTGGTTTCCCAAACTGAGAGTGGTGGACGCAGGGTTCCGACTTAATTCTCTCCCATTCTTCGGGAGTGTAATTGATTGGATCTGGACTGCGGCCTTTCCACTTGTTCACCTTTTCTCCTCCAAAGGCTATGTTAACCTCCTTGGGCTTTGTTGTTGACTCCGGAGTTCCTTTTTTATCAGAACGAGGTGTTTTCTTGGCCAGTATCAGTGACTCAATATTGCCTCCTCTTGCTCTGATATCGTCTTCGGCTGCAGCATGCTCATTAGCGGTTGTAAGCATAGATCCGAGATCTTTGTGCTTTTTAGAACCAACCATGAACGGTACAAGTCCGGGTTTTAGGCCATTGACGAAAGCATGCATTGCTTGTACGTCAGTTACTCCAGAGCAACTATTCTTCATTGCAGTCCATCTGGAGATGAAATCCACGTATGGTTCGTCTTCGAATTGGGTGCAACGGTTCAGCTGGTTGATGCTATTTGGGCGTTTGTATGTTCCCCGAAAATGCTGAGTAAATACTCTCGCCATATCATCCCAACTGTGTTGGAATACTTCAAGAATTTTGGGGTTGCAGGAACAACCGCGTTTATTTCTCGAAGTGTCCTTTTGGCCACCTTTGCTGACGGGGTTGCTAGGAAAGTTAACATTGCTTCTCCGTCAACTCTCGGAAATTTAGGTTCGCCTTTTCGCTGCTGTTCCTGGATTTTGTCATCAGTGTCCGATTCACTGTCTTCTTTTTCAGCTTCTGGCTTTTGTTTGGCAGGTTTCCTCTTGGAACCCTTCCCTTTATTTCCGGATCCTGCATTGCCTTTCATATGCTTGTTTAGCCGGCATTGCGCGTTTGTGTGGGTTGGTTTCCCAAACTGAGAGTGGTGGACGCAGGGTTCCGACTTAATTCTCTCCCATTCTTCGGGAGTGTAATTGATTGGATCTGGACTGCGGCCTTTCCACTTGTTCACCTTTTCTCCTCCAAAGGCTATGTTAACCTCCTTGGGCTTTGTTGTTGACTCCGGAGTTCCTTTTTTATCAGAACGAGGTGTTTTCTTGGCCAGTATCAGTGACTCAATATTGCCTCCTCTTGCTCTGATATCGTCTTCGGCTGCAGCATGCTCATTAGCGGTTGTAAGCATAGATCCGAGATCTTTGTGCTTTTTAGAACCAACCATGAACGGTACAAGTCCGGGTTTTAGGCCATTGACGAAAGCATGCATTGCTTGTACGTCAGTTACTCCAGAGCAACTATTCTTCATTGCAGTCCATCTGGAGATGAAATCCACGTATGGTTCGTCTTCGAATTGGGTGCAACGGTTCAGCTGGTTGATGCTATTTGGGCGTTTGTATGTTCCCCGAAAATGCTGAGTAAATACTCTCGCCATATCATCCCAACTGTCGACAGTTCTTGATGGTAAACCATTGATCCAATCTCTGGCTCCGTCTAGCAACATTAGGGGAAGAAACTTGACAGCTTCCAGGTCTGTCCCGTTGTTGATTTGGACGGCTGTGTAATAATCTGAAAGCCAGGTATCCGGGTTTGTACTGCCGGTATATTTTTGGTAGGTTGGACCGACTTTGGCGAAGCTAGAATGTAGGGTTATCCTTCGGATCCTGTCAGTAAAACACTTAGGACCAAAGTATAGATCGTCCTTTTCTGCTCTATCAATATGTGCAGAATATCTCCCGGCTGAATGGACAGAAGGGGATCTGCTCCTTTCTTTTCCATTGTTGCGCGGACGCGTTTTTCCGAGGTTATCTCTATCTCTTCCGTTGTCCCGCCCCCTGGGATTAGGTGGAGTCCTGCTCCTGTACCTTTCCTTATCTTTAGGCGTTGTCCGAGATCTTTCACGTCTGTGAGGTGTATCATATCTTCCAGCTTTTTCAGCTGGGTTTCTCGGAGGTGGCATTATTTTGCCGTCATTCCGGTGTTTGTCTTCCCGATCGTGTGGTTTATATCCATCTTTCGGGAGATGAGGTCCGGTTCTAGACGCTGCGTCCCGGTTGTCGGGGTTTTTCTTGTCTTTTCTCGGATCCTCTTTTTTATCCGAATCTCCGGGTTCTTCCGGTCCAGGTGCTCCAGCAGCGCAAGTAGCTGTTTTGCAGAGGGCGGAATTATCATGCAGCCTCCCTGATCGCTCTTGGCCTCGCTGCTGCTGTTGTAATGCTTTTCCTAAGAAAGCATACACCCCTTGGAGTTTTTCCCCGTTGGAGTACAGATCATTGTTTAGGATGGCGAACGCTGCTTCCGCGTTTTCAGCTGCGGTTTTGTATATTGGTTCGCCCTTGGCATCTTTGCCGTTTAACTGCTTTTGCCAAGATGGGTTATAAAACCTTTCTTTTGGCGGCAGTTCTTCCGGTTTTGCGATTCCGGGTAACCTAGTAGGTTTTAAGGCAGATCTATGCTTTCTCTCGTACTCCTGTATTTCTTCCTTCATGACTTTGATGTCATTATGGGTTTGTTGGAGATGTTGCCGAGATCTAAGCAGATGTTGCTGTTGCCGTTGGAAAGCTTGTCTCCTGGCTTCCAGCATCTCAGGGGGTTCATCTGGTCCCACTGGTGTTTGTAACAGCTCTTGCTCTTCCAGTTCTGTCATTGGCGGAGCAGTGATTTCCTTAGATTTCTTTTCCGCGGGCTTTGTGCCACTAATATCTCCAACTTCCAGGTTTTCATCAGCGAGATCAGCTGACTTTTTCTTCTGGAGTTTGTACTGGAGTTTTTTAGAGGCACGGTGCTTTTTCTTGGAAGAAGGAGGTTTTTTGACAGGTTCATCTTCTGTCATCTCCTTGACATTAGGGAATATCGGAGAAGTTTCTCCGTCTTCTCTCTCTTCCACTGGCGGAGGAGTTTTAGG
The DNA here is from genome assembly GCA_028641055.1 of Alopecurus myosuroides. NCBI lineage: Eukaryota > Viridiplantae > Streptophyta > Magnoliopsida > Poales > Poaceae > Alopecurus > Alopecurus myosuroides. The sequence goes on along the minus strand of CM054057.1, from coordinate 48,587,079 downwards.
GCTTTCCTGGCTATCGGCACCCGTTGTATCAGCTGGTTTTGCCATTAGCACTTCATGGAATCCCTCTTGAAAGGACTTAACTTTTCTTACGAAGGCATCATCGTCTTCGTCTTCGGAATCGAAGTTATCCGATCCGGTTTCCGACTCCAATCTCGCCTCTATGGCGGCAAGCACGGACTCTGTTTCCGAGTTCATCGTCTGGTTGACGGATGTCGGATCTTCCGTCTCTGTGACGGGTATTGGTTCTTCCGTCTCTATGACGGGTAGGTTGTTATCTGCCTCTTGCACGGGATTTCCGTCATCCGTGTTTTCAGCGATCTCGGATTGCACCATGCCGAAAAGTGCGTACCACTGTTTTGTCGGCGATCTGAGCAAAATCCGGCATCATAGTCGTCTTCGACTGGGTATAGGGCGGGTGGGAAATACTTGCTTCCACCGCAAAACCCCATTGCCTCCGCGGTTAATCCGATAAAGATGTTAGCAGATCCAATCGGTAAAACGCAGGCACTTACCAGGTGGTTTTGCGCCGGTATGTAGGATCCATTGTCGAGGAAGCGCCCGACGTCGTCGTCGAATTCCAAGCTTCCGACAGTGATCGATCTTCCAATTCCGCCTAGTATCCCAGATCGGAATTTCACGCCTGACGTCGTTTTCCCCACGGTGGGCGCCAACTGTCGAGACATCGTAGTAGTTTTCATAGACTGGGGTGCCATGAGACTACGGTAGAGACGTGGGGTAACGGGATAGCGTAGTAACACAGAACACGGGATTTTACCCAGGTTCGGTACGTCGCGACAGTACGGCGTACCTACTCCTGCACTTCTCACTAATTGGGACTAAAGCCCGTATAACAGGGTTACAATGTGAGGGAATAGATCTAGCTACTCGACGAGGATGAACTTCTCGGCGAGTTGCGTAGAACTTTAGCTGGTGAAACTTGAACCTAGAACCTTGGAACTTATCTATCTCCCGTCCGGCTTTATATAATAGCCGGATTAGGGCTTACAGAACAAGAAACCTAGAAGACTACGTTTAACTTGTAACTTGGAAAGTAAGGAATCCGTCTTCTCCTCCAAGCCAGATCACGTGGGCCGTGATCCGGGTTCTTCTAGAATCCGGCTTCTGCGCGTCGGACTACTGGGCCGCCCAATGGACCTAAGCCCACTACCTCTGAGGCCACCCTGGTAGTCCGGCTCTTTGTCTACCATCTTCTATACCCCTATTCAGTATATATCCGACAGCGGCGACGGGAGTCGTCGGGTGCACGTTGCCGTCCTCGTCGACGCACATAAGGGAGGCCTCGAGTGACCTGCTGATCCCAGTTAGGGATTCGCCATCCATAATCGATGTTCTCGAGACATGTTTTTTTCTTCCGGGATGGTTCCCGACGGAAGGTCTTCGAGAGCGCTGCCCGGCGTTGACTAGACTCGTCCGCTAACTTCCTTCGTTCAACCAGGTCTTTTCTAGCTTCCTTGATCAAATTAGCTGCTCTCACTAGGTGGTAGTGGTATGCAGTCATGTCTTCATGAGGGGATCCGACTTCGAGTGGTTTGCTTGTGCGGATGGCCTCCTTTGCTTGATCCCAAGCGGCTCATGATACGACGATGGTTGCGCGTTCCCTTGCGCTCTCCTCAGTTTCTTCGGGTGGATCTTCTGATCCTGCCATGCAGACCTGAGCCAGATATGGCTCGCGGGTCCTAGGCGTAGATTGGAGAGCTTTCCTAACCCGAGAAGGTTCCTCTGTGGAGAGGGTATGGAAGTTATGGGTGTTGAGGCAGATAGATTTGCCGCTTTTCGCTAAGTTGCGATCCACGTGTCCGGGTCGTGAGTCGACAGCTCCTGTGCTTGAGATTGACTCCGAGCCCGATCCGTCGACATTGAGTTGCTCGGGGAATTGTTGGATTCCTTCTTTGTCAGTGTAGAACTGGAAGCTCCCGAAGGTTAGGGTGATGCTTTTCTCCAACTCGCTGAATACCGGGCGCGATTCCGGCGAGTGAGTGGTGACGACAACCGACCCGATGCGGATCGGATTAGTTGGGGTCGAAGTTCCTGGGTTCCAGCGTGAGTTGTTTGTCGATGAAGCCGAAGATGCCGGGGATCTAGCGCCCTCCGTTCCCACAGACGGCACCAATCGAGTAGGAGAACTAGTAGGCACTGGTGACAATCGCTGGCTAACAGGGGGGCAAGATTTACCCAGGTTCGGGGCCCTCGTAGAGGTAAAACCCTTAATCCTGCTTCTTTCGATCTGTATTATCACGATAGATCGGTTACAATGGGGTGCTCAAGTCGAGAGTAGATTCAAACTCAAGGCTAAGGTGGTGCGGTATTGCTTGGTCCTCCCCCCAGTGGTTCTCCTGGCTTTATATAGATAGCCGGCTCCCAAACCGTGCCCGGGGGGATACAAACCCTAACCCAATGTCGGTTACAAGTTTCCTTTCTTAACCCGCAAGGCTTTGCCGGTGGGCCTTGATTGGGCCTTCTAGAACAGTTCATGGCGTCTCCCTTGGAGCTTGGGTCTTGGGCCTTAGACCGGGTAGGCTCACCCGATAGGTCTAGGATCCATCCCTTCGTCAGCCGCCCTAAATTTCGAACCTCTCCCTCTTATCTGCCCCCTCGCCGAAATTTCCCGTCCTCTTCTTGTACGAAATCCCCATTTCCTCCTAAACCCCATCTACTCCGCCCCGGCATTCCACCTCGCCCTGTAGCTCGCCTTCCCGGGGTTCCACCTGGCTGTCCCTGGTCTTCCACCTCGCCGTGCAGCTTGCCTTCCCGGGCTTCCACCTTGCCGTCCCCGGTCGTCCACTCCGCCGCTCAGCTCGCCTTCCCGGGCTTCCACCTCGTCGTCCAGATTTGATACCTCGCCGTCCAGGTCGCCGTCAAGATCTGCCACCTCGCCGTCCAGGTCGTCCTCAAAATCTGCCACCTCGCCTGCCTGGTAGCGGTCAAGTTCTTTTGGTCAGAGTTTGCTTATTTTTGAACTTGTATAAAGCTTAAGTTCACTTCTCCTGCGATCCTATCATATTTAGGTCCACAAATTAGTTTACTAATATGATATGGTCAAACAGCGAATTGCATCACTAAGATTTTATAACTCTATGTTGTCACATCCCAACGAAAGATACGGCTATTTGTAAAGAACATGTATGCGCTATTTATTTTCATTTATTCGCATAAATAATAAATTCTAGACTTATATTGTAAGCTATTTATTTCCTTTTATACCATTTCCACCATCTAGATAAGGCATGCCTTGCATGATAGCTCAACAATAAAGGTACTTATGTTGTGTGGAACTGCTGGCTTAATTACTATTCTCCCATGTATTTTGTGCTACTATCCTAGTTGATTTGGTACATATGAACCGTGCAACTTAGGAACATTAAAGTCAAGAGTACATCTGGTAGGACAAAGATGCCTCCTGGTGGACATGGTTGTAAACGCAAGCGCGTCAAGGCCCAGCGTGAGCATGCAGTTGCCCATGTCCATCCGTATGCAGATGACGAACTCAAGTGACCAGTGGTCCAAGACGAGGAGGCAGCTCCCCAAGGCCAGCAGGAAGCTGCCCAAGGCGAGCAGGCACTTGCCCATGGCCAGCTGGAAGCTGTCCAACAGAAGGAGGAGGCTGATGAGGTAGCCGCCCAATGCGAGCAGGTGCCTCCCTACGGTGAGCTGCCAGGTGTGCAAGGCGAGCTGCCACCATTCCTAGGCGAGGGGAAAGGTTCCCAAGTCGAGGAGCAAGGTGCCTACAACGAAGAGCAAGATGACATATCACAGATATTGCATGCTCTACGAGGGGCCATGTGTGGAGGGAAATCCAAAATGCAGAATATTAACTCTAGCAATGCCACAATTTTTGTAGATTACCCATGTGAAGACATAGTTTCGAGTGGTGCGGCTGGGAGGAGAAGAAACATGTCCAAAGGAAATAGGACCAGAATTGTTATTCCTCTGGGAAAGACAAGGCCAGTGGACCCAAAAGTTGCTGCCATGTATGCTACTACATGTTCATTAGCTGTGAAGCACACTGTCCCTATCTTCCTCCATTGGAAAGAGTACAACGGAAGGGAAGATATATTTTCCTCCTACCACGGCCATGTGTCTGTAAGTTCTATAACCCAACCTTCCAGTTCATTCCATTTCTTTTCATATAACTGAAAAGTGCTCTTTCTTTTGTTTCGGTCAAAGTTTCATCTGAACCCCAGAGACCCTGTTATTCGCCAATCTCTTCTGATGCATCTCAAGAACTGTACAAGACAAAGACGCCATATTCTGAAGTAAGAATTTTTTGACAGCGTTAGAGACAAGAGTAGAGTGGTACGAACGCCTCCTGATGTAGTTGGGCACATGAGCGAAGCAGAATGGTGCAGGCTAGTCGATAACTGGTCCTCAGTCAGGAAACAGGTACTGTCTTTGTTCACTCTACCTTGCCACTGTTTCTATTCCATAACCTGGACTATGCCTAATCAGTTCATACTTCGTTTATGTAGATGTCTTGTATGAAAGCTAGACAAAGCAGACAGGCCGTCCAGTTCCATAGCGCCACAGGTTCTCGTAGCTACGAGGTTTCCTGCGACATGGGGGAAGATGCCTTTGAATTGTTCAAAGCTACGCACAACAACAAGACACGTGGATTCTCTTCGCCCGTGAAAAGAGCAATTGTAAGTCCCTTAGAATAATGTTTATCTCTGGGATCAATAATTACCTCAATATATTCTTCTAGATACGTATTGATGTTTCCGCTTGTGAATTCTGATGCAAACTCCTGCTATTTCACATATGCTTGTCATCTCATAGTTCATGCACATGCATGCTGCTTGCTTTTCATCTGCTAGTTCATCTATCCTTGTGAGCTGCAATTTTCATCTATGTTCTGTACATGCTTGTCGTCTGCTATTTTCAGTCATGTTTACTTACATTCCTGTCATGTGATGTTTTTCATTTATGTTCCTTACAAGCTTGTCATGCGTGCTTAATTGCTTGTCATCTGCTATTTGCATATTTGTTATGTACAAGCTTGTCATGATATCAATGTTCTTTACAAGCTAGTTCAGCTTCTATTTCATCTAAAGCTTTTACATGCTTTATAGGAAGAAATGCAATATCATATGCTAGAACGTACTTCAGTAGATAACGCTGTCAAGGAACCTCTTTCTGCCACCGAAGCTGTCGCTGCCGTGCTGACCAAGAACCGTCTAATGTCTTCGTTCCTGAATACCATAGGTGGGGTCACAACCAGGGCAAGAGCAACAAAGTATCAGCTTCACCTTCAACTTGATTCTGAGAGAAAACAGAGGCAGGACCTGCAGTCTGTAGTCGATGAGTTGAAGCATACCAAGGAACAAGCTGATGCAGATAGGATGAAGCATCAACAAGAATTGCTGCGTATGACGGAGGAACACAAAGGTATGCAGAAGAGTCAAGAAATGTACAAAACCCTTACTGGTGGCATGTTGGCTCAAGTTCATCCGAGATATGGAACAGAGTAGCCCTTTGTGAAACCGCTTGTTGTCTGTTGAACTGTATTAGACTGCCTTTGCTGGCGAGCTATGTTGTGACCTTATTTCGAATTTATGTATTTGTTGTGTTTGCTTTGCTGTGAAAACTAGTATAGTATTTTCCATGCTTATGAATACGAGGACACGTGGTACTATATGGTAGGTCCATGAGGCGGCACCTTATTGGATGGAAATCGCGATGAAATAAACACGTCACGGAAACGTTTCGACATGGACATGCCGTGTTGGTACACGTGCTGGCTCATGATTTGCCACGTTTTACGACGAACTAAAACGTCGCACCGTCGGTCAACGTTATAAATTCGTCGGGAATAAGCGTATACATGGAGCATTATGAGAGCGACACGTGGAATCTTATACTGCTTGTACCCGCGACGAGAAAATAAACGTCGCACATATTATGACGTCATTAATGGAGGTAACGGTAGTTCCAATCGCGAGGTTTTTCAAATGTCAAGACGATGATGACGTCAGAAACGGTGGAAGTGGCGTCAGTAACGGGTAACGGGAAAACGATGCCACATGTACACACATTGTGACGAAAAAAAAAGTCGCTCCTTGTTGGGCCTTGTACTGGGCCGGCCAGTAGCTCGCGACAGATTAGTGTTCATTTATTCGTCGCAGAATCATCCGTGACAGTCGATCGGGAACGTTTTCATTCCGTCGCGTAAACCGTCGCGAATTTCCCTTAGCGACGGTTTGGAGCCCATCCGGAATGTTATTGAAACGTCCCTGATCGCGCGGAATTTGGTAGTGTATGTTTGTCGTGCAGGACTTTCGCTTTAGATGGTCTTTAACTAACCCTATGGTCCATTACAAAATTTATAATGAAGCTGTAGATTTGCCTTTCAGTGATTTTTGTGCAACTATCAAGGTACCAGAGTGGGGTTCGTGTGAGAAAATAAGAGGGCATCCTAAACCACTGCTTGATTTATATGAGGAGATTTTCCTAGGCAGAAGCTTCACGGGGGAGAGTGGTAAAATACGAGAAATTCAACTCCCTAGCATTCGATACTTTGCTTATTGTATTTATAAATGTGTGTTAGCTAGAAAAACAACCAACAAGATATCTATTTATGATTTGGCTTTTATCTCAGCTTCCTTAAGACGTCATAGGTCTTATAACTTTGGTGCTTTAATTGCTTACTATCTCTCACTTAATCGTGAGAAGGGCGGAATTTGTGGAGGTCTTATTGCCTCACGCTTGCTAGCTTTGCATGGTGTGGAGCCACACCATCTAGACCTGCAGTTTCCTTTAGAGGTTGGACCTTGTTTCCATGATTCAACATAAGTTTTTTCTACCCATGCTCACCTGAACAATTTATCTTTTGGAATAACTTTCTCCAAACAATCCAGGTGGTTGTGACTAAAATCGATAGAGTAGTACTTTTTCCTGTACCTCTTTTCTTTAATCTTAATGACAAGCAAGGATGGATGCTTTTTGAGAGTGAGCTAGACGCATACATTGAGAACCACCCCCATCATGGGGAGGATGCCAGAAAGGGGGACGATAGTGATTTCGTCCAGCCCTCTGACACTGCGGGGATCCCATGCCAGCACTCTGGATATGACTATGCATTTGCTACTTCATCTTCTTCCTAGGCGTCTGACGGTGCAGATCTTGCACTCGTTGGGATACCCCAAGAGGAGGGTGTGATGAGCACAGCGGTAGGAGTTTTCCCCTTAGTTAAGAACCAAGGTTATCAATCCAGTAGGAGAAAGAGGACTGTCTGAAGGTTGATGCCACTGATGGCGGTGCTGGCGCTTCACTGGTGTCAGCAACAACGTGGAACCTGCACACAACACAACCAAAATAGTTTGCCCCAACGGTACAATGAGGTTGTCAATCTCACCGGTCTTGCTGAAAACAAAGATTATACGTATAGTGTGGAAAAATAGTGTATGCTTGCAGAAAGTAAATGGAGCAGGGAATTGTTGTGGTTTGTTTAACAGTGTGGAAAATGGACCGGGGTTCATAGGTTCACTAGTGGTGTCTCTCCATACAAATCACATGCTGGGTGAACAAATTACAGTTGGGCAATTGACAAATAAAGGTTGCACCGTAGTGCACATTATAACATGATAACTACTATGAAATTTAGTGCGGGCATTACAACAAAATACATAGACCGAAATCCATCTGTATCTATGACTAATAATCCACCCTCAGGTTATCATCTGAACCTCCTTAGGTATTAAGTTGCAAGCAATAGATAATCGTATTAAGCAATGTGTGTAATGTAAGCAATGATTATACACGCGGGTACTCTCACCGCTGTTTTCTCCCTAATGGAAACAGTACATCCTCCCCTTCATGTTTCTGTCACTCGAGGAAGGCAACGAGAAGGCATGAACCCACTATCAAGAATAAATACTCCCTCTTGGAGTCACTAGCAACTACTTGGCCAGAGCAACCACTAGCAACAGAAAGCATGCAAGATCACAAATAACATATACAATAAAGACTATAATCAACTTGGCACAAGGTCAATATTCATCGGATCCTAGCAAACACAGCATATAGAATTACATAAGATCAATCTCGATCATGATAGTAAGCTCACGAGATCTAAACATAGAGGCACATGAGGAGGAGACAACCATCTAGCTACTGCTATGGACCCGTAGTCCAGGGATGAACTACTCACGCATCACTCCGGAGGCAGGCATGGTGATGTAGAAGCCTCCGGTGATGATTTCCTCTCATGCCGGGTGCCGGAAAACAGCTCCAGAACCTCCTCATCTAGGGTTGATGACGACGGCGGCTGCAGAACTTTTTCGGGATTTTTAATCATGTCCCTAGGGTTTTCCATCCGGGGGGAATAAATAGGCGAAAGGGCAGAGGCGGTGGAGGCCAGGGGGCCCCACACCCGTAGCTGGCGTGGCTAGGGGGACCCGCGCTAGCCTATGGTGTGGCCCCATGTTGCCCGTCTTCGACTCCTTTTCGGTGTTCTGGAGGCTTCCGGGGAAAATAGGCACTTCGGGCTTTGTGGGGTCCAATTCCGAGAATTTTTCCAGAACAACTTTTCTGAAACCAAAAACAGCAGAAAACATGGAACTGGCACTTGGCATCCTGTTAATAGGTTAGTCCCGAAAAACGTATAAAAATGCTATAAAAAAGGGAGAAAACATGTAGCAATTGGCATAATATGATCATGGAGCATCAGAAACTAGGGATACGTTTATGATGTATCAGCGCCCGAGTAGAACCATGCGAGGGATGATCCACCACAGTGGGGATACTTACCGCGCCATGATTGATCTCCACTTAGGCCAAAAGCCTAAGATTGGGGGGAGGTATACCGACATCACACTCATTGTCGTGGTGGTGTCAAGACAGATGCCATAGGATGGCTAAAGATGTGGGGACGATGGACGCTGGAGGTGCTCGGGGAGGGATCACGCGACGAGTAGCCGCGTGAGGTAAAGATCAAACACTGCAAACAACACGATCTACCCAGGTTCAGGGCCCTCGTGAGGAGGTAAAACCCCTACTCCTGCCTTTCTCTCTGTATTTTGATGTCTCACCGAGTAGCCACAGTACAATGGTTCTTGCTACCGAGTAGCCACTCTTCACTCTACGGGATGAACTAGGTCAAGAATCTAGGTCCGCAACGTGCGATCCCTCGCGCAGGAGGCGGCGGGGCACCTTATATACTCGGTGCCCAGCCGGATACGTCCAAATACAAAAAGATGTCGACATTGTGTGCACACCGTCCTTCTTCCGAGCTCCTGCTGACAGCTTTGGTTCCTAATCTTGTCCTGTCCGGAAAGTCGTTGGGCAAAACCAAGTGAGCAGTCTGGTATCACTGCGCGGAACACAGAGTAGGTCCCCCCTATCCTGCGACGGCCTGCTGACACACTGTCGCTGTCAGGCACGCCGGCCCCAGATGAACAGTGCTGTGAACAGTGCCAAGTACGGACCCGGGATACGCGGGATCCGGTGTCAGAACGGCTCCTTTGACTTCTGGCCCGAGTAGGTTCCCGCCATTTCTACTCGGACCAGCTCTTCTACTCGAATAAACATAACTTCCTTGATTCATCCTTCTGATCATCTTTTGTGTAAGACCGAGTAGCAGTCGACCGGGTAGCGAGTACCGGGTAGGCGGCTACTCGACCAAACTTCTCTTCTGACCTTGCTTTTACCACTTGCCTTTACCCTACTCGGGGGTAACCCCCCGACAGCAGTCCCCGAAGATGGTAGAGTCCTGCGAACTCGTTCACTGGGCTCTGCCAGCTTAAAACCAACCTTGGCAACATTGCCCTCGATCCTCAAGATGCCGAGTAAAACCTCCGAGTAGCACTCTGGAAAATACCTTGAGTTTTCTCTCTTCCGAATAGAGCTAGTTTTCTTATCTGTTACCGAGTAAAAAGACTTAGGAATTTTCCCAAACAGAATCTCTGCAGCGCAGAGCACAATCCGGCTTTCCGCGCTGCAACTGGGCACGTGTCACGCTGCCCAGGACCTGACAGGCCAGGCGCCCAGTTTTCACGGAGTGGGCCCACCAGCTCGTTATGTCCCATCACGCGCAGTAATTCGCCCACGATCTCGTCGTGGGATCTAATGCGGCCGTTACGCGCGCGTTCCCCGCTGTGTGCGTTTCTAACCGGCCCACAGACCCCACGCCGCACGATTACTGCCACGATTGATCCCACTACCTCGAATCGTAACGGTAATCCGAGGTGCGGTATAAATACCCCCACGGTAACTCCTTCTTCTCCTTCCGCTCGCAATTCCCCTCTGCCTTCTCGTTCCTCCGCCGCCGCAGAACTCCTTGCCGCCGCGCACCTCACTGCGCCGCCGCGAGTTCAACCCACTCCACCAAATCCTTCGATTCTTTCTCCCATTTCCTCCTCGCCGTCATGGCTCGTGACGACAACGCCCGCGCCGGCTGGGCCGGTTCCGAGGTCACCGCCGAGGACTGCCAGTGGCTCGTGAACACCCGGAGGGTTCCTCCCGGTGTTCGCTGCCGGCAGTCTAGCGGCGAGCTCGTTCCGGCCCCCGAGGAGGGAGAACGCGTCGTCTTCCTCGCGCACTTTGCGCGAGGATTTGGGCTCCCCGCATCAAACTTCCTCTGTTCGTTTCTGGAACACTACGGCCTCCAGATGCACCACCTTCCTCCCAACGCCGTCGTCTTCCTCTCCTACCACGCTGTGGTGTGCGAAGCCTTCCTCGGCGTTCGCCCCACGACGGAGACGTGGTCCAGGTACTTCTTCTTTCACCAGCAGAGCAAGGGCAAGAAGGACGGGGCGGACACCAGCAGCCGGATAACGGAGACCGGCAGCGCCATGATGGTGCAGCGTCCTGGGACCAATCATCCTCGCATTAAGGGCATGGATTCTGTCCGCAAGTGGCAGAGGACGTTCTTGTACGTGAAGAACATGCCCGCCAAGAAAGGAGCCAAGGCGGAGGACAAAATCAATCTGCCCCCTTGGAGCAACCGAGCTCCCACTGGATAGAACTGGAAAACCAAGCCATCCATCGACAGGAACCTGATGCAGATGGAGGAGCGCCTTGCCCATCTGATCGGGGAGGGGCTCAAGAGCGACGATCCAGTCGCCTGCTGGATCTCCAAGCGGGTGCTGCCGCTCCAGCAACGCGCCCACCCCATGTGCTACATGGGCGGCCCCCACGATTGTACTCGGACGACCACGTTCGAGCTCAGCAACGCGGACGTCGCCGCTCATGCGCGGTCCATCCTGACCACCAGCCTCCGCGACAACTGGCAGTATGGCTTCATCCCATACAGCCGTACGAAGCCGATTGAACGGGTATGTATCTCTTACTCTGCTTCTTGCATACGCAATCCGAGTAGATAGCCTTCTCTCCTTGCTGCGACTAGCATTTTCATTCCGCGCCGAATAGGGCGCTTAGCGGAACTGCTCAGGCTTAGTGTGCTTGGTGTTTGCACGCCTTGTCGGGTAGCACACTTAGGAGAATTGCTTAGGCTTAATGTGCTTTGTGTTTGCACGCCTTGCCGAGTTGCACACTCAGCAAGTTTCCCTAGGCTTAGTGTGCTTTGTGTTTGCACGCCTGGTCGGGTATTGTGCCTTTATGCTACTCAACTAACTTGTGATATCTCTCTTTTCTTCAGGTCCTTGATCGCCAGCTCGCTGAGAGCAGTGAGCGCTTTGAGGCCAACTGGTCGGAAGACCGAGAGGAAGATGACGAGGTCTCCTTCGAGACTGCGGATAAGCTCAACCTCCCTCATGCCGCCCAGACGAGTAAGCATCACGTGGACGCGTCTGTCCGCGATTGGTCCGAGGATGAAGATGAAGGTAATCGAGTTCATCCTGTCTGGTCGCTAGTAGCGCAAACCAATTGCTTCCTGCTTCTCAATTGTTTTCTTCTTCCCAAACTCGCAGGAAATGCTAACGCTGAAGAAGAAGGCGAAGATGACGACGAGGAAGAGGAAGCTGCCGAGGTCGAACCACTCGCAGTCGCAGCTCCTCTTACCCGCAAACGCACAGGTAGCGGCGCTCAAGAGCCCCCCGCCAAGAAGAAGAAGACGGCCGTCGGGAAGACGACCAGGAAGACTGCGACGAGAAAAGGACGGACGATTCCTACCCGCAAAGGGTAAGCACTCTGTCCTCAGTAATGCGCTTCTGTTGCCATAAATTCCCAATTCTTTTACTTCATTGTTTCTTCTCGGTTTCCTCTGCTCTCTTCTCTTTTCTGAACAAGTTTCTTTCTTCAGAGCCCCCTTGGATGCTGATGCCGCTCTCGCGCCCACCAAGACCAAGAAGAAATCTGCCATTGACGTTGATAATCTCATCGACCTCGATGATGAGACCGAAGCCACCGCGCAGGACGGAGCGCATGCGTCCTCTCCTGCACGAGGAGAAGACTCCGACGAGGCTCGGTACATGGACACCGACGCCCATGACGTCGAGCAGGAACAGCAGTCCCGCGCCGAGCAGGAGGCGCAGGATGCTGCTCGCCACGAGATGCCACCTTCTCCTCCAGCCACCACGGCCGAGGAGAATCAAGATCAAGACCACGGTATGCACGACGACGCCGCCCTTGAGCGGCAGGAAGCAGAACAGGAGCAGCCAGCAGCAGGGGCTGCTGAACAGGAAGACCCCGCGGCCCAGACGCGGGTAGAAACACCAGATGCCTCACAGCCAGATCCTGCTGCCGGGCAGCAGGATGAAGCAGTCAATGAGATGGAGCAATACCCTCTGAGCGACGCGCAACCAGACACCGCACAGGGTAGCGCCCAGCCGGATGCCGCGCCGAGTAGCGCACCCTTGGCGCCGCCTACTCAGCAGGGTATTTCTTCCACTGCACCAGACTCTTCTCCAGTGAAGAAGACTACAACCACAGCCAGCCCTTCAACCGCTGAGAAGAAGGCCGCCGAGAAGAAGGCTGCTGAGAAGAAGGCCGCCGAGAAACCAGCTGGTCAGCCCGACACCACCGTCCGCAGGAATCGTTCCCGTAGCGGTGCGCAGGGTGCTGGCTCGATGCCGCCGCCAAGACCAACTGTGAATCCCGGCCAGCTCACCATTCGTGAACCTGGCGCAGCTGCTGACGCCGCCGCAGAATCTGGCTTCTCGGATGCACCCAGCTTCCCACCTTACTTGTTGAAGATCAGCAATGAGCATGATATTCCAGTAACCAACGCCGAGAAGAAGCTCGCCATCCGGCGAGGTAAGCAAGCTGCGGCAGTGGACTCGAAGCCTCCAGCCAGGAACAAAGACAGGTCCGTCTCAATCTGTTCACGCGAGGTCCAGGAAACCGAGGTGTCGTCCAAGGGCCTCGAGCAAATGATCGACCGAGTTGGATTCATCGACGCTGAGTGGGACAGCAAGATCCTGGGCAACAAAACTTGGCACAGCCTGGTTCTGGGTGACTTGGATCACATGCGTGTCGACTGGAACAAGGAAGATATGGGTTACAAACCCATGACTATCTCGTCCAAGACCAGCACGCTCGCCGCCAAGCTGTTCGTCCACCGCAAGGCCGCGGAAGATCTTGAACAAACTTATGCGGTAAGCCTTGCTCATTCTACTCGAGTTGTATTTTCCTTCTTTTCTACTCTTTTCTTTCTTCTTATCCCTCACCCAGTCCCCGAGATTCTGGCCGAGTAGCCAGTTACTCGACCAAGTTGCCGTCTTCTCGGGTTGAATCTTGATGCTGTTGTCTGACTCTTTTCTTTTCGTTTCTCAGAATAGCCTTATGAAAAGAACCAATCTGTACCGGCGGCTGCTATGGAACCACATCATCGCCAAGAGACCTCTTGAGGCCCTGGAAAGGGAGCGCAAATCCGACGAGGCGGCGGAGAAGGAGGTCATGGACAGCGCCCTCAAGCTTTCCGAAGTGGAGGGTAGGCTTTTAGCTACGCGGTTCCTGCGTTTGGTGTTTACGCCCGCTCTTGCTTTCTACCCTAACTGATCTTACTCTACAGGCAAGCTTAAGGCCCTGGCCGACGAGCACGCGAACTGCCGTGCCTTTGTTGAGAGTGGCCAAGCCACAATCAAGAAATTGGAAGGTACTTTGTCGTCTTCTCGGATCATATCTCTCTTCTCCTTCTTCGCTACTCTGCTAACCGTGTTTTGCTTTTCACAGAAGATCATAAGAAATTTGTCGAGGAGCATCTCGACTGCCTCAAGCCTGCTGAAGTGCAACAGCAGCTAGATAGCCTTGAGGTGGAGTTCAAGAGAAGACACGTCGACGAAATGGAGCCACTGCAAGTTAGACTGAAGACTGCGCTCCAAGATGCTCTTGACATGGCAGCCGCGAGGGATCGAGCAGTTGCCGAGAAGACTAAAATCGAAAAAGCAGCCGCAGCCAAGCAGAAATCCCTCGAGATGGAGTGCGAGGTTCTGAAGAAGAGCAACGCAAATCTTATGGCTCAGCTGGCCGGGGTGCGGCTGATCGAAGAAAGGCACATAGCCGACGAGGAGCTGTGGAAGAACAAGCTCCAGGGGCTGCTCTACGACTTGAACAGTAAGTGCCCGCTTCTCTGCACCTCTGCTTTCTTCTTGCGCTTCTCTACTACTCGGTTCATCTTTTTCCTCTGCTTCTGTTTCTGATTTTCTCAATAGCTCTTTCAGAAAATTTCCCCGACCTTGAGTCTTCGTGCAAGCCTGCCTTGGCAAAGGCCCGAGCAGTTCGCGCCGAGAAGGGCGAGCCCACAGACACCAAGGCAGAAATCGAGGAGAGCCTCATCGTCATGCAAGGGCAGTTTCAGCGGCTAGCCGGCGTGGGCACCGAGCTGGTGCGCATCGCCTTCAAGCTCAACGACCTCTTCTGGCCTCGGGACTCCGCGCCAACAACAATCCGCGGACTCGCCTTGAAGCTGCACGGCGTGAAGGCCGAGCTGAAGAAATGGCGTGCATCTGGAGCTCGGGCAGGTGCCGACATGATGCTGCTGTTCATCACCAGCTGGTATGAAAATCTTAATCTGCAAGTTGTCCGCGAGATGTGCCAGGACTCCAAGTGGGAGTTGAACTCCGACTGCGTGGCTCTCCGCCAGCTGGTTGCACACCAGGTCGCCCAGTACGCGGACACCGCGACCTTCATCGACGGCCTCAGTGAGCCTGACACCGAGGTGGATGAAGGCGAGGAGGAGGACGAAGACGAAGAAACGGACACGGAGGAGCTAGACCTGAGCTGCTTCGATACTCCTGACCGCAAGACCGGGAAGGGGAAGGCCGCAGTCGTCGCGGGCAACGATGAGGAAGGCGAGAGCGAGAAGATGTCGATCGACACCGCCGCGCTCGAGTTCGGCACCTCGTCAGGAGCTGCCCTCGACGACACAGTTGGCCTCCGCGCCCTAGCAGCTGGCTCCACCTCGGCGACAGGGCCCATCTCGGTGGCCACGGCCACTTCAGGCCAGGCTGCCACTGAGCCCGACGCAGACGCAGCAAAGACGGACGCCGGCAACTCGGAAGCGGACGCTACCAAGGTCGGCGCTGAGGCTGAGGTGGCGAAGACTGACGCCGCCAGCTCGGAAGCAGAAGCTGCCAAGGCCGGCGACGAAGTTGAGGCAGCCAAGGCCAACACCGAGAACGTCGCTACCTCAACTTGATTTCCTCCTGCAATCTTATCCTTCAAACACTTATCAGATCCCCGGGATGCCGGGTGCAAATGTACCGAACCAGTTATGTTGTTTGCTTGCTACTCATTTTTATTCACACTTGATATTTTTAACTTAGTCAATTTGAGTAGCCCTGGCTCGATGCCGGGTTGCGTTCTCATGCGAGTCCCCGAGTTGCATTTCCTATTCACTCTTTCTTTTCATCTCAGCTCTACCCGCAACTTGTTGCTTTTTTGGTATTCGAGTCACAAGAGTTCAAAGTTGGAGTTGCAAGTACTTAGCAACTTGGAAACACTCATAGTAACGCATCCCATCACTTAGCCGAAAAGGATTAACAACGAACAGTACTAAATGCACCCTACTCGGTTCCTGCACTCTTCTTTTCCTTAGCCATTTTTCTCGTGCTCATTGACCTTTTGCTTGTTCTCTTGCTTGCCATGAAGCTGGGTTTCGGACAGCAGCAGAGTCGAAGAGTTGGCATGTAGGTTTAAACACAATACTCAATGTACTTATGAATTTTGAAGCAGAGCAACCGAGTAGTCAAAGAGTAAAGCCGAGTAGAAACACTTAGAGCAAATTTGGACGAGGGCAGTCCCCGAGTTCAATTTCAGATTGCAGAGTAGAATTGAGAGTACATACACATTTTTGCTCACGAATGAAAGCGACGGAGTAGAGCTACATTCCAGGGACGCTTGGATTCCTCTCCAGCTTTGTCTACCCTGTTCGCCTGTGATGGACGTACGTCCACAAGATAGTAGGCATGATTGTGCAGCGCTTTGCTCACAATAAAAGGTCCTTCCCAAGGAGGAGAGAGTTTGTGCATCCCGGCTGTGCGTTGCACCAGCCTAAGCACCATGTCGCCTTCTCGGAAAACCCTTGGGTTCACCTTTCGGCTATGATAACGCCGCAGGTTTTGCTGATAGATAGCCGAACGTGACAGAGTAAGCTCTCTTGCTTCTTCAAGTAGGTCAACATCGTCTTCTCGAGCTTCTCTCGCCTCCACCTCAGTGCAGAGGGTTACTCGGGGGGAGTCATGCTCTAGGTCTATTGGCAATACGGCCTCAGCCCCATATACCAAGAAAAATGGCGTGTATCCGGTTGACCGGTTAGGGGTAGTCCTTAGACTCCACAACACCGCTGGCAACTCGTCTAGCCAACACCCAGGTGTTTTTAGCAGTGGCTCAATCAGCCTTGGCTTTATGCCAGCTAGCACCATGCCATTAGCTCTTTCAACTTGCCCATTGGAGGCGGGATGCGTGACTGACGCAACGTCTAGTCGGATATGCTTATCTCTGCAGAATCGCACCATTGCTCCCTCAGCAAAGTTTGTGCCGTTATCCGTGATGATGCTGTGCGGGTAGCCGTATCTCAGGATCACATCCTTCAAGAATTTCACGACTGTGGCTCCATCGCACTTCCGAATAGGCTTTACTTCAATCCACTTGGTAAACTTGTCCACCATGACCAAGATGTGCGTCATGTTGCCTCTAGCCGGCTTGAAGGGTCCGACCATATCCAAACACCAAACAGCAAACGGCCAAGTGATAGGAATAGTTTTCAACTCGGAAGCAGGCATGTGAATCTTACTCGCAAACATCTGGCAGCCATTGCACTTCCTCACGATGTCTTCAGCTTGCTGTAGAGCTGTGAGCCAGTAGAAGCCGTGCCGAAAGGCTTTCTTGACCAATGCCCGAGAAGAGGCGTGGTGTCCACATTCTCCTTGGTGTATCTCCAATAGAATTTCTTCTCCTTCTTCTGGTTCCACGCAGCGTTGCAGCACGCCGGTGGCACTTCTCTTGTGCAGCACATCTCGGAGTATGGTGTATCCCTTGGATCTTCTCTGAATCTGTCTTGCAGCAACTTCGTCTTCTGGTAGGGTACCGTCCCTTAGAAAGGATAATATGGGCATAGCCCAACTCGGTGTCTCCCGTGTAGGAAACACTGGTTCGTCCACTTCCATTGGAATAGGTACCTCTGTCTGCTCTGTATGGTTAGGAGCACTTCTCTGAAGCCCTGAGCAATTGGCAAGAACTTCCTCGATGAACGCGACAGCCTCTGGGTCGAGGACAGCAGTCCCCGAGTAGGGAGCGGCAGTCCCCGAGTAGGGAGCAGCAGTCCCCGAGTAGGGAGCGGCAGTCCCCGAGATGGATGCTGCAGTCCTCGGGTTCTGTGTTGCATTCTCCCAGTCAATCTCCATTGGAACAGCTCCCTCATTTGGCAGAGAAGGAACGAAAATGGATTCCGAGTTGGGGGATGGCTTGATGGATGGATTCCTCAAATGCTCCAAGGCAATCCCCGCCGGGATGGATTGCCGAGAAGATCCCAACTTGGATAGCTCGTCTGCTGCTTCATTCTCTGCTCGGTGGATGTGTTGGAACTCGCAGCCTTCGAAGAATCCAGTCATAGACTGCACCAGGAAGCGATACGATGCCATGTTGGCGTCCAAAGCATCCCAAGTGCCAGAAACTTGCTGCACCACCAGATCAGAATCACCATAGCATATGATGCGCTGCACGCCAACCTCCTTGGCTACTCGCAAGCCATGCACAACGGCTTCGTACTCGGCAACGTTGTTTGATGCCTTGAAGTGGATTTGTAGCACGTACTTGAGTTGATCTCGCTTGGGTGACGTAAGCACCACGCCGGCACCAAGCCCTTCCTTCACCTTGGAGCCATCGAAGTGCATCTTCCAATAGTTGGAAACTGGAGCAGGAGGTTCATACTGCACTTCGGCCCAGTCCACCAGAAATTCCGCCAGAATCTGAGACTTGATGGCTTCTCTTCTCGCATACGCGGGAGCGTACGCGGCTAGTTCAATCGCCCACTTGGCTACTCTTCCACTCGCCTCCTTGTTGCCCATGATATCCGAGATGGGAGCAGAGCTCACCACCGTAATGGGGTGCTCCTGGAAATAGTGCTTCAGCTTCTTGGCGCCTAGGTACACACCGTAATGGGGTGCTCCTGGAAATAGTGCTTCAGCTTCAGCTTCAGCTTCTTTTGGTAGTGCGGGTAGTTCTGCTTGGAGCTGGACAGCACTTCACTGAGATAATATACTGGGCGCTGCACACTCTTGCCTTCTTCTTCTCGCTCCACCACAATCACCACGCTGACTACTCGGTTAGTAGCAGCAATGTACATCAGCATTGGCTCCTTGGGTAGCGGACTGGCCAAGATGGGAGCGCTACCCAGCATCGCCTTCAGCTCATTGAATGCCACGTCTGCTTGCGGCATCCAGACGAATTTATCACTCTTCTTCATCAACTGGTACAGAGGCAGGGCCTTCTTGCCCATTCGGCCAAGGAAGCGGCTCAGAGATGCCAAGCAACCAGTAAACTTCTGCACATCCTTCAAGGATCTCGGCAAAGACATGCTCTCAATAGCTTTTATCTTTGAAGGATTGGCCTCAATGCCCCGACTAGATACCAGGAAGCCGAGTAGCTTGCCAGCCGGGACACCAAAGGTACACTTACTCGGATTCAGCTTCATTTTGTACTTGCGCAGGTTAGCAAAGGTTTCCTCAAGGTCGGCAAGCAGAGTATGTGTTTTATTCGTTTTGATGACAATGTCATCTACGTACACCTGCACATTCTTGCCGAGCTGATCATGCAAGCATTTCTGCTACATCTCTGATAGGTTGCACCCGCATTCCTCAAGCCAAAACACATGACACGATAGCAATAAGCCCCGTACGGGGTAATAAAAGCAGTCTTTATTTGATCAGCGGGATTGAGTGCAATCTGGTGAAAATCAGAGTACGCATCTATGAAAGACAACAGTTCACATCCAGCAGTGGAATCGATCACGTGATCGATGCGAGGTAGCGGGAAAGGATCCTTGGGGCATGCTTTGTTCAAGTCGGTGTAGTCGACACACATGCGCCATGCGGTAGCAGCCTTGGGATCCTCCTTCTTCTTCTCGACCATGACCGGGTTGGCTAGCCAATCCGGATGTAGCACTTCCATGATGAAATTGCTTATCAGCAGCTTGGTGATTTGGTCACCAATGGCCTTCCTTCTCTCATCTCCGAAGCGGCGCATAGCCTGCTTCACTGGTTTGGCGTCAGGACGCACATGTAATGAGTGCTCAACCAACTCCCTCGGGACTCCTGGCAAATCTTCATTGGACCAGGCGAACACGTCCCGATTCTCACGGAGGAAGTGGATGAGCTCACTTTCCTATTTCTCCGCCAACCCGGAGCCAATGATGGCAACGCGGTCGGGGAACTCAGGGTCGACCTGAACCTTCTTTGTTTCCTGGGATGCCTGGAACGCGGTCCCGTGTTGGGTACTCGGCACGCCCTGCGCGCCAGCTTGCGCGGATTGCGCCATGGCCACCACCTCATACATCTTCTTCTTCTCGGCAGCAATCACCATCGACTCCGCCAGCTGAGAACCAGCAGAGGCACACTCTATGGACTTCTTGTAATCACCCGAGATGGTAATCACGCCATTAGGACCAGGGATCTTCATCTTCCGATAGGCAGTATGGGTAGATGCCATGAACTTGCTCAGTGCCGGCCTGCCGAGTAGAGCGTGGTAAGGGCTTTGATGATCAACCACCTCAAACTGTAGCCTCTCGGTGCGGCAATTCTCCCTGGTGCCGAATAGCACATCTATCCACACCTTGCCCATTGGAGAGCAAGAAATCCCCGGCACAATGCCATGGAAAGTGGTCTTGCTGGGCATCAGCATGTTCTCGGCGATCCCAAGCTTCTCGAGTGTGTCTTTGTACACGATGTTGATGCTGCTGCCGTTGTCGATGAGCACCTTGCTGAACCTCACATTCTTCTCGGGACCCAGGAAAGTAGGATCCAACACCAAGGCGTAGCTACCCGGATTGGGCATCACCTTGGGATGGTCAGCTCGGGACCAAGTGATCTCTACATTGCACCAGTGCATGTAGTGAGGGACAGCAGGGATCACATCATTGACCTCCATGGCACGCCTATGCTGCGACTGCTTGTCGACAGGCGCAGAGGTGAAGATCATGTAGCTCTCGTGATGCTCTTGGTACTGGTTGCGGCCCCCATCATCGTTGTTGCCGTTGTTGTTGCCCTGGAAGTTGTTGTTGTTGCCTCTGTTGTTGTTGCGGTTGCGGTTATTGTTGTTGTTGCGGAAACCCTCATTGTTGATGTGACGGTTGGCTCCTAAAGCCACTTGGTTCACATTTTCTCTTCTCGGGAATACTGGAGGCCGAGCCGCGGGTGCGCGAGCAGGCTGCACATTGGCATTTGCAGCTGGCAGAGGAGGAGGAGGCAAGCCTTCATTCCGGATCAGGTCCCACCATTCGCACTGCCGAGTAGTGTGGTTGGCTGGCCTTGAGGGGTGCTGAGTGTGGAAACTGCATGGACCATCCTTCATGTTGTCAAAGACGAATTTCTTAGCCGGCTCCGAGTTGCCGCTACCCAACTGTGGAGCTCGGTATGGCCTCTTGTTGCCTTGGCCCTGATTCTGGTTGCGCCCGTACTGGGCTCCAGCAGGTTTTTGCCCTTGGCTGCTTCCAGCCCCAATACCCACAGCATTCACCTCCTCAGGGTCATACCGAGTATCTATTCGGTCACCCATGCGCTTGTTGCGGAACTCGTTGCGCTTGTTGTTGAAGTTTCTTCTCGGCTCGGAGGAGTCCATCAGTGGCTGAGTAGGATCACCAAGCGCGTACTGATCCGCGATCTTGATGGTCTCCGCCAGAGTGTTTGGCATCTCACTACAACGGAATCACTCTATTGCAACGAAACTAGTCGTTGTAAAAAGTGACTTATCGTCGCAATAGGGTTCTGTTGCACCGAAATAGGGTTCGTTGGGAGGCGTCGCGAAAACCTCCGTGGTAGAAGGCTGTCTCCGCGCACTTAGAATCGTCGCTAAAAAATAATCCAGTTGCAACCATTTCCTAGGCCAATTGCCACGCACGTTTCCGTCGCGTCTCGCACATAACGCAACGTACATATTTCGTTGGTACACCTCTAGTGCAACAAATACCCAAAACGTGGCGAGTGACCAATGTGGCAACGGCGAGTGTTCCGTTGCGCTTGTTCTTTCGTTGCAAAAGTCGAGTTTATTTGCCACGTCCAATTGTGTGGCAAAAAACTATGGCAACAAACATTATACGCGTGGGAACAACGTTTTGCCACACACAATCAATCGTGGTAAGATGATTTTGAAATAGTAATCGCTACGGCCTTCATATTAGTAGCCATAAGCAATCGCGACAATTTCAACTATTCGTGGCGCCATTCAATTTCTACAAATTTTAGTTTCGTGGCGAGATGTAGTATTCGCAACATCCACATTTTATGTTGCTACAAGCAACTGCGACAATAACAACTTTTCGTGGCGCCATTGTATTTCGACAAATTTTATTTTCGTGGCGAGATGTAGTATTCGCAACATCCACATTTTATGTTTCTAGAAGCAACTGCGACAATAACAACTTTTCGTGGCGCCATTGTATTTCGACAAATTTTATTTTCGTGGCGACATATACAATTCGCAACGTACAAATTTTAGTAGCTAGAAACAACTGCGACAACTTCAACTATTCATTGCGCCTTTCTATTTCTACAAATTTTAGTTTCGTGGCGAGATGTAGTACTATTCGCAACGTACAAATTTTAGTAGCTAGAAACAACTGCGACAACTTCAACTATTCGTTGCGCCTTTCTATTTCTACAAAATTTAGTTTCGTGGCGACAAGTATGGGAATTCTGTATTGCAACGAACATAGTTTGGTGGCGTGAATGAAATATCGCAACAAAGTTAGTTTGGTGGAGAAAAAATATTGCGACGATGTCTCCCTCATGGTGGTGAGAGTCTATTTCAACAGAACACTTTGTTGTGGCGACTGAGGCTTCACGCAACACTACAATTATCGTGGTAAACTACCTATTGCCACGTTATAGAAAAAAAAATAAAAAAAAATAAGGAAACAAAAAATACGGGCATTGAATTAAAATGTTCAAAAGGGTACGTAAAATATGTTTATTTACACAAAATAATAGTTCTCATAGATATTTTTAATATATACAAATGAAATTCTCGTACAACATGGATAAAATCAAGATAAAATCAAACTGAAATATCCAGTGCAGCTATTTGTTTCCATCAGAAGTTTGATTGCCGTCCTGCAATCAATTGTAAAAAAAAAGGTGTGAGTCTAGTCAGCAATAGCACATGCTGAAACATAAGAACCAGCAGACTATAGTGTATGGATGAAGCAAAAACAGTTGTTGTTTCTCAACGAAGCCACAACCCATAGTGAAACATAAACTGCAGCAAGTATAGGGTGGGTGCAGCAACGCTATAGTGTGGGTGAAGCAAAAACAGAATGTACTAGTACCGAATTGTACAAGATTGTGACTTACATATGACTTAAACATTCGACTTTTCTGTATCGTGCCGTGCGGAGGAACTATTTTCTTAGCAGGACTGTTGGTAAGTGATGGTTGCTGGTTCGACTTCTTAGACGTCTGCAAAAACAAAGTGCACTGTTAGCAATGCAAGTAAACAACTAAATCTTACTAGTTTGCAATTGTATGACTATCATCACCTGAGGTGTAGTCGTCTTCTGCTTTTCCATCTGTGCGGAGAGCTCGTCAAACTTTGCCTGGAACTGTGACTTAAACTGTGCAACCAAGTTATTTTCAAATTCTTTTCTTGAGTTTCTCTCCGCCTCCATCAGTTTTTCCCTTTGAGCAAGCTCTTCCATTAATCTCTTCTCAAGATTTTCTCTCTCAGCCCGCTCTACATTAATCTTCTCTTCCATGCTTGCACGTTCATCTTGTAACTTCTGTTCTAAAGTAGTGACCTTCGTGGTGAGCTGGGAGTTAACTTTTTGGGTCTCTGCCGTAGCCCGAGCTTGCTCCTCTAACAGCAACTTAGACCGCTGAGAACTAGTTTGCACCTGGGCCATGTATCCGAACCCACGAGGCTGCGATGACTTGCATTGAACTTTAGATTTATATGCTTTCTGGAAAATATTGATTCTTTGTTCAGCTGACAATGGAACACCAGTTTCCTCTAATCTGTTTTCAATCTCTTTACATGTTGTTTCCTGATTACGAAAAAAAATCTCAAATCAGATGAAGAAACATCCAAGATGGAGAACAGTAAATATGTTTAGAGTAGCTTCTAAGTCAGTTAACTCACGTAAACATCCTTGGACTCTTCTGTAGTCCATGTTCCATCCTTTGTGTGGGTCAGTCTCCAGAGAGCAACACAGTCTGGCTCTTCTCCAGTTTCCGAATCCCTCTGCAAGTAGTGCAACAATTAGAAACTATAAACATTAAAGCAAAGTGAACACCGACGCATGCATAGTGAGTAGGCCCATACATTCTCAAAACTGAGTTGAGAGTAGGATTTTGATCCTACTCTGTGTTTTGTCTTCATCTGCGAACGGTTATCCTTGTTCTTTTGGCTGAGTTCCTGCTCATTCAATTACAAAAAAAAAACTTGTCAGACAAGCCATTTGATGATAGTACAAAATTCACAAACAGGTAGTATAGAAATAACCAGGAATTTCGGATCAGTGCCAAAGTACTCGATCAACCATTCCCACTCTTCTTTTTGTAAATCTTCTGGGACAACTGCCCTTCTGGCATCATCTGTTCTGTATGCCTTGTAAGTGCTGCTGAGGTTTCCTCGCCAGCCTCTGTAGCGTTCTTTTGCAATTTTAAGAATTTTTTCGTGTGTTTCTTCTGTATCTGGCATATCATATCTGTCCTGTAATGCGTAGAACAAACAGATAGACTTAGTTTAGTAGTAGTTCTTTTGCTGCAGTTTAGTACATTAATTATGGACCAAAAAAGCAGACAACACATGTGAGAAAGGTTGTACGCACCAACATATCTGTGATGATCATGCGATGGATGTTAGGGTGAATGTCTTTCCACCTCCTCACTCCAATAATTGGTAACCTTCTTTTCATTGTGATTACCAAGTCATCCTTGAATGAACGGTTGTTCATTCCTACTGGACCACCCAATGTTTCAGAGAAATCAACACCTAGCTTTCCAGCTCCATTGGCATGACCCTTCTTATTGGCTTTCAAACCTTTCACAACACCTCGCCCTTTCTTCTTCGTTATGTCATCACCTACATCCCAAAACACACACAAAGAAACAATTTATTTCGTAGTTGATTGAAAGAAATTAGGACACAGCGGTAAAAAAAATAGCTAGTACCTTCTTGTAGTTGTAGCTTCGGGCGATAGCAGCGTGCATGGGAAGGCCAATCATCAACGGAACACATGTCAGTTTCAGACACATCAGTGTTAGGTTCAGTTCCTGTTTCAGGGTTAACATTTGTACTGAATCAGCAATCGTAGATTTTATCCATTAAAACAAATATTAGACAGAGCTTAAATGTCAAAAATAAATTACCACGTCTACGTTTTCCCTGACTTTTTTTATATTGTAGTATACTTTCAACCCTTGTCATGCAGACATATCCTTTCTTTATTACTGAAAATGTTAACAATAAACGGACAAAGCATTTGCATTGTGCATAATTCAGAAAGCTGATTAAGAATTAATGAACTTGTGTACCATTCCCAAAGGAGTAATCTGTATCTTCTTCTTCGTTTGAAGCTTGTTCCTCTTCGGTTGCATCCCTAACTGCATGTTTATCAAAATTGTGGATTAGGTAAGGAATGCATAAAATAGTTACCGGGGAAAATATTTATTAAAGTCTGTATTGAAGGAGTTGCGAGTTGGAGATTTGGCATGAAAGTATAACCTGTGAGAGTGATCTGTCGCTTTTTTCTGGTGGATCCAGTTGCATCATCAAGAAGAGACTCTTTGGTTGCAATATCAACCGCCCTGGCCTTCTCCGTAAACACACACAGGGAGATCTTCTTATCATTAGAGTGTATGCGTTTCAATTGCTCAAAATCACTACCATGGTCTATTGGAACAAGTTTTCCTTTGCCAGGGCCATTATTAAGCCTGCAGTACAGGTAATCACGCGCGCCACTGAAGCCAACTTTTTCAATCAAATTGATGAACTCCATATAGCAGATTTCCTCCGGTTCCATGGCTGCTTCCACAACTTTTTTGTTTTTATCACCTTCCTCATAGAAAAGTCTAACTTTCCAAATGGGTTCGGTCGTCTACAATTAGATAGAAGGAAAAAATGAGAACCCAAATATGCAGTGAGTTAGCAGATCTGAAATAAAAAAAATAGTTACATGGCATTATTCACATAGAAAACCAGATACACATATGATCGACTAGGTGTTCATACACGGATTAACGCTCCAACCAGAGGAAGAACAGAGAATAACAACCAATATCGAGACCATATAAGAGACGGCGAGATCACGGAGATGGACGAGAGAAGCAGATTAGACAGGAAAACCTGAGAGGATTCGCGTTCCATGGAGTCCGATCGAGACATCGACATGTGTAGAGCTCTGAACGTGACGAGGGCGAGATGAGATCTAATCTGCAATGGCGAAAGAGGTGGCCCGCAGATTATGCTATGGCGAAACAGGAGGGGGCATCGTGCACTTCTACATACACTTTAGCGGGAAATTTAAAGTGACTGCTTTTATTTTTTGGTGGGAACACAAAATTTCGCTACACTTGGCGTTTTAGCGGGAGGATTTAATTTTTTTTTGGTGGGACATCGTATTCGAGCAACCACAACGCCTTGTCGACAATATAAGCGCTAATAGAGCAGTTAAACAATGCATGCAATCGCAGGCTGCCTAGAAGGCATATTTTGCATTGAGTTTCAAGGCGTCAGGCTCTTAACTATCGAGGGAAAACTAATCGGATTTATTCCCTAGCGCTTACAACGTAGGATTGAAAACATGTGGAAGTCTCGCATGAGTCATGTAATGTCACTGAACAATTATTTCATGCAACTTATTAGCTGCCGCCGCCTTGTTTATTTCTGCAAACTTGAAATTGCCACTGAAAATATAAACAGGACAAGTAATCTTCACTGCAGATGAAGGTTTGGGTGATCAAACCACTGAAGCACATCGCTGATGGCAGTACGATAATTACATACATCCATACGTTCATGATCCGATGAGAATGTCCAAGTTGGCAGACTACGTACTACAACTAGGGCGACACCGCCCGCATCACGATCTTCACGTCCAAGTGGCGGTTACGGGTGCTCCTAAGTGTAATGAGAATAGCTTGCTTTTCATATAAATGCTTGCCCTCAAGGAATTCCCGCCATGCATTCCTGCCAAACATAATGCGGCCGTCCCTGTCCGTGTTGTATGGAACGGTGGTGAACGCCTCTGATGATCCGAGGCATAGCCCAGCATGGCCTGAAGACGGAATGCCAGCACTGTCCGCTATGGACTGAGGTAGTTTCTGGATTTCGAGCGTGTGGATGACATACAAAAAGAAGTAGGTCATAGTAAGGCACACGTTGTAAGCATAAATTGTGTTGAAAAACATAAATAGCATTGGCACCTTACGTACCATCTCATATCTGGCCACATTTGTCCACGTCAAACGAGTCACGTATGGCACTCCAATGTATTCATCTATTGTGGGTAGAAGCTCACGAACGTGGTCCTTCTCATCGTCATCAAGATCAGCTCTCTGGGAGAAGATGATGGAAGAGTCGAATGGGTCATCCTCATCCATGGACTGCTGATCCGTGGACTCCTCATCCGTGGACTCCTCAACAGTCCTGGGATCTGGGTCAGTTTCATTGCTTGTAGTAGCATCGTGGTCGTACAAGTAGTGCCTGCGGCACATGTCGAACTTGAACACCTTGACGGTGAGCAAGGCGTCGCCGTCGTAACTGAAGAGGAGGAACATGCCGCGCTGCAGGAAGTAATATTGGGCGAACTTGTCCCAGCCGTGCCCGAGGAAAATGCGGCCAGCTTCATCGAAAAGCACATCCATGTCCCAGTTCTTGCTACTCGGATCGTCCGCCTCACGCAGCTTAAGTTCACGTGGTTCACGGCCCTTCAGCAACTCCACAAACTTCTTAGGCAGCACCTGCAGCAATATGAAAGTTAAATGGATAGAAAAGAGTGCTTACTAGAAATAAATTTACTGTTTGATGATGGATGAGTACTATAAAAATGTAAACAAGTAGTACCTAGTAATCAGTTATACTAAATCTTAGTTGAGCAATGAGGGTGTTTGCCACATTAATTCAAAAAGATGAACTTTCAGTGGGAGCTGAAATGTACCATATCGAGTGAACATATTCACGTAGAGCAATTGAGCTACTACAACCCATCTACTAGACCTTAATTTGATTCACAAATTTAACTAGCTACAGGATCATAGCTCAGACACTATGTCAGACTAAATAACTGAAGTGGTGGTGTGGGTCGATGAAGCGTACCAGTTTGTCCGATGTAGCGTCTACTACGAGGGAGTAGAACTCAAAGTGTGCCAACTCCATCTTAACAGATCCCTCTGTTCATCATATAATAGAAATGCAAATCAATTTCTGGCTACATATATAATCGGGAATTAACATTTTGGTGATACAGTCCACGTACTGAATGCCGCGTTGTATTGCAAGCGGCAACTGCTTAGGTCGAACATCTTTACTGTGATGACATTGCGGCCGTCGTAATTGCAGATCAGAATAAAGCCTCTCTGCAGTTTGTAGGTCCGGCCGAAACACTCCCAGCCGCGCTTGAGGAACATGCGGCCAGTGCTGTCGAACCACACATCAACGTCCCACGTGGTGCTACGCCGATGGCCGACCTCAAGCAGCTTCAGTGCACGGGGTTTACGGTCCCCTAGCAACTCTGCGAACTTCTTAGGCAGTGACTGCAGCAGAGGATAGAGCAAACCATGAACATCATTCCACCTATCTGACTAAAATGACAAGTAAAATGAGTACAATACCTGTTTGTCCGATGAAGCATCATCTACGTAAGCGAGGAACTCGTAGTCCATTGTATGCAAACCCGCCTGTAGATCGTACTAAAAAGTATGACTTCAGTTACATTTAGCAGACGTGCCAAAACAGCAGAGGTTAAGAAACATGAAGGTTCACTACAAATTTAGGAGTAAATGCAGTCTAGCAGCATCATGGTTCAGAGACATTCATACACAGGTGCAATTTAAATTTGACATGCATTCAAGAATTTCATGGAAGTACGGAACTTCAGAAAAGAAAATCTACTAGTATGTCAAGGAAATGGTGTGCCGACAATCAATTGTACTGCTTTAGCAAATTAATTGAAATAGCTACTGGTCCTAAAAAATGGCTCACATCTATTGTCCTGCTGAAGATTAAAAATGGAAATTACTAAAAATAGCTAGTGAACCTAAAAAGGGGTAAAGTCAACTGTACTTGTGAATAGTAAAAAGGGAAATTACTAAAAGTAGGTACTGGTCCTAGATATGCCAGTGTGAGTACTAGAGGTCTTACTTTCAACATCACTAATTACCTACCTAGAAAAAGGCACACACACAACAACAGCTACCAACATCAATTGGGCACCTGGAACTATCAAAATTAACATGAAGGTATAGTGCAACATCTCAATCAGATGCATGTAAGTACCATTTACTTTAGTCATAAACGTGTAAAAGACAAATCAATCATGAATGACATCGAACATAAATACGTGCTACCATCTATATGTAGCACAAGATTTCACATTTCTTTCCTGTCTAGACAAGTAGGACACTAGTTACCTTATAGAAAATGAGTGTTTGAACTTAAATCGTTCTGCAATGCATCCACAAGAGGTGAAGTTCTAACCTGAGTGTCGCCCGCGATGGATCAGTGGTGAATCGACGCGCCGTGGGTCAATCTACAGCGCGATGAAGAGACTGGCGACGACGGCGGTCGCGAGAATGCGGCGGCCCAGAGAGGGATGTTGATCGAGGGGCGGCGAGGTCGAGAGATGGATGGCGGCGGCGGCGGCGGCGACGGTGTCGGTGAACTGCGGAATAAGGGTTTTCTCGGAGCAAATAACTGTAGGTACACAAAGAGGAGGAGTGCGAACTTGACGTGACAATACGAGAGGAAGATGATACTTGGGCCCACCTGTAAGTCTGTTACCACAAATGGTGGGTACATTTCCGCGGGGCAGTTGCCATTTTTATGGTTCCTATCTGAAGTGCCACCGAGCGTCTCCCCTCCCCTCGCTTCATTTCAGCAACATTGCACGTGTGGGATCTCAAAAAGCCGCTTCCATTCTCAAGTTGCCTACCAATCTTATGTCGTAGCCGTTTCCGGGGACTTTCGGTCTAGAACATTGTTCCCTTCCACCTACGATGCCTGGAATACAGCAGAGATGAGAATGTAAGCCACACTTGGCAATGTGGGCCCACACAAAATGCTTGAACCCCATTGCAGGACTTGTATGGTGCCGCCGTTGCGCTGGGTGGCGTCGAAGCACCGGACGTTAACCCGGACGATTCTCGCCGCTTCTCGCTCTTGCATGCCAGCCTCGACACCTGGGGCATCCTTACAACCCACTCCAAGCAACTCACTCCACATGCAACACTGCACCTTGTAACCCCTGCCCATGAGTAGGCGATGCGTGATCTGGTTTTATATTGCCTTCGAAAGCGGAAGGAACGGCCGAAAACGGGGATTTCCTTGGCCAACTTGTTGTTTCCCATGCCCAAAGTCAAAATCATGATGCATTCCAAGAACCTCGCTTCATTTCAGCAACATTGCATGTGTGGGATCTCAAAAAGCCGCTTCCATTCTCAAGTTGCCTACCAATCTTATGTCGAAGCCGTTTCCGGGCACTTTCGGTCCAGAACATTGTTCCCTTCCACCTAGGATGCCTCGAATACAGCAGAGATGAGAATGTAAGCCACACTTGGCAATGTGGGCCCACACAAAATGCTTGAACCCCATTGCAGGACTTGTATGGTGCCGCCGTTGCGCTGGGTGGCGTCGAAGCACCGGACGTTAACCCGGACGATTCTCGCCGCTTCTCGCTCTTGCATGCCAGCCTCGACACCTGGGGCATCCTTACAACTCACTCCACATGCAACACTGCACCTTGTTACCCTTGCCCATGAGTGGGCGATGCGTGATCTGGTTTTATATTGCCTTCGAAAGCGGAAGGAACGGTCGAAAACGGGGATTTCCTTGGCCAACTTGTTGTTTCCCATGCCCAAAGTCGAAATCATGATGCATTCCAAGAACCTCGATTCATTTCAGCAACATTGCACGTGTGGGATCTCAAAAAGCCGCTTCCATTCTCAAGTTGCCTACCAATCTTATGTCGTAGCCGTTTCCGGGCACTTTCGGTCCAGAACATTGTTCCCTTCCACCTAGGATGCCTGGAATACAGCAGAGATGAGAATGTAAGCCACACTTGGCAATGTGGGCCCACACAAAATGCTTGAACCCCATTGCAGGACTTGTATGGTGCCGCCGTTGCGCTGGGTGGCGTCGAAGCACCGGACGTTAACCCGGACGATTCTCGCCGCTTCTCGCTCTTGCATGCCAGCCTCGACACCTGGGGCATCCTTACAACCCACTCCAAGCAACTCACTCCACATGCAACACTGCACCTTGTTACCCCTGCCCATGAGTGGGCGATGCATGATCTGGTTTTATATTGCCTTCAAAAGCGGAAGGAACGGCCGAAAACGGGGATTTCCTTGGCTAACTTGTTGTTTCCCATGCCCAAAGTCGAAATCATGATGCATTCCAAGAACCTCGCTTCATTTCAGCAACATTGCACGTGTGGGATCTCAAAAAGCCGCTTCCATTCTCAAGTTGCCTACCAATCTTATGTCGAAGCCGTTTCCGGGCACACTTGGCAATGTGGGCCCACACAAAATGCTTGAACCCCATTGCAGGACTTGTATGGTGCCGCCGTTGCGCTGGGTGGCGTCGAAGCACCGGACGTTAACCCGGACGATTCTCGCCGCTTCTCGCTCTTGCATGCCAGCCTCGACACCTGGGGCATCCTTACAACGCACTCCACATGCAACACTGCACCTTGTTACCCCTGCCCATGAGTGGGCGATGCGTGATCTGGTTTTATATTGCCTTCGAAAGCGGAAGGAACGGCCGAAAACGGGGATTTCCTTGGCCAACTTGTTGTTTCCCATGCCCAAAGTCGAAATCATGATGCATTCCAAGAACCTCGCTTCATTTCAGCAACATTGCACGTGTGGGATCTCAAAAAGCCGCTTCCATTCTCAAGTTGCCTACCAATCTTATGTCGAAGCCGTTTCCGGGCACACTTGGCAATGTGGGCCCACACAAAATGCTTGAACCCCATTGCAGGACTTGTATGGTGCCGCCGTTGCGCTGGGTGGCGTCGAAGCACCGGACGTTAACCCGGACGATTCTCGCCGCTTCTCGCTCTTGCATGCCAGCCTCGACACCTGGGGCATCCTTACAACTCACTCCACATGCAACACTGCACCTTGTTACCCCTGCCCATCAGTGGGCGATGCGTGATCTGGTTTTATATTGCCTTCGAAAGCGGAAGGAAGGGCCGAAAACGGGGATTTCCTTGGCCAACTTGTTGTTTCCCATGCCCAAAGTCGAAATCATGATGCATTCCAAGAACCTCGATTCATTTCAGCAACATTGCACGTGTGGGATCTCAAAAAGCCGCTTCCATTCTCAAGTTGCCTACCAATCTTATGTCGTAGCCGTTTCCGGGCACTTTCGGTCCAGAACAGTGTTCCCTTCCACCTAGGATGCCTGGAAAACAGCAGAGATGAGAATGTGGGCCCACACAAAATGCTTGAACCCCATTGCAGGACTTGTATGGTACCGTCGTTGCGCTGGGTGGCATCGAAGCACCGGACGTTAACCGGGACTATTCTCGCCGCTTCTCGCTCTTGCATGCCAGCCTCGACACCTTGGGCATCCTTACAACCCACTCCAAGCAACTCACTCAACATGCAACACTGCACCTTGTTACCCCTGCCCATGAGTGGGCGATGCGTGATCTGGTTTTATATTGCCTTCGAAAGAGGAAGGAACGGCCGAAAACGGGGATTTCCTTGGCCAACTTGTTGTTTCCCATGCCCAAAGTCTAAATCATGATGCATTCCAAGAACCTCGCTTCATTTCAGCAACATTGCACGTGTGGGATCTCAAAAAGCCGCTTCCATTCTCAAGTTGCCTACCAATCTTATGTCGTAGCCATTTCCGGGCACTTTCGGTCCAGAACAGTGTTCCCTTCCACCTAGGATGCCTGGAAAACAGCAGAGATGAGAATGTGGGCCCACACAAAATGCTTGAACCCCATTGCAGGACTTGTATGGTGCCGTCGTTGCGCTGGGTGGCGTCGAAGCACCGGACGTTAACCGGGACTATTCTCGCCGCTTCTCGCTCTTGCATGCCAGCCTCGACACCTGGGGCATCCTTACAACCCACTCCAAGCAACTCACTCAACATGCAACACTGCACCTTGTTACCCCTGCCCATGAGTGGGCGATGCGTGATCTGGTTTTATATTGCCTTCGAAAGCGGAAGGAACGCCGAAAACGGGGATTTCCTTGGCCAACTTGTTGTTTCCCATGCCCAAAGTCGAAATCATGATGCATTCCAAGAACCTCGCTTCATTTCAGCAACATTGCACGTGTGGGATCTCAAAAAGCCGCTTCCATTCTCAAGTTGCCTACCAATCTTATGTCGTAGCCGTTTCCGGGCACTTTCGGTCCAGAACAGTGTTCCCTTCCACCTAAGATGCCTGAAAAACAGCAGAGATGAGAATGTAAGCCATTTTTGTCTTCAATTTTAGTCTTCAATTTTAACCATTTTTGTGCAAAAAATATGGAAAAACAACTATACAAAAAGAAACCCTAGATTCACGCGTGCACATTGCGTCAGAGGGAGAGCAAAAGGGAAACTCCATAAATACACGGTTTGACGCATATCCACTTCCTTCCTTCCTCCGTCTCTGCATCAACTTTTCCCCGAAAAAACGCATCCTCCCCTCCACTTCCACCGCAAAACCCTAGACGGTTCCCCTGCCCTTCCCATCCGCCATGAAGAGATCACGCGAAAGCTTCGACGCCGAGGAAGGTAATGAGGTGGCGTCCGTCGTCGGCGAGCCATCTTCTGCTGTCGTCCCAGCCGCGGCCAGCTCTGGTACAGTGGCTGCTGCTTCGGGCGAAGATGGCCCATCCCACGCCGCCGTGCCATCTGACCTCGAGGTTGCGTACAAGGAGATTGACGAAAGCTACGACCAATCAGCTGAATACGCCATGTGGGGGGCCATCTCCGCTAAGCTGACCAACGCTCCGAACGCCGCGCCGACTGAGGTAGTAGATCTATTTTTAGTGAACTTGCCATGTATTTTTTATAATGCCCTTGTATTCACAGACTGGTAGTAGATCGATTTTGCTTTGCACTATGTGGTTGTTCATGTTTGCCACTTATTTTGGTTGTGAGTTGTGACTTCTGTGAGTGTTGAGAGAACTAAGATAGAAACCTCTATGTGTGTGCCTAGGAAATTTATTTTGTTCTATGGTGGATTGGAGCACAACCTGATGGTACCGTGTGTGTGCCTAGGAAATTTATTTTGTTCTATGGTGGATTGGAGCACAACCTGATGGTACCGTGTGTGTGCCTAGGAAATTTATTTTGTTCTATGGTGGATTTGAGCACAACCTGATGGTATTGCATGCACGTGTGTGCCTAGGAAATTTCTTTTATTTTTTGATGGATTGGAGCACAACCTGGTATATATGCACGTGTGTGCCTAGGCAATTTTATTTCTCACCTGTTATTTACATTAGTTCAAATGCCATTGTATATCTCATCATGTAATAATTACAACTGCAACTTCATATGTAATGTTCAAATAATTGTACAGTGTTTTATCATCCTAGATTCTCCTATTTATGATGTTACAACCTATTTTGGGTTGCAATAATCTTCACATTATTTCAACTTCAATTTCATATCTCATTTTCTAATAATTGTACACTCTGTACTATGTTTTAATAAAATTCAATTAATATAGCTTGGGTAATTTGATGCGCAAGATTTTAGTTACTCCCTCCGATCCATATTAATGGTCGCTAAATCGGATGTATCTAGACATATTTTAGTGCTAGATACATCCGATTTAGCGACTATTAGTATGGATCGGAGGGAGTATCTGTTTTTGTTATGAAATACTGGGGCATATTACTCTATGGTTGCATGGCACATTGACATCAATGAGCACCATTCTATGTGGTAGAATCGAAAAAAATTCCTCATTGCAAGAGTTAGCGGTCTAGCATACATAGAAATTGTATTTTTGATAGTGGCCTTGTATTCAAATAAAGAGAGAGTAGATCGATTTTGCTTTCAAATATTATTCTGTTATTTCTCAACTGTTATTTACATTAGTTCAAATGCCATTTTATATCTCATCATGTAATAATTACAACTGCAACTTCATATCTAATGTTGAAATAATTGTATAGTGTGTTATCATCCTAGATTCTCCTATTTATGGTGTTACAACCTTTTTTTGGGTTGCAGTAATCTTCACATTATTTCAACTTCAATTTCATATCTCATTTTGTAATAATTGTACACTCTGTACTTTGTTTAATTAAAATTCAATGAATATAGCTTGGGTAATTTGATCCGCAAGATTTTAATTATCTGTTTTTGTTATGAAATACTGGGGCATATTACTCTATGGTTGCATGACACATTGACATCAATTAGCACCATTCTATGTGGTAGAATCGAAATAAATTCCTCTTTGGAAGAGATAGCGGTCTTGCATACA
The DNA here is from genome assembly GCA_028641055.1 of Alopecurus myosuroides. Taxonomy (NCBI): domain Eukaryota; kingdom Viridiplantae; phylum Streptophyta; class Magnoliopsida; order Poales; family Poaceae; genus Alopecurus; species Alopecurus myosuroides. The sequence goes on along the minus strand of CM054057.1, from coordinate 48,551,852 downwards.
TAGAAATTTTATTTTTGATAGTGGTCTTTTATTCAAAGAAAGAGGGAGTAGATCGATTTTGCTTTTTAATTTTATTGTTTTATTTCTCAAGTGTTATTTACATTAGATCGAATGCCATTTTATATCTCATCATGTAATAATTACAACTGCAACTTCATATCTAATGTTGAAATAATTGTGTAGCGTGTTATCATCCTAGATTCTCCTATTTATGGTGTTACAACCTTTTTTGGGTTAATCTTCAAATTATTTCATCTGCAATTTCATATCTCATTTTGTAATAATTTTACACAGTAGCTTTTAGGTTAATTAAACGTGCATGCCTACATGGATTCTAATTATCATATTTGGTTATGATATACTAGGTTTAGTATAGGTTGTACATTTCATATCCATTTGAATTCTTCGGCAATAAATGATATAAAAGTTAAAAACGAATGAGCAACTTCAGTTTTCAGTTAACATATTGGCTTATTGCATTTTAGGAGCCGAGAGTTGAAGAAGAGTCATCTGATGGCGGACTGGCCTTGTCAGATGGTCATGGTTCTGGGGGTGGAAGCTCTGGAGAAGATGATGAAGATGTTGAAGAAGTACCTCCAACATCACCAAATGTTGATGAAAAATCAGCTTGCAACGTCCATGTCTCCAATCTGGTGATACTTCAGCTAAAGGAGGAAAGGGGGTGCACACCGACTTTGTTCTTCAAGCTGTGGTAAAGCCGAACCAGCGACCATCGTCTTTCATGGTTTCGCGTGTACTCCTTAGCAAGTTGGGTACTACCAACTGGCGCATTGTCCAGTCTCACGAAGAGGGAGACTCCGCGTATCTTTACATCAAGATGTGTAGACAGGATGTGCTAAGGTGTCACGGGAAGAGGTACGAGTGGGAGGGAGAACAAGTCACCTTCCGTAAGGTGAATAGAATCATTCCACTCATACCTGATCCCATGGAAGCTGGCCCAGTTCACAAGATCTTTTAAGTTGTGCCTGTGAAGACAATGTTTCTTTTGTTTAAACTATGTGTTGCTTTCCGTACTCCTGCATGATGCACTATGTGAAACATTATGTCCTTTTTATGTTATCGTTTAGCAGAGCTTATTATTATTGTTAAAGAGTTGTTTCTTTTTTGGAGGGCACGCAATTGGCACCTGATTTTTATAGGAGATAGTGGTTTGAGTACATGAACTTGACAGTTCGTTGCGAGCAACACTATCACTTACACCACTCCACACCGGCTAGTCCGAGAACTGCCCCACAGACTCAAAAACCAAACACAAGAGAAGGCCTTTCCTAAACAAAGATCAGAGCCGCGTCGCCACAGATGCTGGTGCCTCTTAGGAATAACAAACTACATCTTGACATCCCTAGTCGTCGAACCACCCAAAGGAGAATGGCGGCTGGACTAGTTCTTCCTCGAGGAGGGAACTACTCGAACACCACCAGTGAGGGAGAGTTGTCATTGAGTTCAAACCGGACTTCACGTAGCATAATTTGCACTACTAGTTCGATCTAGCACTTGCAATATGAACAAAAGTACCAAGATAAATCCATAGCTCAAAAGTAGCATATATACTACTCGAATAACTTTACATATACTCTAATTACAAAGAACAAAAGTAGCATATATACTACGCCGCAGCAGGTGATCTAGTGCCAAGTGTGGGTCGCACTCGCCCTCCTCGATCTGCCTCCCTCTTTGGCCTTCTTGGCGTCACTCATGGGTTTGAGCTTACGGTACAACTCTAGGGAGAGGAACCCATCAATTGCAGCATAGGTGATGTGTTCCATGTCTAGCATTTGGTTGTCCCAGTAGCTGTGCCACATGTAATCCTTCTTCTTCATGTCTTTGTAGCAGGGATCAATAAATTTTGCTGCCATGGTAGCCATTCCAACTTTCTTTTGTTTGAACACATGAAAGTATAAATCTTGGATATCCTCATAGATTTCTTCTGGAATAGAAAAATTCCAGGTTCTCGCAAACATTTTCTTGTCGTTGTTGGTGTCAACACTTGCAAATTTGACGCCACCAAAACGAAAAAGATCAGCCAGCGTCGCAGATTGCCACCAGTCACCACTGAAGTACACAAGTAACAAGAGTTTAGAGAAGTACTACTCCATCCGATCCGAAAAAAAAGTGCGTGAGAAAACTGTTACGCATGCACGTCTGGATGAGTACTAGTTGCAGAAAATCTAGATGAGTACTAGTTGCCGAAAAAAAGAGGAAAAAAAGTAGTAGTAAACCAATCACAAGAACCAGGAATAACCAAATAGCAATCACAAGAACATGGCGGCGCAGCAGATGAGTACTAGTTGCAGAAAACAAGATGAAAAATGACTTTAACCTGGAGTGATGGTACACCAGGACGTGGCGGCGGAATGCAAGCTGAAGGACGGCGACCTTCTTCTCGATATCAACCTTGTGGGATGTGTACTCGAAATCGAGCCCCATGAATCTTTCTTCTCCTTCATCAATCCAATGCTCGTACATGTCTACGACATGCTGCACCTCGGCAGGGTCGTTGGTGTACATGACGTCGATGCTTTCCTCGCCATGGATGGGGACCTGAAGCGTGCGGCAGAAATACTTCTGTTCATCCATTCTTGAAAGAAGAAGAGAGGGGAGCGGATGGAAGAAGAAGAAGAGAGTGTAGTGCAGCGGTTGGAAGAAGATGCAGTGGAGAATACGAGTGGAAGTACAGGGGAGTATTAATATTAATTGTGGAAGGAGCAGAGTCGAAGTGATTGACGTGTGAAATCGATAGAAATTTTTTGGGAAACACCTGTGCCGTGTGTGTACATACACAGAAGGTTGTAAAAATTGTCTCACTTGTTTGTGGGCCTAAACTAATAAGCCTTTTTTTAGTTGACTAAACGTACACAATGGGCAGCGCGGGCGACGATTTGTCCCATCAAACGTCTACGGCCTGACCTAAGGCAGCGTGCGTTATCATTATCACGAAGAACCGCCTCTCGTTCACACGCCTCCTCCCTCTCCACGTGTTCGCCGCCGCCTGCCCTTCCGCATAACTTTGACCTAGAATTAGTCTACCGGCCGGCGCACCCTCCACTACGATCATGAAGCCAACCAAAGACGTGCCAACTTGATCTTACGCATCTTTTTGCATCTTTGATCGTGATTATCACACCAGATCTGATCGTTTTTGTTTGTTTTTTCTCGCAGTGTCCAGTTTGTTTTGACAAACTAGGGATGTGTGGTAGTGATGACATGACGACTGATTATTTCGTCATAACCCTTGTAGAGGGATTTGAGAAGAAGACGGTAAGGATTCTAATCTACTCATGTACAAATTGGATTTGGATTTTTCGTGATTATTCAGATGTAATGTACGTAGCATATCTACCGGTCCTAGCTAGTACTCATTGTGTCATGTGTTAATCATTGATTTAATATACGTAGCTGATCAAGCTAGCAAATTTTTTGGGACTGTGATCTCTAGTAGCATTGGACGTGTTTTTTTTTATGAACTACCTACATGCAATTTCAATACTTGAAGGGTACCATTCTGAAACTATGAGTGCATGTTCAGTTATTTGCAGTACAGGACTATTGCTTCAATGTCCAATTATAGGAAAAAGTACAAATAGCTACTCTTGTAGGATATATCTACTTTTAGTAAGTCCAATTTACTACTGACTCATAATTTAATAAAATACATGCTCTTATTTAGGTGATCCCGTGCTACATCAGACAATATTTCTTAAGAATGCATGCTGTTTTCCCCATGGAGGACAGAAATTTTCAAGACACACTTATTACGAAGGAAGGCTTCTCGTTTATTGTCGATCTTAGCAACATCGACGGGATAACCTTTCTGAAGGGAAATTACCGGAAAGAACTTAGTAGGGTCTACAAACTTGAAGTTGGTATGGAGCTTGTTTTCAAGACCGACACACAAAGAGGCCAAACTGAGGTCATAACCGGAAATGACCCAATCATCCATCCGTGTAAGTTCTTACTTAATACAAAATAATTATGTTGTGCACATAAACATTAATATATTACTTGGTTGCGGCATGTGTAATCCACTAATTTCAGGCGTATTACATTTTTACAGCATACTACCACATGTCCCCTGAGAGGCGTCACATTGTTGACTCACTCTCCAGCACTGATGGGACCATGATTAACTGGAGGATGATGGAGACGGTGATCGACGCTGTTGAAAACTTGGATTACACTGTTCTATTCCACAGAGCTGGAGAGTATGAGGAAGCAGAATTGGTTGTCGGGGTGCTGCATACTCTGAATTGGACAAACAGCGAGAACTTCAATAAACACGTGGTAAATCTTTAAGAACACATCTTCTCTTATGCGCAAAGTAATACGTGTATACTTGTTCTATTTAATTTCCTTTCTTTTAACATGATTATTTTCCGATAGCTTTTTTCTTGACTTCTAGTCTTTGCATGCAACAGAAAATCCCAAGCCGTCTGATTCCTGCACATATGGCAAGAAATGGTACAATCACTATTGTTTGCTACCCGAGAACTGAGGTGACATCGACATATTCAATTTCTGATCTTGATGGTCGCTTGTGCGTCAGCGGGTGGAAAGAGTTCATGGCGAAGGAAAGTCATCTCAAAAAGGGTGACAAGATGCTGTTATTGCTATACCAGTGCGCTGAAGGGCTCTACTTGTTTGCTACCCATGTCCCTGAAGTTGGTCTGTAATAGGAATGCAGTGATATTGATGGTTTCTGTGTGCAACTATATGCATGCAGCCCCGTTGCTACAATATAAAAACCGTGTTAAGACTCTATATTAGATTGTTGAATTCTCACACAATTTAAATGTTATGTTCTTTTAGTTTTACTACTTTCATGATGTCATTTTGATTTTTATGCTGAGCTTTACCATTTTTGCTTTACCATATGACTCATAAAAATGTAAATAAGGGTGCAAACCACACATGCTCAATGGAAAAAATATCCAGTGATACTAGCCCCTTGTTCTCCCATGCTACCATTTTAAAAAATCAACTATAGATGTTTCATAAAATTCCGGAAAAAATTATTAATGTTCCCAAAGAATTTGTGTACATAATGTAAAAAATAACCTGGTCCAAATTCGACCTACACATTGAGAAACAAAAAGTACAAATCAGCAAATATGCACTATATATTCACATTTGGATTTGTCTTTTTGGTTAGTCAATATTACTTTCGTATCTGGACATAAAATTATTACACATTGTTGTAACTCTACTCGTGATTTTTCCTAGATTTTTTTGAATCACCAAAACTTCATTTATTCGAAACGGTACCGTGGTAGCATGCAAGAGGGCTAGTATCACGGGATATTCTCCCCATGCTCTGGCGAAATAGGCTGAACCACCGGTATATTAATATAGCAACCACCCGGTGCAACAGTTTTGATACAACGCCGGCTGAGGCGACAACCAATAAACGCAAAAGAAGAAAAGAAAAGGAGACGCAAGTGGATCGACGAAACGACCACTGCGCCCACCTACAAACTACAACCAAGCTGCTAGCACCGGGACGTCAAATACCAATAAACACCTTCAACATGGATAGTCGCGCTTCTAGGGTTTCCCCCGGCACATCGGGGCGGCGGATGCAGGGTAGACGCGATGCCCTTCATGAAGGGAGGATGCCACCCGATGGCGACACCGCTCTAATATCGGCACTCCGACAAGGATTTCTCCCAAACACACCCTCACCACCATCCTTGACGATCCGTCGCCTAGGTGCCTCGCAACGACCGGACGAACCGACCACCAGCATGCGACACCACGGTGCGACAACATTTAACCAGGATGAGGGAATCAAATGTGTTGGGCACGGTTTATCATTGGCTTCATCATTAAGGACCAATTTACGAAAGATCAAATGTGGAGGCACGTTCACATGATGAAAATTTTGAGGAAAACCGTTTATACTCTAATTTAATCGATTGCTACACGCACACCAACTGCTACACACACACGAACTCGAGTCCTCTCCCTCTCCACCCCCCGATTCCCCACCGCCGCCACGGCTAGCCCTCTCCGCCCCCAGATCCCCCACCGACACCCGGCGGAACGACGCCGCGACAAACGCCGCCGCAACCGCCACCGTCGTCCTCGCGCCGTCCAGCCGTCGCGCCGCAGGTAAGTTTCCCCGGCCGCCGTACCTTTCATTGTTAGGTTTAGATGTAGATTGAGTTATATGTTACTCTTTGATTCATAGGAATGCCATAGGAATTTTGTAGGATTATATCCTATAGGAATTTTTCCTATATTGCTTGTTTGATTCACAGGATCATATCCTATAGGAAATATTCCCGTAGAAATCTTGTAGTACAAATCCTATAGGAAAAGAACATTAGGTCCAACCTCATGGAAAAATTCCTTCACACAATCAAAGGAAAATGCTCTTCTCATAGGAATCATTTGGCCATACCATACCAATCCTACAAGTTTCCTATCCCTACACTTTTCCTATCATATGAATCAAAGGAGCCCTATTATTGTGATTTTAGATGTAGATCGACTTAGGAATTAGATTTTCATTGTTAGATTTAAGTTTATTCAGCCACCAAAATTAGATGTACATTGTTAGATTTAAGTTGGTTTTTGAATGGTAAATGGTTAGATGTGTATCTGAATTCAGTGTATGGAACGCACCACCGCAGGCAATGGATGTATGTGAACAGTGTGGCTACAAGGAGTGCATGAACAAGAAATTTACCATTGTTCTAACAGAGGGGTTTGAAAACAGATTGGTATATACTTTAGGTCAATCTACTTTTTGAAAACTGACAATAAATTTGTACTAAAAATGTGTACTTCTTTTTTTTTTACAGATCATACCTTGCAGATTCAGGCGTGACTTTTTGGAGCATATTCAAGTTGCAATTTGGGACCACCCTAGAACTCTCGAGGTGAACTTGGTGAGCTGGAGAGTGCCAGAGCACCAGCACAAAGTTGTAGTCACACATGAGGATGGAAAAACATACTTCAGTGGTCGGCAATGGGGCCAGCTTGTGGAACGCTACGAGATGGATCCAACAGGGAGATTGACATTCTATCTCGATGAAGGTGATGTGTCCACCTACTTCCTCTACGATCGACCTGACGATGCTGAAGACACCGAAGATGATGTTCCCATAGCTCCCTACTGAGGATACACATGTTGTCATTATTCAGTCAGATGATGAGTAGGTATCGTGGTTGTAGCTGAGAGTTCTAGCTTTATGCGAACTTTTAGATTACATGTTAATGTTGAGTACTATCTGGTTGAATCTTTGAATGTTTATGCGGTTTTTTTTAATGCTTGTTATGTTATCTCATAATTGAATACCATTTGTGCGCTTCTAGTCAATATTACATACCCTTTTTATTTACCGATTTCTATAGGATAGTGATATGGACTATGACATCAACGCCAATGATCATGTAGTATAACCTGTGTCGATTTCAGAAACACGCCAGTGGACACCTAGATAGCAGGGGTGTACGAGTTTCATGCCAGAACTGAAGAAAAACCACACCAATAACAGGGCTTTTCCGACTAGTGTTGAATATTAACACAACAATGCATTTCGAAATGAATTAATTTAATCATAAAATGAAACTAGTAAAACTTAATAGAGCATTTATAATACTTGAACGTTATTGCCAAGGGAAAAACATATTGTTCACAAGGCAAATGGGCTGTGAAGACAAATTGTACAATTAATAGGCCCATACTCCGGTTGGGCCATTGGGCGAGCGAAAGGGCTACGTTTGTCCGCCCGGTCTCCTCCAAACTGCCCTGCCCCCGCACGACAACGCCGCTCTATCCGTTCTCAGGCGACTTCGCCGCCGTATCGGCCCTGCGCGACCGATCAATCCGCCACTATTACCTCGCCGCCATCCGAACTCGATTAGCGTAAACTATTGAACTGCCGCCAACGCTGCCCCGCCGACTTGTACTCAACCGCTGCTTCCGCCGCTCGTCAGACGCAATTACAAGGTTTGTACCAATACTGATGAAATCCTTGGTTTCCATCCTGCCGGTTCGATGAAGTTAATGGCGATTGCAATTGCTGTCAGGTAGACTAGCTGCTTGTGTTCACATATGCGTGTCTGTTTTATCAGTTTCAGTTGTAAGTGTTAGTTTAATATTCATATTAATGTCAGGAATTCAGGTACGAACTAGGTTTTATATTTTCATATCCATGTCAGTTTCAGGTGTAAGTGTTAGTTTCAATCTAACGCTGTGTTGTGAAGTAATGTCTAATGTAATCCCCTGCAATTCTTACTTACTTGAAAGACCAGTATGCCTGTCTCTCTGATGTATTTGTTGTTTCCAAATACTTTTGTGTGAACTAATGCTGCTCCTTCTTTTTTACAAGACCGGCTAAACGGAGATAACGCAAAATGTCACAAGACAAGAGCTGGATGGAGAAGGATAGAGATTCTGTGGAGTGGCAAAGTGGCATCGAGAGTTTCTTGGAACTTAGTTTTGATGGTGCTGAACCAGACGCAAGAAACTTTTGCCCGTGTACGAAATGTCTGAATAATGCTCAGAAAACTAAAAAGGAGATCCATATGCACTTGCTTAAGAATGGGATGGATCCGTCCTACAAAAAATGGGTATTCCATGGTGAACCCGAGGAGGACAACATGTCTGAAGATTCTGATGATGAAGACGATGCAGGTGGTGGTGAAGGGATATGTGACATGCTCGATACTCTGATAAGGGCCACAAAAGTGGGAAGTAATGCAGGAGACACGAGCGGTGATGGAATGAAACAGGAGCCAAATGCATCTGCAAAGGCGTTCTACAAACTATTGGAAGAGGGAAAAACATCGTTGTACCCAGGTTGTGAGGAGGTCACTAAGATATCTTTCATTGTGAAGCTTTACCAAATCAAGTGCGTGTCTGGGATGACCAACAGAGCATGTGACTTAATGCTGCGGATGTTCACGGAGGTGCTGCCAAAGGGTCACTGCATTCGTACTAATCTCGCACAAGTAAGGAAGGTCATTCGAGAGTTTGGACTGGATTACAAGAAGATACACGCGTGCTATAATGATTGTGTGCTATTCCGTAATGAGCATGCTGATGCCCAAGAATGCCCTGTCTGTCATACGTCTCGATGGAAATCAAGTCCAACCGTAGACAAAGCTGATTCATCGATCCGTAAATCAAAGAAGCAAGTGCCACATAAAGTTCTATGGTATTTCCCACTCATTCAAAGACTGCAAAGGCTGTACATGACAGAAGATATGTCAACTGATATGAAATGGCATAAGGAGAAACGTAAAGATGATGGCATAATGAGGCATCCTGCAGATTCGAAGGCCTGGAAAAGCCTTGATGAAAGATATAGTCAGAAAGAATTCGCAAAAGATGCTCGCAGTGTTTGGCTTGGCCTTGCTTCAGATGGATTCAACCCCTTTGGTCTCATGAGTATATCACACACTACATGGCCTGTCATTCTGATCCCATATAACTTGCCACCATGGATGTGTATGAAACAAGAGAACAGGATAATGTCAATGATTATTCCAGGACCAAAGTCAGCAGGAAATAACATTGATGTGTACTTACAGCCTTTGATTGATGAACTGTTAGTTCTATGGGAGGATGGTGTTGAAGCATATGATGCTGCAACTAAACAAAATTTCAAGTTGTATGCATGCGTGTTGTGGACCATCAATGACTACCCGGCTTACGCAATGCTGAGTGGTTGGAGCACAAAAGGCAAGCTAGCATGCCCTTACTGCCACAAGCATACAGACTTTTTATGGCTCCGGTATGGTAGAAAGCATTGCTACATGGGACACCGACGTTTTCTACGGAAACAACACAAATGGCGTCGAAACAAGGTTATGTTCAACAACAAGCCAGACCATAGAGACGCCCCGGTGCCAATTACAGGCAATGAAGTTCTAAAGGAGCTTGATAGCATTCAGCATGAACCATTTGGGCGGTCAAATAAGAGAAAGCGACCGGAAACTAATCCCTGGCACAATTGGCGGAAGAAAAGTGTGTTCTTCCAGCTCCCGTATTGGCAGCACTTGCTCGTGAGGCACAATTTGGATGTTATGCACATCGAGAAGAACATTTGTGACAGCATTCTGGGTACTTTGCTTGAGATGGATGGGAAAACAAAGGATGGTACGAAGGCTCGCCTAGATTTGGAGTTTTTGAAAATTAGGGAGGATCAGCACGCAAAGCCCGCCGGTAAGGATAAGTACAAACTTAAGAAAGGCGTGTATGCTTTAAAAAAGGAAGAGAAGATAATGCTGCTCAGGTTTCTGCAGAGCATACGGATGCCTGATGGCTATGCTTCACACATTAAGCGATGTGTGGTCCTCGAGCAGTGCAAGTTTAGTGGACTCAAAACTCACGACTGCCATGTTATATTACAGAAACTTCTTCCTATTGCGTTGCGCAAGCTTCTGCCAGAGAATGTCCTTACCCCATTGCTTCAGCTCAGTAAATTCTTTTCCGATTTATGCTCGAAGGAGTTAAGGGATGAGGATCTGTTGAATTTGGACGAAAAAATTGCAGTAATTCTATGTCAGCTAGAGATGATATATCCACCAGCTTTCTTTGATATTATGATGCATCTCCCAATTCATCTAGCTCGAGAAGCATGGTTGGCAGGGCCTGTACAGTATAGATGGATGTATCCGGTTGAGAGATACCTGCGTACATTGAAGGGATATGTACGTAACAAGGCTCATCCAGAAGGTTCAATTGCAGAGGGGTACATACTTGAAGAGTGCATGACGTTCTGCAGTCGATTCGTTAAAGGCTCGCCTACAAAAATAAGTCAGTCCGAACGCCATGCAGATGGAGCTACAGATGAGGCACTAACAGGGATTAGCATAATGAGTGCAGTTGATTACTCCAAGAAAGGTTTTGCCCGTGAATCACTGTCTTTGGAAGCTCTTAATCAAATGAGGCACTACATAATAACAAACTGCGAGGAAACCGAGCCATATATTCAGTAAGGAAACTTATGTATTTGTTTTATATCATGATATGCATTAACACTTTGGTTATGAAGTAACCATATATCATTTCTTTTTGAAGGGAACATATTGACGAGCTCAAAAAGAACAATTGTCCTAATCCTAAAAAGAAACACAAGGAAGATTTTGTTGGCTGGTTCGAAAGACGGGTAAGTTACTTTAGCATTTTCATAAATGTTTCTCGTAATAAAAAAACAATGGTGTATAGTACACTCACACATATTCTATTCCATGAAACAGATCACACAACTCCATAAAGATGGGAAGGTCAACAGTCTGTTGTATACACTAGCTAAAGGGCCTGATCAAATTGCTCGTGTGTTTAACCGTACAGTACTGAATGGATATTACTTTCGTAATACCGAAATAGAGCTTGACTTGAGTACCCAAAATAGTGGCGTCGTAGTCAACGCGCAAGGAAGCACCAGCAGTACTGATTATTATGGGGTGATAAAGAAAATCATATTTCTTGACTTTCCTCCTGATAAGGAGGTTGTTCTATTGCAGTGCGACTGGTTCGACGTGCCTCCTGCCAATAGAAATCATAGTAAGGGGTATAGGAGGGACAAGTATGGAATTATTGACCTCGACACTAGTGTACACCGATTCACGGAAGACCCTTACATTCTAGGCATCCAAGCTGCACAGGTTTTCTATGTGAGAGATGTGAAGAGCCCTAATTGGGCAAGTGCTATAAAAATGAATCCACACAATTTGTTTGCTCCTTCGGTTTTAAATGGTGCAGACCTAGATGATCTTGCAGAAGGAGATGAACGTGGTGATGCAGATGTACAGGATGTCGTCGATGCAGGAATTACAGTTCCAGAATTTACTTTTCCTGACGTTATTACTACTTGGTGCAGAACTGATGATGAAGGAACCAACGTTGATGTTTCAGTCATAAATAATTTAAGACCTGCTGATTTTGACGAAGACCAAGTCGAATATGATGCTGATACTGATGATGATGAGGCTTACATAAATGATGGTCATGTTGCTCCTTTGGTAGAAGATGAATTGGATGATGACCATGGATTCTTTGTGTAGGCTGTCTCTGCACTGTTTGCCTTAAAGGTTTTGCCATGAACATGCATGGATGAAAGATCGTGTAATAACATAATTTTTGTTTAAAGATTCCAAAGTTCCAGTGTTTAGAAATTTTGAATTTCCATGATAAATGTACTAGTGAAATTGCGTCTTATATGAGTTCTTGATTGATTATTAAGTACTGTCACTAGTTGCAACATTAGTAAAATGCTAAGTGCTGCAGAAATTCAGTTGCAAACAATATTAAAAAAAATAATGTGCTCACCAAACTGAGATACTGGACCAAAAATGAAGTGTAGTCCTAAGAAAATTGCAACAGTGATCTAGGGCACGGCCCATGAGGCCCGTTAAGCTAGTCTATGAATGGTCGTTGCAAAATAACTTGTTCATTTTCGCAACAGTACGGTGATTGTTGCTTTACCGTTAACCTATTACCATACGACCCAAATTGTCGCAGTAAACAATAGGTATTGCCGCAGGGTAAATTTGAGGCGAAAAACATATGGTATTGCCACACGAAAAATTTGGTTGCAATAGTTAGCTTTTTTTTTTTGCAACAATATTTGTAACTACCGCAACACAAATAAAGATGTTGCAATAAATGACTAAATATCACCACGAATGCTTATTTCGTTGGAATACCATGTCTCTAAGGCAACAAAAGGAGTGCCTCGCGCAACGAAAATACTCTGTCGCAAAAACGCGGCTGTATTCCAACAGCAGTACAAATCGTGGCAATAGGAGGCCTCTACCGCAACAAAACGACAATTTATCGCCACCAAAATGAGTCGTGGAAATACGAGTGCCCTATCACCACAACCTGAGAGGTCGTGGTAATTTGTGATTATATCGCAACGAAAAAAAAACGTAGCTACAGATTTCGTTGCAAGAGACCGATTCTCTTGTAGTGTCTCCCTCTGCAACCTTTGCCACATCATACTGCCATGCCGGCAACCCTGCGCGAACCAGGTAATGGCTTGGCCTTCATTCACACCTTCACAGGTGTTACGCAATGTGCTCCACCGAGTAAGATACTCGCGATCTGTCTCGTCTTCTCGCTGCCTGCAGGCGGACAACTGCTGCGGCCTATTCGGCCTCTTGTAGGTGCTGGTGAAGTTGCTGATGAAGGCCTCCGAGAAGTCCAGCCAACAATTGATGCTGTTCTTGGGCAGGTTGTTGAGCCAAGTGCGAGCTGGACCCTCTAGCATCTGTGGGACGTATCGCACCGCCCATCTTCGGTTGTCGTTCGCAATATGAACTGCGGTGACATAGTTATTGAGCCAATCTTCCGGCTTGGTGCTGCCATTGTAGCTCTTGGTGCCCCTCGCGAGCTGGAAGTTCTTCACGGACGGCTCGTTCATGATGCGCGGGCCAAAGAACTCGGGGCCAGGAGGACCCGTGTTCTCCAGCCGCGCCGACAAGCTGATTCGGTCCAACTGGTGCCTTGCATCTCCAGGTGCCAACACGCGCTCGCCCACACGATCCAGAATGTCGTAGCCTACCATCTCCATGGCCGAGTAGCCGTCATCATATCTGTCCACCTGCACAGCTGCAGGCTGCTCCACCGGGTTGGCGACTGGCGCCACTGCGCGCGGCTGCTGCTTCTGCCGAGTAGGCTGAGCGACGGGATGCTGAGAAGGACCTGGGCGCTCTCCATCTCGGGCCTGGCTTTGAGCTTTATGGGCTTGGAAGCCTGCTCCTGCAGCGTTGTGTTTCTGACCGGGTTGTCGCGGCACAACGAGCTGTTTCGCGGCGACAACCGGGTCGTACACCTGCATTTGCCTGTCTCTGCCAGAATGCCCGCCACGGCTCCTCTCGCGGCTGGGATGCGGAGATGAGGTCTGATCGTTAGATCTAGCCGCGTGCGAGTGCACCACCTAAGAAGCTCCAGCACCCGGGTTGGCTTTTCGGAACTCCTCATTCTGCCTAGCCGCCTCTAGCACCAACTCGTTCAGCCTCTCCTGCTGCCTAACGCGCGCGTCGCCGTCGAGATGAGGCAACTCGGCGGCTACGGCCTCAGCAGCTCTAAGTGTTTTGGCGGGTGTGTTGTATCTAGGCCTAGTGGAGGTGTTTGCAGTGGAGGACTGAGTGGGAACCTCTACAACCGTTGCCATCTCGGCACCTAGGTTGCGACGTGTAGCACCTACTCTGCTAGCTCTCCTAGTGACTGGTGTGAAACCGTGAGCCTTGTTGTACTCAAGCTGATCTAAGCTAAGCTCTAGCCTGATCTTATCCAACTCCGCCTGCTCAGCGAGCAGCTCCTGGCGCTGCCGGTCGAGCTGCTCCTTCATGGTCAAGAGCTCGAGGTCGGTGGGAGGCGACATGCCAGTCCGCCCAGCTGACGCAGGGATAGTCGGAGTAGTGGAGAGCGGAAGGTTGCACTCCTTCTCGTAGGGCCTGTGGGTCCTGCCACCAGCGCTCGAGCCAGCAAGATGCTCAACGACGACCGCAGCGCCAGCAACACCTTTGTCGGTGTTTGCAGCCAAGCCGGTCACCATCACCTCGACGCTGTTCGCAGAAAAGCGTGTAGGCCTACCGCAAGCAGCGATCATAGCAGGAGGGTCCTCTGCAACCAACACCTCCTCCGGGAACTTGTTGACGACGGCGGTGGCGACGTAGACGAGGTGCGAGCCGAAGGAGATCACCGTGCTGCCCTCCGGCATGGCTCTGCCGCCGAAGTCGCCTGCGTTGTCGATGACGAAGTCGAAGGAGCCGAATCTGTGGACAAGGCGACAGACTACACGCTCCCCCGAAGAAGATCCCGTCCGAACGGTAACTCCAGCCAGCGCCGCTGGTTGCCCCACGGTGGGCGCCAACTGTCGTGGTGGTGTCAAGACAGATGCCATAGGATGGCTAAAGATGTGGGGACGATGGACCCTGGAGGTGCTCGGGGAGGGATCACGCGACGAGTAGCCGCGTGTGAGGTAAAGATCAAACACTGCAAACAACACGATCTACTCAGGTTCAGGGCCCTCGTGAGGAGGTAAAACCCCTACTCCTGCCTTTCTCTCTGTATTTTGATGTCTCACCGAGTAGCCACAGTATAATGGTTCTTGCTACCGAGTAGCCACTCTTCACTCTACGGGATGAACTAGGTCAAGAATCTAGGTCCGCAACGTGCGATCCCTCGCGCAGAAGGCGGCGGGGCACCTTATATACTCGGTGCCCAGCCGGATACGTCCAAATACAAAAAGATGTCGACATTGTGTGCACACCGTCCTTCTTCCGAGCTCCTGCTGACAGCTTTGGTTCCTAATCTTGTCCTGTCCGGAAAGTCGTTGGGCAAAACCAAGTGAGCAGTCTGGTATCACTGCGCGGAACACAGAGTAGGCCCCCCCTATCCTGCGACGGCCTGCTGACACACTGTCGCTGTCAGGCACGCCGGCCCCAGATGAACAGTGCTGTGAACAGTGCCAAGTACGGACCCGGGATACGCGGGATCCGGTGTCAGAACGGCTCCTTTGACTTCTGGCCCGAGTAGGTTCCCGCCATTTCTACTCGGACCAGCTCTTCTACTCGAATAAACATAACTTCCTTGATTCATCCTTCTGATCATCTTTTGTGTAAGACCGAGTAGCAGTCAAACGGGTAGCGAGTACCGGGTAGGCGGCTACTCGACCAAACTTCTCTTCTGACCTTGCTTTTACCACTTGCCTTTACCCTACTCGGGGGTAACCCCCCGACACTCATCTATAGATATCATGTTTTAGTCAGTTCTTTGTATATCCATGTTTTTGTTTTCGTTTGCTTTCGTTTCTTTTTTTTGTTTTGTTGTTTTGTTCTTGCTTTCCAAAACACAAAAAGACCAAAAATATTTCTTTTGTTTCTCCTTATTTGCTTCCTTAGTTTCTTTGGTTGGTTTGGTTTACCTTTTTGTTTCAGTTTAATATTCAAAAATCAAAAAATACTTTGTTTCTTCCTTTCCTTTTGTTCTTGTTTTAATTCGAAAACCCAAAAATATTTGTTGTTCTTCTTTGGTTTTGTAAAGTTTGTTCCAGAGTTCACCGGAATTTTGTGTTTCCTTTGGAGCTTGGTTATCATTCTATATTATTCAATCCACAAGTGAAGAGCAACAATGACGATTTACAACGATTCAAGTTGTTGTGAGATGCTGGTATGAACTCTATTTGTTTAATTTTTGTACATATACTCATCCTTGTGAACATGCTTAGTTCGTTCATGTAAGGTGTATGTTGTTTAAGTAATGCTTAGTAGTTCATGCTCTCACATGTTTAGTTCCAACTTATTAATATAAGATAGCATGCTGTATGAATGTTTGCTCGTATTGTTTTATTCATAGAAGGGTATGACATTGTGGTATCTCCCTATGATTGTTTCGCTTGAATCGACTTGGAACATGCTCACGCATGCTATGACTGAAAAAAAGTCAATTATGCCTCGATGATTTAGTTTTCCTCAGAGTATTTGTATCATGTTTATGCCCCTGTTAATTTTGTGTTGTCGCAAGCATGATTATGACACATGTTGCTCTCTTGATTGTCGCTTCCCATCTATTGCTAGCGTCCACCTATACTGAGTACGAGCTCTACTAGTATATCCAACTCCCAAAGACCAAAGTTTTCCAAATGTGTCCACCATACCTACCTATACATGTGGTATTTAACCGCCACTCCAAGTAAATTTCTCGTGTGCAACCTTTAAAACCTTCAAAAAATTATTCCTGTTTTGTGCCCCTGTTTTAGCTCATGAGGACGTAAATAGAATTTTTTAATCTCACTTGTTGATTGGATTTCACACCCTGGACTAGTGGCTTCATCCACTTATCCAAATGATAGAAGAGCCAGCAGCGAGATGGCCAGCCCCAAAGTAATACAACAAATTATCTTCACTATTTTTGCCCATGATTTAATAGTTAAAGAATAATTGTATAAACAAAAGAGAAAGAGGGATGATCTTCTACCCAGATGCGTCCTTCTATGCGAGCCACTCTTGTGAAGTCTAGTTGGCTTGTGACGTACTGTATTGTCTGTTTACCATTCGTTGACATAAGCATACACCTATCTAAAATTCTTATCAATATCTCTGTTTAATAAAATAAAAAGCTCTAGCACATGAGTTAATAACTGCTTCCCTCTGCAAAGGGCCTTTGTTTTACTTTTATGTTGAGTCCTCACCTTATCACTTTATGCACCTTCTTGAGAGCATGGCTGTCATTCTTAGTGTAATGTGCTTGTCCCAGAAAACGGTTGATTGGGGTATAACTTTGATGCTTGTATCTTCGATATGTTTATTTCTAGTCTTCATTTGAACTTAAGAGGTGCCTTACCATTTATGTTTTGCTCCATTACTAAGGGCAACCAAGTACACTTTATCATACCCTATTATGAGCATTGCAATCCTGTAGATTGATATACTTCATGTTGTTTATTATTAGTTTGTTGGCATCTCTTCATGGTTTGCATAACTGCTAGGTGACTTTTATCTTTCATACATCTTATTATGAATTGCCTCAGCACTTGATCATATAGTGAGTATATTGACATCATATGAAACAAATATCTTCGTAAAAGTCTTTTATTGCACGCAGTTGTCACTGAATTGCTTGAGGACAAGCAATAAGCTAAGCTTGGGGGGAGTTGATACATCCAAAACGTATCTCCTTTTCCGAACACTTTTCTTATTATTTTCCCCTAAACTTGTGAGTTTTGGATACCACTAACATGGACTAACGCTTTTTTCAGAAGAATAACCTTGGTGTCTCTTTTTTGTGCAGAAAAATCAACTTTCGGGAAAATGCCCAGAAAATATCCCGAAGACGCTAAAACACCCGAAGACCCCGGAGCCAGAAGGAATCCCGGAGAGGGCCAGGACGGAGCCACACAACCCCTGGCCCCCCTTGGCCGCGCTGCCTGGTGGTGTGGGGCCCGCAGGCACCCCCGTGGGCTCCCCTTTCGACTACATATCCCCCGTAGACCTAACACTCTAGGGGGTTCATCATATTCCACACAAACACAACAGAGCGCCGCCGCCACCTCGAAACTCAATTCAGGGATCAGAAGCTACTGTTCGGGCGCCCCGCCGGGACGGGGATTCGAAGGAGATCATTGCCATCGACACCGCCACCTCTTCTCCATCAACCATCCATGATTCCCCCATCCATGTGTGAGTAAATACCGCTATAGGCTGAGAGGGATGGAAGGGATTGGATGTGATTGATCATGTAATAATGCTAGATTGTCACAACATAGTGTCTAGTATCCGTTGTTAGTGTTTTCTACCGTTGTTGCAACTTCTTATGCTTAATGCTTGTCACTAGGGCCCAAGTACCATGGTCTCAGATCTGAAAATGTTATTGTTTCATGTGTATAATTATATTTCTTGATCATATCTGCAAGTTGTTTACACATGTCATTGTCCGGAACCCGAGGCCCCAAAGTGTAAGAAATTGGGACAATCGGAGGGGATGGTTTTGATGTGAGGATCACGTGTGTTCATAGAGTGTTATTGCTTTTCTCTGGTGCTTTATTAAAAGGAGCACCTTAATTGTAGTAGTACAGCCCATCACGAGCTATAATTTTGTGTGTAGTACTAGCCCCTGGACCGTTCACCAGCACACACAACATAGATAGTATTCAAAGTAAACAAATGTATTGAAAACTATCGAATGTATCCAGAGTAAAGTAGTTTATTACAATCTGCATAGCGAAGTGCTAGCTCAAATATTTATTAAACACACAGCAAAGCAGCGGTAGACCTCCATCTTCTTGTTTGTAAGCCACAGGCGAACAAAGGTTGATGTGAAGCCTGGAAAACCTACGTCAACTAATCCGAATCTGGATAACCTGCACGTTGGAATATGCAGCCCCCAAAAGGAGGTCAGATCATTCTGAGCAATGATGGCAAGTGACACTATGGTGGTATATAAATGGCAAGTGCTAATCTACATGCATATTTGGCTGGTGGAGTTTCCAGGCTATTTGCATAAATGTATGTGTCCTATCATTTGATATTAAATTAGTTTTGCACATATTCTGGACACTTTGGTTGATAGCAAAGTGCTCCTAAATAAATGGACACCTTGGTTGATAGCAAGATGCTCCTACCCTTTGGATTAGCGCGCTGAAAAACCATCAGGCACTTCTCCAATAACTCATAGTCAAATTATTAGTAATTAATAAAACACGATGAACGAGATATGTCATGTTTCCCATCTAGTTGTTGAATTGTCCCTAACCAATGGAACACGGCTAAGATCTTAGTTTTAACCCTCGCGAGGTTTGTGCCCTTTACCCATGTTGCCTAATCGACCCCAAACACCATGATACACCAAGTAGTACCACAGAAGGAAAGAAGATCAAGCCATAAATCATAAGAAGTAGATCCCCAAACCCACCACAAGCCGGACCAACCTATCACTAATCTACATCTCTAGACACGTTGGGTTCGAGTCACCACAACCTACAATCTATGTCTAGCCCATACTAATATGAAACATGGTTGCACGAAAATAACAACTACATAAAGAAAGTAAACATCATCTCAGAATACTGGGCGGCGGTCCCCTCCAAACTTTGTACTCTGATGACTCTCTAGCAATCCGCCCAGTGGTTAATCAATTATCATGTTGTTTTCATAAGCAATTAAAATAACAATTTTCATCATAACATGATAATGATTCCCATCCACGGATAGCTAGAGCATGGCTAAGCAATCTACAACTACGATGTTTGCCTATCATAAGGATGCTACAATCTAGGGTAACATGTGATTACTCCATCTGGGTGTTAATGGAACAATCTCTAATATTAACTAGCATAGCTATAACACTCAACTCCTACTCATGCATAACTACTATAAAACTCTAATGCATATAGTAAAATAATGGGTTTATGCGTGTCACTTGCCTTGGCAACACGTGCAGCTGCTCAAACACTCCTCGCAACCACAATCGTTGTAATCGTTGTAATCTACACGTTGCAATCGACAATCATAAGCAACAAAACAACAAGATGCAACACATGTATGCATGAAATCTTAATGATGCAAGAATGGATCTATTATTGTTCTCTGATTATTATTGACATGCATGATGCAAGGAAAGTGTTTTTGTTGCAAGGCAAATAATTAAAACAATTATAATGATTTATTAGTGCTAGATTAAGAACTTGTGAGATCTAAATTAAATTATGCGTCTACACAAGTTAATGATATTTTTCCTGAATAGATCTAATCAAAACAAGATCATACAAAGAAGAATCGATGAATTTCGAGTTACGGTTGATTTTATATGATTTAAATAGCTCATAAAGCATAATTGAAAACAGAAAATAAATATAGATCAAAAAATAGATTTGATTGCGTAGATGGATAGATCTCATTTTTCTCTTTCGTTTGGTATATTAAACGCGCAAAACGGAGTTATAGATCTAAAGATATTGATTTTAGAAGTTTGGGCAATTTTCTGTAATTTCTACTCGAATTTTAAATAAAAGGTTGACCGGTTGACCGGATTTGACTGCTGACTGGGCGGTTGACTGCTGACTAGGTTTGACTGCTGACTAGCGTGACGTGGCGCGATCTGATTGGCTTTACCTGTTCACTTAAGTGAACAGATCTGAACCGCTAGATCGCGATCGGACGGCCGGGAACAGATCTGGGAAACTCACCGGAAAACTCGCCGGAGAACTCGCCGGAGAACTCGCCGGAGTGACGGTGGTGATGAACGGATGTGGTTGGCGTGGTGGCTACGGTGCTTCTTCGGGCGTGGCGACGGCCGCAAACGACGGAGCTCCTTCCCGCGAACCTTCTCGTGCCCTCGGATCTCCTCCTCCTTGCTCCTAGCTCCGGCGGCGTGAGCTCCAAGCTTGCAACAATGGTGGTGGCGGCGGTGGGAATTTCGAGCTTGAAACGAGATCGATTTGGCGAGGGTTTCACGAAATTTTTGAGGGCTTTGGAGGCCACGGGTGTGGTGTATTTATATCCGTAATTTCGTGGCAAAGGGGCAAAAAAACGGGGCCGGATTCGGAGATTTTTCCGGGATAAACACGTTCAAAACAACCTGCGTTCGCGTACTGGAAACAGCGTTCGCGAGGAAGACGGCCAGTGGGGCCCTGTCGGCAGGAAAAGAAATAAAATAAAAAGAAATCTTGGAGAGAGAAAGGAAGTCTGGTCGCGCGCTCGTACGGCTCCTGGCTGTTACGATTTCCTTTTGTTTTTTTCTCTTTGGTACTGCGTGCATGCATCGATTGGATCCTTTTTCGTTTTTTTTTTCTAAACATACGTAGCAGCTAGGTGTTTTGGCCTGGTACGTGCCAGGTGAGGTCACGTCACCTTTATTTGTTTTTTTTTTCTCCTTATTTCTTTAATAACTATTGCAATACTACTCAGATTTGAGTGAGATAAATTTCTAAAAACTCGAAATTTAAAACTCTACCACATTAGGTTATTTTTGGAGCGAAATTTTAGACAAAATAAAATATCAAAATAACTTTGGCTAATAATGCCTTATAGAAGAATTTGGTTTCTTTTTAAACATGATTTGATTTGGGGGTTCAAATGCAACAAGCAAATGCAATTTTTAAAACATGCCATGCTATGCATATGCTCTAAATGCAAAACATTCCAAATGTAAGATTTGGGATGTTACATTAATTACCAGTAGTTTACCTTGAGGCCCCGCTGCCACGGGCTGGTGGGACAAAAGATGTTGTGCAAGTTTCTCATTGCGAGCACGTATGACTATATTTGAACACATGCCTATGGTTTGCCTAGAACTTGGATGCTTTATTATTATTATCTGTAATGCACATGTTTATATTACTACATGACCTATGTTATGCATGCAACTCCCGTTCATCCATTCCCTCTATGCCTACGGTACTCCCGTACTGCTGTTTCCAGAAATTGCTACTGCTGTTACTATTTTATTCCCGCTGTTATTTTACTACTACTACTGCTATAAATCTGTTACTAGTGATAAATTGTTGTAAGCAAGTCTAGTTTCAGGTGCAACTGAATTGACAACTTAGTTGTTAAGGTTTATAAGTATTCTTTGGCTACCCTTGTGTCGAATCAATAAATTTGGGTTTTACTTCCCTCGAAAACTGTTGCGATCCCCTATACTTGTGGGTCATCAGTGGTCCTTGTGGCACCTGTTGTTTTGGGGACTGGGCGACTACCGGCACGAGGGGAGGTGGTGGTGCACCTATGGCTAGTAATCCTGGGACAGATAGGAATCCAACCTGTTGTGCTTCTCTTTGTTTTCTGAAATAGGCCTCGATGAGTAGGTTGACTCTGAGGCAGTCCTTTAATTTGTGACTGTATCTACGAACTCCATTGTCATAATCATACAGGTGATTTGGGCCTGGCCCTTCGAGTTGCTGCTCGATTGACATGGGCGGTAGTCCGTCCACTCTTATCTTCCGTGGCTGCCACTCGCGTTTTTGTTCCTGCCCACGCTCGCGTCCTTGCGCTCGCGTCTGCTCACGTCCCTGTCTGTGGTTGTTGTTGCTTCAATTACCTGATAACTCGTCTATAACCAACTCAGGTTCTATTTCGTCGAAGACCCGGTTCTTGTGTTTTCCCCTTCTATCTCTGTCATTATTGTACCTTCTGTTTCCTTCATGAGCGTAGGAGCTATCCATGTGATCTTCTTCGGCTGAGGGTGGGTGGGTGTTGCGTGCTGACTCCTCGCATTCTGCCCAGTTGTTTGCCACCTCCATGAATTTGCTCACTGTTTTCACTTGAGTCTGGCCGATGTAATCTTTCAGGTCCATTCGCCGGAGTTCTTCTCTGAAGCTTATAATTGTTGTTTCGCCCGAGATTTCTTCCGCACTACTTTTTAACGCAATCCATCTTTGAATGTACCCGCGAATGTTTTGATCCGACCTTTTCCTGCAAGACTTGAGCTGCCCGATTGTTACTCGTCATTTGTAGGTAGACCTAAAGTATTGGATGAAATCATACTCGAATTCTTCCCAGCAGCTGTATTTATTTTTAGGCTGACTATTCAGCCAATTCCTTGCTGCTCATACTAGCTAAAGTTGTATGTGCTACATTGCTATTGTCTTGTTCCCTTTCTAGAACCTTACAACCGTGAGGTAGTCATCTAACCACACCTTGGGTTTTTGGTCACCATGGTACTTAGATGTTTCAACTGTTAACTTGAATCGCCTTGGCTTCTTGGCCTGGCGAATCTCCCAAGTGAAACAAGGAGGTCCACATGGCTCCTCATCATCTGAATTAGTCGAATCATATCTCGACCTTTCCTCACGGGTCCTAGTAATCCTTGGCGACGGTAGTTCTTCTGCTCTTTCTCTTCGCGACTTGTCTACCTTGTTCTGCGTGAGCTGGTTGCGCAAATCCTCTGGGTCCTCCTGGTTGCGTGCCTCCTGAGTTGATTTGGTTTTCTCCCTCGTTGGTTTTGCGGGTGTTGTTAC
This sequence comes from Alopecurus myosuroides, assembly GCA_028641055.1. NCBI lineage: Eukaryota > Viridiplantae > Streptophyta > Magnoliopsida > Poales > Poaceae > Alopecurus > Alopecurus myosuroides. Next base: position 48,528,414 of record CM054057.1, on the reverse strand, counting down.
TTGCAGAGGGAATCTCTGTCCTGTCGGCGCACTTGCCATGTTGAGCCCTTGTACCATCTCAGCGTGGACCTCTCTTTGCGGGTGACCCGGAGTCGGTTTTATGGACATCAGGTAGGTCTTGACTTGAATAAGCCTTTCTTGAGGAGCTCTAGGTGTTAATTTCTCCGTATGGTAAGGTTCTTTCAAATATGGATCAAGGTCTGTGGTGACCCAGCACACCACTGCATGTGTAGTGCGCAAGTCGGTGATATAATACTCACAGAAGGACTTATCCGTGAATATTACATCTCTTAGAGTGGTACATCAGAAACACAACGAGTCCGAGCAAAGCTATAGGATACAAACTTCATTACAAAATCTTGAGAATCTTTTTGATGAATCAAGAAGATCTCATACAAATGAACATTAGAAGAAGCAATTCGAAGATCCAAGCTGGAGAATTACTCTAGCTCAGAACTTAATCTACTATGGCTGATGTCAGCCCTAATCTATGGCTTGTAACAGCTAATTACACGAATGGTCTTCACCTACACCTTGATAGCTTCTCCTCCACCAGCGTTGTTGATGACTATGCTTTACTGGCTAAGTAGTATAAGACTCCACCTAGCTTCATGAGGTGACGATGGCTTCACGATGACGACTTCCATAGGCTTCAACTCTAAGCAGGGGGTCAAACGGGAACGAATGAGTAACGAGCGTTACTAAGCAAGTTCATGATATATAGAGGGTAGTTTGATGCACTAACTACAACTTTGGACTCGAAAGAGTCATCAGCTAATGCAAGGTTTTGTAAATCCTTCTTCAAAAGGTTGATTTTACTTCTGAAAACTATGCCCGCCAGACCATCACAGGAGCTAGAACTTCATGGAGTTGCCTTTCCTGTAGCTTCCGCAGTTCCTTCCCGGAACAGGGGGTAACTTGCCACATCCTTTTACACTCTGCAGAGGTGCGTTACTTTACCCATGGACGACCAAGACCATGTTGCACAACCAGGCGTACGTTCCTGTCCACTCCCACTTAGGTGTGGGGCCCGATTGTTGGTCCAAGACAAACCGTGCTTCTCCGCACAACGCATGCCCACCCATTTCTGCCAGCAGGTTGAACGCCTGATTCCACCCCTCACGATGGAGATCTACGCGCCCCTGGCAGACACTCATAGACCCCAGAGTCTGTGGGACGTAAGGGCTCACACCCATGTGCATGTAGTCCCGCAGAACCTATAGCGTACGTCTCTGGCAGTCCGTTCAGATGCGAACGAGAAAAGATCACAGCTGACTTACTCCCCCCATAGAAGACCCATGGTTAACGCGGTATTTATGGCGCACCGAGCTCTGACGGCATTTGTGATTAAGTCCTAGGTAATACTTTCCCATGCAGATGGAAACTTCCTTTGACCTATTCATCTTACCATGGTCCCATCCGCCCACCAAACAGAACACTACCACTCGGGTAGTCATTCAATTAGTCATATTATTATAAAAATAGGATCATGCATTCTTTTGAGACTAGGTGGTAATACGATAGAGTTTTTGCAGTTAGTTTGTTATGAAGTACTGCAAAGGATATGAGCAAGTGATGAACTTGCCTGAGATTGAAACAACAATAATAATCCAGGTCTCTAGAGTTCGAGGGTTGCGTATACAATTCCGACATCTGAAAGATAGCAAAGTAGTCCCAGTAAGGACTACAGAAAACACTGGCAAGGATGATACATGCATAGTAATGAGATGCATCATGAATTACCCTGGAAAACACCACAACTTACAAGTGTAAGCCATGTTTGTCACAATAACTTACTCACACAGGTTTTAGGTGAAATGTTTCATTACTTGTGGTGATGTGGTTATTCCTTCTTTTAGACTTACATGTGTTTCACTTTTACTTAGCAAACAATTTTTATCATGTTTAAGTATAGGTGTTATTGCTTGGTTGGGTAATAAGACAATGACACATGGAAATAAACTATTGAAAAGATAACAGTCACATTTTATTTTATATTGAATAGTGTAGAGCGAATGACATCAAGTTGATTTGAAAACGAGGAACTAATACAACTAAGTTTATCATCACATGCTTGCTAATGACTTTGTGATGATATGATTAGTAGGTGTGAAAACGTGAGGGTTTTATTAATAAGGAGAATTATGAGGTGGTAGTTGTTTATGGTTATAATGGAATATTATAGAATTCTGTTATACCTTTAGAAACAAGTTAATAAGTTAAACATAATGTTTTGGGTTTGACATATTTGAGTTGAAAATGTTTTTCTCTTTAATTTGGTATATCATTTGAAGTATTCTGAAAATATTTGAATAAGATATTAGTTTATTAATTTTAAATGAATTAAATGATCAGGAAAAATATTACACACATGAAAACTTGGTCAAATGTCTTTGAAAACATCATAGGTGAGTTGCATTTGTCATTTGGAGCATTTTGGTATATAACTTTTTTTTTCTTTTCTGATTTTATGATTTTTTAATAATTTTTCACAATTTTAAATGATTTAATTTAAATTCAAAATATTTAATTTTTAAAGTTTATCAAACATTTTTGAAAAGTTCATAATCATTTAAATAACATTTTTCTGATTAATTTGTTATATTAGTTTTATTTTTCTGATTAATAGAATTAAAGTTATTGATTTATTAAGTTTAATTATTTTTCTGTTATTATTTGAATTGACACGTGGGGCCCACCTGTCATATTCTATTTTAAATCAAAAAATAAAATAAAAAGAAAAAGGAAAATCTTCCCGACGTCACACTGACGTCACGACTGCATCAGCAGTGGAGGAATTCTCCTCTGATCGATGCAATCCCGCAATCCGTTGCAAATTGATACAAATCATTGGCTCGGTTGGCTTCAGGGGCTCACGGCGAGTGCTAGGTTTTCTGTGGACTGAACAAATGGTCACCGGAGTGGCTCCGGCGACCACCGGCGCGGCGGAGAACGGCGAAACATGGCGACTCCACGAATATGTGAATCAAATTGGAAACCAAAAGCACCCAGAGGTGCAGCAGCTCACCAAGAGCACGGTGTGGCTGTCGATGAGGCACGGAGAAGTCGAAATCGCTGCCACGCTTCCACGGCGGCCAGTGGCAGAGCAGAAAGGGGACGGCGCGATTCCGCGGCTCCCGGCCTTCCCGTCTTGCGAGATTCACCAGGGAGATAGAGGAGATGATGGTGCATATCCCGGTGGCCTTGAATGCTTCAGAGGTGGTCAGAACCGACTGCGCACGGCCGTGGCCCGACGAACTAGGGTTTGGTTTTGTGGAGAATAGAGCAAACGAGAGAGAGGGGAAATGACTCCAGGGGATAGAGGAGAGTGTGGGCATCGACAAGATGGTCTTCTCCTTCCGATGGCGGCTAGCAGGGGGTGGCATGGAGGCGTCGGTGGCGGTGACACGCACGGTGCCGGCCTGGAGGAAGACAAAAGGGAATTTATCCCATAACCCCCTGGCCAGTTTTTAAACTTTACAACTAAGTCCTTCTGTTTCTAAAACTGAGAGAAAACCTTTGTTTTCAGGGTCTTCTAGTAAACATAAAAATTAATAAAAAATATATTTCAAATCCTTATCAAATTTCACATCTCACCATGTTTTGTTTTGGTGAATTTGAAGAATATTTGTATTTTTATTTAGGGTGCTAGATTAAGTGATTTTGTTGTTTTCTCTACATTTTATTTATTAAATGGATTTAAAATTTATCATAGACAATATTATTATGAACACACATCAAACATGTGGTTTAACAAGGTGATATAATTTATTTGGACAATTTTAGATATAATTCCTTATAGAAAGTAATTTAGTAAAACTACTTGGTACTGGTTCTAGGCACTGTTGTGAAAATCATTAATATGGAATTTTATTCCATGTCACACCAAATGATTATGATGGGTGAAGGAACTTGTTTTCCTTTTATAATACTATGTTATTTTCATATTTACAACTCATAGCAATTTTTGGTTGGCATTTTACTGAGGTGTGTATACTCTATGTTTGCTGTCTTCAGCACTTGATCAAGTGGAAAATATGAGTGGCTTTGGGAGTCTCATTTGTTTGTTTTCCACATAGATTCCAATATGGATATAATCCCATGTTTGTTTTAGATCATTTAGTCATCTAAATGGTTATGTGTAGATGAATTTTTGTTATCATCTGTTAGTCTTATCTATGAAAAGGATTTGGAAAACAAGGTATTAAGCATGTTTTCATCTACCTCCACATATCAAGACATGTGGATACAAAACCCTTGTGTTAGTTCTGACTGGATACTTGTTTCCATTTAAGATATTTACTATGTGTTCCTCATCTCTGTTGAGCTTGACAAGGCATAGAGGTTATGGATTCTCTAACATTAACTAATGCTTTACTGAATAAATTCTTCCTGAGACAGTGTTGCTCCTTGTTGACTTCTGTTGTTTGATGTTCTTCTCTCTAGTTGCCACTGGTCTTCTGTTTTCACCTTGTGTCACTTGCAAGTAATATCATCTCTTAGATTCCAACCTCAACTGTCTCACCATTGTGGTGAAAATATCCAATTATTCCAAGCAAGGATTTTACTTAGATGATTATAAAAATATTTAGGTTTGTTTTATGACATCAAGTTACCATATGCATATAAGAATAATTTGTTAACAAGTGAGCCAAACTTGCCTCCAAATTACTACTCATATACAATTTGATGAGATGTACGGGGTTATATGATCTTATGTTTATTTGTGTAAGAATATCAAAGTGTTTGAGTATACAAAAGTGATATGTTAACAAGGTCTAGAACTTGTTACCAAACTACTTCTATATAACACTAATATTTGAGTATCACACTATTTCAAGAGTTTTAATAAGATCAGATCAATATATAGGAGTTTCCAAGTACTCTTATGATAGATTGGAATGGCACTTCTAGAACAATCTGAAGAATCCTTCTGTAGATCTTCTTGTGATAGTTCCTCCTTTCGTATGGACTGCTTCTCTTGCAGAATGTCTGAGAGAGGATTAAAGAATAACAAGATAAAATGATCTAGACAAAATAATAAGATCTAGATTAAGAGTGAGCTCATGCTTTTATTATCCTTCCATATACTTCCATATGCTTCCCATAAGATAAATACTTGCCTCATACATGATTGGTTTTATTTAGCTTTCAATCCAATTCCTCTAATAGAGGTTATATCTTGTTGTTATTAAGTACTTGTATCCAGAGATGCTTTAGTTTTTGAATGTTAATTTGAAGAGAGATGTGGAATTCTTATGGAATGCTGACTTAATATAGGAAGTTGATCAAATGGTTCATTGATGTGTTCATAGCTCATATGCTCACTGATATAACATGAATAAGACAATGAGCATAATAAGGTTATTGGGGTTTAATGACTTATGTCATGTTGTCACTTTATATTCTTCTCTTAATGACCTTTGTCTTTCTTAATGCATATATAGAAGTTTGGAAATATCATATGTGATGATCAAGGTTTTAACAGTTGGTTAAGAAGATTTATTTCTTCATTTAGGTACTTCTTTTATGATGAATGAGATATGTACATATTCGATAAATATGTTAATACAATTATATGTCATTTCCCACTTGTGGGTTTTGAGTTAAGACTTGTGGGTATCATTTGTATTATATTAAACCTTTGTTATTTACTTCTGAAGGTTAACTTAGTAGTTACTAAATAATTTGGAAAGATGTGGTGTGAATGATTGATATCTGAAAGATTTATTGTTGGAGAGGACATAACACATATATTAATGAGATGGTTCAATTGTGTATTACTCATTGGTGGAAGTATGATTATCAGTTGTGTGATTTGGGTACTCACCCCTCTTTGGGTTGTAGATATCTAATGAATTATCCCAAGTCACTTAAATACTTGTGGTTAAGGTTGTTGAGAGTTTGTGTTGGTCACAACCCATAATGGTTTGTGTAACCAGATGATTTGGGTTTTGAAGAGATGCTATGTTATAAAGATCACTCCAAATGTACTCCTGACTAGATGAAATAGAACTATTTCATCATGTCAAGTGAAACTTTGGTCACTTTGCTTTATTTAAACTTTCGCGCCAAAATTTCCTGTACTTTTAGATGCATGCTTTGCAAATGCACATATTATATTTAGATCCTTATAACCTCCCAAACACTGGGATGTTACAAGGTCCAACACCTTTCAGGTGCTTTCCATGTACTCTGTTGTAATATCAACGGTTCGTGATCGTCGTTTGGGGGCGGATGGTTTCTGCAACCCTCTACCGGAAGCTTCAGTCGAATATATCTCTGGAAAGCCGGTGTCTCCCAAATCCTTGTACATCTTGTTCAGATTTTTCCTGTGCTGGGCTAGTTTCCACCTATAGGTTGTTCGTTCTTCGGTGGTAGCGTCTACTGGAGGAGGAAGACCCTGATCGACCAAAGAGGTGGCTCGATCCATTGTTTCCTTTGTTACGTAGATCTTGAGGCGCTCTATTTTGCCCTTCCTGCTTTTAGTCGTCGTCTTAGAACTAGCTGTCACATCCCAGTTTTTGGATTCTTGGACTGTGCTCAAGAAGACAAATATTAGGGCCAACAAATTATTTTTATAACAACATGATTGTTTGAACTAACTTGTGTTATGATATTAATCATATTTGCAACATAAGTTTTGTTTCATTATAAAACCAACACCATATGTTTCTGAAAAATATTCCTGATATTTTTCCCAAATGTTTTCTTATTATTACTTGAGTGGATTTTTATTCAAAGAATTGGATCATTCTTGTTTGCAACTTAAAACAAACTTTTAACCTTGTTGGATCCAAGAAAACAAGTTTCCAAAATGATCTATGAAAGTTTTCTTTTAACTTTCTTACAGAAAACAATTCCTGAAAATAAAGCCAAGTACCTATTTTCTACCATTGTTTTCACCAAGCTATAAATTGTTATACTATGGATTCTTGACTTTTAATTAATCCTTGATATATGTACTACAAACCCATATGCTCACTTTTATTTTTGGATAAATAAAAACTATCTTTTTCTTGTTGTTTTTGTGGTATAAAATTAAGGCAGAAAAATGCAGTTTTGAGAAACAGATAAAAACAGAAAGTATACCTTTTTCCACATTGTTTTCATGGCCTTAAACTAGTTCAAAATTGTTTTCAAAAGTTGTTTCCTAAATTATATAACATGGTTAACAAGTCCATACTTTTCAAACCAATTTTAGGAATCTTTTGAACCCTGAAAACAAACTCAACTTTCTGCATCTTTGATCTGTTTTCAACACTTAGAAAATTTTCTGAATTTTGCAAATGAACAGTACGGGATACACTTTTGCACACTTCTTTTCTTGATATTTCTTTGCACATTTTGAGTTTTGGCCTGAGCTAACTTGTTGACCAACTAAAGTACTCGACCAATAATGCATTGGATACCTTCTAGAAGCCTTAGGCATGAAGATAAGAGAGGAGAGAGAGTGGTGACTAGGATAGGTATGGGCACACATACCTCTTAGATATTTTTGACTTTTCCTCTTGCCACTTGCACACTAGGGCCACCACTTGCTTGCATCACCATTGTTCTTGAATAGGACACCTATTGCACTCAAAAGGAAATGACCATTAGGCCCTAGACATCCCAATGCCATGGCATGACACCTACCCGAGGTGACCATCTTGCCCCTCCCCTCATTCCCTCTTCTATAAAGATCCCAAGGCCATCTCCTTGCACCTTGCCCCTCCTCCACAAAACCCCCACTACCACACTTCATCCCCAAGTTGAGAGGATCCTTGATCCAGCCATGTGAGCTCCATGAGCTCCAAAATCGCCGCCGGCCATTTTTCTTAAACCGATGTGAGGAACCACAAATCCCTGCAGAAGTTTGCCTGTCGTTTTGAGCTTGTGAAAAATAGTTTTCGTGCAGATTAATTTCTATAAAAATTCACAGCACTAGGATTATGTTTTCCTAACCATGTCCCGTTGGAAGATCCAAGTTTGCACTTTTATTTTTGTCACAATACCTGTTTTGCCACAGACTGTCTGTTTAGCCATTTTTGGCATAACTTTTTGGATCTGTATCCGTTTTGGTCAAATCAAATTGTTTTGAGTATCCTAATCTATCCATAGGACTTGGCCTTACATCAACGCCATTTACCAAATGGAAATGAAATCCATTTTGGTAAAAGACCAGTAGGCTTTTCTAGACTTCTTATAAGGAGTTTAAAAATGTTTTTTGAAGCAAATCCAATTGGATGAGTTTGGTATTGACTAGATCTATCTTATCCCAGCTTAGATTAAATTTTGAGGCTCTAGATTATTTTTTGTGGACAGATCTAGAAACAGCAGCTTTTCTGTTTTTGTTTCTTTGTGTGTTTTTGTTTGGAATCAATGTGTGGTTGTTTTAATCTTACTTCCTAACTTGTATAGAGTTGCTAGGACTTTTATTAAGTTGTTTTCTTGCAGTACATCTACCTTAGAAAGTGTGTGCATTTTTGGAAAGTCAAATAGAAATAGGAATAGCATTTGTCAATTTATAGTTTTATTTATTTGGATATCATGTGAACCAAATATTTGTATGTTTGTTTTTACCTAAGTTGTGCCATGCTTGAGTGGAGTCAAGTACCATTTTGGTACTGTTATTTCTATGCTATTATCTCTGTTAACTTGCATGTTATCTTGTAGGAAAGCATGAGTACCATTTGTTATTTTCCTAGTTTTATTATTTGGATTGTTGTGTGGGCAAATCCTTGTAGCTTTGTTGTACCTAGATTTTTGTTATGGTTATGATAGATCAAGTACCACTTTGGTACTGTTATTTCTCTGTTGTTATCTCTATTAGCTTACACCTTATTTTATAGCAAAGCATGTGTAACATTTGTTGTTTGTTTTCTAGTACTTATTTGACTAGTTGTGTGAGCAAATCTTTGTGTGCTTGTTACCTAAGTTTTTGCTATGATTGTGGTGAGTCCAGTACCATTTTGTTACTGTTATTTATATGTTATTATCTTCATTAACTTGCATGTGATCTTATAGCAAAGCATGAGTAACATTTGTTATTTTTCTAGTTTTATTAATGGGAATTATTGTGAGAGCTAGATCTTTGTGTGAATGCCTTGATAATTTTTGTGCTATGTTTGCTATAGATCCAGTACCATTTTGGTACTTTTATTTTGATGCTTTTTTCTCTGATAGCTTGCATGTATTTTTATGGTGAAGCATGTGTAGGTTTTGTTATTCTTATGCACTAGTCTTGTATGCACTAGAATAAATAGCCTTGTTTCATTTATTTTGTTATACTAATTTTTGTCATGAGTAACCAGAGGCTTAGTACCTCATTTACCTTGGTATTAATGGGCCCATAACCCACTGGTCCCATTGCATCTTGGTTGTGGATGAAAATTCCCAACCATGCACATGTGAGAAATTAACATGTTTTTAATTATGTGGTTGATAGGATATTTTCCACCATGGAAAATATATTGGTTTTTTTTCACTTATGCAAGTGAGAAGTTTATTTATTATAAGGATCTACTAGTATGTTAGGTGTGATCCATTTTTTAGCATAATATTCCTTAGGAGTATCTTGTTAAGAAATGATTCACTATTGAGTGCTAAATTAAATTGTTTGCAAATAAACTAAATTCCTTTTGATTGATAGATTGTTTGTGAATGATTTTAAATTGAGTGTTTGGATTTTTGAAAAGGTTTAGATAACTTTTCTTTGATTGCATAGCTACTGGTTGTGTAAGTTATACCTTGCTTGCTTGCTAGTAATTGTTTAAGAAAAACATAAAATTGCTAGAATTAATTTATGCATGTTAAATAGTTGTTTCATGGGAATGTTTTGATGTTTGCGCTTACTAACATGAGTAAGTTTTGTGTACTGTTATTAGGTACATTTTATGATCATGACTTGCTTGTTTAGAATTAAGCATCATAGTAGCCTTGTTTGCTTCTCTAGTGATGAACTAGTGTCACCACTAGAAAATGGTGATTTTTGCTATAGTATTTTCATCTTTTATTTCATAAGTGTATGAGTTTGTTATAGCATATTTATGAAGTTATTACTTCTGTTATGATGCCATGAATCATTTAGTTTCTTGTGCTATAGTTGTAGAATATAAGTTTTTCTTATAACATGCTTGTGTAGATTTTCCACACTAGTGTGTTATCAGTGCAGTCCTGTTTCTATGCTTTTGATAGGGATATTACCTTGAGTGATGATTGTGTTTTAGATTATTTTTATGACTTGTTATCCTTGTTTTTAGGTACTGGTTGTTTGCTAATTTTTCATAATTGATGGATTCCAAAACCTCTAGTAAACAAGAACATAGTGAATAAATAGTCTATTCAATTGTGGTGTGTTTGCTTGTTGTTTGGAGTTTGTTGGAGTGTTTTACCTTAGCATGAGTTTATACTTGTGTTATTATTGTGCTTAAGAGTATCTTGTGAAACTAAAACATCCAACTAAAATCATGAACACATCCAGTGATAGTTGCCATGGGTATTATTCTGTATGTTTGTTTTACCTTAGCAACCTAACCTTTTGCACCCACAAGCTATATTTTTAGCTTCTTGTATATCTTATTATTAGAGTGGTACACCACTCCATATATGGTATGTATGATGTGGGATATGGTTTTCTAAACCATACATAGTTCCTGACGACAGTTTTGGACCGTGAGAGTTATGTGAGATAGTTTTCGCGTTATCGTTTCGAGAGAACTCGAGAATGAACATTTGTTGTTGTATGTGTTTCTTAGCTTAGTTGTTTGTCTTTTATACCTGAGAGTGTTTCTTTTATTTCCTTTACGACGCTAGAACGCGAAGAAGAAGAAGAAGAAGCAGTTGTGGAGCTGTGCGTCAAGTTCAAGTTGCTTCAAGGCCAGGGACATTAAGAGACTTGAGGCAAGCCATCCTGATGCTTGCTGATATAATACTTATCATTATCTATCATGCATGTTTTACCTCTGAAGTTTTACCAAAACTTGATTATCAAAACTATTTTTGATGTGGCTATTACTACTATTCTATTATATAGGTTACTATCATGCCAGTAGTTAAACTTGGTAATACCAAGCCCATAAGCCACCATATGGTATTTATTACCATCAAATATACTAGTACCTAAGTGGACACCCTAGAATTGTGATTTTACAAAACAAAGGCTTTATGGAAAACCCGGAGAAAAGGCGGATCCTTATTCTCCGGAGGAATGTGGAAGTGGTCATTTTTGGGAAATTGGTGTTTTTTTCAAAAATGACACATAACCTAGTCTTCGCCGGACAACCTTTACTCTACTGCCACTCTACCCCTATATGGGTATGGGGCCTATCTAGATGCTTGAACTTGTTAGTGTATGTTTTATTCCAAAGTGCTATAGAGAAGCGGATTCTCTGAACCGAAGTGTCGCCAGGAGAGGGAAAATGGGACATACACAGTGTGGGATTAATTTTCCCTCCGGATGCGATAGTTGGGCCTCCCGACTAGGCAGGGCGGGTCCTGATGCCAGGGAGACAACCCATCTGAAGGAATGAGCATATACTAGCTTGTGTCAGAGTGGACAGTTAGGATCAAATTCTCTGGTGCTTGCATATCGCTGTGACGATCCATGGGTGGCCCATGGCAGAGTTTTGGATCTAGTGGATGTGTACACCTCTGCAGAGTACAACTTTTTCGAAGAAGCCGCGTCCTCGGATATGGACAATTGAATGACCATGTAGCTAGCATTATGTCAATGTTTTCAAAAAGGAGTTTTTGAAAGGAAGTTTTGAACTCAGGAAGTTCGGAAAGGAAAGAAAGCTTGTACCGTGGAGGTACTGATGATGGAAAGCCAGAAGTTGTTTTACAAACTAAAATGTTTTGCAAATAAAACTTTTCTACTATGAGCAAGAATTCTGGAAACTGATTCCAAGAAGTTTTGCAAAGAGAAAATATTCTTTTAACAAAGCTTTACAAAACCTCTTGTACATGTGATATCTACAAGAGAAATAAAACTATATTATTTTCTTCTGAAGTATCTTCTTCAACGAAGGTACAGATTAATTTGACTGCAACTGTGGTGTCATCCTATATGAACACCATTGATAGTGAACCCTATTTATAGCCTACCTATTCCACCATATAAGCATACTTGCACTTTGGTAAGTTACATGATGGATGTCTTGCTGAGTACATTCAAATGTACTCATTATGGTTTCGCCCCTGGTATCTACTTGCCAGACTTTGAGAAGGAGTCTCCGAAGAAGATCAACGAGGAGGAGTACGAAGCTGATGGCTTTGCGAACTAGGATCGTCTCCGGGTCAGCAGCCTGTAGATTAAGGCATGACTTGGGCTCTACCGTGTTTTGTGTGTGTTTAGTTTTCCGCTGTGTGTGTTGCGTGTTGCCCTGCGTGGCATCCGTTTAGGCTTGGTCAAGTGACCATGCCCCTTTTGTAAGTATTTATGCAACCGTGTAATGGATATTGTATCTGTGTACCAACTTGATATGTTGTTCACGACTGAATTCCTGGGATCGTGAATGTATGCATATCGAAGGTGTCCTTGAACAGTGTTTCGAAGGGCGGACCTTACAGAGTTGGTATCAGAGCTACCTGACCTTAGGAGACCTTAGTTAGCATGGACGTCAGATAGGAAAGGAAAGTATTTTTGGGTAAGAATATATTTAATATCTAAAATTACTCTTATCTAAGGGAGTTTTAACTATAGTTTCCATTCTTATTATCTTTTCAAGTCGTTCTAAAACCTTATCCCTCTGGGTTAAGAGTTCATTTCTTGCTTGTTTGCAACTGCCCCGCTCTTGTTTTTGAAATATCTCACGACCTTAAATTTTCCTGTCGAAAATAAAATAATTAGTGTTTCAAAAACAAACTTTTTGCACAATCTCACCCATTCTTGTATACTTGGAAATGTCCCGATAAAGACCCAAATGTTGGTCTATTCGAAGAGAAAGAAGCATCTTAAAATTTTGCACACTGCTACCTAACTTAATCCCCTTTAAAATCTTGTGTAGATGGCAGTTGTCTTCACCAAGTCCTTCCGGCTGGGATCGCATGCACCTTGCTACCGCCGTTTTGAGGAGGATTTGATCAAGATGACTCGCCTGATCGGTCGTCCCCTACCTGAGTTAAAGTGAGCGCAGTTCCACATGGATGGACGAGAAATGTCCTGGTTGGTCATCTGCACCATCCGTGCACCTTTGATAGCACCGTCAACCCCAGAGATCACTTGGGAAGTCGTGGAGAATAGTTGGGAAGATGGTATCCTTAGAGTGATGCAGCTGACCATAGCCAAGCTCGCGAACTTCTTCATCGCAAGTTTGCAGGAACCCCATACAGCTACTTTGGAAGACGCGACGAGGACGACAAGCCAATAGAAGTCACGGGAGACGCTGTGTTTGCACGTCACTTCCAGCATCTGGAGGGACAGCTGTACAACACCCAGCTCTCCCTTGATAGAGTTAGAGCAAATTATGACCTCCGAGGCAGAGAGATAGACCAGCTAGAAGCCTGTCTTGGTGCATCTTCGGCTACCGAGCGTCGTCTCAAGGTACTGAAGAAGACCATGAAGTACACTGACTCCCAGCACCGCACTCAAGTGATAGCACTTCAGCTTCAGCTTGCAGCTAGCAAGGCCAGAGTTGAAGAGTTGGAGGAACAGCTACGCGCTTTCTCGAGCACTTAGGATTGCCGCAGGATATTAGGATGTTGTGTTATTTCCACCCCAGACGCTTGTTTGTCTGTATTGTGTGAACCCTGTTAGAACTTTGTGTGTGCTAGTTGTGTTGTAAGCCTTATGCTTAGCCTTGTGAAACCTTAAGTTAAGTTATGCTTTTTAAGACTCTGTTTCATGCTTATGTTAATCTTGGATTGAGTTGGCATTAGTTTCTTCGATGTTTGCTTGTTGTCGTGTTATCTACCGTTCTCATATCCGGTATGAGCTGGTATATGAGTCACGAGCTTTTAAAACCAAAGCCACCTTTAGTTTCTATCGTCTTATACCGTTCTTTGTCTTTAGCATGGCCAACAAGTTGCCTCCACCACTGGAGCCGACAGTTGCTCAGCTTTTCGCTATGATCATGGAAGACCGTGAAGCCGCCCGTATAGACCGTGAAGCCGCCCGTGTAGAACGTGAAGCCAACCGTGTTGTCCTTGAGAACCTGACTCAGCTTGGCATTGCAAACGCTAGAAACAATGCTGACCTTCTGAGGGAGCAGCAGCGCCAGCTTGCTGAAGAGAGCCGCAAAAGGAAGGTAGTAAGGTCAGGAGGACCTAGTTCAAGTATGATTCGCAACATTGTGCCTGCAATGCCGCAACCCCCAAGGAAGCGTGGGATTAATGGACCAAAGACTGGAGGATGTTTTGTCTGTGGGACGGAAGGGCACTTCGCTCGTGATTGTCCCCAGAAGAAGTATGATCCGGCTTGGTCTGAAGAACCCCAAGAAACCCAAGGTCCAGCCCAGAAGAAACGCAAGAATCTGATGAGTGGACCTCGAGACCAAGATGATGTTGCAGGAGCACCTGCAACTCATGCCATAACCAATGGTACGTTTCAAACCACACCTGTGAACCCCCTTGTTTTGTTTGTGATTGTACCCTGAAAAAAACCTGACGTAAATGGAACACTAGAAGTGTCACGTCTGACTAAATAAAATCTTAACTAGTTAACGATACTAACAAAAATCTCATCAAATTTTAGTATAACACCCTACATTGTAAATTAAATTTTTGCCACATAAAATTGTTGCCACCCTACAGAGTTAGTAAAATGGTTTCATCTAATTCTAGTTGGAGACCTTACTAAATTGGTAATATAACCTCATCTCTTAATCTTAAAACCCTACAGAGTTGGCTCATCAATTTTCTTTTTAATACCCTATAGGGTGCTGTCTAAAACCAAATACCTTACAAAGTAACTTATAGAGTTGATATGTTACAGAATTTGTTATCACCCGTTTAAAAACAAAACTTGTAATCAACTTTTTCCAAAAACAAAGAGAAAGGTGCCTTAGGATGATTCTATAGCTGTTTTGAAGAAGTGAAAGGTTGGAAAAAAAATATTAGATAGATAAACTATGATTATTACTAGGCGACAATATCTCCCGTGTATATGTATTGGAGGAACCAGATTTTAGATTTATGAGATGGTGGAAAACTCATTGAGGTTTAGAAAGATTGGTGGATATAAAATGATGATGATGGATTTTAGGAAAAATCATTATGAGCTTGGAGTTTTTGATAGGAACCTTATAGAGTTGATAGTACTCAGAGTTGGTATAGCTTTATGATCTTGATAAACTACCTTTGAGGAAAAACAAATGATTGAGATTTAACTATTTTAAGTTAAGATTTTACTGGATTTTGGACAGTGAGCAATGGAAAGCTCATACTATATAAATACTGATGGATATCCATTTAATTCATCATATGAGTTTGTAAACAAATAGATCTTATGACTAAAGAATAACCCCTGGTTGGATATCATGGTTTTAAGGAGCAATATATTCGAGGTTTAGACCATGGCACCCAAAACTTTGAAAAGAAAACAAATTTACCGGTGAATTCTGGTAAGATAAATCAAAGGGGGGAAACCCTGTAAATAATGTTACAAAACACCAACACATGTTTTGTAAACAAATCAACTAACATTGTTGTTTTGACCATACCCTCTTTTCGCTTGCCTGCGAATCTCGGGACGAGATTCTTTTAAGAGGGGAAGGTCTGTCACATCCCAGTTTTTGGATTCTTGGACTGTGCTCAAGAAGACAAATATTAGGGCCAACAAATTATTTTGATAAAAACATGATTGTTTGAACTAACTTGTGTTATGATCTTAATCATATTTGCAACATAAGTTTTGTTTCATTATAAAACCAACACCATATGTTTCTGAAAAATATTCCTGATATTTTTCCCAAATGTTTTCTTATTATTACTTGAGTGGATTTTTATTCAAAGAATTGGATCATTCTTGTTTGAATCTTAAAACAAACTTTTAACCTTGTTGGATCCAAGAAAACAAGTTTCCAAAATGATCTATGAAAGTTTTCTTTTAACTTTCTTATAGAAAACAATTCCTGAAAATAAAGCCAAGTACCTGTTTTCTACCATTGTTTTCACCAAGCTATAAATTGTTATACTATGGTTTCTTGACTTTTAATTAATCCTTGATATATGTACTACAAACCCATATGCTCACTTTTATTTTTGGAGAAATAAAAACTATCTTTTGCTTGTTGTTTTTGTGGTATAAAATTAAGGCAGAAAAATGCAGTTTTGAGAAACAGATAAAAACAGAAAGTATACCTTTTTCCACATTGTTTTCATGGCCTTAAACTAGTTCAAAATTGTTTTCAAAAGTTGTTTCTGAAATTATATAACATGGTTAACAAGTCCATACTTTGCAAACCAATTTTAGGAATCTTTTGAACCCTGAAAACAAACTCAACTTTCTGCATCTTTGATCTGTTTTCAACACTTAGAAAATTTTTCTGAATTTTGCAAATGAACAGTACGGGATACCATCTTACCCCTCCCCTCATTCCCTCTTCTATAAAGATCCCAAGGCCATCTCCTTGCACCTTGCCCCTCCTCCACAAACCCCCCACTAGCACACTTCATCCCCAAGTTGAGAGGAGCCTTGATCCAGCCATGTGAGCTCCATGAGCTCCAAAATCGCCGCCGGCCATTTTTCTTAAACCGATGTGAGGAACCACAAATCCCTGCAGAAGTTTGCCTGTCGTTTTGAGCTTGTGAAAAATAGTTTTCGTGCAGATTAATTTCTACAAAAATTCATAGCACTAGGATTATGTTTTCCTAACCATGTCCCGTTGGAAGATCCAAGTTTGCACTTTTATTTTTGTCACAATACCTGTTTTGCCACAGACTGTCTGTTTAGCCATTTTTGGCATAACCTTTTGGATCTGTATCCGTTTTGGTCAAATCAAATTGTTTTGAGTATCCTAATCTATCCATAGGACTTGGCCTTACATCAACGCCATTTACCAAATGGAAATGAAATCCATTTTGGTAAAAGACCAGTAGGCTTTTCTAGACTTCTTATAAGGAGTTTAAAAATGTTTTTTGAAGCAAATCCAATTGGATGAGTTTGGTATTGACTAGATCTATCTTATCCCAGCTTAGATTAAATTTTGAGGCTCTAGATTATTTTTTGTGGACAGATCTAGAAACAGCAGCTTTTCTGTTTTTGTTTCTTTGTGTGTTTTTGTTTGGAATCAATGTGTGGTTGTTTTAATCTTACTTCCTAACTTGTATAGAGTTGCTAGTACTTTTTATTAAGTTGTTTTCTTGCAGTACATCTACCTTAGAAAGTGTGTGCATGTTTGGAAAGTCAAATAGAAATAGGAATAGCATTTGTCAATTTATAGTTTTATTTATTTGGATATCATGTGAACCAAATCTTTGTATGTTTGTTTTTACCTAAGTTGTGCCATGCTTGAGTGGAGTCAAGTACCATTTTGGTACTGTTATTTCTATGCTATTATCTCTGTTAACTTGCATGTTATCTTGTAGGAAAGCATGAGTACCATTTGTTATTTTCCTAGTTTTATTATTTGGATTGTTGTGTGGGAAAATCCTTGTAGCTTTGTTGTACCTAGATTTTTGTTATGGTTATGATAGATCAAGTACCACTTTGGTACTGTTATTTCTCTGTTATTAACTCTATTAGCTTACACCTTATTTTATAGCAAAGCATGTGTAACATTTGTTGTTTGTTTTCTAGTACTTATTTGACTAGTTGTGTGAGCAAATCTTTGTGTGCTTGTTACCTAAGTTTTTGCTATGATTGTGGTGAGTCCAGTACCATTTTGGTACTGTTATTTATATGCTATTATCTTCATTAACTTGCATGTGATCTTATAGCAAAGCATGAGTAACATTTGTTATTTTTCTAGTTTTATTAATGGGAATTATTGTGAGAGCTAGATCTTTGTGTGAATGCCTTGATAATTTTTGTGCTATGTTTGCTATAGATCCAGTACCATTTTGGTACTGTTATTTTGATGCTTTTGTCTCTGATAGATTGCATGTATTTTTATGGTGAAGCATGTGTAGGTTTTGTTATTCTTATGCACTAGTCTTGTATGCACTAGAATAAATAGCCTTGTTTTTTTTATTTTGTTATACTAATTTTTGTCATGAGTAACCAGAGGCTTAGTACCTCATTTACCTTGGTATTAATGGGCCCATAACCCACTGGTCCCATTGCATCTTGGTTGTGGATGAAAATTCCCAACCATGCACATGTGAGAAATTAACATGTTTTTAATTATGTGGTTGATAGGATATTTTCCACCATGGAAAATATAATGGTTTGTTTTCACTTATGCAAGTGAGAAGTTTATTTATTATAAGGATCTACTAGTATGTTAGGTGTGATCCATTTGTTAGCATAATATTCCTTAGGAGTATCTTGTTAAGAAATGATTCACTATTGAGTGCTAAATTAAATTGTTTGCAAATAAACTAAATCCTTTTGATTGATAGATTGTTTGTGAATGATTTTAAATTGAGTGTTTGGATTTTTGAAAAGGTTTAGATAACTTTTCTTTGATTGCATAGCTACTGGTTGTGTAAGTTATACCTTGCTTGCTTGCTAGTAATTGTTTAAGAAAAACATAAAATTGCTAGAATTAATTTATGCATGTTAAATAGTTGTTTCATGGGAATGTTTTGATGTTTGCGCTTACTAACATGAGTAAGTTTTGTGTACTGTTATTAGGTACATTTTATGATCATGACTTGCTTGTTTAGAATTAAGCATCATAGTAGCCTTGTTTGCTTCTCTAGTGATGAACTAGTGTCACCACTAGAAAATGGTGATTTTTGCTATAGTATTTTCATCTTTTATTTCATAAGTGTATGAGTTTGTTATAGCATATTTATGAAGTTATTACTTCTGTTATGATGCCATGAATCATTTAGTTTCTTGTGCTATAGTTGTAGAATATAAGTTTTTCTTATAACATGCTTGTGTAGATTTTCCACACTAGTGTGTTATCAGTGCAGTCCTGTTTCTATGCTTTTGATAGGGATATTACCTTGAGTGATGATTGTGTTTTAGATTATTTTTATGACTTGTTATCCTTGTTTTTAGGTACTGGTTGTTTGCTAATTTTTCATAATTGATGGATTCCAAAACCTCTAGTAAACAAGAACATAGTGAATAAATAGTCTATTCAGTTGTGGTGTGTTTGCTTGTTGTTTGGAGTTTGTTGGAGTGTTTTACCTTAGCATGAGTTTATACTTGTGTTATTATTGCGCTTAAGAGTATCTTGTGAAACTAAAACATCCAACTAAAATCATGAACACATCAAGTGATAGTTGACATGGGTATTATTCTGTCTGTTTGTTTTACCTTAGCAACCTAACCTTTTGCACCCACAAGCTATATTTTTATCTTCTTGTATATCTTATTATGAGAGTGGTACACCACTCCATATATAGTATGTATGATGTGGGACATGGTTTTCTAAACCATACATAGTGCCTGACGACAGTTTTGGACCGTGAGAGTTATGTGAGATAGTTTTCGCTTTATCGTTTCGAAAGAACTCGAGAATGAACATTTGTTGTTGTATATGTTTCTTAGCTTAGTTGTTTGTCTTCTATACCTGAGTGTGTTTCTTTTATTTCCTTTACGACGCTAGAACGCGAAGAAGAAAAGAAGAAGCAGTTGTGTAGCTATGCGTCAAATTCAAGTTGCTTCAAGGCCAGGGACATTAAGAGACTTGAGGCAAGCCATCCTGATGCTTGCTGATATAATACTTATCATTATCTATCATGCATGTTTTACCTCTGAAGTTTTACCAAAACTTGATTATCAAAACTATTTTTGATGTGGCTATTACTACTATTCTATTATATAGGTTACTATCATGCCAGTAGTTAAACTTGGTAATACCAAGCCCATAAGCCACCATATGGTATTTATTACCATCAAATATACTAGTACCTAAGTGGACACCCTAGAATTGTGATTTTACAACACAAAGGCTTTATGGAAAACCCGTAGAAAAGGCGGATCCTTATTCTCCGGAGGAATGTGGAAGTGGTCATTTTTGGGAAATTGGTGTTTTTTTCAAAAATGACACATAACCTAGTCTTCGCCGGACAACCTTTACTGTACTGCCACTCTACCCCTATATGGGTACGGGGACTATCTAGATGCTTGAACTTGTTAGTGTATGTTTTATTCCAAAGTGCTATAGAGAAGCGGATTCTCTGAACCGAAGTGTCGCCAGGAGAGGGAAAACGGGACATACACAGTGTGGGATTAATTTTCCCTCCGGATGCGATAGTTGGGCCTCCCGACTAGGCAGGGCGGGTCCTGATGCCAGGGAGGCAACCCATCTGAAGGAATGAGCATATACTAGCTTGTGTCAGAGTGGACAGTTAGGATCAAATTCTCTGGTGCTTGCATATCGCTGTGACGATCCATGGGTGGCCCATGGCAGAGTTTTGGATCTAGTGGATGTGTACACCTCTGCAGAGTACAACTTTTTCGAAGAAGCCGCGTCCTCGGATATGGACAGTTGAATGGCCATGTAGCTAGCATTATGTCAATGTTTTCAAAAAGGAGTTTTTGAAAGGAAGTTTTGAACTCAGGAAGTTCGGAAAGGAAAGAAAGCTTGTACCGTGGAGGTACTGATGATGGAAAGCCAGAAGTTGTTTTACAAACTAAAATGTTTTGCAAATAAAACTTTTCTACTGTGAGCACGAATTCTGGAAACTGATTCCAAGAAGTTTTGCAAAGAGAAAATATTCTTTTAACAAAGCTTTACAAAACCTCTTGTACATGTGATATCTACAAGAGAAATAAAACTATATTATTTTCTTCTGAAGTATCTTCTTCAACGAAGGTACAGATTAATTTGACTGCAACTGTGGTGTCATCCTATATGAACACCATTGATAGTGAACTCTATTTATAGCCTACCTATTCCACCATATAAGCATACTTGCACTTTGGTAAGTTACATGATGGATGTCTTGCTGAGTACATTCAAATGTACTCATTATGGTTTCGCCCCTGGTATCTACTTGCCAGACTTTGAGAAGGAGTCTCCGAAGAAGATCAACGAGGAGGAGTACGAAGCTGATGGCTTTGCGAACTAGGATCGTCTCCGGGTCAGCAGCCTGTAGGTTAAGGCGTGACTTGGGCTCTACCGCGTTTTGTGTGTGTTTAGTCTTCCGCTGTGTGTGTTGCGTGTTGCCCTGCGTGGCATCCATTTAGGCTTGGTCAAGTGACCATGCCCCTTTTGTAAGTATTTATGCAACCGTGTAATGGATATTGTATCTGTGTACCAACTTGATATGTTGTTCACGACTGAATTCCTGGGATCGTGAATGTATGCATATCGAAGGTGTCCTTGAACAGTGTTTCGAAGGGAGGACCTTACAGAGTTGGTATCAGAGCTACCTGACCTTAGGAGACCTTAGTTAGCATGGACGTCAGATAGGAAAGGAAAGTATTTTTGGGTAAGAATACATTTAATATCTAAAATTATTCTTATCTAAGAGAGTTTTAACTATAGTTTCCATTCTTATTATCTTTTCAAATCGTTCTAAAACCTTATCCCTCTGGGTTAAGAGTTCATTTCTTGCTTGTTTGCAACTGCCCCGCTCTTGTTTTTGAAATATCTCACGACCTTAAATTTTCCTGTCGAAAATAAAATAATTAGTGTTTCAAAAACAAACTTTTTGCACAATCTCACACATTCTTGTATACTTGGAAATGTCCCGATAAAGACCCAAATGTTGGTCTATTCGAAGAGAAAGAAGCATCTTAAAATTTTGCACACTGCTACCTAACTTAATCCCCTTTAAAATCTTGTGTAGATGGCAGTTGTCTTCACCAAGTCCTTCCGGCTGGGATCGCATGCACCTTGCTACCGCCGTTTTGAGGAGGATTTGATCAAGATGACTCGCCTGATCGGTCGTCCCCTACCTGAGTTAAAGGGAGCCCAGTTCCACATGGATGGACGAGAAATGTCCTGGTTGGTCATCTGCACCATCCGTGCACCTTTGATAGCACCGTCAACCCCAGAGATCACTTGGGAAGTCGTGGAGAACAGTTGGGAAGATGGTATCCTTAGAGTGATGCAGCTGACCATAGCCAAGCTCGCAAACTTCTTCATCGCAAGTTTGCAGGAACCCCATACAGCTACTTTGGAAGACGCGACGAGGACGACAAGCCAATAGAAGTCACGGGAGACGCTGTGTTTGCACGTCACTTCCAGCATCTGGAGGGACAGCTGTACAACACCCAGCTCTCCCTTGATAGAGTTAGAGCAGATTATGACCTCCGAGGCAGAGAGATAGACCAGCTAGAAGCCTGTCTTGGTGCATCTTCGGCTACCGAGCGTCGTCTCAAGGTACTGAAGAAGACCATGAAGTACACTGACTCCCAGCACCGCACTCAAGTGATAGCACTTCAGCTTCAGCTTGCATCTAGCAAGGCCAGAGTTGAAGAGTTGGAGGAACAGCTACGCGCTTTCTCGAGCACTTAGGATTGCCGCAGGATATTAGGATGTTGTGTTATTTCCACCCCAGACGCTTGTTTGTTTGTATTGTGTGAACCCTGTTAGAACTTTGTGTGTGCTAGTTGTGTTGTAAGCCTTATGCTTAGCCTTGTGAAACCTTAAGTTAAGTTATGCTTGTTAAGACTCTGTTTCATGCGTATGTTAATCTTGGATTGAGTTGGCATTAGTTTCTTCGATGTTTGCTTGTTGTCGTGTTATCTACCGTTCTCATATCCGCTATGAGCTGGTATATGAGTCACGAGCTTTTAAAACCAAAGCCACCTTTAGTTTCTATCGTCTTATACCATTCTTTGTCTTCAGCATGGCCAACAAGTTGCCTCAACCACCGGAGCCGACAGTTGCCCAGCTTTTGGCTATGATCTGGAAGACCGTGAAGCCGCCCGTATAGACCGTGAAGCCGCCCGTGTAGAACGTGAAGCCAACCGTGTTGTCCTTGAGAACCTGACTCAGCTTGGCATTGCAAATGCTAGAAACAATGCTGACCTTCTGAGGGAGCAGTAGCGCCATCTTGCTGAAGAGAGCCGCAAAAGGAAGGTAGTAAGGTCAGGAGGACCTAGTTCAAGTATGATTCGCAGCATTGTGCCTGCAATGCCGCAACCCCCAAGGAAGCGTGGGATTAATGGACCAAAGACTGGAGGATGTTTTGTCTGTGGGACGGAAGGGCACTTCGCTCGTGATTGTCCCCAGAAGAAGTATGATCCGGCTTGGTCTGAAGAACCCCAAGAAACCCAAGGTCCAGCCCAGAAGAAACGCAAGAATCTGATGAGTGGACCTCGAGACCAAGATGATGTTGCAGGAGCACCTGCAACTCATGCCATAACCAATGGTACGTTTCAAACCACACCTGTGAACCCCCTTGTTTTGTTTGTGACTGTACCCTGAAAAAAACCTGACGTAAATGGAACACTAGAAGTGTCACGTCGGACTAAATAAAATCTTAACTAGTTAACGATACTAACAAAAATCTCATCAAATTTTAGTATAACACCCTACATTGTAAATTAAATTTTTGCCACATAAAATTGTTGCCACCCTACAGAGTTAGTAAAATGGTTTCATCTAATTCTAGTTTGAGACCTTACTAAATTGGTAATATAACCTCATCTCTTAATCTTAAAACCCTACAGAGTTGGCTCATCAATTTTCTTTTTAATACCCTATAGGGTGCTGTCTAAAACCAAATACCTTACAAAGTAACTTATAGAGTTGATATGTTACATAATTTTTTATCACCCGTTTAAAAAGAAAACTTGTAATCAACTTTTTCCAAAAACAAAGAGAAAGGTGCCTTAGGATGATTCTATAGCTGTTTTGAAGAAGTGAAAGGTTGGAAAAAAATATTAGATAGATAAACTATGATTATTACTAGGCGACAATATCTCCCGTGTATATGTATTGGAGGAACCAGATTTTAGATTTATGAGATGGTGGAAAACTCATTGAGGTTTAGAAAGATTGGTGGATATAAAATGATGATGATGGATTTTAGGAAAAATCAATATGAGCTTGGAGTTTTTGATAGGAACCTTATAGAGTTGATAGTACTCAGAGTTGGTATAGCTTTATGATCTTGATAAACTACCTTTGAGGAAAAACAAATGATTGAGATTTAACTATTTTAAGTTAAGATTTTACTAGATTTTGGACAGTGAGCAATGGAAAGCTCATACTATATAAATGCTGATGGATATCCATTTAATTCATCATATGAGTTTGTAAACAAATAGATCTTATGACTAAAGAATAACCCCTGGTTGGATATCATGGTTTTAAGGAGCAATATATTCGAGTTTTAGACCATGGCACCCAAAACTTTGAAAAGAAAACAAATTTACCGGTGAATTCTGGTAAGATAAATCAAAGGGGGGAAACCCTGTAAATAATGTTACAAAACACAAACACATGTTTTGTAAACAAATCAACTAACATTGTTGTTTTGACCATACCCTCTTTTCGCTTGCCTGCGAATCTCGGGACGAGATTCTTTTAAGAGGGGAAGGTCTGTCACATCCCAGTTTTTGGATTCTTGGACTGTGCTCAAGAAGACAAATATTAGGGCCAACAAATTATTTTGATAACAACATGATTGTTTGAACTAACTTGTGTTATGATCTTAATCATATTTGCAACATAAGTTTTGTTTCATTATAAAACCAACACCATATGTTTCTAAAAAATATTCCTGGTATTTTTCCCAAATGTTTTCTTATTATTGCTTGAGTGGATTTTTATTCAAAGAATTGGATCATTCTTGTTTGAATCTTAAAACAAACTTTTAACCTTGTTGGATCCAAGAAAACAAGTTTCCAAAATGATCTATGAAAGTTTTCTTTTAACTTTCTTATAGAAAACAATTCTTGAAAATAAAGCCAAGTACCTGTTTTCTACCATTGTTTTCACCAAGATATAAATTGTTATACTATGGTTTCTTGAGTTTTAATTAATCCTTGATATATGTACTACAAACCCATATGCTCACTTTAATTTTTGGAGAAATAAAAACTATCTTTTGCTTGTTGTTTTGTGGTATAAAATTAAGGCAGAAAAATGCAGTTTTGAGAAACAGATAAAAACAGAAAGTATACCTTTTTCCACATTGTTTTCATGGCCTTAAACTAGTTCAAAATTGTTTTCAAAAGTTGTTTCTGAAAGTATATAACATGGTTAACAAGTCCATACTTTGCAAACCAATTTTAGGAATCTTTTGAACCCTGAAAACAAACTCAACTTTCTGCATCTTTGATCTGTTTTCAACACTTAGAAAATTTTCTGAATTTTGCAAATGAACAGTACGGGATACAATTTTGCACACTTCTTTTCTTGATATTTCTTTGCACATTTTGAGTTTTGGCCTGAGCTAACTTGTTGACCAACTAAATTACTCGACCAATAATGCATTGGATACCTTCTAGAAGCCTTAGGCATGAAGATAAGAGAGGAGAGAGAGTGGTGACTAGGATAGGTATGGGCACACATACCTCTTAGATATTTTTGACTTTTCCTCTTGCCACTTGCACACTAGGGCCACCACTTGCTTGCATCACCATTGTTCTTGAATAGGACACCTATTGCACACAAAAGGAAATGACCATTAGGCCCTAGACATCCCAATGTCATGGCATGACACCTACCCGAGGTGACCATCTTGCCCCTCCCCTCATTCCCTCTTCTATAAAGATCCCAAGGCCATCTCCTTGCACCTTGCCCCTCCTCCACAAACCCCCCACTACCACACTTCATCCCCAAGTTGAGAGGAGCCTTGATCCAGCCATGTGAG
This sequence comes from Alopecurus myosuroides, assembly GCA_028641055.1. NCBI lineage: Eukaryota > Viridiplantae > Streptophyta > Magnoliopsida > Poales > Poaceae > Alopecurus > Alopecurus myosuroides. Next base: position 48,502,596 of record CM054057.1, on the reverse strand, counting down.
CTCCATGAGCTCCAAAATCGCCGCCGGCCATTTTTCTTAAACCGATGTGAGGAACCACAAATCCCTGCAGAAGTTTGCCTGTCGTTTTGAGCTTGTGAAAAATAGTTTTCGTGCAGATTAATTTCTACAAAAATTCATAGCACTAGGATTATGTTTTCCTAACCATGTCTCGTTGGAAGATCCAAGTTTGCACTTTTATTTTTGTCACAATACCTGTTTTGCCACAGACTATCTGTTTAGCCATTTTTGGCATAACTTTTTGGATCTGTATCCGTTTTGGTCAAATAAAATTGTTTTGAGTATCCTAATCTATCCATAGGACTTGGCCTTACATCAATGCCATTTACCAAATGGAAATGAAATCCATTTTGGTAAAAGACAAGTAGGCTTTTCTAGACTTCTTATAAGGAGTTTAAAAATGTTTTTTGAAGCAAATCCAATTGGATGAGTTTGGTATTGACTAGATCTATCTTATCCCAGCTTAGATTAAATTTTGAGGCTCTAGATTATTTTTTATGGACAGATCTAGAAACAACAGCTTTTCTGTTTTTTTTTCTTTGTGTGTTTTTGTGTGGAATCAATGTGTGGTTGTTTTAATCTTACTTCCTAACTTGTATAGAGTTGCTAGGACTTTTTATTAAGTTGTTTTCTTGCAGTACATCTACCTTAGAAAGTGTGTGCATGTTTGGAAAGTCAAATAGAAATAGGAATAGAATTTGTCAATTTATAGTTTTATTTATTTGGATATCATGTGAACCAAATCTTTGTATGTTTGTTTTTACCTAAGTTGTGCCATGCTTGAGTGGAGTCAAGTACCATTTTGGTACTGTTATTTCTATGCTATTATCTCTGTTAACTTGCATGTTATCTTGTAGGAAAGCATGAGTACCATTTGTTATTTTCCTAGTTTTATTATTTGGATTGTTGTGTGGGCAAATCCTCGTAGCTTTGTTGTACCTAGATTTTTCTTATGGTTATGATAGATCAAGTACCACTTTGGTACTGTTATTTCTCTGTTATTATCTCTATTAGCTTACACCTTATTTTATAGCAAAGCATGTGTAACATTTGTTGTTTGTTTTCTAGTACTTATTTGACTAGTTGTGTGAGCAAATCTTTGTGTGCTTGTTACCTAAGTTTTTGCTATGATTGTGGTGAGTCCAGTACCATTTTGGTACTGTTATTTATATGCTATTATCTTCATTAACTTGCATGTGATCCTATAGCAAAGCATGAGTAACATTTGTTATTTTTCTAGTTTTATTAATGGGAATTATTGTGAGAGCTAGATCTTTGTGTGAATGCCTTGATAATTTTTGTGCTATGTTTTCTATAGATCCAGTACCATTTTGGTACTGTTATTTTGATGCTTTTTTCTCTGATAGCTTGCATGTATTTTTATGGTGAAGCATGTGTAGGTTTTGTTATTCTTATGCACTAGTCTTGTATGCACTAGAATAAATAGCCTTGTTTTATTTATTTTGTTATACTAATTTTTGTCATGAGTAACCAGAGGCTTAGTACCTCATTTACCTTGGTATTAATGGGCCAATAACCCACTGGTCCCATTGCATCTTGGCTGTGGATGAAAATCCCCAACCATGCACATGTGAGAAATTAACATGTTTTTAATTATGTGGTTGATAGGATATTTTCCACCATGGAAAATATAATGGTTTGTTTTCACTTATGAAAGTGAGAAGTTTATTTATTATAAGGATCTACTAGTATGTTAGGTGTGATCCATTTGTTAGCATAATATTCCTTAGGAGTATCTTGTTAAGAAATGATTCATTATTCAGTGCTAAATTAAATTGTTTGCAAATAAACTAAATTCCTTTTGATTGATAGATTGTTTGTGAATGATTTTAAATTGAGTGTTTGGATTTTTGAAAAGATTTAGATAACTTTTCTTTGATTGCATAGCTACTGGTTGTGTAAGTTATACCTTGCTTGCTTGCTAGTAATTGTTTAAGAAAAACATAAAATTGCTAGAATTAATTTATGCATGTTAAATAGTTGTTTCATGGGAATGTTTTGATGTTTGCGCTTACTAACATGAGTAAGTTTTTTGTACTGTTATTAGGTACATTTTATGATCATGACTTGCTTTTTTAGAATTAAGCATCATAGTAGCCTTGTTTGCTTCTCTAGTGATGAACTAGTGTCACCACTAGAAAATGGTGATTTTTGCTATAGTATTTTCATCTTTTATTTCATAAGTGTATGAGTTTGTTATAGCATATTTATGAAGTTATTACTTCTGTTATGATGCCATGAATCATTTAGTTTCTTGTGCTATAGTTGTAGAATATAAGTTTTTCTTATAACATGCTTGTGTAGATTTTCCACAATAGTGTGTTATCAGTGCAGTCCTGTTTCTATGCTTTTGATAGGGATATTACCTTGAGTGATGATTGTGTTTTAGATTATTTTTATGACTTGTTATCCTTGTTTTTAGGTACTGGTTGTTTGCTAATTTTTCATAATTGATGGATTCCAAAACCTCTAGTAAACAAGAACATAGTGAATAAATAGTCTATTCAATTGTGGTGTGTTTGCTTGTTGTTTGGAGTTTGTTGGAGTGTTTTACCTTAGCATGAGTTTATACTTGTGTTATTATTGTGCTTAAGAGTATCTTGTGAAACTAAAACATCCAACTAAAATCATGAACACATCAAGTGATAGTTGCCATGGGTATTATTCTGTCTGTTTGTTTTACCTTAGCAACCTAACCTTTTGCACCCACAAGCTATATTTTTAGCTTCTTATATATCTTATTATGAGAGTGGTACACCACTCCATATATGGTATGTATGATTTGGGATATGGTTTTCTAAACCATACATAGTGCCTGACGACAGTTTTGGACCGTGAGAGTTATGTGAGATAGTTTTCGCGTTATCGTTTCGAGAGAACTCGAGAATGAACATTTGTTGCTGTATGTGTTTCTTAGCTTAGTTGTTTGTCTTTTAGACCTGAGTGTGTTTCTTTTATTTCCTTTACGACGCTAGAACACGAAGAAGAAGAAGAAGAAGCAGTTGTGGAGCTGTGCGTCAAGTTCAAGTTGCTTCAAGGCCAAGGACATTAAGAGACTTGAGGCAAGCCATCCTGATGCTTGCTGATATAATACTTATCATTATCTATCATGCATGTTTTACCTCTGAAGTTTTACCAAAACTTGATTATCAAAACTATTTTTGATGTGGCTATTACTACTATTCTATTATATAGGTTACTATCATGCCAGTAGTTAAACTTGGTAATACCAAGCCCATAAGCCACCATATGGTATTTATTACCATCAAATATACTATTCCCTAAGTGGACACCCTAGAATTGTGATTTTACAAAACAAAGGCTTTATGGAAAACCCGGAGAAAAGGCGGATCCTTATTCTCCGGAGGAATGTGGAAGTGGTCATTTTTGGGAAATTGGTGTTTTTTTCAAAAATGACACATAACCTAGTCTTCGCCGGACAACCTTTACTGTACTGCCACTCTACCCCTATATGGGTACGGGGCCTATCTAGATGCTTGAACTTGTTAGTGTATGTTTTATTCCAAAGTGCTATAGAGAAGCGGATTCTCTGAACCGAAGTGTCGCCAGGAGAGGGAAAACGGGACATACACAGTGTGGGATTAATTTTCCCTCCAGATGCGATAGTTGGGCCTCCCGACTAGGCAGGGCGGGTTCTGATGCCGGGGAGACAACCCATCTGAAGGAATGAGCATATACTAGCTTGTGTCAGAGTGGACAGTTAGGATCAAATTCTCTGGTGCTTGCATATCGTTGTGACGATCCATGGGTGGCCCATGGCAGAGTTTTGGATCTAGTGGATGTGTACACCTCTGCAGAGTACAACTTTTTCGAAGAAGCCGCGTCCTCGGATATGGACAGTTGAATGGCCATGTAGCTAGCATTGTGTCAATGTTTTCAAAAAGGAGTTTTTGAAAGGAAGTTTTGAACTCAGGAAGTTCGGAAAGGAAGGAAAGCTTGTACCGTGGAGGTACTCATGATGGAAAGCCAGAAGTTGTTTTACAAACTAAAAGGTTTTGCAAATAAAACTTTTCTACTGTGAGCAAGAATTCTGGAAACTGATTCCAAGAAGGTTTGCAAAGAGAAAATATTCTTTTAACAAAGCTTTACAAAACCTCTTGTACATGTGATATCTACAAGAGAAATAAAACTATATTATTTTCTTCTGAAGTATCTTCTTCAACGAAGGTACAGATTAATTTGACTGCAACTGTGGTGTCATCCTATATGAACACCATTGATAGTGAACCCTATTTATAGCCTACCTATTCCACCATATAAGCATACTTGCACTTTGGTAAGTTACATGATGGATGTCTTGCTGAGTACATTCAAATGTACTCATTATGGTTTCGCCCCTGGTATCTACTTGCCAGACTTTGAGAAGGAGTCTCCGAAGAAGATCAACGAGGAGGAGTACGAAGCTGATGGCTTTGCGAACTAGGATCGTCTCCGGGTCAGCAGCCTGTAGGTTAAGGCGTGACTTGGGCTCTACCGTGTTTTGTGTGTGTTTAGTCTTCCGCTGTGTGTGTTGCGTGTTGCCCTGCGTGGCATCCGTTTAGGCTTGGTCAAGTGACCATGCCCCTTTTGTAAGTATTTATGCAACCGTGTAATGGATATTGTATCTGTGTACCAACTTGATATGTTGTTCACGACTGAATTCCTAGGATCGTGAATGTATGCATATCGAAGGTGTCCTTGAACAGTGTTTCGAAGGGCGGACCTTACACTAGCAGCTGGGGGTAGTTCTCCATGTCCACCATCACCGTTCTGTGGGTTCTCATCCTAAGGAGGAGGAGATTTTGTTGGGTCCTCGTCCGTCTCTTCTTCTCCGTCCTCGTCTCCTTCAGTTGCCTCCACGTCAGTCATGAGGGCTGCTTCGGGCGGGTCTGCCCCTTTGTCTTCGTCTTTGCTTTCTGAAGATGACGAGTGGGTACGTCTCGCTATGGCGACAAAGTGAACGTGTGGATTAGCCGGGTAATAGTACTCAGGACTTTCTTCCTCTGAAGGCAACGAGAACTCTGGTACGACTATCTCTTCCCGATTGACTCGTATAGAATCTTCTAGATGTATGACCCCCGTGCGGCTAGCACAGACGTTTAGATCGCCGATCTTCAGATCGATACTCGTGTCGAGACGGTTGAATACCGGGCGTGATGCCGACGAGTGCCTGGTGAAGTCGATCGAACCGAAGCAGATTGAGTCCGCCCAGAGTGCTGAGTCATGGTTGGCTGACAATGAGGTCGAAGAAGCGACGAGTTCAGCGCCTCGGGTAACCATATATGGCGCCAGTGTCTAGGGGGTGACCTTAACAATCCCCATGGTGAGGTACCTGGGGTTTCATGAAGGAAAAAGGCATAGTTGGACTACTCGACTTGACGGGTTACTGCCCACCGGTGTTTATTTCGATGGGGTGGCAAAAAGTGTCGATTACATGGTACTATTACATATTGAATCTGATGTAGCTCTGAATCTAGGGCTGTTTATGAAGGGAATATGCCCGAGAGGCAATAATAAAATGGTTATTATCTTATTCCTTGTTTATGATGAATGTTTATTTCTCATGCTAGAATTGTATTAACGGGAAACGTTGATACATGTGTGTTCAATAAACAAACAATGGTTCCTAGTAAAGCCTCTCTTTTAACTAGCTCGTTGATTAATAGATTATCAAGGTTTCCTGATCATGAACATTTGATCTTGTTAATAACGGGGTCATGTCATTAGAAGAATGATGTGATGAACACATAACCAAAGTGGATATAGCAATGCGATCAAGTCATTAGGTTTACATTGTTATATCAAACATACGAAGTAACTAAATTCCTTAGACCATAAGATCATGTCAATCACTGATACCGGAAGGGTGCTTTGATCTCATCAAACGTCACATCGTAACAGGGTGACTATAAAGGGGCCGTTAGGTATTCAGAAAGTATTAGTTGGGGATCATGGATCAAGAGTGGGATTTGTCCATCCAAAATGACGGAGAGATATACTCCGGGCCCTCTCGGTGATATCACATCAATACCGCTAGCAAGCACGTGATATGATCACAAGGATGTTATATCATGGGAACGAGAAAAGAGTACTTGTCGGTAACGATATTTAAAAAGGTACGGTTGATACCAATGATAGAATCTCGGACAAGTAAAATATCGCGAGACAAAGGGAATAGTTCACGACGTTGTTGGTTCACACGATCATGAGAGTCATCGTTGAATATATAGGAGTCATCACGGACAGATCCCGTTGTTGATTATTGATCGGAGAGGAGTCTCGATCATGTATATCTTATTCACGAACCGTAGGGAGACACACTTAAGGTTCGATGACGCGTTTGAGAGGATACGGAATATCGAAGAATATTTTGGGCAGGACCGAAATTATTTTGGGGAAAATTGCAATAGTTCAAGGGGTTTTTCATCGAACGGTTGTTAATAGAATTAACAAATGATTCGAGGTGCTATATGCAAAAGTTTTTTAATAGAATTAACAAATGCTGAAATAAATAAATAATTATTTATTTATTTATTAAAGAAAAACTCTTGATTTTCTAAGTGGAGTTTTAAGGGGAAATTAGTGGGTGTGAGTGGAGTGTCCACTCACATGAAGAGGGAAGAGGTGGGGGCACCACCATGGCTGGCCGCACCCCCTTTTGGGCTGCCTCCCCCTCCCCTATAAAAGAAGGGTGAGAGCTCCTCTTCTCACACACACTTGCCCACCTCATTTTCTCTCCACCCGCTGCTCCATTCCATGGTCTCCGGCTTGGCGAAGCCCTGGCCGTGGGATTCTTCACCACCACCACGCCGTCGTGCTGCTGGAGTTCCAAGGGATCGTCTACTTCCGCGCCCCGCTGGATCGAGGGAACAAAGGTCGTCATCAAACGTACGTGTGACCGATCACGGAGGCACCGCCGGATTGCGGTGCACATCTTCTCGCTATCGGGATCGGTGTGAGTACTACTACGCCAACAATGAGATTTGATCTTGTAACACTTTCTGCCTTCGAGGGTATGTGTTCTCCTTAACTCTCTCTTTGCCTGTTGCACTTAGTCTCCTAGATTAGATCTTGGCCTTTCGGGTGTCTCTACCGTATGAAATTTTTTGTTTTCTGTGCAACGACCCCTTCAGTGGTATCAGAGTCGGATCTATGCGTAGATGTTTTGTACGGGTAGAACACATAGGTGTATGTGGGCGTTGATGATCATGTTATTACCTCCTAGATTATTTTATGATCTTAGTGTCATAGTGGGATGAAGCGGCGCAGACTAACCTTACATGTCCACATACATGACACTTGTTCCACAACTGACATGCAACTTGTATTGCACAAGTGGCTTGCGGGTGTCTGTTTCTCCTACTATAATTAAGATATAATCTACGAAGGGTTATTAAAAATGTGTTTATCAACGTTGTGGTTGATGTTCGTAGGTATGAACGGTTCTATCCTCGAAAGCCCTAAGCCACGTAAAATATGCAAAACTAAATTAGAGGCTTCTAACTAGTTTTTGCTGGGCATGTGATGTGATATGGTCAATATTACAAATTTGATTATGAGATGATTTATTTGTAAATTATTGATATACCGGAAGGTATCCATATGGTTGTCTTATTATTGATGGACAATCAAGATTGTGGTGCCATGGTACTTGGTACCACGCTGGTGGAATGATGGAGATCATACCATAATGCACATGATGGAGATCAAGTGCAAGAAGGACCATATCATATCACGTTATCCTTACATGTGATGTCTGTGATGTTAATCCTTTTTATGCATCTTGTTTTTCTTAGATAGAGACGGTAGCATTATAAGATGGTCCCTCTCACTTAATATCAAGATAATAATGTGTTCTTCCTTAAGTATGAAACGTTAAAGAAAGTTCGTCGTTTCGAGACACCACGTGATGATCGGGTGTGACAGACTCAACGTTCGCATACAACGGGTGTTTTCAAGCCTAGCATGGACAGACATGTCCTTTAAACACACGCAATACTACGGTTCTACTTGGCGAGTCTAGCATGTACAGACATGGCCTCGGAACACCTAACCGAAAGGTAAAGCGTGTGTCATATGGATGATATGATGAACATGTCGATGTTCGCCTTTGAAGCTACATCATCTCACGTGATGATCGGTTTTGGTGTAGTGAATTTGCTTCGTGTAATCACTAAAGACGACTAAGAGGGATGTTGTTTTTGAGTGGGAGTTCATGGCATAATTTTTAATTAACTTGAACTTATTTATCATAAACAACCAATCAAAGTGAATTTGCACAAATTGTAGTATTCATTGGCATCCACAAAACTACCTTACACTTAGATTGTTGATTGAGACATAACTGTTATGATCTGGTAAAAATCATTTAAGATTGGTACCGTATTAGTGAAATTTAAAATTGAGTCCTATTGTAGATTTTTGGTATTTCCTACCTAGTTCCATATGGTTAATGATTGATTGATCTAAAGAGCAACCAATTCCTACTTAGAATCGAGAGGCATGGTTGCTTCCATATTACTTTATCTTCAAAAGAATGTTTTGTTGATCAAGGTGATTTTGGAACTGAAAAGAGTTGTTTTCAGAAACAATCAAGTAAAAGATATATTGATATCTAGAAACTTATTTGTGTCAACATGACCAAGTATAATTGAGCGTGACAATGTTTGCTTATATTATCTGAATATAGGCAATGATTGAAGACGCTACGCGTTTGAATATGCCAAGAAGTTGGGCGCTAAAAATTATCCTATAAAATTCCTTCCTTCGAGCTATAGTAGCTTAATCATAAAATTGTTATGATGGGATGGATTAAAAGTATGGGTAATTTCGTTTACCTTACTTGGAGATTGCTAAGAGTGGAATCTAGAAGAATACTATTAATATGTTGATATTAGTAGAACAATCAAACTCAAAGTATGACTCAATGGGTGATAGTATATGAATAACATGCCAAAGAAAATGAGCTAGTACGACTAGCATTGTTTGATGTTGAATGATTCTTATGTAAAGGAAAGGGAATATTGAAAATAGAATTACAAAAATATATATGGCAGAAAAAGAAGATATTTGGAAAAGTCCAGCTCATGAGTATATGCTTGATATACAAGTTATAGATGTATTACTAGTTAACAAAGTATTTTGGGTATTTTGATACCACATTGGTTGGTATGAGTTGTCATACCAAGCAACGCAATGCAAGAAATACAAGGGACTAAAAGGAACTAGTAATAGATGTGGAATCGGTTATGACAAGAACAAAAATAAAGTTTTATTGTGTTCATTGTCGTATCGAACCAAACTTTCAAGATTTATTTTAAGGAACTTAATAAGTTGTTATTTTGTTCTGGTCTTTTGTGAGAACAAATGAGATTGTTCAAACTATGACCATATTCCATAATTGATGGATATGTTAATATAAATCATGTTGGTAAAGTAAACATCTATAAAACTAAATGCTAAACGTTGCAAGACGTAAAAGAGTTTCACTTAAATTGTGACACCACCATTTTAGTTCATATAGGAAAGGAAAACATGAAGGAACTCCATATTGATGGACTTCCGGAGTCATTTTTTTTTTGAAGAAATTGACGCTTGTGAGACCTCTTCCAAAAGATGACTAAAATTCCGTTCATAGGCCAAAGTAAAATGGACGACTAATTTAGTGGAGATTATGCATATTGATGTATATAGTCCATTATGTGTAGTCATGTATGGTGGATTCATTTTTCCTTCATAAAATTATGTCGATGATTTGAGTAAATATGTGAGTATGTCTATTTAAAGAGAACAGAGTTTGACATTTTGAATTGGTTCAAAAGGTTGTTAATATGAAGTAAAAATCATTTTAACAAGATAATCAAGTATTTATGATTCGATCATAAAGGATAAAATTTGATTTACAAGTTTAGCAAAACATATGAGGAGTTGCAGAATTGTTCTACAACTTATACTTCTCGAATACCCCACATTAGTTTGGAGTATTCAAGAGACAAAATCCAACCTTTTTGGACATGGTAAGATTAATAAAAATGCCATTATAATTTTGTAGTTTATACATTAGTGACAAACATTTTTCCAATAAAAAGAGCACCATCATGATCCGTTGAAATTGACAACATATACGATATGGTTTGGGTAGTGACCCGAATTGTCATTTTCTTAAGTTTTGGTATGCATAGCATTTGTAAAATGTTTACAACCAAAATAGGATAAATATATGTTTATAAGGTGAGCCCAAATAAAACATTGGGTATTTCTCCTATCACCGAACCAAAAGACAAATGTTGTTTGTCAGAAAGGGTTGATTTCTCGAGAAAGTAGTTCTTGCGAAACAAGTGAGTGGGAACACAGTACACACTCAACGAGATTAGAGAATCTTCGTTATCATGTCAAGAGTAGCACAACACTGGAAGTTGTTCCGGGGTTTCCTATTTTTACTAAGTAGAAGACACTACAAATGTTGTAGATACTTCAAATGAGTTTGCGAACTGAAACACAAAAGTCCTAAAACTTTGTACTTAGACCAACTTGTGGTTTAAGAGTAAAGTGGTGTTTTGACAACAAAAGGACTTGGACCTTATAAAGGAAGAAAATGATGGGCGCTGACTTTGTAAAATTGACTATGAGTCATTATATCCGCCATGGTATCCTTGTATGAATATCAAGTATGTGACCTGGTAGTCCTTTCGATAGGCTTGATGCCTAACGATAGCAAAATGGTCTATATAGCGACAAAGACATGAATTTTTACATCCTTCGAAAGTTGTACTTGTCGAAAAGTTGTTTTCGACGAAGTTCAAAGAGATGACTACTACAAGATTTTGATCTTCCGTAGTGATGCTTAGTCTTTGCGGATAGTTCTAGCAAAAGTTACATATTAAGATATGGCAGTTTAATAACAAAACCAACTCTCCTCTCGAGGAAGTTTGATAGATGATGTGTACTTGGCACAGTCTGAGAGTTTTGTAAAATTCAAAAGGTTGCTATAAAGGTATGCACACCTCAATGGTTGAAGTGAGCATAACAAAGTTGAAATCTTTACCTTAATGAAGTTATCAAAAGAATTTGATTCCATCATGAACGATAAAGATGCTTGTAGAGTTACAAGAAATTAAGTGGGAGCGCTATGACATATTTCCAATACTATATGTAAATGACATATGGTTGATTGAAAATATGTATTTTAAATTAACAGGTTAAGATTTTCATATTGATAAAAGGCTTAGAAGATATTGGGCATCGATATCTATAAAAGATGGATTGAAGCACCTGATATGATTGAAGCCAAATTACATAGATGATTTATTGAAGTAAGTCAATATCAAAATGACAAGAAGGAGTTCTTGTCGCATGGAAAATAATTGAGCAAGATTTAAGTGTTTTGACACATGATGAGCATCATTGAAATTGACATTTCTAAGTCATGTTTCCATTCTATGTACACAACCAGATGAATCCTATCTTATAAAATGTTATAGAAGAATAATTCATATGATGATTAGACAATAGTGGGAGACATCCTTGTGTCATTTTAGAAATGATAAGGATATGTTTTCCTATGAAGTAATGACAAAATATTAGTTGTAATATGTTACACTAATAGTCTTGTCATCTATTCAAATATTTTTATCTCAATTAAAATACGTGATGAAGGGTAGCACAATAGGCTGGAAGAAAGTTCCATGATGGATTTGAAAGAGTTTCAAAATTAAAATATTGTGACATATACTACAACAAAGGCTAAAATATATCATTGTGTTGACAAATGATAATAAGCATCTTTTGTGTCAAGGAGTTCTTTATTGAACTTGGTGAATTTCCAAGAATGTTGATACTATGAAGCTACATTTTCACAATGTTTAACATTAGTTTAAGATGAGGAATTAAGGTATCACCGGAACTTGGTGAATTTCAGAGAATGCTAACACTATGAAGCTACATTTTCACAATGTTAGTGACATCGGTTTAAGCTGAGGAATTAAAGTTTCACCAATTGACCATATATATACAAAGCCGTCTCATCAGAGAATGAGTGATGCGTGTAGACGCAAAGAACATGCAAATACAATAGGACCTGAATAGTTCAGATCTTTTTGATGATGTTTACCACATGCGAAGCATGGTAATAACACTGGAACGCCATATGTGTTAAGTGCTTACAGACTAGATTATTGACTCTAGTGCAAGTGGGAGACTGAAGGGAATATGCCCGAGAGGCAATAATAAAATGGTTATTATCTTATTCCTTGTTTATGATGAATGTTTATTTCTCATGTTATAATTGTATTAACCGGAAAGGTTGATACATGTGTGTTTAATAAACAAACAATGGTTCCTAGTAAAGCCTCTCTTTTAACTAGCTCGTTGATTAATAGATGATCAAGTTTTCCTGATCATGAACATTGGATGTTGTTAATAACGGGGTCATGTCATTAGAAGAATGATGTGATGAACACATACCCAAAGTGGATATAGCAATGCGATCAAGTCATTAGGTTTACATTGTTATATCAAACATACGAAGTAACTAAATTGCTTAGACCATGAGATCATGTTAATCACTGATACTGGAAGGGTGCTTTGATGTCATCAAACGTCACATCGTAACAGGGTGACTATAAAGGTGCCGTTAGGTATTCAGAAAGTATTAGTTGAGGATCATGGATCAAGAGTGGGATTCGTCCATCCAAAATGACGGAGAGATATACTATGGGCCCTCTCGGTGATATCTCATAACCACCGCTTGCAAGCACGTGATATGATCACTATGATGTTATATCATGTTAACGAGAAAAGAGTACTTCTCGGTAACGAGATTGAAAAAGTTATGGTTGATACCAATGATCGAATCTCGGACAAGTAAAATATCGCGAGACAAAGGGAATAGTTCACGACATTGTTGGTTCACACGATCACGAGAGTCATAGTTGAATATATAGGATTCATCACGGATCTCCAGATCCCGCTGTTGATTATTGATTGGAGAGGAGTCTCGATCATGTCTATCTTATTCACGAACCGTAGGGTGATACACTTTAGGTTCGATGACGCGATTGAGAGGATACGGAATATCAAAGAATATTTTGGGCAGGACCGAAAGTGTTTCGGGGAAAATTGCAATAGTTCAAGGGGTTTTTCGTCGAATGGTTGTTGATAGAATTAACAAATGATTCGAGGTGCTATATGCAAATGTTTTTTAATAGAATTAACAAATGCTGAAATAAAGAAATAAAAATGTTTTATTTATTTATTAAAGAAAAACTCTTGATTTTCTAAGTGGAGTTTTAAGGGAAAATGAGTGGGTGTGAGTGGAGTGTCCACTCACATGAAGAGGGAAGAGGTGGGAGCACCACCATGGCTGGCGGCACCCCCTCTTGGGCTGCCTCCCCCTCCCCTATAAAAGGAGGGTGAGAGCTCCTCTTCTCACACACACTTGCCCACCTCATTTTCTCTCCACCCGCTGCTCCATTCCATGGTTTCCGGCTTGGTGAAGCCCTGACCGTGGGATTTTTCACCACCACCACATCGTCGTGCTGCTGGAGTTCCGAGGGATCCTCTACTTCCGCGCCCCACTGGATCGAGGGAACGAAGGTCGTCATCAACCGTACGTGTGACCGACCACGGTGGCACCGCCGGATTGCGGTGCACATGTTCTCTCTATCGGGATGGGTGTGATTACGACTACGCCAACACCGAGATTTGATCTCGTAACGCTTTGTGTCTTCGAGGGTATGTGTTCTCCTTAACCCTCTCTTTGCCCGTTGCACTTCGTCTCCTAGATTAGATCTTGGCCTTTCGGGTGTCTCTAGCATAGGAATTTTTTTTGTTTTCTATGCAACGACCCCTTCAGTTTGTCCATCTGTGACCCTCTCCCGTGCTTTATATAGGTAGCCGGCTCCCGAGAGGTCGTACATGAGTAGGATTCGTTTCTGATTCGTTCCTTTACCTTCCTAATCTTGTCGTCCAAGTATTTTCCTTTCTTTGTTTCCGCGTAATCTCATGTCATGTGCCTTTGAGCTTCTACTTGTGGGCCTTATGAAGATACTCCCCTACGGGCCATACCAGGTGGGCCTGTGGTGAGGGGTCTTTGGGGGTACCCCCACATCATTGGTTCTTTCAAAGTTCGGGTGTGAAGTACCATCTCTGTTTGGAAATATAGCCTAAAAATATCTTACCTCAAAAACAGAATCTCTATTCAAAGTACATGCTCATTTTTTAACCAAGAGGAAGAAATAGAGTGTCCCAATACTACCAGACGCGAGGAGTACTACCGCTTGTTCAAGTTGAAGCAGAAATTTCTGCGCAAACTTGCTCAACCGGTACTACCGGACGAAGGCGTTACTACCGGGCCAAGCAGAAACTTCATACAACCATCCATTCGTGCCGGCTGGGGGCTATTCCCTACCCATATGAACCACCCCAATATCTGTTGCCCCCTTCTTCCTCCTCCGGCGGGACCCTTACTCCGCCGGAATGCTCCATTCTCGGTCATATCTACTCCGTGGGACTATTCCCCACCTCGATCTCCTCCAATGTCCTCCCGTATTGACCTTCTTCTTTCCCCTTTGGATTCTCAATCCAGAACCCTAAGTGCTTCAATATGAATACTTGGTAGCTCCGTTTTTTATCGGTTAAAAGTTGGATGATTGGTCTCTAGCTATCAGGAATTGCATATTGTTAGCATCCTCTAGTGATCTTGTTGATTTGCCCCTCGACTTTGTGCTTTGATTTGGGGAAGAAATCCGGAATTTGCACGGCCGGTACTACCGCCCGTGCAAACTAGGGTAAGATCAGCTTGTTTTTACTTTTGTTTGCTAAGTCTCACTACCAATTTTCTTGAGCATGTACCCTTACCTTGTTTCCCATACCCTATTACCCTGCTTTTCACATATAGCCATGGTGGTGGTTCAGAGAAGGAACCGATCATGTATTTTTGCAACAAGCACAAGTCACTTGGAAACAAGCAATCCATTGTTGATGAAGATGATGTTATGGAAGATTTTGAAGAATAGGATGAGATCATGCTCACTCAGACCACCACAAGAACTCGTGGAGGTGACCGTGGTGGTCGTTGTGGTGGTTCCGTTAAGCGCAAGACCGTTGCCAAGAAGCCAACTCGCAAGCCCTTCAACAAGTGGAAGCCCAAGGAATATCAAGCTTTTCAAGAGGAGAATCCCTATGAGGAAGAGATGACCTGCTTTGATAATCCTCACTTCTTCAACAAAGACCAAGAGCTTATCTATCAAGACATCTATGTGGGCAAAGATTACTCGGTTACTCCTCAACACACCATCAACATTGAATACATGAAGAATCCAAGTAACAAGGGATATTTTGATGAACCTTGGGCCATGTGTAAGGAGTTTGGTCTTATTCCTCTTGTGAAGATCAACCAACCATACATTGAGTACTACATCTGGCAATTTTTTGCCACCATTCACTTTGATGAGGATGAGAAGAGAACTTTCAAGTGGATGGTCAATGATAGGATGTTTGAGGCTACATTGAAGGATTTTGGAGATCTTCTGGGATCTCAGGATAAGGGTGTTTGTGTGGAAAGTGGATGGATGAACCATGGTGAAACTCTTTGAAGCAACAAGCATAAAATTTCCAATATCACTATATAAGAAGGTACTCGGGAAAAACTGCTCACCTTGTTCGTCCCTTTGAAATCTTGCACCATGTTTTTCGTGAGACTCTTTCTCCCCATGTGGGAAATTGGGATGAGGTCCACGGTTTCATGTTTTACTTTCTCAAGAACTCCAAGGAGAAGGAAGGAACCATGGAGAAATTTGATGTGATGGATTGGATCCATGAGGAGATGTGGTTGACAGTGATAGATAAAAGGGCCCCCATATGTGGCCCTTTTCTTATGAAGCTTGATACGTCATAAACGTATCCTTAATTTCTGATGTTCCATGTTGTTTTTTATTGTTTCCCACATGTTTGATATACACTTTATTTCATTATTATCGATTTTCCGGACTAACCTGTTGACAAGATACCATAGAGCAAGTTCCCTATTTTCTGCTGTTTTTAGTTTCAGAAAAATTGTTCTGGAAATATTCTCAGAATTAGAAAATCCGAAGCCCGGAAGTCTTAGAATTTTCTAAGGTTCCCAGGAGTCCCGAAGAGAACCGGAGATGGGCCTCGGGGGACCCGCACCATAGTGCGGCGCGCCCCCTGGCCGCGCCATGGGGTGGTGTAGGACCCCTCGGCCTCCACCGCCTTTACCCTTTCTCCTATCTATACCCCGAGACGTAACCCATAAAAATATACCACTTCGTCCCGAAGAACACCCGAGGCTGCCGTCATCGTCATTCCGAGATCGGGAGCGTTCTGGAGCTATCTCCGGCACCCTGCCGGGAGGGGAATTCATCACCGGATGGGTCGACACCACAATGCCCTCCTCCGAAGTGATGCATGAGTAGTTCATTTCTGGACTACGGGTCCATAGCAGTAGCTAGATGGTTGTTCTCTCCACTTTGTACATCATGTTTAGATCTTGTGAGCTGCCTAATATGATTTAGATCATCTTTATGTAATGCTACATGTTGTGTTTGCTGGGATCTGGTGAATGTTGAATGCTATGTCTTCTGATTATCAATCTATCATGTTATCTTCATGCATATGTTATTTATGATCTTGCATGCTCTCTGTTATTAGTAGATGCTCCGGCCAAGTAGATGCTAGTAACTCCAAGAGGGAGTATTTATGCTCGATAGTGGGTTCATGCCTCCTTTGCATCTGTGCTCAAGTGATAGAAACGTGACGGATGAAGGATGTGTTGTTTTCATTAGGGAGAAAACAACGATGTTTACTTAGTTTAAATTGTTAACATTACATACTTAGCTTACAGCGATAATCTCTTGCTTGCAACTAAATACCCAATGTTTGTTTAGATGATTTTCGGAGGGTGGATTATTAGACATAGATGCAGTTGGATGACGTTCCATGTATTTTGTTGTATTCTCCGCATGAATCACATAGTAATCTTTATGTATTGCATATGCACTACGGTGCAACCTTCATTTCTGTCAATTGCCCAGCTGTAATTTGTTCACCACACATGTTATTTATCTTTCCTGGAGAGACATCACTAGTGAACTGTGGATCCCAGTCCATTTTCCTCATACTGATAAAACACCTACTGCTTTCATACTACTGTCCTACTGTTTTCCACACCATACGTTTAACCTCTTTGTGTTCAGCAAAACCAGTGAGATTGACAACCTCACTGCTACGTTGGGGCAAAGTGAACGGACCGTGTTGTGTTGGTTCCACGTTGCTGCTGAACCGGTAGTGCGCCTTGCCACCTCAGCTTCATCAACCTTCATAGATTGCTTGTCCTCCTACTGGTCGATTCAACCTTGGTTTCTTTTCTGAGGGAAAACTTGCTGCTACACTCTTCACAACCTTTCTCTTGGGGTTTGCCAACGTCAGCCTCACGTCAAGGCATACCATCAACAAGTTTTCTCGCGCCGTTGCCGGGGAGGGTGAGAATTTCTGCAAGGGGATTCTCTCACTCCCAATCTTTTTTCGTTGTTTTTGTTTTTCTTAGTTTATTTTATTTTGTGTTGTTTTCTTATCTTTATCAAAAACACAAAGAATTAGTTCTTATTCTAGTTGTTATTTTTTGCTTTATCATGCTTGCTAGCAATGTTTGATGCCTTTGAATCTAGATCTTATAGGCAAGGTGGGTTCACAAATGAACAAGCAAAATATTATAAGGATTACCTGTTGTCACAAAAAGGAATACACTTATGCGAGAAAACTAATAAATTGCATGATTATGCTAAAAACTTGTGCTCTACTTATAATGTTACTTATTGCTTTGATATATCTTGCTGCTGTAGGAGGTATAAACACCTCCCTTTTCAATGTGAGTATAATGATGATGTTACCATATCCTCTTATGTTAAGGAAATTATGACTTTGATGATGTGGAACAAATTGAGGAATTTATTGCTTGGAAGGGTGCATTTGTAATTGCCCATTTGCTTGAAAGTGTTGATGATGCACCTTATAAATATGATATTTATGATATACTTGAATACTGCTATGATAATTACAAGGATTGTAATTACTACATACTTCAATATCTTCATCAATTCTCTCCCCCAAAGGGAGAGACTAATGCCTTGCAGGAACCTATGGAAGAAGAAACTGCTGAATCTGGAAGCTCATTGGATGAAAAAGAGGAGGAGAGTGATGATCAAGAGGAGGAAGAATAGAGCTACCCATGTATACCTCCCAATGATAGTAACTCTTTAACTCATATTTGTGATGATCATATTGATTCTTTTGAAATATGCCTTTTTGATGAAGTTGATACTTGCTATACTTGTGACCTTGATACTACTATGAATGAAACTTGTGAGAATGATATTTCTACTGTTATTTATGATAATCCATGTTACTTTGATAAATCATATGATAATGCTCTTGATGATGGTCCTATATTACTTGATGTTATAAATTATAATGCTACTGAAAATAGGATTGCTATAATGTGTCCTATACCTTTTATGAGTGATCAATCATCTTGTTTTACTATTGCTAAAAGTGGGAAGAAAGAGGAGGTGATTTTAAATTTTGGTCCCACTATTTTTGAGCTTGATATTAATTGTGTGCTTTTAGACCATGAAAACATGCTTTATGTTGATAATTATGTTGTTGAGTTTGTTCATGATGCTACTAAAATACCTCTCTTTTTGTTGAAAGTTTTGAAGTTGCTCTTGTTCTACCTTCCCATGATTTCTAGTTTGAGATTCTTTAATTTATTTCTTTACAAGATTCCTATTCATAGGAAGTGGGTTAGAGTTTTTTTTTATAATTACTTATTGATGATCTCTTTTTTCTTTAATTCATATTTATTATGTGAGCATCTTCTTCAGTTGAAAACACGTGAATCCACTTTTCTGGGCCTAGCTAAAAGGCGTTAAAGAAAAGCACTTCTTGGGAGATAACCCATGGTTTTATTTTTGCTTTGTTTTTCTATGTTTTATTTGATTCAAGGGGTTGTATACTTATGTAGAAACTCATTTGTATCTTTATTTTCATGTTTTACTAGTGCCAAGTAAGGTTTCCGACGAGAGTTGGAGTTGGTTTTCGGATTTCTGCGCAGGAAACAGATTTCTCCTATCCTCCGTAAAAAATCGTATAAATCATAGAAAAATCATAATGGCCTGAAATTTCTTCTTCTTATTCCTAGGCTAATTACTCAACATTTTTGTTCTTTAAGTTTTTCAATCTTAGCAACGTAAGTGCCTCAAAAAAATTCGTCTTTACAGACTGTTCTGGTTTTGACAGATTCTGCCCTTTTTCTTGCATTTGCTCTTTTACGATGTCAACTGGATTTCTTTGCTTCACGAAACATCAGTGGCTGTAGCTTATATTTAGAATTATCAATAGAACATGTGCCTACAGAACCAATGGATTTTTAATTGTTGCACTAACCCTCTAATGCGAATTAATGTTTGAGTGTGGTGTGAATGAAGTTTTTAAGCGTCAAGAGAAGAGGTGATATATGTGATCAAGAAGAGTGCAAGGTCAAAGCTTGGGGATGCCCCCATGGTTCATCCAAGAATATTTTTAGAAGACTTAAGCATCTAATCTTGGTGATGCCCAATGCATCCCCTTCTTTATCAACTATCTATCAGGTCACTTTTCGTGAAACTATATTTTTATCCGGTCACATCATATGAAGTTTACTAGGAGCGTCTGTTTGTTTTTCTTTTGTTTTCTTTCGTTTTACTTTGTTCTCTTTTGTTTTACTTGCTGCAATAATATAGTTGTACCCTAGCATTCTTTGTTTGGGAGAGAAACACGCTCCGCTTTTTCGTTTGAATACTTGCTATGCTAGTATTCTTATTTTTTTCTTCTAATTGCTGCAAAATTTTCTATTTAGCTCTCGTTTTCATTGTATCTCTTCTTCAGAACTGTTAGTTTTAGTAATGTTTTGTGAGTCATCTCATGTTTTCTTGTTGTAGCATTTAGAAAGTTTTTGTTAAAGCATGTTTTGTATGGTTCTTGTTGGGAAAAGAAACTGCTACTTGAGGTAGAATTTTTAACAGTGCAAATAGAAACTTGTATAGACTGTGGCTAGACTTTTTCATATCATGTTACATATTATTCTAGTTTTAAAGCCTTGTGTTTATTTAGTACCATGATTAGCCTCAAATAGCTGAGAGTTTTTAATGTGCCATTGAAATAATCATGAGTTGTTCTTGTCATATTGAAGCATAAATTTGTGGAGTTCTCCTTTGAATGTTTTATTTGGTTGACTTGGCGCATGCTCACACCATGTTTATGAATATGAACCAGTCACGAATAGCCTCCATGATCATTTAGTTTTTGAACTTGTGGTACCATTTATTCTTTGACTAATAATGTTTATGTCGCCATGCAAGATTATGGATCTTATCCTTTCTTGATTTGTCGCTCACAGTCTTTTGCTAGCCTCCACCTGTACTGAGTATGAGCTCTACTTGTGCATCCAACTCCCAAAAACCAAAATTTTCCCATTGTGTCCACCATACCTACCTACATGTGGTATTTAACCGCCACTCCAAAGTAAATTGCTCATGTGTTACCTTTAAAACTTTCAAAATTACTCCTGTTTTGTGCTTCCGTTTAAGCTCACGAGGACATAAATAGTGAATCTTTATCTCACTTATTGATTGGAATTTCACACCCTGTACTAGTGGCTTCATCCACTTATCCAATGATAGAAGAGCTGGCACCGGGGTTTCCAGCCCCAAATTAATAACACAAATTCTCTTCACTATTTTTGCCCATGATTTATCAGTCAAAGCATAATTGTGTAAACAAAAGAGAAACATGGATGACCTTCTACCGAGATGCGTCCTTCTATGGGAGCCGCTCTTGTGAAGTCTAGTTGGCTTGTGACGTACTGTATTTTCTGTTTACCATTCGTTGACATAAGCATACACTTCTCTTAATATATAGAAACTCCTCCACGGTATGTTATTGTTGGCAGGCAACCGAGGATTCCGTTAGCCATGGTTTGTAAAAGATGGTTGGGGGGATTGTCAAGTTTTTATACCTATGTTTAATAAAATAAAAGCTCTAGCACATGAGTGATCCATGCTTCCCACTGCGAATGGACTTTCTTTTACTTTTATGTTGAGTCTCCATCTTCTAACTTTATGCACGGTTGAGAGAGCATAGTTGCCAATCTGAGTTTTATGTGCATTTGTCCTAGAAACATTATTAATTGATTCATGATGTGTTATTGCTTTTTCTCTAATTATTTGTTCTAGTCTTCCTCATGAACTTTAAAGGTGTCCTGGCATTTATGTTTTGCCCCACTTCAGGACTAGCGAAATATCACTTTGACATGTTTTATCTATTCTTGAAATACACGTATATCTTTCGTTGCATCGTTATTCATGATCTTTTATTTGAGTTACTTATCATGATGCAAGGTGATTGCTATACTTTATTATTAAAGTTCTATTTATCATGCTTGTGTTAAAGTTCTATGATCTCAGCTTACTTATGCTTTTACATTATTGTTGATC
Source organism: Alopecurus myosuroides (assembly GCA_028641055.1). NCBI lineage: Eukaryota > Viridiplantae > Streptophyta > Magnoliopsida > Poales > Poaceae > Alopecurus > Alopecurus myosuroides. Next base: position 48,481,009 of record CM054057.1, on the reverse strand, counting down.
AAGTTTATATTGGTAGCATGTCACCTCAGAAATTATGTGTTTTTATGTTTTACCTACTCGAGGACAAGTAGGAACTAAGCTTGGGGATGTTGATACGTCATAAATGTATCCTTAATTTATGATGTTACATGTTGTTTTATTATTATTTCCCACATGTTTTCTATACACTTTATGTCATTTTTGTCGATTTTATGGACTAACCAATTGACAAGATACCACAGAATCAGTTCCCTGTTCTCTGATGTTTTTAGTTTAAGAAAAGTTGTTCTGGAAATATTCTCGGAATTGGAAAATTCGAAGCCCGGAAGTATTAAAATTCCCGAAGGTTCCACGGAGTCCCAAAGAGACCCAGAGGGGGGGGGGGGCTCAGGAGGCCCACACCATAGGGAGGCGCGCCCCTGGCCGCGCCATGGGGCGGTGTGGGCCCCCCGTCCTCCACCGCCTTTGCCCTTTCGTCTATTTATACCCCCCCGAGACGTAAATACTAAAAATATACCACTTCATCCCAAAAACACCCGAGGCCGCCGTCATCGTCATCCCGAGATCGGGAGGGTTCTGGAGCTCTCACCGGCACCCTGCCGGGAGGGGAATTCATCCTCGGGTGGGTCTACACCACCATGCCCTCCTCCGAAGTGATGCGTGAGTAGTTCATCCCTGGACTACGGGTCCATAGCAGTAGCTAGATGGTTGTTCTCACCACTTTGTACATCATGTTTAGATCTTGTGAGCTGCCTAATATGATTTAGATCATCTTTATGTAATGCTACATGTTGTGTTTGCTGGGATCTGGTGAATGTTGAATGCTATGTCTTCTGATTATCAATCTATCATGTTATCTTCATGCATATGTTATTTATGATCTTGCATGCTCTCTGTTATTAGTAGATGCTCCGGCCAAGTAGATGCTAGTAACTCCAAGAGGGAGTATTTATGCTCGATAGTGGGTTCATGCCTCCTTTGCATCTGTGCTCGAGTGACAGAAACGTGACGGATGGAGGATGTGCTATTGCCATTAGGGAGAAAACAATAGTGTTTACTTAGTTTACATTGTTTACATTACACACTTTCCTTACGGCGATAATCTGTTGCTTGCAACTTAATACCCAACGTTTGTTCGGATGATATTCGGAGGGTGGATTATTAGGCATAGATGTAGTTGGATGACGGTCTATGTATTTTGTTGTAATGGCCGCATGAATCACATAGTAATCTTTATGTTTTGCATATGCACTACGGTGCAACCTTCATTTCTGTCAATTGCCCAGCTGTAATTTGTTCACCACACATGTTATTTATCTTTCAAGGAGAGACACCACTAGTGAATTGTGGACACCGGTCCATTTTCCTCATACTGATAAAACACCCACTGCTTTCATACTGCTTTCATACTACTGTCCTACTGTTTTCCTACTGTTTTCCACACCATACGTTTAACCTCTTTGTGTTCAGCAAAACCGGTGAGATTGACAACCTCACTGCTACGTTGGGACATAGTGAATTGACTGTGTTGTGCAGGTTCCACGTTGTTGCTGAACCGGTAGTGCGCCCTGCCACCTCAGCTTCATCAACCTTCAGAGATGGTTTGTCCTCCTACTGGTCGATTCAACCTTGGTTTCTTTTCTGAGGAAAAACTTGCTGCTACACTCTTCACAACCTTTCTCTTGGGGTTTACCAACGTCAGCCTCACGTCAAGGGATACCATCAAAGCTCATCCGCAAGAAATGGTGGGAAGACACTAAGGAGGACATCATGAAAGATGGCAGTCCCGTGGTCAAGCATCCTGTGAAAGATCAAAGGGTCAAGAACCATTTTATTCCTGCAGAACAAGCAGCGGTAGCAGCAAGGAATGCAGCCGGTTCTCGGGTTGGTGTGAGGGCTAGTGCGAGGTCTGGTGATGCTCCAGTGGATAGTGAACCATCTTGGTTCAAGAAATTTCATATTAAGGCCAAGAGGGCATTTTGCTTCAAGCTTGATCTCCAGGAACACATGTATGAAGCACATGTGTATTAGAAGAAAGGTGCAGCTCGTTAGGAGGCTATGATAGAGAAGATGGGCTTGCCCGTGTCTCCCGGATTTGAAGGAAATAACACCCCTAAAGAGGACTGGAAGTCAAATCATGTCTATTGTCGTGATACTGACATCTCTTCCTCGTCCACCCACCATGGCGAAGACGACGAGTGACTCTCCATGGGACGTATAGCATCACTCTTCTCCCTTTTTGGCATTTATAACAAAAAAGGGGGAGAGTGAGTTCTATTAGGTTGAGCCGGGGATTTGCATGAGCGGAGTCACAAGCTTTGTTATCTTTGTTGTTTCTTTGCTTGTGTCTCCATGTTATTTGGAATTTGCCGTTGTTTTATTTGGATATTTGTCGTTGGTGAACTATTCGTTAGCGTGTTGTAAGAGCTCATTGGTGAACTATTCGTTAGCGTGCTGTAAGAGAATCTCTAACAATAGCCCTTCATAGGGCAGGGATTTATAAAATCCATCATATATGGCAGAAAACGGCCAAAATCGTTCTCCAACGGTTGCCCTAAACAGGCCAGCCGCAAAAAAAAATTTAGGGCACTGCCGTAAATTGTAGCAAAGTGATGTATATTTGGGGAAGCAAAGGGGCTGCCCCAAATTCCAACCCCACGTGCGTGCGGCCAACTGCCAATCGAACATTTCAGTGCCCCGCCCCCGCGCGACATTGGTTCGCCGCCCCACGCAAATCCGTCGCCTGTAGACCACGCCACCAGGCAAGGACCGCCGACCGTCCACCGCCTACCTAGAGGAGGGTAACAGTTGTTGCTCTCTCCCTTTCTCCACCATTTTCCAAAAGTTTCGATCCCTTCGATCTCCCTTCTCCCCAACTCAATCAAGCTCAAAGTTGGAGATTCAAAGGAGAAGGCCAAGATCTACAAGTCTACCAAAGCGATTTAGTTTTAGCCCTCATTAACTTAAGGGATTTGAGTCTAGGATTTCCTTGTGGAAAACCTAGCCATCTTGTTACTCACTATTGTTTCTTGTAGCAGATTTGTGGTGCTTTTGGGAGCCCTCAATTCAGTTGTGGGTGTGTGCCCCAAGCTCATTGTAAAGGAACCAGATTCTGCCTTGAAAGACTCCAATAGTGGAAGGTGAACTAGACCTTCATGGCGAGGTTTATCGGATATTAGGGTGAGTCCTTTGTGGCATTGAGTAGGCCTCCAACGACACGTACTCCCCTAACAAGGAGAAAATCGGGAATACATCCTTGTCTCCACGTGTTTCTACTTCGGTTCCCTCTATCCTTTAGCTTTCATCTTCTGTTTGTATCTTGCTTAATGTTCCTTGTAATATAGGTAAATTGACCGTAGATGCATATCTAGATAATTTACCTTCGTATCAAGCCTAAATCGAATAAGTATTAAAATTTGGAGGTAGCACAGATTCCCCCCTCCAGGTGACCATACGATCCGTTCACCTATGACGCGGCGGCGATGAGGCTCGGCCGCCCGTGCGGTCTGAACTTCTCCAACGGGCGCTTGCAGCAGGCGGCGGCCCTGGCGCCGACGCCGCGTCTCATCACCGAAGAGGACCGCCGCCTCCATCACCGCCGAGCGACGCTCTTCCTCATTGCGGAGAGGGGCGAACGCACCATTACGGAGTGGTACACGATCCACCCGCGTGAATGCACCGTGAAGGAGGAGTACTGGAAGATCTGAGCGGCCAAGCACGTGGAGCGGTGGACGGAGCGCCGAGAGGAACGGGAGGAGCCGCAAGCGATCAAGGCCGCAGCGCTGAGAACTGGGCCAACAATGACCCCAGCTGGGCAGGGTCGACGGACGACAACTCGGACACCTCCGGCGACTCCAACTTCTCCTTCGACGACAAGTAGTTTAGACGACTACTTTATTTTAAATTTCAGGTGTATCACCCGAAATATGTTCAAATGTAATAAAAAGTTCTAAATTTTAGTTTATTTTCTGTCCATGCCGCTCCAGTTTTAGCGCCTCAGGTTTTCATCCCACCACCGTCGTGCGCAAAATTAGCACCTCTGGTTGTCCTCACACCGCCTTCGCGTGCAATAGCTCTAAAACAGGCGCACAACTCTCTCTCCTCGTTAAATAACTTTGTTTGTATAAAATGCATGTTAGGACATATAGCTATATAAATAAAATAAATTTACAAGACAAATGCACCAGTACCATTTATATAATCCAAATCAAGTTAATTTATTATATATTGATATTGTGAAAATAGCACACCTTGTAGTGTATTTTGGGATTGGGGTGGGGGGGGGGGGGCGCTATTACCCCCAGTAGTCCGTGGTCCACCAGACACAGCAGCAAAAACATAAAAAAATGCGGAAGAGAATACGACACATCAAGTAGAGGATCCAGCAGATGAGCCAGCGAATGCCCAGCCATATGTTGATCCAAGGAAAATGCCGTAGCATGGACACGTATGATTCTGATTCTCCTCGTCGTGAATAGAAGAACTTGTAAACGCGGTCCTTGAACCAGGGTGTGTCACAGTAGGAGCGATTGAACACGGGGGTCGTTAGAAGCCATATGACGGTAATGAACTCACCGCCACTGTTGAGCTGCCTGGCGTGCGAGTCACTGCTGCAGTGGTGCGCCGCGTTGCACAACATCTCCACCCACACCCCTAAAACCATTTTCAACAGCTCCGGCATTTGGGGTTCAAGATGCAGCAGCCTTTGGGCGAGCTCCGCTCCACGGGAAAAGCTAGGTAAAACCTCACCATAGTTTCCAGCTTTGATGTCGTTGATCATGATCTGCAGGAAATTTCTTGTACTCAGATGTGTGTGTAATGGGGTGGCATATACCACGGGACGAGCTGGGCTAGGCAGCATGTAGGGGCGTTCTTGAGGAGAAACATCATGTAGTTGGACACCGTCTTGATTGCCTCCACAATGGGCCCCGATTGGGCTAGCCCGCAGAATTTGATGAGCAAGCCTGTCGCAAAGTGCCACGCAAGGATGCTATCATCAAAATCCATGTCGCTGCTCCAAGAAGTGAGATCCCCCAAGAGTCTCTCATTTGGCTTCATCGCGCACTGGCCACGGTGCCTCCTCATGGTGTTCTCTTTACCTTCACAAGCTCCCACCATTCTGACTATCTCTTCCAGCACTAACCACTTAGTGCATGCTGAAATCACAGCGGAACTCGATTTCGACATGCATGTCGGCTCAAGACTATCATAACTTTTACCCTCAAGGTACTTATTAAGTAGGTCGTGCTGTCCAATGGAACCTGACCATCTTCGTATTCTTTGAGCTACCTTCACCAACTGCCGCACACATGCAAGTATGCTATGAAGCCGATTACACCTTCTGGCCGCAACAAGGCACCTGTCCATGTTGATACCAATGCCCCTAGTAACGACACCATCTCTAGGAGGAGTGCCCCAGCTAGTAAGGTGTATGTCACCATCACGTCGGCTCTATTGTGATTCTCTTTGCCAGTGATAGATTTAAATAGGAAGAACGCGGCAATGGTTGCAACCGACGAAACGACATGGATGATGCATCCATACCATGTGTGGATCACCGCCGCCTTGGTGTATAGGACGTCATGCATCAAGGAGAGCTGCATCTCAATCAACTCATACAGCCAACCCTTGTCAGCAAATAGCTTCATGGCCTTACTCTGTGATGGGGATGGCCAGAACTTATAGTCCATGAACTGACCCATGCAAACGGGGAGCAGATAGTGAGCTCCCTGTAGAACCTCTTCAGAATTGTGTTCAGTCCGCCCCGCGGAGTAAATACCTTCTTCTTCCCATTCAACCTCACTCAACTGCCTCGGCTTCTCTACATTGTTGAGGAACATTCTCAGGTTATCTAGGCTAGCGGACTTGAGCGCCCATATTCTCTCACCATATTTGGCAACACCTGCAACAAATATAAGTCCGGCAGCCAACACCAAGGTACCACGACCGGCGATATACTTGTAGACCACATAAATTGTTCCCACGGCCTGTGTGACAAGAGAGAGCAGGTGGCGCGCCAAAGCTGGTTGTCCTCCATGGCGTAGGCAGTGATGGTGTCCTGGCTACCGAGATGCACTAGCAGGAACGGCGCCCAGAGCGCCATGAGCTGTCGGTGCTCGCAGGGCTTGCAGCTAATTGAAATGTGGCCAAGGATGTATATCGCTATGGTATCTGCCAGTAGATATGCCAACCAAAGGAAGGTCCTCGGCACATAAGAGATGTTCCGCCGACGCATCCATGAAAACATGAGTAGGGAAAGTTGCAACATGAATCTGAAAAGCACCAAGATTTGGAGCTCCTACTCGTTCCAAAGGTGCAACACTCCATCCATCTGTGAGCACTGAAATGCACACAAGGATCATGTATGAGAAACTATATAGTTTTTGCACACAAATTTCCTGGGATAAGTCACAGGTCAACAACGTAACCTACTTCTATATAGGCGTAAATTTTAGCAACATGAAAACTAGTCATGTGATCCTGGAATGATGCGTCAAGCTAATATTTTGCCTACAAAATACTTGACCCAACATTTTGACTATATGACAAGGGTTCCATTGGTAATACATACATTATAGAATTTTTTGTACTAACTGAATGGGTGAGTGTTGGAGTGATGCCAATCTACATTCATATACATGCACAATGTACCGGTGCCATTGTTCAACATATTTTTATACATCTGTACCACTTAAAAAAGGGTCCTCTTTCTGCCTCCACAACATTTCGCGTTTCGCTCCTGCGTCCGTTTTGTCACTTCGTCGGTCGGGGCATATTCTCATTTGCGCCCTCAAGAACTAGAATCTCGCCAATATGCATGCGATGGGAGCTGAGGGAGCAGTTTTAAAGCGGTGGTAGAACGACAACGACCACAATGTGCCTTTGACCAGGAGCGAGGAATGGCCACAGGCGAGCAGACCAGGATCCTTTTACAGTGCCAAACATTTTATTGGAGTTGCACCCGGTTTATTTTTATCGACCAATTGGGTTGATGATGTATTACGTTCAATTTGGTTGCATCATGGACTCATAGAACTATTAGCACATAAGTTTCGGAGAAGTGCATATATTATTCAGCATCTATGTAGCATAAATTAAAAGTTGTTTGAAAATTCAGTACTGAACTTACAAATATGTCAACTGTTATACTTGGAAGTTACAAACAAGGGAGTATTGTTTTCCGACAAGGTCTACTATAAAATTCGGGAAGCCACTAGACAATCGAGTGTTTTTTTTTTTTGCAAATACATGATTATTTGGGTTAGAAATTATTTATATGAATTAGTCTTGTTTGATATATTTTTTAATTTATTTGGTTAACATTTGGATGAGATATTTAAAACAATTTAAAGTTGACTATAATTTGGGCATTAGTAACTATAAATATGTTGCCGGTTCCAAGTGTTTAACATGTGCACATAGATATGTAATGTGTGGCCCAAGGGTTTAACTATATCGGTCAAGTTTAGAAAGGATAACATGCTATACCATTTGGTATCGGTACATGAAAATTTAGGAGTATTTCAGACTTTTTCGTCTTTATGTATAGGCAATACACTCAAATCTACAAGAAACTAGAGTGATGGCCGACATTTCCGCTTCGGTCCTCCCCCCCTTGGCCGAATCGAGCGCTCTGATTGGTCGATCGCCGTCTCGTCTAAACGTATTATTCGTTTACTGCGAGCCTTAGGGGACACGACTCGACTCGAGCCGAGAACGTAGACGAGCCAAGCCAAGCCAGGTCAATCGTAGAAAATAGTTGCAAAAATAGCGGCCGCGAGGACTCGAACCTGCATCTCCGTGCTGACACAAACGCGACAAGCCAGTAAGACAGCTGAGCAGGTTTTGTCTACTCGCGTGGGTGAACGACTGTAAGTCGTCCTCTCCCAGTGCCACGCACCCCTATGGCCCACGGGCAAACCCTATTCCGCATGGCACGCTCGTCTGTGGCCCACGGCCCACACGTGGGCAGCGCAACCCTAATCCGAGCGGCCGCGCTCCTTTAATACCACCGCCCGCTCCTCGTCTTCCACCTCTGCCACTCCACTGTTTCCGCACGCGAACCGCATCGGTGTCTTCTCCTCTTCTTCCCCCCACCCACCAAATCCACCGCACACAGCTAGCCGCCGCCGCACTATGGCCGGAGGATCCCGCCGCCAGTCCCCATCGCCTGCCCGCAGCGGCATCGGCTCCTCCTCCCAGGCCGGGAGCTCCCGCCGTCGTTCCCCTCCACGGATCCACAGCGCCGGCTCCTCCTCGCGCGCCGGTTGCTCCTCGGGTGGCGGCGCCGATATCCCACTGCTTACTCCGCCGAAGAAGTACCTCGGCGTGCGCCAGCGGAAGACGGGGTGGGCGGCCGAGATCACCGACCGGGTCAACCACAAACGTCTGTGGATCGGCACCTACCCGACGGCGAGGCAGGCGGCGAGAGCCTACGACGAGGAGACGAGGCGTCTCCACGGCCCGACGGCGCGGGTGAACTTCCCCGAAGGCTTCCCCGACGACGACAAGCCGGAGCTGGGGCTGGTGGATCTCCGCGTGGCCACCCCACGCGAATATCGCGAGGACGGCAAGGCGATGGAGCTCCTCCAGGCGCAGAGGTCCGGCGAGGCCTGGATGGAGGCCGTGCAGGTGAAGTGCCCGGGCTTCGTCGACGAACAGCGCGCCGAGCTGGAGGCGATTGAGAAGAAGCGCCGCCGTGGGCCGCCGCAGGTCGTGAAGGAGGAGCATGTCGTCAAGGAAGAGACGCAGGTCGTGAAGGAGGAGCCGTCGTGGATGCGCTACGTCGTCGGGCCACCTTATGTCGACCTCGTCAGCGAGAGCGAGTAGGACGACGAGGTCGACTGGAGCACGCTGGAGGCGGAGTGCACCGACGACAGCGACTAGTACTTTGTGTCATCAGTTAGGTTTAGCGCGTGTGCGTCTAGCGCTGTGTGCCCGTAAGTGTCGTGTTCGTGTGTGCGTGTCTTGTTATGTCGACGTGCCTGTGTGTTTAATAAAGTGTGTGTTTCAAATGTTTTAAGATTTCAAATATGCTTGTAGACCACTACATAAAATGGTAGATAATGTAGAATCAGGTCAAGCTCCGGCACAACAGAAGGGGTTTTCGGTCTACGTTCCGGTCCTGATCCGGTTAACTAGTCTTCCAGCCGGACGAGGGTCGGATTGCCTGTAAGTGCTCCGGCACTACCGAAGGCGTTTCCGGTCTGGCTTCCGGCTCCAACCGATCAAGACCGGTTCCAGTACCGGTCTAACAGACTAGAGAACCAACCAGCGCAGAGAAAACCCCAGCAGACATTTTTTTTAAGTTTTCAACGGCCATATTTCAGATTCTCCACTTAAAAAATGAGATTTGCGCGATGGTTGTGAATAAGAGTTTAATTTATAACATGTGTCCATTAATAAAAAAAAACAAATATTCATATATTGCAAACGCAAACAAAATAGTTACTTCCAACATAATTAACTTCTCTTACATAGGACTAACAAAATTTAAATAGCAAATAATACTAATAAATCCAAACGATTTGACCTTATCCAAACCGCCGGCCTGCCCCACCCCGTAAGTTTACACTGTCTTCATAGGTAAGTTCCGATATTTTAACCCCATTTTATCATAGCATTATAAATATTTTAAAACCTTTTAAAAAATGTGAAACATTGGCATTATATCCATGTTTGTTAATGACATCATGTGTGCAAATTTTGAAATTAATTTGGAGTAGTTCAAAATAACTACATTATTATAAAAACTTGTTTAAGTGAGACAAGACGATCTTTCCCTAAGAAGTTTAATTTTACGATCATCTCTAAATTACCTCAAATTTGTTGTACATTGTGTCTAACGTGTACAAACAGAAATACCAAAGAATAAATGAAAACAAAAAGCATTATAAACACTTTAAATCCTTTCAAACTATGAAACATTAGCATTTTATCCATGTTTGTTAATGACATCATGTATAAAAATGTGGGTACACGTGCTCGTAAGGTGGCAGACCTAGATGGCTAAGAGTGGTACATGTGGGTCCACAACCCTGAAGGAGATGGATGCAAAGCTAGATGGGCATATAAACTGTTGCATGTGGGTCCACATGCTCGAAAGGTGGCAGACCTAGAAGGCTTAGAGTGGTACATGTCGATCCACAACCCTGAATGTAGTTGATGCAAAGCTAGATGGTCATATCAACTGTTGCATGTGGGTCCACGTGTCCCAACGGTGGTGGCAGACCTAGATGGCTTAGAGCCGTACATGCGGGTCCACAACCCTAAAGGTGATGAATATAAAGATAGCTTTGCATAGCGATTGTTGCATTTGGGTCCACGTGCCCGAAAGGTGGTGGTGGCGGACCAAGATGGCTAAGAGTGGTACATGCAGGTCCACAACCCTGGATGTGATGGATGCAACGCTAGATTATCATAGAAAGTGTTGCATGTTGGTCCACGTGTCCGAAAGGTGGCGGTGGCGGACCAAGATGGCTAAGAATAGTACATGCTGGTCTAGAACCCTGGAGGTGATGGATGCAATACTAGATGGGCATAGAAACTGTTGCATGTGGGTCCACGTGACCGAAAGTGGTACATGCGTCGACCGACGACTTACACCTGTTTGTAACAATGTACCACACCGAACATGACTAGTTAAAAATAGGGCAATCTTACACATTTAGTGCAACAATAGGCAACCCTGAATATGTTGTTGTTTTTATAACATACAATATTGCGATAGTATTGCATGTCTATACACTTAGTATAAATATTAGTGCAACAACATGCAACCCTAAAGACTGACATTTTCAGAACATGAAATATGGACAGAGTATTGCATGTGGATCCAGTGAGGCAGTATAGACAATATAAAACTAAAAAACTGGTTTAAGTGAGACTAGACGGTCTTTCACTAAGAATTTGATTTTTTCCCGATTGTATCTAAATATTTTCTATTTATTTATACATGGTTTGTAACATGTAGGAAACTTATATAGCAAAGAATAGCATGAAATTATAAGTTTACACTGCCCCTTCTACGGTAAACTTCGGTATTATCATCTTGGTTTCCGTGAGACGCTATAAATTATAGAAAGTTCAAACAACTGTAGAACTTTCAAATTCTCTATATATATGTGTAGGTGATAATGTTTGCAAAATTTCAGATGATTTGGATGAGGTTAAAAAATCACCTTTCTAGAAAAACTGGTTTGAGTGAGACCAGACGGTCCTTCACTAGGAATTTGATTTTTTTTCTCGATTGTATCTAAATATCTTCTAATTTTTTATACATGGTTTGTAACATGTAGGAAACTTATATAGCAAATAATAACATGAAATTATAAGTTTACACTGCCCCTTCTACGGTAAACTTCGGTGTTATCATCTTGGTTTCCGTGAGACGCTATAAATTGTAGAAAGTTCAAACAACTGTAGAACCTTCAAATTCTCTATATATATGTGCAGGTGATCATGTTTGCAAAATTTCAGATGATTTGGATAAGGTTGAAAAATTCACCTTTCTAGAAAAACTGGTTTAGGTGAGACCAGACGGTCTTTCACTAGGAATTTGATTTTTTTTCGATTGTATCTAAATATCTTCTAATTTTTTATACATGGTTTGTAACATGTAGGAAACTTATATAGCAAATAATAACATGAAATCATAAGTTTACACTGCCCCTTCTACGGTAAACTTCGGTGTTATCATCTTGGTTTCCGTGAGACGCTATAAATTGTAGAAAGTTCAAACAGCTGTAGAACTTTCAAATTCTCTATATATATGTGTAGGTGATAATGTTTGCAAAATTTCAGATGATTTGGATCCAGGTGCCACAAAGGCGACGGACGCAGAACTATGTGGTCGGCACATCGTTGCGTGTGGGTCCACATGTGTCGTAGGTGGTACGGGGTAGACCCTACCACCTTCCACTCGTCGTGGACCCGCATGCAACAAAGCAACGCTACCAGGGCGCCCCATTTATACTCTTTGTGCATGTGGGTCCAGCTGCTTCGCTCCTAACCGTTTTGCTACGCATCTGCCCTCCGCCAGTGACGCATGGATCGACGTGAACCACTCCTAGCTAGCGAGGTCCATTCATCCGTAGCCATCGTGCATGTCGAACTCACCCAGCTGGCTAAGTGTATGCGGGTCCACGTGCCCGGAGCGTGGTCGGCGGGGACCTACGGTTGGATAAGACCGGTACATGTGGGTCCACGACCATGAAGGTGGTAGAGGAGAAGCTAGGTCCGGCATTACGCCCGTTTTTCATTTGGGTCCAGGTGCCACATCAGCGACGGACGCAGAACTATGTGGTCGGTACATCGTTGCGTGTGGGTCCACATGTGTCGTAGCTGGTACGGGGTAGACCCTACCACCTTCCACTCGTCGTGGACCCGCATGCAACAAAGCAACGCTACCAGGGCACCCCATTTATACTCTTTGTGCATGTGGGTCCAGCTGCGTCGCTCCTAACCGTTTTGCTACACATCTGCCCTCCGCCAGTGACGCATGGATCGACGTGAACCACTCCTAGCTAGCGAGGTCCATTCATCCGTAGCCATCGTGCATGTCGAACTCACCCAGCTGGCTAAGTGTATGCGGGTCCACGTGCCCGAGCGTGGTCGGCGGGGACCTACGGTTGGATAAGACCGGTACATGTGGGTCCACGACCATGAAGGTGGTAGAGGAGAAGCTAGGTCCGGCATTACGCCCGTTTTTCATTTGGGTCCAGGTGCCACATCAGCGACGGACGCAGAACTATGTGGTCGGTACATCGTTGCGTGTGGGTCCACATGTGTCGTAGCTGGTACGGGGTAGACCCTACCACCTTCCACTCGTCGTGGACCCGCATGCAACAAACAAAGGCTACTAGTGCACGTCAAACTCTTTGTGAATGTAGGTCCAACTGCATCACTCCTAATAGAGTGTTCTCCCAAAAATTTAAATTAAATCAACTTTAATAAAAAAAACACATATATAAATAAATTCCAAATCCCCTATTGCACATAGAACAAATAATAAAATAGAAATACTTAATTGGTTGTCATTCGTGTGGTGTGTACAATTTAGAATAAGGCCTGTTGCAGCTAAAAAAAATTGGTACGCTACTGTACGCCGAATGACATGTGGGCCGAGGGGCCACCATTCAGTGGCAACAACTGCATTGTAGTAACTGCAGAGGATCTGAACCCCACTTACATGCTGGCTCCACCGTGCCTGGGTCCACCTGTCAGTTGCTTTATATTGTAGCCGAGCGTGTGCTCGTAGTCGTGCACCGAGGGGGCGCGCTATCTCAAAAAAATCTGAACGGGGTGGACGGTTGGCCTCCTTAAATTAAGCATTAATAGATCCATCATCTCCTCCGCCGCCTCGTATTTCCAACTAACCGCGCGTGCTCTCCCGGCCCGGCGATTCTCTCTCAATCTTCCCCTACACCAACGCGATCCACAGGCGACATGAATCCCGACGGCGCAGGTGCACGCAGCGGTGACCAGCACGGCGAGGACCCGACCGCGCGGAGGGCGGTCATGGAGGCGCTGCACGAGACGCCGCGGATCTCCACGAGCGGACCGCCGGTGGCTGCATGCGGCGGTGCTGGAGACGCGGGTGGCTCTTCCTCCACCGGCAAACGATCAGTGGACATGGACAACGTGGTCGACCGCGGCTTCGACCCCGAGGACATCGATTCCGAGATTGAGGTAAAAAACCCCGAAACCCCTGTTCATCGAAATTTCTTCTAGTTGCAGGTTGCTGCAAGATCTGTCGTGTTAGATCTAGGTGTTTCTCCGATTGCGGATGCATGTCATGTGCATCTAGGTGTTTGATGACGCCGCGCAACATTTGTTGTTTTCGTCTAGTATTAAAATGTGCTCGTTTGCCGGTGGAGGAAGAGCCACCCGAGCGATCCATTGATTTCAAAGGATCTTCTATATTTGCGGCATAAGAAAATCTGTTCCAAATGGTCTCTCGGTTCCAGTGTGATTTGCTGATCTTTTCTGGACATGCACTCAATATTTTAATAAAATGACTTTGTAGACTAGAGTAAAGAATTGACCTGTTTAGTAATATATCTTCCATGACAGTAAATCAATTATGATCGATATTAGTATGAATCCATCATGATGAAATAATATCAGACTTGGGAACGCTTGCATAACACTAATATATGAGAAAGCAGATAGAGGTGCAATAGTATCTAATGTTTTAGGTAGGATTGCACAAATCCACACACAAAAGGTAACACCCTCAATCAAAATGACGTGGTCATCGGTAATATGTAATGTTTTAGGTTAAAAGTTTATACACGCATAAAAACAAACTCTCATATTAAATAGGACAGTGGCCACATAAAAAAGTGGGATTTTTTTTGCTTGCTTGTGCTGGAATATCAAATCGTTGAAGTAGCTATACTCCTTGTAACATGAAATTTCTGTACACACGAGTAAAAGTGCATTGAATTAGCAACAGTTTTGGGAATACTAAGAGAACTATGCAAGAAGCTAAAATATAATGATATTCCTAGCAATCTCAAGCTTCATTTATCATCATAATTTATATGGAGAATTTGGTGGATGAGATAAATGCCATCTAAAGGCTGCCTTGAGTCCACCAATTTCATAAGGATCTATCTCTATATCATTATAAGAACATTAGATTGATCGAAGTGATAATTTATCCCAAATTTAGTACTCCACATGTCTTGATGTTTTTACACCTATAATTCCATACACAATTTGAATTTCAGATAAAAATTTCAAAGTTCTAATAGGATAGACATCTTTAATGCATGGAAACAATTAAACTAAATATACAATTACAAGTACCATACAGTTCATAATGTCAACCTCATGGGTTCGTTAGATCAGAATCATTACGCTAAGCCAATTGTGAAGCCTCTATGGTCTAAGAAATAGAGTCCCACAATGGTCGTAGGCAGCAGGCACATTTCCAAAACTATATGTGTGGAAGGACAACAAATTAATCATGCATGTTTATAAATGAAAATCTTTCAAAATTCTGAGACCACACATATCACATATCTTTAGTTTGACCCACACATGAAATAAAAATGCCTTATTCTCTTAGCCGTTGTCTAGTGCTGAAGTGTGACGTTGGTCTCAAGGAAGTAGATCAAGAGCCTCATAGGAACACCTGAATGGATACTGCTAGGCAACAAATATTTGGAGATCTCATCCGTATGACCATAAGGAAAAGTATAGTCAGAAACTAAATCCCCTTTGCAAACCCTTCAGGTTTGGCCTAGATCAAGCACCCAAATTTTTAAATGGCATATACTTTAGAGAGCAGGTAATTTTTTTTTCGAGATTGAACAGAAGTGAGATTAACAGAAATATGATACCTTGGTAAATTCTTGCATGAACAGAAGTGAATTTACATTCCAAGCAATTCTCGAACCCTGTGAACCTATTTATAAAACTGTAGCATCAAACACTGCCTGGAGGAAAATGATGCCATACGACAGTTCAGTAGCATCAAACACTGCCTGGAGGAAAATGATGCCATACGACAGTTTAGAGCCCTGTAAGTGGATACAAAATTGCTGTCATTTAGTGTTACTAAAAAACAAATAAGAGAAGTATTTGTTTGATTTAGCATCCCTTACCATCCAGCCATAAAAGGAATAATCTTCCTCCAAGGCTCGGCTAGTATTATTTGAAGTTATAGAGATATGTGTCCATGATAGTAGTAGTTTATGCCTCCCACAGTCAGCAGTTTGGCGATTGTCATTGCAAAATTTATGATGCCACATGTAGTAGTATACCTTAATGCCTCAAATATTGTTAGTATAACAACTGAAACACGAAAACAACGATGTCCCTTGTCAGTAGCCTAACAAGGATCGAGAATTGGCTATACCTTTGTATAATGTGAAATTCATGCATTTTTTTAGGATAAGAGGAATATATTAAGAAGATAGGGTTATAGACATGTCATGGTCAAGAACCTGAACCAGAGTTTCAGGACCAGAGCCATGCCGTCCATGGGGACATCTGAATAATGCACGAACAGTATCCACCCTTTCCACTCCACAAATATTGCATATATCAGGGAATTGCATCCCTTTAGTCAGCTTTTTTTTTGTTGCTCCGTAGCTAAAGCATTCGATGCATGTTGTAGCCTGTCCACTTTAATAACTGGTCAAAATGCTTCCGGGCTGCCCAAACTGAAAATACCAAATATCGAAAGAAGTGACCAGTTCCGGTCACCATGCCCGTTCATGCTCAAGTGCTTCTCCATAGTTGTTGTATTAGTACTAAATAAACAGAAGAGTGAGAATGTGCAAGTCTAATTAATGCCATGACGTATGTTAGGTGTTTACGTTGCACTCAAATCCAGTTTGGTTAGTCAGCTGAGCATATGCATCTAATTTATTTTGCGAAACCTATTTCACTTGCATACACCTAACACATCATACATCAAAACTTTATTTTGTGCAATCTTACACATCAGCCATTTTTTTCAATCTATTGGTGCGCGCACACACCTACAATGGCAAAGCTAAAACAAATTTGCAACTAAGCAAATAGAAAACAATCAGGTCGTTCCTTATTCGACATCTGCAACCAAATTGGGAAACACGGGGAGGGGGAAGATGGTCAGCCAACACCCTCCCTATGAAGTCACAACCTGCAAGGGAATTGGAGACATTAGAAACCAGACGTACCTCGATTTGGAGCAGGTAGTGGCTCCCTCACATGTGACCCACCCTGCCGCAACGTCGTGGGCTATCTGTCCATGTTGAGGGGCTTGCTTCAGGTCAGAAGAGCTGCAGCCTGTAGGAGGCGACACCAAGACCACTGGATCGCCACGCCGGCGACTGGGACACGCAGGTGTCGGGAGGTTGAGATGGCGGCGGGGAATCGCTAGAAGAGATATAGGACAAGCACTAGTGGAAAGAGGGCCTTTTGTCCCGGGTCGTAAGGCCCATTTGTCCCGGTTGTGCAACCGGGATGGGATGGCCGGGACAAATGGCCCGTCCCATTGGTCCCGGTTGTGCCAGGACCCGGGATGGTAAGCACAGGCCACGTGGCGAACCTGGGCCAGGGAGTTCGTCCCGGTTCGTTCAAGGGACCGGGATGGATACTGTTTTGACAAAAAAAAATATAATCGTCCAGACCCCACGTTTTTTTGGGCTCCTGTCTCCCAATCACGAGCCGGCCTCCCCTTCCCCAACCGCGTCCAGGCCCACGTCTTTTATTAAGCCCACTGGTCACATTTTTTTGTCAAAAGGGCCCACTGGCCCGCGTCTTTTATTATGGTCAGTCAACGGTTCGAAGGGCCCACTGGCCAGCGTGGTCAGTCAATGGTTCGAAGGGGCCACTGGCCAGCGGCCGTTGGCTGGCTCGCCTGGTCCCTTAATTTAAGACTACAGGCCGGTCAAAGGGCCACTGGCTCGCCTCGTCTTCCCGCCCCGCCTCGGCTTCCCGCGCCCCCACTTCCCCACGCGCATTCATGGCCGCCTGCAACCGCCGCCACGTCCAGGCCGCCGGTTGGCATGCCAGCCTACCCCGGGTCCTTTTTAAAGGCCCCCCGCCGCCCGTACAACCCACCCACCCCGGCCCGCGTCCCTGGCAAAGCAACCCTAGCCGCCACCATGTCCCGCTGGTTCTCGAACTCCGGCAAGCGCCCAAGGAACGATGACGGAGGCTCCTCGAGCGGCGCCGGCCGCATCCCACCCCCGCCGGCGGAGGCCTTCGGCTACGGCCCTGGAGGTGTCCGCCTTGGCGGGGTGCCGCGCGTCCCCGCGCCACCACCGGCTGCACGCCCGCCGCCCAGCGCCGCGCCCAAGGGCAAGAGGTTCCGCCGGTACGTCCGGGTGGACGAGGCCGAGTGGCACTGGAACAATGCCACTCCAGTGTTCTATGCCGACGTCCACCTCCCGGACGGCTGGCACCTGAACCCCCAGCGGATCCCTGTGCCGCCGGTCCCGACCGGCCAGGCGCTGCTTGAGGAGGTCGACCGCCGGCGCGAGCTCCTGCCGGCCCCCGTCCGCAGGGAGCGCGCGTACGCGCGCAGCTCCCCCTACTGGGCCGCCTGGCTCGAGCAGGAGCACGAGCTGCGCCGCCGCTCCTTCATCCCCGCCCCCCACGAGGCCAACGTGGACGACTACCCCCCGCCAGCGCCCGGCCGGGAGAGGGAGCTATGGCTCCTCGTGGACGAGCCGGAGGACTTCTCCGGGAGGAGGACCCCGAGCTCCGGGCCGCCATGGAGGAGGGCCTGCGAGCGCTCCCGCCGCTCCCTCATCGACGACGAAATCAAGCGGTGGGAGCGGGTCGTGGCCGCCGCCGCCGCCGACGCCGCCGCCATGCCGCCGCCGCCGCCACCCCCTAACGAGCCTGTTGTCCCCTGGTGGCAGGCGATGAACGCCGAGCTGGAGGCGTCCGAGGACCAGCCGGAGCCGCAGCCGCTCCCACCAGGCCTGGAGTACGGCATGAAATGGGCCTGGACCGGCGGCGTTTGGGCGCCGGGGTCGCCGGAGCAGGAGGAGGAGCTGTCCCCTCCGCCGCAGGAGGTGCTGCCCCCGCCACCGCCGTACCCGCCTCCGATGCCCCCGATGCCTGCACCCCTGGCCCAGGCGCCGCCTGCCCACCTGTGGCAGCCGCCCGCCTACCACTGCCTCTCCGACGACGAGGACGACTAGATCGGCGCCGGTCGCCTGTGGCCGCGCCGCCCCCCCCCCCTATTCTATATAGACAACGCCCCTAGCTACCCCCCCCAAGAAACGGCCGGCCGCCTGTGGCCGCGCCGCCGCCCCTTATGCAAGTACGGCCGGCCGCCTGTGGCCGCGCCGCCCCTATGTAAGCAAGGCCCCTGGCCTTATTTTAATATAAGTTGTGTTTCCCCTAATCTACTGTGTCCCTACCCCATCCCCGCCGGCGGTGGTGGAACACCGGCGGATCTGTCCACTCGTTCCCGCCGCCGGCAGGGCTTCGCCCAGGCATATCCACTCGTACCCGCCCCTGGAGTGTCCGCTCGGCCTGGAGAGGAGGGCCGCGCTTTTATACACCTGGGCCTTTAGTCCCGGCCCGTGCCACCAACCGGGACTAGAGCCCCTTTGGTCCCGGTTGTACCACGGCCCGGGACCAAAAACAAATTTCGAATTTCGGTGGCACCCCTGCGCGCCCAAAAATTTTTAGCGCCAAAATTTTGAAAAGTGTTAAGTTTGCACATTAACAACTTCTATATACTTCCAAATTTGACAAAAATTCCAACATGAAAAATGCTAGAATTTGCAAAACTAATTTAAATCCATTTTTCGTTTTACTAAATAATTATTCTAACTATTGAAACTATTAATATTTTTTCATTTGTATATAATTTGAATATAAAAATGTTACAATTTTTTATTTCTCTCGTGATCTTCCTAATTCAAAGCGAATTGTACCTTATTGACACGGTGAATTTGAGATTTTCGTCTACAACAGAAAAACCATCAGACTTGTTGTAGATGACTTAACGGCTTTCAAGATTCTAGAATAGTGGTAGAATAAAGCAGGTTGCTCGCCCCTCCAGACCCCCAATCACAAAGTCAAAGCGACCATATCTAGCAATAAATGATGCAATTATATCATTAGTGAGAGACTTCACGTCGGCAATCTCAATTAAAGTGCCAGTTTGTGTCTGATCCCACCAACCCACAGTATCAATTTGGAATGAATTGCCAAGAGATTTGTACCTCTCTCTCTTGGCGACTCCCCTTGTGTGGTTTCTTGGGAGACCGAATAAACTTTCCATCTCATCTGCTCTAGAGGGGCAACCTTGTTCTTTCCAACCCAAACAAGGTTCCATCTTCTGCACTCATCCATAACAATACCTCTGAACAGTTAGAGGTGGTGGATTACTTGAGCCCTGCAAGAGTACGTTCGATCTGTTTTATCAGAATTGGACTGCCAGACGGGTTTGCAAGCAATCGAGCTGCTTTCTAGGATCCCAGGAAGGCCACCAGTTCTCATAATGAGGGAATGCCTCAAATATGGTCTTTGGAGCGAGAGGAAGGAGACGAGACCTATTCTCAATGGCAAATTATGGATGTAGCCTCTTTCTTGAGCAGCTGCACAGAAGTGCTTAGAATCCACAACTCGGCTCTATGTCATACAAATTTCTGGAAATTTCCACCCATACACTTTTTGGAGCTAGGGCCTCATTTCATAGTAGAAGTAGGGTGGCTTGTTCATCCTCTAGAGTCGATGTCTGTCCTGGCTGCTTGTCCATCTCTAGAGTTTGCTCTGCTCTGCTCTACTACTCCTTGCGGCTCAGGTTGGTAACGGTCCATGTTTGCGTATGCTTTGTGAACTTATGGTTTGATTTGAGAATTTCAAAACTTTGATTTGATAATCTTTTGGCCGGAAGCACCTAGCAATATCTTTTAAACCTTGTTTCTCTCCATATGCTATTTGTACTTCTCATCGGCTCTAATGTTTCTCTACCTGATTCTACTTCTCCTCTGCCTAGTTTACAGATGTTTGCTCTTTTCTGTAGATGTTTCTACACTGTAAAATGGGCATGTCCTGCGAAACATGCAGACAAGGCGCTGAGCACCACTACTGGGACATCTTGGACGATCAAGGCAAAGGTTTTTTCAAGATTATGCAATTCTATCATTAGTGAGAGACTTCACGTCGGCAATCTCAATTAAAGTGCTAGTTTGTGTCTGATCCCACCAACCCCTCAGAATCCTCCTATTAACTTCACCTATCTCAACTGAAATCACTGTCTTCATGTGGATGCCAAGCCTGTGCAAAGCTATCTCTCCTCCTCCAATGCCTCAAATTAATATGGTGTGCCTGCAATATGTGCGCGGAATATATGACACCCATAAGGCCTATCGATGTAAAGCAGTCAGTCAAAACTTTTTTGTGTTGTTTATGGTGGTTAACTCCAATGAATAACAATCGCTTGTTCTATACCGTGTATCAACAGATACTACATCTTAAAAGTAGTTATAATCAAACAGAACTATATGATCATGTATTCCACGCTTATTATTACACATCACCAACATACGGAGGAGAGAGAAACAGAAAAGTGGGATGGTGGAACAATAATGCTTGCCAGCTTTTCTTCGTGTCCCTTGCTTATGATCGCTTCGGCCGTAACCATGGAGCATCTTCATTATTTAACGGGATGGTGGGGTCAGATTTCACTGTGAAGGGTGGAATTTCAACAAACTTATTATAATCTTCTGACATGTCTGTCGTGTCCTCGATTCCCACGATGTTTCTTTTCCCTGAGAGAACTATGTGACGCTTCGGCTCATCGTATGATGAAATTGTTCCCTTATTTTTTCTTTTCTTCGGTCTGGAAGACATGTCCTTCACATAGAAGACCTGAGCCACATCATTGGATAGAACGAATGGTTCGTCATTGTAACCAATACAGTTGAGATCCACTGTTGTCATTCCATAAAGCGGGTCTACCTTTACCCCTTCTCCATTCAGGTTGACCCATTTGCACTTGAACAAAGGGACCTTAAAAGAAGGTCCATAGTCAAGTTCCCATATCTCCTCTATGTAACCATAGTATGTGTCAGTTTTTCCATTCTCGTTTGTTGTATCAAAGCGGACACCACTGTTTTGGTTGGTGCTCTTCTTATCTTGGGAGCTCGTGTAAAATGTATTTCCATTTATCTCGTACCCTTGAAAACTCCCAATAGTCGAAGATGGTGACCCTGCCAACATGTATAGCTGATCTTCAACAGTGGTGTCATTTATAAGACGTGTTTGCAACCAACTTCCGAAAGTCTCCATGTGTTCGCGTTTAATCCATGAGTCATCCTTCCCCGGGTTTGCAGACCGTACAATATTCTTGTGTTCCTCGACATACGTAGCCATGAACATAGAATTTTGTAGAACTGTGTAGTGTGCTTTGGTCAAAGAATGCCCGTCCCTAGGTATCATTGTTTTCTTTCCCAGCGTTCCTTTTCCCCTCAGTCTCCCCTCATGCCGCGATTCAGGAACACCAATTGTCTTAAGGTCAGGAATAAAGTCAACACAGAACCCAATGACCTCCTCTGTTCCATAGCCCTTCGAGATGCTTCCTTCTGGCCTAGCACGGTTATGAACATATTTCTTCAAGACTCCCATGAACCTCTCAAAGGGGAACATATTGTGTAGAAAGACCGGACCGAGAATATGAATCTCTTCACATAGGTGAACAAGGAAATGAGTCATAATGTTGAAGAAGGATGGTGGGAACACCAACTCAAAACTAACAAGACACTGGACCACATCCCTCTGTAATCTTGTCAGAATTTCTGGATCGATTACCTTCTGAGATATTGCGTTCATGAATGCACATAGCTTCACAATGGGTACTCGAACATTTTCCGGTAGAAGCCCCCTCAATGCAATCGGAAGCAATTGCGTCATAATCACGTGGCAGTCATGAGACTTCAGGTTTTGGAATTTTTTCTCTGCCATGTTTATTATCCCCTTTATATTCGACGAGAAGCCAGACGGAACCTTGATACTGTAAAGGACTTCAAAGAATATTTGCTTCGCTGCTTTAGTAAGAGCGTAGCTGCTTAAGGAATGGCGCCCTGTATCTGTGTGCTTGTTGCTTGGGTCTTTCATACGTTGCTGGTCCTCCCGTGCTTCAGGCGTATCTTTTGACTTCCCATACACGCCCAGGAAGCATAGCAGATTGACACATAGATTCTTTGTCACGTGCATCACGTCGATCGAAGACCGGACATCTAAAACTTTCCAATAGGGTAGCTCCCAAAATATAGATTTCTTCTTCCACATGGGTGCCCGCTTATCAGGGCCGTACGGAACTGGTTGGCTGCCAGCAGCCTTACCAAAGATTACTTCTAGGTCCTAGACCATATCGAATATATCATTACCACTACGGAGCTCAGGCTTCTTTCGGTTATCTGCCTCACCTCTGAAATGCTTCCCTCCTTTTTTCCTTAAGGGATGCTTGATCGGAAGAAATCTACGATGCCCCAGGTATACAACCTTTTTACATTTATCCAAAAAAACACTGTCAGTCTTATCTAAACAGTGTGTGCATGCATTGTATCCCTTGTTTGTATGACCGGAAATGTTACTAAGAGCTGGCCAATCATTGATGGTCACGAAAAGCAACGCCCGTAGGTCAGATGGCTTTTGTTCGTTCTCATCCCACACACGTACACCTGGTTTGCCCCACAGTTCTAAGAGTTCTTCCACTAATGTCCTTAGATACACATCAATGTCGTTGCCAGGTTGCCTCGGGCCTTGGATGAGAACTGGCATCATAATGAACTTGCGCTTCATGCACAACCAAGGAGGAAGGTTGTACATACATAGAGTTACAGGCCAAGTGCTATGACTGGAGCTCTGCTCCCCAAAAGGATTAAAGCCATCTGTACTTAGACCAAACCATAAGTTTCTCGCCTCTCCTGCAAAGTCTGGAAAGTCTCTCTCGATCTTTCTCCACTGCGGTCCATCGGCGGGGTGCCTCAACTTTCCATCTTTCTTACGGTCTTCTTTGTGCCATCGCAACAACCTAGCATGCTCTTTGTTTCTAAACAGACGTTTCAGCCGTGGTATTATAGGAGCATACCACATCACCTTAGCAGGAACCCTCTTACGGGGGGGCTCGCCGTCAACATCACCAGGATCATCTGCTCTGATCTTATACCGCAGTGCAGTGCATATCGGACAGTCATCCAAATTCTCGTACTTCTCACCGCGGAAGAGAATGCAGTCATTAATGCATGCATGTATCTTCTGCACATCTAATCCTAGAGGGAAGAGAGCTTTCTTTGCTTCGTACGTACTCTCAGGAAATTCGTTATCCTTTGGAAGTTTTGGCTTCATTAGTTGAAGTAAAGTCTCAAATGCCTTGTCAGTCACACCGTTTTGTGCCTTCCATTTCAGCAACTCCAGTGTGGTACCGAGCTTTGTGCTACCATCTTCGCAATTTGGGTATAACAATTTTTTGTGATCCTGTAACATGTTGTCCAGTTTCAACCTCTCCAATCTATTTTCACAGTCTTCCCTTGCATCAGCAATAACTCGGCCAAGATCATCATCGGGCTCTTCTGATGCATGTTCTTGATCACCTCCTTCTTCTGCATTCTCTTCCATTGCAGTATCGTCGTATTCAGGGAACAAAGGATCTTCTTCTTCTTCTTCATCGTCTTCCATCACAACCCCTCTTTCTCCATGCTTGGTCCAGCAATTATAGCTGGGCATGAAACCTCTCCGAAGTAGATGGCCGTGAAGGATTCTTTCGGAAGAATGTTCTCTGACGTTCCGACAATCAACACATGGGAAACACATGAAGCCATTATCTTTGTTCGCCTGAGCTACAGCAAGAAATGCATTCAGGCCTGCCATATACTCGGAGGTGCGTCGGTCACCGTACATCCATCGCTGCCGTGCATCCATCTGCATCATATAATTAAGTTTATCAAAATACATATTAATACAGAGATAACCACAGTACATCGACAAATAATACTTTTTTATGTATCAGTTACAGATGAAAAAGATAATTTGTTAACCTCGGTCGAAGAAACCATTTTCAGTGAGCTTGTGTGTGTCTCGGGAATTTCCTCGAACACCTCGTGTGCATAGTAAAAAAAAAAACAGCAACACCACACTCTCTCACACCTCCAAGCAAAAAAAAAGATGGAAGGAGGGGGGGGGCTGGGGCAGTATATATAGGGGAAGGGGGCATTGGTCCCGGTTCGTGGACTGAACCGGGACAACAGGTCATGCGCGTGCCACGTGGCCTGTGGCTAGGCATTGGTCCCGGTCCGTGGCACGAGCCGGGACCGATATGCCCCCCACGAACCGGGACCAATGCGCCCAGGCGATTCCTGTTGCCCCGGGCGCACGAACCGGGACCAATGCAGGGCATTTGTCCCGGATTTGGTTGCAACCGGGACAGCTGCCCCCCGGCCCCCTGGACGAGAGGGGTTGTTTCCACTAGTGAAGGGCGTGCGGGAGAGTGGAGTAGAAGGATACGTGTATCTAGCAACCGACCTAACAGAGATACGTGTGCATACGAAGAGAGACGGATATGCTAACAGCGGGCCCAACACTAGGCGGCCTGGCGTGGAGCAAGGATAGCACAAGAATAGCAGGGCGCTTAGATCTTTAAGAAGATAAGTGCCGTGTTGTGTTTTTCATGCTTAGTAATAGGTTCTCATTTTTGGAAGTTGTTTTTTCTCGCCCTACTATTCAATTTTAGTTGTTGTTTAGTATGATGTTGCAAAAAAATTCATTGCTTAGCTAGAAGCTTGACATGAAGTCTAAACTGGATTTAAGCAAATTTGTTGATCCCATTGCTTTCACGACTTTCAGGAAACTGGATTAATTCTTTTTCAAGTCAAGGTCTAAGTTTTTTGTTGATATTAATTACAAGGTTGCTCATTGGATACTTTCATATGAAACTCCCTTTCAAACTACATTTAGTGCTATTTTGTACTATAAAATATACTAAATTTCTTTTGGTGTATCAAGTAATAAGAAGTCATTTGGTCACATACTAAGATTATCCCTTGTTAGTTTTTGGTGGCCAATTGCCTCTTGGAACAAGAGGCAAAATGCAGATTGTTTGGTTTGTATCAATGAAGATGATGGTTTTCTTTTTTCATGATATTTATTTTGAAGTTTCATGATAACTTGATGCTTCATTGTGATGTCGAAGCTTGCTTCTTGTCCAATTCATTGAAAATCTGAACCGATGTATGTTTAATTTTTGGTATTTGATGACTATATTTATCTCATCACATGTTTTTGTTAAGACTCTAGAACTATTTGTTTTAAGTTGCTGAGTCTAGCTAAATTATTTGCATTCAGTATGTTTATGCACTGTATTTTCTTCTGGTTAGATGATGTTTGTTTTTTGCTTGCTTCCTGTTAGAACACATAATTCTGAATATGAGATATTAGTCGCTAAGCAACTTATTTAAATACTTGTTTAAGTTAATATGATCTTGCATGGTAAATAAAAACCATTTCATCTAATGTGTACGTGCATTTGCACGTGCACATTTACTAGTTAATTTTAGTTGTCGCACTTGCATTCATTCAAGTCTATTCAATCTCAGAAGGAGAGCTTCACTAGACGCTATATCAATACTCAAATTTTCTCTATTACATAAGCCTAAACAACACATAGCGGTGAACAATCAATTAGGTTCACAATTTGTTGAAGATTTAATTATCAAGCTTCTAGAGATTGGTCTATACTGACACATCTTTCCTACAACCTTTGTGGTTGGAGCCACACCTATATGAAGTGTCCTAGAAATGTCGGATCTGCAGCAAGAACCTGCTTCACGGAGTCTATAGACTTTTAATTGACACTATATATTATTGTTTTTACTGATTGGGTTTAATTATTTTCTTTGTATGGTTACATGGGAGATTTTCCTTTTGATTACTCGTGCATTCCATTTACTAGCTTATCGTGGGTAGTTTTTTACTAGCTTCTTTTTCCTTGCACTGCCCTTTGAAAATATGATTTGAGTTGTTTATCAAGTCACTAATGAATATCTCTATTTCTTTGATGCAGTATGAACCTGGTGAACTTGTGGACAGTAATAACAAGGAATCGTACATGCGGTTTATGCTCCAGAAGCTCCAAAATGGAGAGCTCACCATCTTCACCCCGAGAGCTTTCAAGTGCCCCTTCGATGACAAGCCAGATGATGGGCTAAGGGCTGCACTCCTCACCCATGCAAGGAGCTTATCCAGGGAGGGGAAGACTGAAGAAATTCAGGCAAGCCATAAGGCTCTACTGCTGTACATGGTTGGCGATGCCGACCCAGATCTTCCAGGGATGAACTCGGCAAGGCATCAACGCCGTAAGATGGCGAAGAAGGCGGAGAAGGCCAGGAAGTTGGACATGGAGTATGGTGGCAAGCAGCACTAAGTCATGTTGCTGTTAATGTGGACTAAGTAATGAACTGTTTAAAACCTATCTTATGTTATGTCAAGACTGCTGTTATGCAGTGGTGAACTAAGTGTGAGAAGACTACTTGTGTATTAAGTTATTTGTGCTGGACTAAGTGTAAGACATATTAATCTAGTTGTGCTCGTCTAGTTGTGTTTGCTTTCATGTTTAGTTTCATTTTCTGTCCTCTAGTTTATTTCAGTATCATTTTTAGCCTCAGTTGTAGCCTACTGCTGCTCATTTTCCTTTAGTAAAACCTTTGTTTTTCTGTATAAATAAATCCAACAATTCTAGATGTCTTTTCATCAAAAAGAAAAGCTGCAGGTTTATGTGAAAACCAAACTTAATTAAAGCTTTTTGTGGATCAGTACTCCTATGGTCATTTCTTTTAGTATGTGCGTTGATCAAGTACAATACCATTTTGCAAAAACCAAACTCGGTTGCACATGCAACTTAAATGAATCCCAGTTGCACATGCAACTTAGATATCAATATAAAGGGAACTCACTACAAAAAATACATCTGCAACTACAGTAGCAAACAAACTTTCATCAAGTTGTCACTTCCATAACTAAGTTGCACATGTAAAAAAAGATAATTTGTTTGAAAACTGATCAAAAGTGCAACCGTGTTCGAAATTGAACCCAGTTGCATATGCAACTCAACTGAACCCTCAATTGCACATGCAACCCAGTTCAACGATAGCTTGAATATTCAACAACCATACATCCTTTCTCATACTGAGTTCTTTTTTTTTTGTACCTGAGTTGCACATGCAATGAGTTTAGGGGATAAGTGGGTTCACAGATACGCTGAACATTCAGAAAATCGCGACCAAAAAAACCTGAAACCCCAGTTGCACATGCGAACTTAGTTGAAGAAGAATTGCATCCCAACAAAAGGTCACATCGGAAACAAATTTAATTATTGGCGACCACTTCAAAAACTACCACACCCGTACCGGACCAAAAAAAATATGGCCCAGAAAAAAAAAATGGACCGACACTACACGGCCAAAGAAACCACAAAACGGGCAAGCATCAATGTTCGTGGGAGACGGACTTTGAAATGCACAAATCTCAGTGTCAAATGATTGAACGGTATCAGATGCGAGTGAGCTCTAACTAATTCTCACCTAAGTGAGAAATAGGAAAACCGTTTAAATAAAATGTATTTAATTAGATAAGAAAAAAAAAGTATCTAGATAGAAAACCCGACCAGGCCAGATCCAACGGGTTGTAAATGGGCTTGGCCGAAAAGAGAAATTGGGCCGACCCAACAAGCACGGCGGCGTTGAGACTAAAAAGAAACCCAAGATCACGCGAGTGCTCTTTTCTGCAACCACCGCACCTCCATTGTCGCCGCCACCCCTATTCCTCGTTCATTTGTTGAAATTCCACCGGTAGTTGCTCCTGATTTGGCCCATCGGTTACAGATCTGAAGGTTTGAAGGCTGTTCACCAAGAGATTTCGCCTCTCGTCAAGACTTTTGGAGGGATTTGGACGTCAACCCGCCGAATCCCCTCCGTACAAGTGTTCCTCCTCCAAGTTAGGCCAAGAACATGACCTCCTCGGGTAATTTCTCTGGTTCCCTCTCTCTCTCCCCTACAAATCCTTCACCTTTAGATGTTCCCCCTTTAGAAGTTTTTCCTCTGCCCTCCGCCGTTCCCCTTTAGACCAGCCACCCCGTTGCAAAAATAAATCTTGCATACCTCGGTTAAATAAATCCAGTGAGGAACATCTCTACAATGTATCAGGGTGGTGTAATGTGCTTGTATTATAATATTTAAACATATCTAGAAAGCCGGATTTTTTTTTTATTACTACAGCAAGATTGGATTTACAGTCTACAACCTCTATTAGTAGTTTTGTAAACTAGTTGATTTTTATTAGACATAACACATTTAATGATTATTCTAATTATTAATAGGATTCCAAAGTTCATATATTTTTAATTCATTAATATTGTGCATTTTCAATCTGACATCTTGATTGGTAGATTTGTTTCTTAGGACTTAACAAACTGATTTGAAGAAGTATTTTTTAACGATTTCATATTATTGGAGACAAAGTTCCAAATCTTTTCGTTGATTTTTGTATTGGACGAAGCAAAAATGTTTTTGATTCCTTATGTAAATTGTTTCTAAACGTTGTATTTTGATATTGGAATAAATACACTACTTGAATCTACATACATAATGGTATACAATTAATTATAAGAAACTAAACATGATTCGATTCATAGCCATTAAAACACTATTTGTTGAATAGCAAGTTGCACCTGATTTTCAGTAGAGCTTACTAGTAGTGGAAATATTCTGCAATATTAAATGATTGAATCATAGTCAATGTTTTGCTGCAATTTATTTTCTTCCTGGATCCATTGCGTCAGGTTAGATGTGGAAATATTCTGTTATATTACAGCTTTCTGTTGCATCATATGGAATTATCATTTGACTTTAGTTGCTAACCAGTTGAAGGATTAATACTTCATGTCATTACTATTAGTGAGAGGCCCACATGTAGTTACCTTGTTATCATAAATTTGGTTTGTTAGGCACATATGTATGTGTGTTATCTCACTTTTCTAACAACAATACTGCTTGGCTCTTCGTCCTAATGTCATGTGTACTTATCATTTGTTACATTACTCTTTTTCACAGGTGAAGACTCCGGATCCGTCCGCTTCAAGCGTGCCCGGACAGATGATCCCAAGAGGAGTTTTATAGACAAGACCGGGAAATACACTATGAGCAGGAGAGTGAGCAGTGGTGTCTATAAGAAGGAAGCAGCTGGTCGTGGCAAGCCACCTGCACATGACAAGAAATCTCCATCTGGCTCTCGCCGCTCTAAACCTCGAACTGACTATTCTGAAGAGGATGATGAGCCTTCTGAAAAGGATGAGGTAGCTTCTGCATACTCACCATCTGACGATGAAGATGATGACTTCGAGTTGGAGAAGCTCCCTGATGATGATCTGCTCACGGTGGAGATTAGCAAGTACCGTGCTATTCGACAGCTCTCGCCGTATCGGTTTGCTGAGAGAACCAACACTGAGAACCCCCAGTTCTGGACCGTCACTCAGGAGAAGATTTGGAATGATGTTTACTGTCAGCTACAAGAGCCATTTGTCAAGACTCAGTACATCAACATGGACTGGTTCAATCAGCACCTTTTGACAGATTTCTCTCATGTGGAAGCAGCTCTGAAGAAGATGAATCTATATGATATCGTGCGTCTTCGTGAGAATTATATTCCAGAAATGATTCGTCAGTTTTTCTGCACTATTCATTTCCATGACGACACTCAGTGTTCCATTACTTGGATGTCGGGAGAAGAGAAGTTTGAATCAAACTATGGTACATTCTGTGAACACTTGGGGTATGTAGGGGAGAAAGCTGGAGGTTTTCGTATTCACTCTGAAAAACCAATGAATGTGAAGGACATCAGCTTCACTCTGTACCCTGATGCCGAGATCAAGCTACCTTCGATCACGCATATGTATCATTTCTATCACACTCTTGCCAGGATCTATCGTGAGAACATCTACAACAAGTCAGGGGATCAAGTGAGTGTTCGGCGCTATCTTATCAATCTTCTTTACTACTCTCAGCCTAGTGAACAGACCAAGATCGATGTGTGTGACTTCATTTTCCAAGAGATGAAAAGGAATATTATGTCTCGCATGACTCCGAGTTACTCAGCTATTGTGCAGACATTCCTCGATAAGGTTCTCCCTTCTCATCTTCTACAAGGGAAAAGGGTGAAACAGCAAGGACTTAGTCTGCCTCTTCGCTATGAACGTCCTGATCTTCCTGAGATGCTTCCGAAACTCGGGTCAAGTCTGGTCAGGATAGGCGTGTTACATCTCGTGCTGGGTCATCTGGTTGTACCCATGGGCCAGTTCCCAAGAGGACATCTGGAGCTGCCAAGTTCTTCTCTGAATTGTTTGGTGTTTGCAAGAAGAATTATGTCATTAGTCACAACAACTATGAGCTGTCCAAGGATACTCGTCGTCGGCTGAACAAGGATCTTCGTGACCGTGGCATAGATGCTTCTGATGGACCTGAACTTGCTCCCACTCCATTTGTTGATTTTGAGATGCCTCCTATTCGTGACTCCGACTTTGTTGGGTTCTTCGATGGTGGTTCCACAAGCTATGAGGGAACGGACAGGCCAGCAGCTAGAGATGGTGAAGAAGCTCATGATGGTGAAGATGGAGGCAGGGTTTAAACTGGGCTTTCGTTAGCAACGCTTGACCTTTCGCTCTTTTTGGCGTTTCGATACCAAAGGGGGAGAAAGTGTTGAGCTTTCTATTTAGGTTGTGCGGGTTCCTAGGGTTTTCTCGCACTCGCGAGCCATCTTGAACTTATATTTGTATTTCTGTGCTTGCATGTATCGGTTTATGTTGTGCTACCTGGTATATTCGGATTTCATCTTTTAAGTTGTGTGTTGGACAAGCTATGTTTATCTCGGATGTGAAATTATCTAGCTTACATCCTTATGTTAATCCATATTGTTACTTGCATATTTTCATATCTTGTCTTGTATCCTAAAGATATAGCTGGAGCTGTTATCCCTCGGAAACACATCCTAAGAAACATTTAGTAGACTAACCATTTAGCATACTCTGAGACCGGATTTGCCCGGTTGAGTTCCGGTACTACCGAGGGGGTTTCCGGCCTAGGTGCTGGTTTCCATCTGGTTAGCCGATTGAGCAGCCGGTCTAGAAACCGACAGAACCTGGTCGTGTTCCGGTACTACCGAGGGGGTTTCCGGCCTAGGTGCTGGTTTCCGCCCGGTTAGCCCATTGAGCAGCCGGTCTAGGAACCGACAGAACCTGGTCGTGTTCCGATAATACCGAGGCGGTTTCCGGCCTAGGTTCTGGATTCCATCCCGGTTAGCCGATTGAGCAGCCGGTCTAGGAACCGACAGAACCTGACCATGTTCCGGTACTACCGAGGGGGTTTCCGGCCTAGGTTCCGGTTTCCAGCCGGTTAGCATTGTATCCAGCCTCGCGGACCGAAAAGGGCTAGGTCGGGCCGGCCCAAGTAGCGGACCGAAAAAATAAAGGAGGCAATTTCGGCCGTATCTGCTCACGGTTACCCAGATCGCGACTGACAGCCGATCTAAACAACCGTAATTTCAGCATCCTTCACCAGCCGATCTAAACGTCGCCAATATCCGGCCGCCGCCACTGCCGTGCCGTTGACGTCGACCTTGGCGCACGCGCACGTTTGGATGCGGTTCACGTCGGTCGTTGCACAGACGCGCGATCGCGACTGACAGCCGCGCACAACGACGTCGACCCCCAAGCCGGACCTACATCATGTTTAGGTACACCATTTTCCCTCTTATGCACGTCCAAGTTGGTATCTTCGTATATGATGAAGGTGAACGCCTTAGGGTTTAGGCTAGGTTAATTACGATTGTAGGCACATGGGTGTTTTCATTCATTAATTTTTTTTAGCAAAAGTACTACTGGAGAGATCAGTTGCAATGTTGAAAAGTGGTGTGATTATGTTGAC
Organism: Alopecurus myosuroides; assembly: GCA_028641055.1. Classification (NCBI taxonomy): domain Eukaryota; kingdom Viridiplantae; phylum Streptophyta; class Magnoliopsida; order Poales; family Poaceae; genus Alopecurus; species Alopecurus myosuroides. The sequence continues at coordinate 48,448,595 of CM054057.1, read as the reverse complement.
ACTTTAACATCCCAACAGAAGTCCGTGTTTTTCTTTACGAAGCTACAGAGCATGCTCGATATTCCTCGAATCGGCATGAGGCAGGGTTTATTGTATTTTATGATGGATAGCTATCATGTTGAAAGTGCAAAGTTTGTCTTGCCGGATACTTTTGATGAATTGACAGCAGGTACCGAAGAAATCGATGCTATACTTGGGCTAGTTGACTTCGGAGATGATATATTCAGTTTCATAAACAAGAACGGCTTAGAAGCACAGACACGCATACCACCTCACTTCCTGAATGTGAGGTCCGGGGAAATAGAGATCGATGATTTGATTGCAAGTAACACTGCGAAACATAAGCCCGATGACAATGAATTTATCCAGAAGTCGGTCTTAATCCTTCTTGGTACCCTGCTTGCTCCACATTCAAGAAAGTATGTCCCAAAGTCTTTTTATTGTTTAGTGGAAAATGTTGATCGGATACCCACATTCAACTGGAATGCTTTCGTACTGGGGGTCTTAATGAAAAGCATTATAAAGTTGAAAAAGGAAAAGAAAATTCATTCGAAGTGGCCAAAAGGAAACTTGGTTTTTATACAGGTACTTCGCAATTATATTTCAATTTAATTTGTCGTTGCTCCAAATTCTGTAATAACTTTGTTTTTGTCATTTATGCAGTACTTGTACTGGGTGAAGGTGCTTCCATTGGATGGTCCATCTCATATGTTGGATAATATGCCGCTTATGAAAAATTGGACCGAGGCAGCGGACTTGAAAAGAGATTTGCATGACAATTCAAAGGGTCGTGGCAAGGGAAAGGTAACTTTTTGACGATACTTTCTTTTACCAAAAATATTAACTTGTTTACAACATTAAAATTTAATCTTATTTATGTTTCAGGTTATAGACCGTATTCCCGGTGCAGCAAGAATGAGGGAGACGAAATCATCTCCAGAAAAAACGAAAAGCATGGAATCTAGCGTTGGCGATGCGAAAAATGCTGAGGCTAAATCTACGCCAAGGTCAAATGCTTCCCCGAGCAATGAGGTAACATTGGAACTTATTATGGAGACACTTAATAACTTGAGAGCCGAGGTCCGCCGCATTCCGGACATGTGTGCACAGGTGGGTGACGCGGAAGTCAATATTATATTAGTCACACTCTTTTATGCACATGACATGATTCCACTATATTTACCTTGCAGAAAGTTATCGAAACGCTGAATAAAGAAGGTCTCATTTACAAGACCAAAAATGAAAAGATTTCTGAAATGAATCAGGAAGATGTATTTTCCGAGCCTGCTAGGAAGCATCCTCTCAAGTATGCTTGGGACATAAGCATTAGTGACGCCAAAATCGATGGACGTAATAATTGTTCGGAAGGGAGTTACAGCGATAACATCGCAGTCAGTAACACACCTTCCCGCAATGATCAATGTCTCCCACCTGAAAAAAAGATGCAGCCAGGTAGTACCCCAATACACACCATCTTAATTAACGATGATGGTCCATTAAGATCAAAATCTCCATCTATAGACATGGTTGATCTACCAGTTGTGACCCCAGTAAAGAATGCTGGAAGTGGAGATGAGAGTTCAGATGATAGTTTTGATAGCTTGCGTACTATTTGCCGCAAAGCTATTGAGAAAGAAAAAGAAAAGCCGGAGGAAAAAGGAAGAGGGAAGCGGAAGCGACGGATGCCGGCTAGATACAGATCCCCTTTGGTTGGCCCTAAGAGCAAGCTACGTCGAATGAACGACTCGAGTACAAGGAAGAGTAAGTTGGAAACATATTTTATTCAGGCATTAGATTGTTCCATCTATCACATTTAATTAATTGACTGCAACGAGCTTGATGTGTTCACTCTGCAGAACTCATCGATGAAAAAGATGTGCTCAATGATATAGAAGCCATGGGGGAGTTACACGTAGATGCGGCAGTTGCTTTCATTAAAACACTATCAGATAAGCCCGAATATGTTAATAAAACTATTTTCAAGAGTGTTGACAATGAGACGTTGCATGCGAAGGACATTAAACGTATCATTGACAAAGAATGGCTAAATACTCCCGTAAATCTACTAGTCCCTCTTTTTTGTTTGTAGTTGTAGTACATTAGAATACATGCATGCTGTTACTCACACATATATATTGATTACATGTCATGAATGCTTACGTGGCTCATTTGCGTACCCGCATTGATGATCATCGTGTTCTGGCTAGCGCTACCGGAACCCTTTACCTATGTCAGAGGCGAAACACGAGATTAAAGAAGTCTCCTCAAGCCGTGAAGAGAGTTGAGGAATATTTCAGAACTGATATGGTAATTACTGTTCTTATTCTAATGTTTCTTACATAAGTATTATATTATAACTTTTCAAAATTATTTGTCATTTAGATGCACTTCCCTCTCCATGTATGTGGCAATCACTGGATTACTGCGTGATGCATATACCGAGCAAACAGTTTCAGGTTCTAGATTCTTTGTACAACCTATCGACGATAAGGACTTTCGTGAAAAAACTTGTATAGTCTTCTCTCACACTGGTTCTTCTCTGATAACTATGTGTGTGAAATATTTTTTATTTCCAAACTTGATACATAAATTGGTGCATTCCAGATATCGGAAATCGCAAGAGATATTACTTCGGTAAATTCCACAAACAATACAAACTATCCAGATGTTTCTAAATGGCCCATAAAAGAGTATAAAACGCCTAGACAAGGAGATGGGTAAGTATTCTTATTATTAATATGTTGCTTTATAATTATTACACTTTTTGTTGATAATTCGAATGTCGTTTCACTTGATCCTCTTGTACCAGTACGTCATGTGGATTATTCGTACTGAGGTGTATGGAGCGCTGGAATGGAGAACGTTTCACAGATGAAGTTTCTCAAGTTGAGCTAGTTTCTATATGTGTACTTTGCATTAATAAATGCCATGAAGATTTAAATAGTAATACCTTTATATTTGTTTAGCAGCAAGAAATTAACGATTCAAGAGGACATATGGTCTCAGAAACACTTCTTTCGGTTGCGAACACCTGCGAGAAGACGAAAAGATTTATCGTTGGGTTGATTAAGAATACACCTTAGTTCATGCGTCATCGCAATTTTGCCCCGTGAATGTATTTTGATGTGATTTAGTATATTTTGGATGCAAACACGTACTATTTAAATCAAAAGTCTGAAATTGATTATTCAGTACATGTGTGATGGGAGCATTATGTGGCATGGGATCTTTGATGAAAACTGAAAGTTATTCAAGTTATTTTCCTACCACGCTTCTCCATCCCCGTCGCTACCGCAGTCGCCTCTAGGGTTACGATCGCACGCCTCTTCCTTGGGTCCGGCCCATTTAAACGCAGACCGGGTTAGTTAATTAATATGTTTTTTTTGTATTTTTTCGGCCGGTCCATAATGCGCAGCCTTTATTATACCCTACAAGTCCAGATGCAACGACGTGGCCGCAATCTTCGAAGGCAGTTGCCGCCGCCTTCGTCGACCAGGAGTTGCCTACCGTGTCAACCAGCCGCCGTCAACCAGCCGCCGTCAACCATCCTCTGGGCTGCCTCCGTCAACCAGCCGCCGTCAACCATCGTATGTGCCGCCGTCAACCACCTCTGTGCGGCCGTCAACCAGCCGCCATCGTCAACCAGCCGATCTCATAAACATGGAAGGGCTTGATGGTGATCAGGTAAATTTTACCAGTGTCATATACTGTATTTGTATCACAACTATACATTATCATCATTATTTGTAATATTTCATCTCAACTGAATGTTCCAACAATTGGAATGAGTTTTGAGACTGAAGATAAGGCATATGAGTTCTATAATTCATACGCTACGACCAACGGGTTCAGTATAAGGAAAATCCACAAGAAACATAGGTTGGATGGAACTTTATGTTCTAGGTACTTGGAGTGCAATAATGATTGTGTGAAAAGGACTAAAAGAGTGAATTGCCCAGCTCGTGTGCAATTCACCATCAGTCGAGAAGGTATATGGACTATTCAGAAAGTCCGGCTTGATCATAATCATGTTCTTGTAACCACAAATAATGAGGTGAGCTCGTAAAACTATATGTCGTTTATTTCTAAATTTTATTTTTTCCTAACCGGCTCGGCAATACCAGCAGTTGTCATTGACGATCGACGAAGAAGAAGGACCTATCGTTAAGGAGCCAGAACCAGAGCCAAAACCAGAGCCAGAGCCAAAACCAGAGCCAGAGCCAGAACCAGAGCCAGAGCCAGAACCAGAGCCAAAACCAGAGCAAGAGCCAGAACCAGAGCCAAAACCAGAGCCAGAGCCAGAACCAGAGCTAGAGACAGAGACAGTGTCCTTGATCATGAGGAGTTCCCCATATGTTGATCATAAGGTGAGGCTTTGTAAAAATAATTTCATGTAATCTGTAGATTATTAGGCCACCTATATTGTTACTGATTTTTTTCTTTCACAAATGTAGGACGAGTCTGACGAGATGGTGAACACCGTATATCAGGTTGATTTTGGCGAAAAGGTATTTAAGAATCTGCAGGAAAAAACCATCGATGTTATGGGCTGTTGGACTTTCATATGTCCGTTCCATGAAGACATTCAATACGGTACAGTTCAAAGCCTACAAGATGATGCTAGAGACATGACGGAATATGGGAATACAGCTCAGATAAGGGCAAACCATAAGACCTTGTTAAAGTACCTGAATAGTAATGATGCTGATGGCGATGCAAACGGCGTCACCGGCGCGGTCTTACAGAAGGAGGAAGAGGACCTTGCCAACAAGGTTGTAGAGGAGCTGGATAATGGAACCATCCTTTTGTTTGAACTTTGGACTATCAGATGTCCATTTGACGAAGAGCCGGAAGACGGGAGCTGGGAAAGCCTTATAGATCATGCTATACAGGAGAAGAGACATGGGGCTACAGCTCGGATTAGGGCGAACCATAAGGCCTTGTTAAGGCACCTCATTAAGGAGGTCGACGATGATGATTTCTAATACTGTTTGTCTCGTCACTATTTTTTATATTTCAGAAGACGGAATATGTGCCGGACGTCGTATTAATATATGTGTTCAACTCTTATTATTGTATTCGATACATAATTTATAGATCACACAAAAGTAGCACGGCCGCAAAAATTCTTAGACTAAATTTACATTGTTTGGCTCTTTACACAAAAGTAGAACTTCGCTCTTTACATTCTCCATGGTGTTCACGGATGACAAAATGATTTCGGCAAGTATATGTTCCCTGGAACGGTTAATTTCTCCCTGCAATAAATAATAGAGCACATGAGAAACACCATTTTGTTTGAGCAAGCATAATACTATCACATAGTATTGTAAAAAGCACCTGAGAGATTTCATGCTCCATTTGTTCTCCGTCCCAGTTTTCCATGACCCTCATAACAAATAGTCCGCAGGAGTTGCTGTTATTACAAAAGTTGTATGTTATAGACCAAGTAATTGTGCACATATACCAAAGTGATTATGTACATAATATTCTCACTTATCGTTTTGCTTTGGCATGTGAATATAAGTTATGGGCCATCTGGACACATCCGGGTATTTAATAACTGCAGTTTTGTTGCCTTCATTGATATCTTTTGATAGCTCGGATCTCTGAAAAGGACAAACAGTTTCACTCAGTGCGTATAGTTAATAAGTATACAAAAATGATAGAGCAATAATATAACAAACAATGTTGTATGTTTTTTACCAGTGTTTCGACGATATTCTTTGAAGCGTTAGTAGGAATTAACGAATCTAGAACCTGGAACTCCTTCTTCAATATGTGTAGTACCACGGTAATCCAGTGGTTGTTTATATTTATAGGAAAATATGCCTATGTAACCATTACAATGTTAGCAACTTATAAATCAAGTATTATTGTTCGTTGTTGCAATCGTGCTTACCTTAGGACGCTTAAAATATTCCATTGAAACTCTCTCAAAGGCTCCCAGTACCAATGTTTCGCAGTGGTTCGTTGCCATAGAAAGTATCATGGCTGTTTTCCATGCCTTAACGAGGTGCCGATCATTTCCGACTCGGGTTGACAAAACTGTCTCGTAGGCGTCGATGACCTATCGAAATAAAGTAGGTCCATAAAAGCAGTACAACATATCATTCTTAAGTTAGTACGTATTTAGGCTTACATGGCAAGTTAGACATTTATGGGCTAATATGTCGTTAAGATCTTCCACAGTCGCAAAATCTCCATCATAATTTGTGAAAATTTTGAGATTCTGAAATTCTTTTGATGTTGACAATCGACGCACATACCGTACTGCCGCTTGTATGTGCTGTACTGGCAACGCATCCCCTTGCACATGACGTTTCTTCTCTTTACTCTCTTCAGCTGGATCGATTTCAGCACTCTGTTCTTTACAAGATTTATAGAGGACACCTTTCTTGCTTAGACTTTCCATAACTACCTGCAAATAAATATATATTACTCGTGTCGAGTGAGAAATAATATTTAGATAAAGGTTAGGGTATTGTGCTTGTTACCTCAGCACATGTTTTTGAACACATCAATATCTCCTTTTGAATTTCTTCGATGCTAAACAACATATGATTCATAATTTGCTGTTTCACTTTATTGCTTTTTGTATCTTTGCGTTTCCTGAACTTTGTTTTTAACTTTGGGAGAGGTTTACCCATTCTGTGTATAAAATTATTTTTGCATACAAAGTTAGTTACACTACTATCGAAAAAAATACAGTACAAAGTGCATGACGGATTTTTCGTTACATGCTGTGGATGCCGTGCATGGCGGATTTTTTGTTGCATGGTGTGCATGCCGTGCATGGCGGATTACCTCGCCTTTGTCGGTGTCGCGATTTTGCGGCAGTTGCCAGCAGCGGAGGAGGCTTTGTACGATGGAGGCGGCGAAGGTTGTGGACGATGCCGCGGCAGAGGCTGCGGACGATGGCGGCGGCGGCGCCCACGTGATTAGAGTAGAACGTGACGAGAGTAGTCTGTCGGCCGAAAAATAAGAAAAGCAAAAAAAAAAAACCCCACCTTAAGTTGGGCTAGGGTTCCACAGTCCAAGCAAACAGAGCACACGGCCATTCGGTCGAACCAGTACATCTAGATGGGCCGGCCCATATGCCTGCACGCCAACTCAGGTATCCGGTCTGGATCCGGTAAACCGGTTTGTTAGCCGAGACAGCAATAACATACCACCCTCAAGATGAATAGTAAAAAAAATGCAAAAAAGTTTGAAACCTTGAAATTTTATATGTGTTCATTCATGACATGATGTGTGCCAATTTTGAAATGATTTGGAGGAGATCGAAAAAACCACCTTATTACAAAAATCGGTTTAAGTGAGACCAGACGGCCTCTCCCTAAAATTTTGAGTTTTTTCGACCAACTCTAAATCACCCCCAAATTTTATTACAAGGTTTCTAACATGTAGAAAACATGAGTAGAAAAGAAAAAAAATGAAAAAAGTTAAGTTCACACAAGCGGTTTCTGGTCTAAAGACCGGCCTGTTACCGGTCAACCGATACTCATGCCAGGACAGCAGCCGGATTCCCTGGATGTGTTCCGGCAGTACCGAAGGGGTTTCCGGTTATACTGCTGGCTACCAACCGATCCAGCGCAGAAAAGCCTGCAACATCCATATTTCTGATCTCACTTAATAGAAGTACATTATTACAGTCCCTAGGGCAGTATGTCACATGAAAGCAACTAAAAATCCGAAACTAAAGCTCTGAAACATGAAAGCAACTAAAAAACCACTACCAACTTGTACTTCATGCTTGGTTCCTGCATTCAAGAGATATAAGCAATAAGAAAATGTAATCAATCAGCCGTAATAATAACTCGAAAAAAATATTCTCTTACTTTGGATTAAGAGCGCATGTGGACATGTTATGTCCTGATAATCTGCAAAGTCCGCACAACCGTTTGGGAGGCGCCTCATCAAACCCCAACGGTCTTCCATTCTTCGTCGTCGGATGATCGACATTCTCGTCACCTTGCATGCCCTTCTTACGCCCGCCCTTTGTGGAAACTTTTTGAGGATCACCAACCGGAACTGAACGTACTTTGAAAGTCTTTGAATTCTCTTTGCTAGCATTGCTGGTCCCATCCTCGTTAACCTTGGGTACATGCTGATATGATATTATATCCTCTAAAGCATCTCTCAACTTTTTCATCAGGAATGGGTTCTTGACAGCTACGGAGGCTGCTTCTGCCTGTAATTGGCTAATTTCACCATATGCTACGCGTTCCTCTACGCTTGCCCAACCCCAGCTGAACAGATCACTCACGCGCTTTGATGGCAAGCCACCTCTTGCTTCCTTTGATAACCGTTTAAGAACACAACAGCTAGGCATCTTACTTAATTTCAAGTGCTTCAATACACGCAGCATATGCCTACATGGGATCCCCTTCCGAAGCATTCTCCTGCAATTGCACTTTATAGATTCAACCAAATCAGCGGGGGTATACTCCACAATAAATGTGCGGTGTAGGTTGCTGTTATCTTTCCATGACACAAGAAACTTTCTATATCCATTATTCCCCACTATTTCCTCACCAATTTCTAGGCTGCCGATCTTTTTCAGTTCTCCTTGCAAAATATAAAAATTCTCATGAGTGAATACATCTGCACATGCCTTCTCAACATCCTTTGAATCGGTAATTGGCACTGGTGTAGAATGTCTAGTAATAGAGTTGTCATGTGCCTCCGTTTCGCGGAGACGAATAGTACAGTTCTCAAAGTGCAAAACCAAATCGACCAGTGTTAGACCGAAGTTTAGGTGAGTATGAAGACATGAATTCAGACTTTCACTTCTCTGGTTGCTTTTCATGCCAAGGAAAAATCCATCCGAAAGATAAGAGGCGGCCCAATACCGCTTCATCTTATACATCCTTCGCAGCCACGACTTTGTTCGGGGTGTTTGCCATTTTCGAACATACGCTTTCCATCCCGTCTCCCATACTGCATGTGATGACGTGTTGTATATAAGTGACCTGAACTCTTTCAAAGAGTTATAATTCAAGTGTTTCTGCATATTCTTTTCAATGTGCCATGAACATAACCGGTGCCTCACGTCTGGCAAAACCTTCCGGATAGCCTTCATCATCGCAGCGTCTCCATCAGTGATTATCGACTTCGGTTTGTTCTGACACATTGCTCTCAAGAATGTCTCCAGCAGCCACTCAAATGTTTCTACTTTCTCATCTGATACAACGGCACACGCAAAAACCGTTGTCTTACGGTGATTATTTATTCCGACAAATGGAATGAATGGCATTGCATAGCGATTCATCTTGTACGTGCTGTCAAAAATCACTACATCACCAAAATCTTGGTAGTCTAGACGTGATTGGGAATCACACCAGAACATGCTCGTCAGACGTCCTTCTTTATCTGTCCTATACTCAAAGAAGAACTCGGGATCCCTCTCCTTTCTTCCTTCCATGATGCCAACGGCTGTGGCAGCATCTCCGTTCTGTAGGAGCTTCTTCTTCTCCATACAGCACATGTTATATATATCCCTCCTGGTAAATCCTACCATGTCATAACCTCCATATCTGCTGATAAAGTTTTGCATGATCATATGTTTTCTAATCCCAGCCGCTCCCAGTGCTATTATCTCTGCCTTCTGAAAATCTTTGATCTTTCTATGTGACCAGAGAAATGGGACTTCATCAAATCGAGCTAGGACATGGTTGTGATCGTCCATAAACTTTGCAACATACCAAACCTTACGGAAAATATGAAACTTCACCGTGAGCTCCGCCTTGCAGTTGCACCGACTCTCTGGTCTTAGCCTCCGTGTGCGACCTTCCATGGTCAACCTCTCTTTCTGGCGTTTCCCTTCCCTTGAGCACACAAACTTTCTCAACCGTATTTCTTTTGCACCACCTTTTCTTCTCTTAAGCCCCTCCTTTCTGATGCTGAAGCCACGCTGTTTCGCATAGTTGTTATAGAAATCGTACCACTCCCCGTCGGAGTTAAATGTCGTGGACATTATCTTCCAGTAGTTATCCAGTGATTTTTGCTGATCTTCAACAGTCTCTATGTCTACGACCAGTTCGTGATCGTGGTCATCATAACCAACCACCTACACAGACAATTATAACTTGAGTGTATAACTTTTTGTAGCACAATTGCGACAAAATTGAGGATCTTACAAAATTATCACCATACCTGACTCATGTTATCAGCGCACGATTCGCCCGTCTCTCCCTCTGAATCGGTGTACTCAATTTCATTTACATACAAAAAATTTACCTACAAAATTTAAAAACAAAAGGACTGTAAGTTTCAATGTTGTCACTTGCAATAGAGAAAAATCGAAATACACACGACTCACGTTATTATTATCAGCTTCATCACCGACAACATGGTCGTCCTCCGGTGGAAAAATTGAGTAGGAAGAATAAGGCACTTGCTCTTCTTCATTATCTTGGTTAGTACCAACTAGTTGGTTCTCCTCTGGAGGATCAGTTGCGTATGATGGCCAAGAATCGACCACGTCATCATTCCCATCCACACTTATATGGTCGTCCTCGTACGACCAAGATTCAGCGCTGCCATTAGAGACGTCGTTTGCATTCTCACTTATATCATCATTGTTATCACGTGCATTGCTATAAGAGCTGAATTCATCCATCCCTGCAATTTTATGTACACAATAATTTTTTTTACAAACTATTGAATTAGACATAATTAAACAACTGCAAGATTTTCTTGTTCGCAACTTCATCTAGAGAAATATGGCATTGGCTAAACTATGCTGACATACTAGTGCTGTGACATTACTCGTGACAACATAGTTCAGAAAAGCACTCACCGTGTGAAGCAATAGAACTTCGACCTAGATGTAGACTTCCTCCTCGTGTAGAGGTACAGACACAGCGGTTTGATGGTGAAGAGGTCGCCGATCAACCGGAGATCGAGGGGATGTGACGACGTCGCCCTCGTGAAGACGGCGATCGGGTGAGAGGAAGTAGACGGCGCGGCCTACGAGGAGGCGGCGAGTTGCGGCGACACCACACTGCCGCCTAGATCGGCCGGCGGAATTGGCGCCTGGATCGCGCGGCGGCCTCTGGATGTCGATCGGCCGGCGGAATTGGCGCCTGGATCGCGCGGCGGCCTCTGGATGTCGATCGGCCGCTACGTCGATCGGTCGGTTCAAAAGAACGTGCGTGCTGCATGTCACAGAAACCGAGTTCAATTATGATTCTAATACAAAAGAAAAAAACCTAGGTTGATTTCGATTGAAAGGTATAAATAAAAAGCCCAATAGGCCTACCAAAACAGATAAGTGGCTCTAGTCTAGTGGTTTGCTATACGGGCGGCTACCTGGAGACCCGGGTTCGAATCCTGGGTTTTGATAATTTGTTTCCTTATTTTAGACTGGCTTGTATCCAAGCCAGCCGATCGGCTCGTTTTGACCGCGGCTCATTCAGCTGAGCTCGTTTAGCTGCGGCTTGACTCGTATTTCTACGTTTAGGAGAGGCCGGGGGGAGGACCGAAGCAAGCATGGATGGCCGAATGACCGAGCCGGAGCCATTGGCACAAGGACTACTGGCACTAGTGGAAACAACCACTTTCGTCCAGGGGGCCAGGGGGCATCTGTCCCGGTTGCACAAAAATCCGGGACAAATGCTATGCATTGGTCCCGGTTTGTGTGCCCGAGGCAGCAGAACCCACCTGGGGGCATCTGTCCCGGTTCGTGGGGAGGCATTGGTCCCGGTTCGTGGCACGAACCGGGACTAATGCCTAGCCATAGGCCACATGGCACGCGCATGGGCACTGGTCCCGGTTCATTCCACAAACCGCGACCAATGCCCCGTTTTCTCTATTTTTTTTGGCTTGGGGGAGTCAGAGAGGTGGGTGTTAGCTAGCGTGTCGCGGAGTCCTGCCGCGTGGCGCGGGAGTTGTGCCTCGTGGCGCGGGACTTGTGACGCGTGGCCACGAATGCGCGGTATAAACTGCCGCACCTCGAGCGTCTTCTCCTCTCCACGCACCGTCGCGCCGCCACCATGCCTCCGAGGAGGAACAACACCACCGGCTTCCGCGGCGTCCGAGCATGGCCGAACGGAATGTTCACCGCGCATATCCGCTGCGGGGACGACCGCATCCCCCTCGGATCCTTTGCGACGGCGGCGGAGGCCGCCCGCGCCTGGGACGCGGCGGCCTCGCGCCTCAACCTCCCGCGGTGGCTGATGAACTTCAACGACTGCCACACCCTCTGGGAAGCGGAGGCAAGGGCGCCGACGCCACAGATCGTCACTGCCGCCGACCACCGCCACCTCAGGCACCACGTGTTTCAGGGCCCAGTCGATGACATGGACGACCGCGTGGTCCGCGAGTATTACCGGAGCAATCCGGGGGAGGAGAGCGCAGACGAGGAGCTTTGGCAGACCCCGCGCGGCTGAGCGGGCGGAGCGGCGCCTCGAACGCCACCTCGCGTTAGATGCCGCTCGGGAGGCGAGGAGACGAAGGCGGTGCAAGAGCTCCGTCGGGCCGACCACGCCGGCGAAGTCTGGGCCTCCGACGATCCGAGGTAGGCCTATGTCGGACATACCATCATGCACCTCCGACGATGACGACCAGGAGGAGGGTCACCGACGAGTTCCCCAAAGACGACGAGGAGTAGTGTTCGTCTGTTTTCTGTTTTTAATAAAAGAATTTGTTGTATTCCGGGAAACTACGGCGCGCTAGCGCGTCTGTTTTCTGTTTTCCGTGTGATTCTTCCTGATTGGTGGGATTCAGACGCCAGAAAGAAACACACCCCTTATCTAACGACTCACGTTAAGGAGGGGGACATGCATTTCGATAGATAAACAAGGCACAGTATACATAATGGCAAGATTGGATCTAAATCTAAACGGAGAGCATAGGTCTAAATAAAAAAGGCAGTACATAATGGCAAGAGTGCATCGATCTACTAGTCATACTCCTGCCTAGACCTATAGTACTCCGACTCGTATTCGTCGTAGTCGCCGCCGTCATCGTCACTATCGTCGAACGGTGCTCTGGACTCCCTCGGAGGATCACGACTCCAGGACTGGGCGTGAGGTTAGCGCAGGTGGGGGTTATCGCCAGCCCTGATGTAGTTCATGACGCTCTGAAGAGTCCGTCCGCCGCCCCACCACAGTCGACGACTGGCCTCATTGAAGTTCGTAGGAGGCGGGTCGTTCTCCTCGTACCTAGCGAGCGCACTCTCACACTGAATAATGAAAAAGGCGTCCCAAGTAGGGCTGTAGTCAGGATTCCAACTGGGATTCCTCCGCTGCTCCAGCGTGAGGTCGTGGTAGTAGTGGTTCGTGATGGCCGCCCGACGCGCCACACCTTGAGGAAGAGGAGGGACCGGCACTCCTCCGACGCTCAGCATCCAACCGGCGGGAACGCTGTAGCCGGGCGGGCAGGGGTAGTTCGAGGCGGAAAGTGCCTCCGCCTAGATGAAGATTAGAGTGGGTACAGTAGAAGCGATGCGAGAGTGGTGAGTTTATATGTGTTTATGCCAATGGTGTGGCAATGCATACATATATACAGTGAGAAGAAAACAGATCTCTTTAGTCCCGACCTGTTTTACCAACCGAGACGAAATGGTTCGGGTTTCGTTGGGAAACGGATCGTCCCTTTAGTCCCGGCCTGTTTTACCAACCGGGACGAAATGGTTAGGGTTTCGTTTGGACCAATCAGAAAGAATCACACGGATCGTATGTTTCTTTCAAGCGCTTGTGAGTTGTTGGATCAGGGGTGTGTTTCTTTCGAGCTGTTGCGAGCCATTCGATCAGGGATATGGTGTGTTTCTTTCGAGCGGTTGTGAGCCGTTGGATCAGGGTGTTTTTTAACCGTTGGATCAAAATCCTAGCACAATCCTAGATCAAGGTGTTTCTTAACCGTTGGATCAAAACCCTAGCCAGAGGACCCTATATATAGCCCAGCTTCATACACCGGTCAGTTCATCGACCGAATACAAATCGTCCGGATTCGCGATCATACGTCCGACCGTTCTTTTGATATGCATATATATATGCACTCAATAGCCACAGTCGGGGAGTATGATGGCGATACCGATTGTTTTGTTCTACATCCCCCCTTTAAGGTTTGATACATCATTCAGTTCATCGACCGAATACAAATCATCCGGATTCGCCATCATACGTCCGACCGTTCTTTTGATATGCATATATATATGCACTCAATAGCCACGGTCGGGGAGTATGATGGCGATACCATTGTTTTATTCTACACCCCCCTTCAAGGTTTGACAAAAGGTTTGATATATCTAGAAACTAATTTGTGGTTTTGCCAGTGCGACAAGGAGTCTGTTAATTATGTTGCTATTCATATATTTGTTACTAATTTTAAAACAATATAAGTATTTATGTTTAAATTATATGCAAATAGTAAAATAGTTAATAGTTTGAATAGTTAGAATAATTACTTAGTTAAACAGGAAATGGATTTGAATTAGTTATGCAAATTCAAGCAATTTTCATATTGAATTTTTTTCAAATTCAAAAGTATATAGAAGTTATTCATGTGCATATTCAAAAAAAATTCAAACTTTGGCGCTAAAACATTTGGCGCGCCCGGCCCAAAAATACGTCTGGTCCCGGCCCGTGCCACCAGCCGGGACCAAAGGGTCTTTCGTCCCGGTTATTCCCACCAACCGGGACGGAAGGGTCTTTCGTCCCGGTTGTTGCCACCAACCGGGACGGATGCCCGTGAATATATACACGTCCCCTTCCCCTCCCCAATTTCATAACTGCGCGCAGTGACGAACCAACGCCGCCAGGCTGCCCAAATCTTCCGTCGCCGCAGTCCTCCGCCGCGCCGCCCGCGCGGCCCTCCGTCGCGCTGCCCTCGACCCCTTCGCGCGCGCCGGCCGCCGCCCTCGACCCCCTCGCGCCGCCACTAGCCCGCGCACTGCCCCGCGCCGGCCGCCACTCTCGATCCCGTCGCGCCGCCACTAGCCCGCGCGCACGGCGCCTCCACTGCCCCGCGCCGGCCGCCGCCCTCCGTCGCGCGCCCGAGAGGAGGGTAAGGCCTGCCTCCATCGCGCCCTAACCAGAGGGCTTTTTTTGTTTTTTTCCTTTTTTTACTTAATTACTGTTTTTGTTTTTACTTATTTATTAGTGTTAGAAATGTTAGAATCATTAGTTATGAATTATTACAAATGTTAGAAATTTTAGATTAGACTTAGGAATTTTAGATTTGTTAGAATTGACATAGGAAATGTTACGAATGTTAGGAAATTTAAGAATGTTAGAAATGTTAGGAAATTTCACTAAGTTAGTTTCAGAAAATTTAACTAAGTTAGTGTTAGAAAATTTAACTAAGTTAGAATAATTTCACTAAGTTAGTATTAGAAAATTTAACTAAGTTAAAAAAACACTACGGTATTAGGGTTAAATAAAATGAAGCCGAGCTATATGTAACTCTTGGTGTGTATTATCATACGTTTAAATATTTCATGAATATGTTGCTTTTTTTGTGTATTATCTATAAGCAATTTTGATGAAAAACTAATTGATCATTAGTTATTATCTATAAGAAATTTTGATGAAATGGATCTGGAACATATAGTTACCCTTTTTGTGTAGTATGGAGCCAAGAGACGAAGATGCGGAAAACTTGCTCGAGGGTTTCATCCGCGGGCCGGCCGAGAGACCGATGTGAGCCAGTGGATGAACAACTCCGATGAGGGAGATCCGGAGCTCACCCGGGGAGACGTCTCTACTGAGGGAGAAGTTGACGGCTCCGGTGAGGAAGAAACCAACGACTCCGGTGAGGGAGCAGCCAACGGCTCTGGTGGAGCCGTACAAATTACAAACACCGGCTCCGAGGTGCATATATAGATATGTTAATTAATGAAGCATCCGTTGTCTATATACATGTATTAACAGTCTTTATATTTTTAGCCATCCGGTTCAAGCATATCAACCAGAAAAAAGACTAAACGAGACGCAACAAAGAAGCTGAAAGATACAGAAAGATATAGGATCGACACGATCACAGCAGACGGCGCACCCGAGCTTCCCGCTGATGTTGCCCAAAAATTTGTGAAGCAATGCGGAGTGATAGTTAGGGATCACATCCCGATCACTGTTCATGAGTGGAATCAGCCAAAAGATCCGCTGAGGCAAGGAATTTCATATGTCAGCAAATAGCCGAAGATCATATTTTCTCAAAGATCTTGTCTAATTTCAACTTACCCTTGATGGAGGTGGACGAGAATGAGGCGGATGTGAATGAGGCCGATGTTGCTAAAATGAAAATTGAGTTACGGGAAAAGGTCAAGGCGTGGACCCTGAAAAAGATGGCCGAGCAATTGAAAAACTGGAAGAAAAGATTGAAGCTTGACTATGTTAAGAAGGGCAAGACTCCAGATTTCACTCAAGCGTATAAGAAAATAAAACCCTTATGGGAAGATTTTGTGAAGTACAAGCTGTCAGAGAATGAACAGGAAAGGACAAAAAAAAAATAAGAAAAACGCCGCCAAAAAGGTATATCACCATGTTATGAGGGAAGCTGGCTACAAGGGTTCCAGTCCCAAGTTGGAGAAATGGGAGAACGACCTAATTCAGCTGGGGATCACCCCCGAGCCATTCTTGTGGGTCGAGCGGACAAGGTCATGGTTCTACGGGCATGGGGTCACATTGGACGCCGAAGGAAATGCAATATATAACCTAAGACATAAAGAGAGTCCTCTACCCATAGAATGTCTGAGAACCGCAATAAAGGACGTTAAAGAGGGGAAGTTCGTGCCAGATAGAGAGAACGACGAGCTCACACGCGCCCTCACGAATACGGAACACGTAGGGCGTACACGATCCGTAAAAGGCAATCCTCCGTGGAATACTGGGTTCGACGCCACCAAAAAGAGATACCCCGATAGAAGCCGTCAGTGGAAAAAGGACGCGGAGGCAGCTGAAGCAGAGATTCAGGCAAACTGGAGGCGTCAACTTGAAGATCAGATAAAGCTGACGCAGGATGTAGCAAAGAAGCAGCAGGACCAAATTAACACACCTAGCCAGCAGATAGTGTCTACCGGCGTACCACACATGGTATAAGGTGAAGTCGAGGCTACCGGCGCCGCACATTCTCATCGGAAAAGTAGCGTTGCGTCCACGCAGCTACCGGGTGATGATGCACTGCCGATGATTCATCCGGTGGATGATATCACGGAGATGACAACCTGTGAGCTCCACGTGAAGTTCGCCAATATAACCATCAAGGCGGCGGCCGGCTATGTCTTACCAATTGGCAACGAACCAACTCACCATAGTCTTCCGGTTCCACGGGGCTACGCTGTTGTTGGGGTCGATGAAGTTGTCAACGGATTCGAGCAGGTAAAAGTTGATTTCCCTGAAGGTGAAGACGAAGAGTTGACTGAACTAGGAGAATCCAAGAAATTAAACGTTCTATGGCGAAAGGAATGCATTGTGCTCCCAAATCAGATGGCAAGGCCATCGAATCCTCGCCATTCTCCAGCGCAACAGTCTCCAGCGCGGTCGTTTTCGCCATGCATGCCGTCTCCAACGCGGTCGCCTACGCCGCCGCGTCAGCCTTCTCCGCCCACTAAGTTTCTGCGGAAAAGTAATAGATCACCCAAACGTCAACGGTCACCCATACCTAAGGTACCAAAGGAGGTACCCAAGTTACCTTACGACTATACTCCTGAGGAAAACCAGAAAATCGCAAGGGACGAATACGAGGCATGGAAATCGAAGCGGAATCAGAAGAAAAAGGCAGATTTCCCCGAGACCGAAGAAGATATAGAACGAGCATGGAAAATGGTGAAGACTCTTCATCAATTCAGGAGGAAATTGCGGGCTTCTTAGATGCAGAGGTCCTAAATTTAAATGGAGAGTACCATAGCCCCAGTTGGAACTAAATTCGATTTTGTAATTCATTCCATCGGTCATGTAATATGCTCGATATACTTTGCTTCTGTAATATAAGTGTTCCTTCTTTTGCTATATATGTATTACATATTCACTCGTGGGATCCGGGAGCTCCGGGGAGGGGCCACCGAGGCTCCTCTCTTCTCGTGGGATTCGGGAGGTCCGGGGAAGGGCCACCGGGCTAATCTCTTCTCCTGGGATCCGGGGAGGGGCCACCGGGAGGTCTGGGGATCGCAAAACATAAAAACTAAAATAATAAACACAAAACATAAAAAAAAACTGCCGCGGGCATGCATCCCGGTTCGTGTTAAGAACCGGGACTAATTGCCCTGGCCAGGTTTGCCACGTGGTACGCCCCATTTATCCCGGGTCCTGGCACAACCGGGACCAATTGGGGAGGGGCATTCGTCCCGGCTGGCCCATCCCGGTTGCACAACTGGGACAAATGGGCCTTACCAACCGGGACTAGTGCCCCTGTTTCCACTAGTGTGGGATCGCCGACCGGAGGACAGCGAAGGAGGTGCATGGAAGGGCGGCGAGGTGGCAAGGGTAAGGGCCGACTGTGGGCGCCGGTGGCATGTGGGTTAGGCGTGTAGTTCAGGGGGCCACGGAAACCCCAAAAGTGGGGAAGATGGAGGGAACGACGATGATTTTGTCCTGATGTGGTTGGAAATCAAACACGTTGTCGCTTTCCTAGCGGTTACCCCAAATTTGCCTCCTCTATTCCAAATACAAGTTATAAATACCGATAGCGTATTTACATTGTTACTTGTCTACAACATATATCGACAACCGGATTAGTAATGGAGGGTAAAGGAGGAGAGCCTATGTGATGGAGTTCACAACAGTTACGGATCGGAAAAACCATAAGACACAACATGTTAAGGAGCGGTATGCGCATGTGGGTAAACACAAAAAGTGCAAACTAATAAGGGAACAGAGTGATTGGTTTACTTGTGTCCCTTTAACATAAAAAAATAAACATAAAAATGTGTTGCAACATATTCGTAGCAACGCCTACGGCATTTAACTAGTGAAACAAAAAGAGGTCATAATATTGTAAGTGAAATATATACCTTAGCTTAATGGCACAAGAGAGAAGCCGCGGGGAGCACCTTCAATAGTTTGTTTGATCAGCAACATGGTCGCTTGGCCTTCCGGGGCCAATATATATATGTACGTATGTGAAAATCTGTTAATGTTGAAATAAGAGTAGGCCATAGGAGGAAAAGTAAGCTTATGGCTTGTTCTTAAACATAGTGGCCATGGACCATAGGGAAAAAAGATTAAGACATGGCCATACCGGTATAGCCAGGCCACAAGACAATTTTATACAATATATTTCACTATTCACTCATAAAGCCTGCACTGTTTGCATGTGGCCTAACCAACCATACTTTGAGATTCTACCTATGTCGTGTCCCAGCTTATGGCCCAACATGTCCTTAAGCATTGTGGGAGTTTTGGTAGGCTATAAGTACAAATGGTAGGGGCCAGCTTATGGCCTGGATGAAAAATAAGCATTGGAGTCGCTCAAGGGATGAGGTTCCTTACCCAGCCCTCAAGCCTCCTAGTAGTCCTTAAAGCATTCTTCTTTTTCTTTGAAGGAAAATGCCCTACTGGGCATGCTTTACCCATGTTCGACGCATCCTAGTGCATCGTCTTTAAGAAATGCCTTCCTTTTCTCCTTCACCGTGAAATCCATGCATGCACTCGTATGCATGCACGGTCCTTAAGTTTTTATTTCCAATGGGAATGTACATAACTACCTGAGTCTCTTTTTGGCTGGATCGAGAAGGATTCCAGATTCCTCAACGATTTTCCGTTGCCCAGGCCCACTTAAGCTTCGCCCCTGTTTTCAGTAAAAAAAATGAACAAAAAGAGTTTGAACAAAAATGAAAATAAATTAAATAAAAAATCTGAACAAAAAGCAGAAAAAAACCGAGGCCCAACAAAAAAATTAATCAAAAAATGGACCGAACCCCCGAAAATGGGCCGACCCAACAGGAGCGCCCTTTCAGGCGGCGGAAGGGGAAAGCGCCGTTGCGAGGTGGCAATTAGGATTTCCCGAAACTTACGGCGGTGGAGGTCCTGCGAGATCTTGCAGGCGTGGATTGCCATTCTGCGGCCACATGTCTCATTTCGGTGTGGAGGAGAGTTTGAAGTTTTGAACCGAGCGGCGAATTACCGGGACCTGGGAAGCTCTAGAATTCGTGCACCATGGCCCTTGGTCTGTGCTCGAACAGGAGATAAGAGCCAAGCTCGCGTACCGTTCCGGTAACTTATGGGTGGCGCAATTTTTAAACACATTTGTACACACTTGGTATGTCAGCTCCTAGATTTTGATTGAATTCCGATGCTCTGGAGTCCCTCTCCGACGAAACCCTAACACCGCTGGAGAAGGCCACAACTTATAGGTCTCACTAGTAGGAAAAGGCTTACCAGTGACGAACAAAATAACGCTACCGCTGGCGAACAGGTGTTCGCCAGCAGTAACCCGCTAGTGGTAAGTGGTTACCGCAGGCGAACAAGTTTTGTTCGCCAGCGCTATCTAGTTACCGCTGGCGAACAAGGTAAGTTCGAAATTTTGAAATTTCCAAAATAAAAAATTTCGCATTATTTTTTTTTCAAATTTTCAAAACAATTGAATTTGGGGAACCTTTATTCACGGTGTAGAATTTTTTTTTTGCTTTATTTTTCAATTTTATATGTCCACTTCCCGCTCGGTCATCCATCCTACCACCCGAGCACGCTTAACTTCTTAGTTTCATCCCACTGCTCTTCCTAGGAACACCTCATTCTTTGTTGTCTATATAGTACTATCAATCCTCTTAACTATTGCACCATATCTACAAATCCGTAATTCCAAATTCGACAAGTGATATGTCTGAATTGATCAGAACAATACGAGGAATCCAAATATGACATCCTTATTATCTTTTCTGAAAAAATAACATTTTTTTATTTTTTTTGAATTTTGAATTTATTTGATTATGTAGGAAAATTTAGTCTGTCTCAAATAACTTTTTTTCCTTTTGGAATTTGCCCATTCTAGAAAAACTCACAAGCCAAAGGCTGGTTAGGTTGGATCTGAAATTTGCTCACGTTTCTTTTGATATATTGAACGCGTTTTTTTGACGTCGTATGCAAAAGTTATGGTCGTTTTACGTTTTATTTTCGAATTTTGCATAAAAGGTCAAATGGAGTATTTCAAATTTTCGTTTTCGTTTTCGTTTCTGCTTCAGAAAAGTAAAAAAAGACGGTCCCGGGGGGGGGGGCGTGTGGAGCGAAAAAAATTCAAATTTCACAGTTTTACCGCTGGCGAACGAAAATAGTGATTGGCCAGCGGTAGTAGACGAAATACCGCTGGCGAACCACACGACATGTTCGCCAGTGGTATCTTGCTTACTGGCGAGCCACACCACATGTTCACCAGCGGTTTTTGGTCCTGCGCGGGGCGGGGAGGCCACCGTTAGCGCTGGCGAACCCTGCTGCTGCTTCGCCAGCGGCACTAACTTACCGGCCAAGACGAAAACGTGTTCGCCAGCGGTAATAGGGTGGCTATAAGCCTTTTCCTACTAGTGTCTACACCCGGTACCGATGTCAAAAGGGGTAGCAAAGTGCAACTTTTTGCTTGGTTTTATTAGGGTAGCCCCTAGGAACACCCAAAACACACTTGTACACACTTGATATGGCATCACCTAGCTTTTGGTTGGATTCCGATGCTCCGGAGCCCCGCTTCGGCAAAATCGTTAACCCTTTATTGTTCGTTCCGTCCTTGCTCACATAATTTTTTTAAGAATATAGCTCGAATAGTATGTATAATGATGTAGATCTGCTTCTCCTTTTTGAAACGAGTTAAAGAACGTCAAAATCCAAGTTCGAACGCAAAAGTTACGCTTAAAACGGTGAGTAAGTAAAAAAAGCAGAGCTAGGCCAACGGCATTGCCGTCGGTGTAGCTCAAAAATAAATACAGGCCGACAGCAGTGCCGTCGGCATATCTAACAAAAACTGCGCATTTTGGACTGCTCTGGTAGCGGTATACACCGGCGGCCCCGACAAAATGCCGTTAGCGTAGCCCTCGTCCGTCGGCATATACGTTTATTCTCTTATTGAATATTGGTTTTGGTGGTAGAAATTATGTTTTCGGGATGTCCACTGGGTGAGTAGCGCCACTCATGCAATAGATAGTGAGCCAAATTGATTAATTGTGTTTCCCTCCATTTAATCTGAGGCCAACAAAACAGTTCGTTATGAAACACATGTACGAAATGTGAATGTGATTGAGAGTGGGTTAAATTTTTTGGAACCTAATCCTCTTTCTAAACTTGGCAACAAATTAGATTTCTTGGTTGTTAAAAAATATGGAAGGGATAACATCCCTCTGTAAATTTGTTAGAAAGTTGCACTCTTACTTATTACTTAAAATAATATGACGTCTATATAAAGTCTTACAAGTAATATCTAGTTATTATCCATTTGTGAGATTTATCGGTATTTACACTTTATGACCAGATTGTTATTATCCATTGAATCACCTCTGATTATGATCCATATGATGTCTTGTGAGTAGTTCGTTTAGTTCTTTTGGACATGGGAGAAGTCATGATGTTAGTAGTGAAATTATGTTGAAGTAATATCTAGTGGTTTGACATTTAAGTTGTGGTGTTATTCTTCTTGTGGTGTCATGTGAACGTCGATCACATGATACTACACCTTTATGGACCTAGGAGGATGCATTGTGTATTTGGCTACTAATTGTGGGTTTCCGGAGTGACAGAAACCTAAACCCCTGTTAGGAAACCAATGCACGAGGGAGTGTAGAATCCCAGATTTTTAAGGCTGTGGTTAGATTTATCTTAATTTACTTTATTGTATTTGCGGATTCTTACGAGGGGTATAATCACAAGTATGTATTAGTCCTAGTTGGGCGGTGCATTAGCATAGGTTCACCGACACAACACCTATCGAACCAATAAATATTAATCAACCGTATGAAGCGAAAGTACTTGACAAAATTCCCGTGTGTCCTCGATAACGTTTGATAAACATAAGTAGAACAATCGGCTTGTCCTTTCCTCTCAAAAGGACTGGGTCACTCGCTGTAATTTTATTTACTATCTTTTATTTACTCGCACTTTATTTATCTGCTATATCAAAAACCACCAAAATCCGTTTGCTACTGTTTGCAGTGAATTCTCTACCCAACTTGCTTGTCAACACCTTCTGCTCCTCGTTGGGTTTGACACTCTTATTTTTTGAAAGTACTACGATACAACCCCTATACGTGCGGATCATCAAGGAGTAATTCCCATTTCAAAACACGGAGGTTATATACTCCTTTAAAATTACCAGCTAGATACCGTTTATTCACCCAGTTTATGGTGTGACGCTTGATAGTAGCAAAATAAAACCTCGAGAATATACAACCCCGATAACCTCATGGTAAAAGGATACGTTGTAACATAACGGTGTTATGCTATGTCACTAAGAATAAAGACATCTCAATGGAATCTCTTAGCATATCAATTACTAGGGTATATCTATCCATATTGTTCCCTTCCAACATGGAATTTATTGATACTAACATAAACAATGTGCATGATCAGGAAAACACAACCATCAAACATCTAATAAATTAGTCTGAAAATGCAAGAATAGGGTTTGATTATTTGTTCATCTCATTACGTACGTGAGTATGAGTTTTTCTATGAATTTCATATTCAGGAACCACATTAGTTATAACATAATAACAAAAATCATAATTATAAGTACAAATATTATTGCCTTTTGGGCATACATCCATCAAGAAGATGGTCCCCAGAGGCAGTGGCATCCCTCGCCATGATGTGGTCAAGGTGAGGAGCGGAGCAAAGCTCTATGGCGAGGGTGGGGTGCGCGACGCTTGCCCGAAACAGCACACGATGCAAATGCATGGGAGTTGGGCCGTCCGACACCAGTGATAGCGAAATTTCCTCGGGAAGCAGAAGCAGCAGGTGCGTAAGAAAAAACACGCAACACAACAGAACCAATATATGATGATCCAAGGCATGTATGATTTTGATTCTCTTTTTTCTCGCGAGTCGAAAAACTTTTGTGCATGCTCCTTAAACCAGGGCTTGTCACAGTAGGTGTGATTGAACACGGTGGTCGTTAGAAGCCATATGACGGTAACAAACTCACCTCCGCAATTAAGCTGCCTAGCGTGCGAGTCCCTGCTGCAGTGATGTGCCGCGTAGCACAACATCTCCACCCACACTCCTAACATCACTTGCAACAGCTCCGGCATATGAGGTTCAAGCTCCAGTAGCCTCTCGGCAAGCTCCGCTCCACGGGCAAAGTTAGCTACAACCTCTCGATATTTTTCAGCTTTGATGTCCTGGATCATTTCCTGCAGGTCACTTCTTCTATGCAGATTTCTGTATATGGGACTGGCATATAGCACAGGACGAGCAGGGCTAGGCAGCATGCATGTAGGAGCGTTCCTGGAGGAGAAACACCATGTAGTTGGACACTGCCTTGATTGCCTTCACGATGGACCTTTTCTGGCCTTGCTGCTGGGAGAATTTGATCAACAAGTCGGTAGCAAAGTGCCAATTGAGGATGCTATCGTCAAAATCGATGTCTATGCTCCAGGAGGTAAGATCCCCGAAGAATCTCTCATAGGGCTTCATCGCGCACTGGCCACGGTACCTTGTCATGGCCTTCTCTTTACCTTCACAGGCTCCCACCATTCTGACTATCTCTTTCAGCACTAAGTGCTTAGTGCCTTCTGAAATCGTAGCAGTCGACATGTGCGTCGGCTCATGACTATTATACCTTTCACGGAAAAGGTACTTGTAAAGTAGGTTGTGCTGTCCAATGGAACCTGACCATCTTCGTATTCTTTGAGCTACGTTCACCAACTGCCTCACACATGCAAGTATGCTATGAAGCCGATTAAACCTTCTGGCCCGCAACAAGGCACATGTCCATGTTGATACCAATGCCCCTAGCAACGACACCATCTCTAGGAGTAGTGCCCCAGCTAGTAAGGTGTATGTCACCATCACGTCGGCTCTATTGTGATTCTCTTTGCCACTGCTAGATTTAAAGAGGAAGAAGGCGGCAATGGTCGCAACCGACGAAACGACATGGATGATGCATCCACACCATGTGTGGATCACCGCTGCCTTGGTGTATAGGACGTCATGCATCAAAGAGAGCTGCATCTCAATCAACTCATACATGCAACCCTTGTCAGCAAATAGCTTCATGGCTTTACTTTGTGACGGGGATGGCCAGAACTTATAGTCTACAAACTGACCCATGCAAATGGGGAGTAGATAGTGAGCTCCCTGTAGAACCTCTTCAGAATTGTCTTCGGTCTGCTCCGCGGAATATGTAACTTCTTCTCCCCGTTCAACCTCACTCAACAGCCTCGGCTTCTCTACATTGTTGAGGAACATTCTCAGGTTATCTAGGCTGGCGGACTTGAGCGCCCATATTCTCTCACCATATTTGGCAACACCGGTAACAAATATAAGTCCGGCAGCCATCACCAAGGTACCACTGCCAGCGATATACTTGTAGACCACATAAATTGTTCCCACGGCCTGTGTGACAAGAGAGAGCAGGTGGCGTGGCCAAAGCTGGTTGTCCTCCATGGCATAGGCGGTGATTGTGTCCTGGCCACCAAGATGCACCAGCAGGAACGGCGCCCAGAACGCCATGAGTTGTTGGTGCTCGCGGGGCTTGCAGCTGATAGACATGTGGCCGAGGATGTATATCGCTATGGTATCTGCCAGCAGATATGCCAGCCAAAGGAGGGTCCTCGGCACAACAGAGATGTTCCGCCGACGCATCCATGAAAACATGAGTAGGGACAGTTGCAACACGAAGCTGAAAAGCACCAAGATTTGGACCTCCCACTCATTCCAAAGGTGCAACACTCCGTCCATTTGTGAGCACTGAAATGCGCACAAGGATCATGTATGAGAAAATATATAGTTTTTGCACACAAATTTCCTGGGTTAAGTCACAGGTCAACAACGTAACCTACTTCTAATATGCGTAAATTTTAGCAACGGGAAAACTAGTCATGTGATCCCGGGGTGATCGTTAAGCTAATATTTTTCCTACAAAATACTTGACCCAACATTTTGACTATATGACAAGGGTTCCATTGGTAATACATTTGCAGATTATAAAATTTTCTGTACTAAGTGAATGTGTGAATGTTGGAGTGATGGTAATCTGCATTAGTACATGCATGCACGAAGTACCAGCGCTATAGTTCATCATATTTTTCTAGATCTCTACCACTTGAAAAAAATGACGCGAGGGTCCTCTTTCTTCCTCCACACCGTTTCGTTTTTCGCTCATGCTTTCATCTATTTTGTCGCTTCGTCGGCCGGGGCATATTCACATTTGCGCCGTCAAGAACTAGAATCTTCCCAATATGCATGCGGTGGGTGACACGTGGACTGAAAGAGCATATCTAAAGCGGTGGTTGAACAACAACGATTACAATGTGCCTTTGACCAGGAGCGAGGAATAGCCACATGAGAGCAGGACCAAGATCCTCTTGCGGTGGTAAACCTTTTTTTGTAGTTGCAGCCTGTTCATTTTTATCGACCAATTGGGTTGATGATGTATTACGCTCTATTTGGTTGCATCATGGACTCATGGAAGTATTACCACATAAGTTTTGGAGAAGTGCATATATTATTCAACATCTATGTAGCATAACATTAAAGGTTGTTTGAAATTTCAGTACTGAACTTACAAATATGTAAAATGTTATACTTGTTAGTTACAAACAAGGGAATATTGTTTTCCGACAAGGTCTACTATATAATTTGGGAGGCCACTAGACAATGGAGCGTTTTTTTTTTTGCAAATACATGATTATTTGGGTTAAAAATTATTTATATGCATTAGTTTTTGTTTGATTTTTTTTAATTTATTTGGTTAACATTTGGATGAGATATTTAAAACAATTTAAAGTGGACTAAAATTTTTGTGTATTAGTAACTATACGGATGTTGCCGGATCCAAGTGTTTAACATGCGCGCATAGAGTCAAGTTTAGATAGGGTAACATGCTATACCATTTGGTACGGGTAATTGCAAATTTAGGAGTATTTCCGACTTTGCAGACTTTCTATATAGGCAATATGCTCAAATCTAGAAGCAACTAGAGGGATGACAGAATGGCCGAGCCGAAGCTACTGGCACCGGGACTACTGGGGTGGCGGACCTGAGGACGGCGAAGGAGGTTCATGGAAGGACGGCGAGGTGGCAAGGGAACGGGCCGACCACGGGCGCCAGGGGCATGCGGGTTAGGCGTCATGATGCGGTCGGAAATCAAACATGTTTTCTCTCGCCTAGCGGTAACCCCAATCAGCCTCCTCTATCCCAATACAAGTTATATATACCAATTGCTTATTTCCATTGTTCCTTGTCTACAACATATATGGACAATAGTCTTAGTAATGGAGGGTAAAGGAGGTGAACCTGCGTCGTGGATTTTGCAACTGCTACGGATCGAAAAACCATAAGACGCAACATATTAAGGAGTGGTATGCGCATGTGGGTAAACATAAAAAAAAATGCAAACTAATAAAAAAACACAGTGATTTATTTACTTGTGTCCCTTCAACATAAAAAATTGAACATATGGTTAAACATAAAAAAATTGTTGCAACATATTCGCAGCAACCGCAGGGCATTTAACCAGTGAAACACGAAGAAGTCAATGCAGCTTGTAATATTGTAAGAGAAATTTACCTTAGCTTAACGGCACAAGAGAGAAGCGTTCCTTTTTCTTTTTTCCTTTTGATCCTAGCATACAAAGAACGAGAAGCTGCAGGGAGCAGCTTCAATAGTTTGTTTGATCAGCAACATGGTGGCTTGGCCTTCCGGGGGCCAATATATATGTAAGGGCATCTCTAGTCGTTGCAACCCCCCAGCACAAGAAAATCAACACAAATAGTACAAACGGCGCAAAATCAAAACCTGGGGCATGGTCATTTACCAGTCGTAGCCCACCCAACCAGGCAAAATGGGGGGCTTTACCATGAAAAGTGGGGCAAAAGTAGGAGAGAGAGGCATCTTTGCATGCAAAGTGGGGCAAAAGTAGGAGAAAGATTCCTTTTTGCATGCAAAGCGGCGCATTTTGCCCCCCCCCCCCCAGGCCAAACCCAAGGGGCTGGGTTTGGCTTGGGTGCGCCGGCGCAAAAACGGCGCTTTTTCAGCTCCTGGGGGGGCTGACTGGTGGAATTCGGCGCTAAAACGGCGCTTTTTGGGTCAAAAACGCCGCTTGGGGGGGCTCTGGGGGACGACTGGAGATGCCCTAATATGTTAAGGAATGAGGTTCCTTACCCAACCCTCAAGCCTCCTAGTAGTCCCTAAAGCATTCTTCTTTTTCTTTGAAGGAAAATGCCCTACTGGGCATGCTTTACCCGTGTTCCACGCATCCTAGCATCGTCTTGAAGAAATGCCTTCCTTTTCTTCTTCACCAATGAAATCCATGCACTCGTATGCATGCACACAGTCCTTAAGTTTTTATTTCCACTGGGAACGTAGTACATGACTTGGTGAGTCTCTTTTTGGCCGGATCGAGGAGGATTCCAGATTCCTCCACGATTTTCCGTTGCTTTTACTCCTTTATCTTTTGGGGGTGGCTAGATTAGTCGACTGAGAATTTAGTAATTCTCAGTCGGATGATCTGACAGCCTGTTGATTTAGGACGATTTACAAGACTCCCACCGATTGGCCAGAATAATTAGTACGTAGTGGCCAGCCGGGCCTTTTCCATTAGCCCTTTTTGCGTAGTGTGCATGCACGTAGAATAGGAGGACACTTCTTGATTCTTTTTTTTTTCCTTACAGCGACGGGTGAAAGACAAATAGGGAGTGAGAAACAAAAGAAAAATAAAATAAATGTTAAGTGTAAGTTGCAACCCAGATTTAAACTCATATGTAAATGTAAAAATCTCGGTTACAAGTTACACCTCATGTGCACCTCATGTGCACCAAGAAATTTCAGTTATAATTTAGACGAATTTTAATTACAATCCTTATGCAACTGGGAAAATTTTCAATTACAACCCATGTGCAACTGAAAAATCTCAGCTATAACCCACGTGCAACTAGAAAAATCTCAGTTGCAACTCATGTGCAAATGCAGTTAGAACCCATACAATTGGGTGCAATATTAGTTGCATCCCAATCACATCTGTAGTTGGGAATTCTCTATTGCAACACATGTGTAGCTGGATGTCGGGGGTTACCCCCGAGTAGGGTAAAGGCAAGTGCTAAGGGCAAGATCAGAAGGGATGTTTGGTCGAGTAGCTGGCTACCCGGTACTTGCTACCCGGTCGGCTGCTATTCGGTCGTGCATGTTGATGGCCAGGAGTAAGAATCAAGGAAGTACAGTCCTCCGGGTAGAAGAATTGGCCCGAGTAGAAATGGCGGCTTACTACTCGGGCCAGAAGTCAAAGGAGCCGTTCTGACACAGGATCCCGCGTATCCTGGGTCCGTACTTTGGCACTGTTCATCTGCAGAGGGCGTGCCTGACCGCGCCAGGGTGTCAGCAGACCGTCGCAGGATAGGGGGGCCTACTCTGTGTTCACAGCAGTGATAACAGATCATCTTCTTGGTTTTGCACAACGACTTTCCACACCGGACAAACTAGGAAGCCAAAGCTGTCAGCGGGAAGCCGGAAGTACGCAGTGTGCACACAATGTCGACATCTGTTTGTACTTTTCCCTGTTGGTTGTATCCGGCTGGGCACCAGTATATAAGGTGCCCTGCCCCCTCCTGCGCGAGGGATCCCGGAATCGGCTCACATTCTTGACCTAGAACTCTACAGAGAGAAGAGTGACTACTCGGCTGAAGGCCAAACTTGTACTGTGGCTACTCGGTGAGATAACAATATACAAAAAGGAAGGAAGGAGTAGGGGTTTTACCTCCACACGAGGGACCTGAACCTGGGTAGATCTTGTTGTTTGCAGTGCTAGTTTCTTATCTCACGCGGCTACTCGTCGCGTGATCCCTCCCCGAGCGCCTCCAGCATCCATCGTCCCCACAACTTTAGCCATCCTATGGCATCTGCCGTGACACCACCACGACAGTTGGCGCCCACCGTGGGGCAACCAGCGGCGCTGGCTGGAGTTTCCGTTCGGACGGGATCTACTTCTGCTGCTGGAGAGCGCGTAGTCTGTGGCCTGGTCCACAGATTCGGCTTCTTCGACTTCGTCACCGACAACGTCGTCGATTTCGGCGGCAGGGCCATGCCGGAAGGCGGCACGGTGCTCTCCTTCGGCTCGCACCTGGTCTACGTCGCCACCGACGTCGTCCGCAAGTTCCCGGAGGAGGTGCTGGTCGCAGAGGACCCTCCTGCTGTGATAGCTGCCTGCGGAAGGCCGGTTGGTCGTTCTGCGGACAGCGTGGAAGTGATGGTGGCTGGCCTGGCGGCTGACGCCGGAAAGGGCGCGGCTACCGCCGCGGGCGTCATCGAGGATCTCGCCGGCACGAGTGCTGGCGGGAAGACCCACAAGCCCTACGAGAAGGACTGCAACCTCCCCCTCTCCACTACTCCGACAATACCTGCGTCTGCTGCGCGGACGGGTAT
Organism: Alopecurus myosuroides; assembly: GCA_028641055.1. Classification (NCBI taxonomy): domain Eukaryota; kingdom Viridiplantae; phylum Streptophyta; class Magnoliopsida; order Poales; family Poaceae; genus Alopecurus; species Alopecurus myosuroides. The sequence continues at coordinate 48,418,098 of CM054057.1, read as the reverse complement.
GCCGCCTCCCACTGATCTTGAGCTCTTGACCATGAAGGCGCAGCTCGACCGGCAGCGCCAGGAGTTGCTCGCTGAGCAGGCGGAGCTGGAGAAGATTAGGCTTGAGCTGAGTCTAGATCAGAACGAGTACAACAAGGCTCACGGTTTTACGCCAGTTGCTAGGAGGGCTAGCAAAGTAGGTGCTACGCGTCGCAACTTAGGCGCCGAGATGGCAACAGTTGTAGAGGCCCCTAGCCAGTCTGCCACCGCAAACACTTCCACTAGGCCTAGATACAGCACTCCCGCCAAAACACTTAGAGCTGCTGAGGCCGTAGCTGCAGAGTTGCCGCATCTCGATGGCGATGCGCGTGCTAGGAAACAGGAGAGGCTCAACGAGCTAGTGCTAGAGGCTGCTAGGCAGAACGAGGAGTTCCGGAAAGCCAATCCGGGTGCTGGAGCTTCTCAGGTGGTGCACTCGCATGCGGCCAGATCTAACGATCAGGCCTCATCGCCGCATCCTAGCCGTGAGAAGAGCCGGAGTGGGCACTCTGGCAAAGATAGGCAAATGCAGGTGTACGACCCGACTACCACCGCGACAGTCCGGTCAGAAACACAACTCTGCTGGAGCAGGCTTGCAAGCCCATAAAGCTCATAGCCAAACGCGAGGTGGAGATCGTCCGAGCTCTTCTCGGCAACAGTTTGCTCAGCCTGCCCGGCGAAGGCCTCAGCAGGCAGCTGCTGCTCAGCCGCGTGCGGCTGCCCGGGTAGCCAATCTGGTAGAGCAGCCTGTGGCCATGGAGGCGGACATGTGTGATGATGGCAACTCGGCCATGGCGCTAGCCGGCTATGACGTCACGGATCGCGTGGGTGAGCGTGTGCTTGAACCCACAGATGCCAGGTGTCGAAGTTCTGACTCCACAAATCCCTCAGGTGACCCTATCGGGTTTCGACTAGGAGAAGTCATGAGCGCTGGTGAAATCGTCGGCTTGACAGGGGGCGAGATTTACCCAGGTTCGGGGCCCTCGAAGAGGTAAAACCCTTACTCCTGCCTTCTGCTGATCTGTATTGGATGATTAGATCGGTTACAGGTTGCTAGAATCGAGAGCTGATCTCGAGTTCCGAGGCTTTTTGGTCGTGCGGTATTACTTGGTCCTCTCCTTGGGGGCTCTCCTGGCCTTATATAGATGGCCAGGTCTCGAGTTCTACCCGGAGAGGACTCAAACCCTAGCCGGGTCGGTTACAAATTTCCTAACTTAACCCGCAAGTTGATGCGGGTGGGCTTCACATGGGCCTTCTAGAGTACTCCAAGGATGCTTCCTTTTGGGCCTTGACCAGAAGGCCTGATAGGGGGTGTCCTTACCCGCAGGGTCCAGGATCCATATCTTCGTCAGTAGCCCCCGAGCGTATGCTTGACTGGGGCTTTTCCAGTCGAGTAGACGGTCAAACTCTCCTTATTTTTATGGAAGATTGCTTTGACAGTCATTGTTTTTCCAAAGGGTGTGTTCCCTGTATCATGGGTCATCACGCTCGAGTATCGAGCAATATAAGTGCCTGTTTTTACGGCTTTTTTCGCAGAAGGATGTGGCTCAGTAGCTTGGCTCTCCCGAGAGATCGGGGCCAATTAATTGCGACTAGGGAAAAAACATTCCTGGCCTACTCAGATTCGAGACCTCCGACTCGAACCCGACAAGGTGATTGTTGCGACTGGGCCGTTGTGGACTTACCGAATCGAACTTAACCTATGGGGGTACCCGGCGCGTCCGCTAGGATTTTTCTTCGTGTTGTTGACACGGAATTATACCGGAGGACGCAGCTTTCGAGTGCGATTCCAGGCCCAAAAGAGAGATCTTTTCGGGTCTTACCTTCATATTCGAAGAATACGGCATCCGGATGTGCCTAGTCGGCTGAACAATCCAGGTTCTTATGATGTAAATTATCATGCGTAGGAGAGGTAGGTTTTTCCTACCCGATTGATTTGTTTGAGCTCCATACGAAAGAAATTTCGTGCTGGAAGAAAACTAAACCCGTATGAAAGAGTTTTCATGTTCGGGATGCTGTGCCCTCACGAAAGAGTTTTCGCGCATAGGGTATTTTTCTCTTGTTCAAAGAGGTCTTGCTTTATGAACTGTTCATGGAAAAATCTCATCTACCCGAAGGAATTGATATTCATACGAAGATAATTTCGCGTTTGAACTTCCAATCGAGAAGATTTGGGTCTTGAATGACGAATGCCATGACGTCATGGCGCACTCCTCTTCTCCCGATGGGACGTGACGGAGTGGCAGCAGATGATGGCCCACCTTGTCAGCTTTTTGACCGGGAAACGAGACGTCGTTCCCGGTTTTTACGCGAGACGCGCAGTAAATGCGCACGATCTTCTGTAAAGATCGTGGCACGAAACAGCACTGGCCGCCGCTTCGTTTCATCCTCACGCGTGGCGGCCGTGATAGGCGCCACGTAGCGCATCGTACGGCTGAAATTGCCTTGCCCCGTGTATAAATACGGGTGTTAGCGCTGCGGTAAAACTTTCCCAGCTCTCTATCTTCATCTTCTTCCTCGCGCCCATCTTCATCTTCCCCGCGCTCGAGCTCGTGCTGCAAGCAATGGCTGACGGAAAAAGACGCGGCGCTGCCGGCTCTGCATCCGGTGAACCTTCCGCGCAACCCGCGCCCCGCGCGGGCGACTGGCGCTCCCCCAACACCACCACGAAAAGCATCAAGGAGATGCAGCGGGAGGGGTTGCTGCCGGCGGAGACGGAGAAGCGAGTCCGTATCGGGAAAAAGGAAGAGGTACCCAATCCTCAATCGAATGAGCGCGTGGTCTTTGTGGACCACGTGACTCGAGGCCTTCCTTTCCTCTTCATCCCTTCTTCCTCGGGTTGCTGTGTGTCTATGGCATACAGCTTCACGATCTCCCCCCGAACGCGGTGCAGCACATTACGTGCTTCATCGTGTTCTGCGAATGCTATCTCGGCATTCGCCCGCACTGGGCGCTGTGGAAGGCGCTCTTCAAGGTCCGGATCTTCCGCGAGAGATCGCGGGTGGAGTCCGAGCTTGGCGAACCGCTTCGCACCGGTGGCTTCGGGATCCAAGCTCGACAAGAAGGCAGCTACTTCAACATGCATTTCGTCGACTCCGCTCAAAGCTGGCGGAAAAGGTGGTTCTACGTCATCGACAACAGCTCGGGTGGGATTGTAGAGTTCCACCCGTTCGCTGTTTTGACAAGGCGGAAGTCTTGGGGGCACAAGATGTCATCCGAAGAGACTCAGACCGTCGCACCTTTACTCGCAAGAGTAGCTGCTCTCCGGGATCAGACCGCGGGAGTTGTGCTCAACGGGATGCATCTGGCGAGCATCTTTTTGAAGCGCAGGATCCAGCCACTTCAACAAAGGCCCTCCGCCATGTAGGAGTATCAAGGCTCAGAGGATCCCAGTCGAGTAAGCCGCGAGGAACTTTCGAATGTAGAATTCGAGAAGAAAATCGCGGGTATCACCCGACTGAAGGTGGGGGAGAAATTCCCCGATTGCTCTGTTGAAGCCTTCGCCGCTTCAAATCCTCCCCCAGCCGAGGTTAGTTTCTTTTTCTTTTTTCGTCTTTGAGTTGTTCCTTTTTCTCGTTCTGAGTCCTAGTCGATAAGGTTTTTCTTGTCTTCTTCTTGCCTTTGCAGAGCCTAGCTATGGCGGACTGCTACCCGCCAACTACGGGGGAAGCCGCCTCAGAGCAAGTGTCGAGTCATCAAGACGGCGCGATTGACACCAGCGTCGCCAACGCCTCTTCGAGTTCAGAACACGATTCTTCGGATGACGTTGAGGACTCGAATGGCGCTCCGACGAAACGTCGTCGGGTAGATGAGGACGAAGCTACTTCCAAGGATAAATCCTTGGAAGCATCGCCCAGTCAAGCTCCTATCCATGCGACTCCACTTCGCTCCCTTGCTCCTTCGCCTTCGTTCCCAGTGATGACGCCCGCTTGGAACGCGGACTTGTTGGATGACGACAAGGATGACGAGTAAGTGCTTCTTCCTTATTCTTGGTCGAACATTTTCCGTGCTTCAATATCGATTGTTTCTATCTTTCGGTGCAGTCTGCAGACGATCAGTCCTCGCAGGTACGCCGCTGCCGTTCCTCCCGATAAGAGGAATAAGGCCAAGGATGCGGGTGAAACTCCCACCGCAGGCACCGTCCAAAACTCCCCCAGAGCAGCCCCCGAAGCCGCGACGATGGTACGTGAAGCTCCCAGCTTTGCCGCCAGGGCTTCTGCTTCTAAGGAAGTGACGGATAGCTCCGCGGATCCGCTGTCTCGCGCCTCTGGCCAGGTAAACTTCATCTTCCGTCTTCAAACCATTTTTTATTTTTATCGGGTGCACGACAGTGCTCCCGATGGGAGTAGCCCCCGAGGCTGTAGTCGATCGCATGCGATCGGCCACAGGCTCAAAGTCTAGTTTAATTCCCCTTTATGATTTCATTTTTATCGGGTGCACGGCAGTGCTCCCGATGGGAGTAGCCCCCGAGGCTGTAGTCGATTGTAAATAATCGGGTACAGACTCTATTTTAATCCCTTTTAACTCTTTTGTCTTCGTACTTTTGCAGTCGCTTATTGATTCTCTTGCGGCGATCGGTCGCCGCGTCGTTCTCGCCGAGTCGGATTGCGAGTCGCTTCGAGCGGACCGTAGCCGACTTCAGACTGAAAACGTTCTTCTCAAGGGTGAGCTTTATTGTTTCCCTGTCTTCCGCACTCCGTTCATTCTTGAGTTTTTGACAAGCATCTCTTTGCAGCTCGACTTGAATTTGCAGAATCCGAAAAGGTCAAACTCTCTGAGCAGGTAACTGCTCGGGAGGCTGACCTGACGGCCATTCGACAAGAGCTAGAGGCTTCCCGCATGCAGTCAGAAGATTTTGGTCGACAGCTTGCAGATGCGCGGAAGTCCTTGAAGGAGTTAGAGAAAGCTGGCAGTAAGGCCGACAATGACATTGTCGGGTTCCTCCGTCCCCTTGCTGAGCGCTTCGCGGGTAAGTGTGTTGGGATTTTGCGACTTTGATTCCTCATTTCGCTGTACTTTGCTAAGTATTCTTTCCTTCCTTTGCAGGTCTTCTGGATGTTCCTCTAGAAATCCCTGGACTCCAGCGGGTGGATGTGTTAACCGACACACTTGCCCAGCTTAAAAGGCACGCTGATGGAATTCTCTCCATGATCAATGATGCCACTCAAGTGCTGGGGCAACTGCACGGTCGCCTCCTCGCCAACGCCACTCCTGCACCCGCGCTAGATGATCTGTTGAAGGTCTTCTCAGAAGGCAAACTTCTGGATGCCTTCGCGGTCGCACAGGCGGAATCTGGTGCGAAGACCGCGATACAATTCGCTTTGGCGCATGGAGTCGAAGGTTTGGAGGAGGCGTACACAGCTCTTCCGGTCGACCCCTCCACGGGCAAAAAGGTACGGCTCTCTCGTTTTAGCGAGCAAGCCGCTATTCTTGCTCGGAAGCTGTCTGAGATTTTTGGTCGGCTGCGGGGAGGGGCGACTGCTGCCAGCGGGAGCACCAATGTAGCTTCATAGATTTTTTCCTTTTTCTTCTCCTTGAATGTAATGAACCTTGGGATGTATTCCTGTACCTTTGTTGTCTTTAATCGAAGAATTCATCTTGCAATTCGTTCCCTTTGTTTGTGCATTGTCTCCCGATGGGAGTAGCCCCCGAGCGTTTGTCAGATATGCGATTAGAATTGACTCGAGTAGGGCATCTTACTTCTTTCGTTTTATGCTTCCAGGCTACTGGGTTTGTCGCGGAAACGTCGGGTGGGTGTGGTACTCCAGTGAATCCACTTGTTGCCGCTATTGGCACTTTTGCGGGCCTTCGTGATAAGGTCCAGGAGGGTGAGCGCAAGCTAAAAGCTATGCGCGGGATAGCCGATGTGGCGAAGTCCAAGCAGAAATTGGCAGCTGAACGCGAACAATTTCTGATGGATGAGCTGGCTGTAGTCGCAAGGGACTTGCTTTGTAAGTAGTGCAGCCCTCGTGTCTTTTTCTTCCTTGTTTCCTTATCTGACTGAGTGTGTTTTTGTCTCCAGTCGTTAATCCGGATGACAGGGAAGAAAAGCAGTGGGTAGAGAATCACATCCTTCAAGGGGCTAGTAGCTCCAAACCTCATGCGAACAACTTTTGGTCTGATCGCAGTCGAGGTTTTGTGATGGCCGCCTTGAAATTTCGAGTCCGCCAGGCGAGAATTCTCGTGAGTTCTTTTCACGAGGTCTTGGTTGCGATGAACGCTGCATTTTACCCACTTGAAAAAGGTCCCGAGGACTGGGGTTATCTTCTCAGTTTGTTTGGACGTGAAGGAGAAGTTCACGCGTGTGTACGCAATCAGATGACGTGCGACGCGATTGTAGCTCTCTCTTTTGTCCGCATATGGCATCCTGAGATAGATGTTAACTCCGTTGCTCAGCGCCCAGATTATGCAATCGAGGATATCTCGCCGTACTATGATGCTGTACGTCCTGCGGCGGAGAAGATTATCCGAATGACTTCTGAAGAGGTAGATAGAGTTTTGGCGACTGAGAATGCTTAGCGCTTTGACTGATTTTCGGATGTAAATATCCTGTAATCTGTTTATAGTTTGTAAAAAACTATTGTAAGGTGTATAACCTTGTATTTTATGTTGTTTCTTTGTGATGCTTAGTTGTAGGGTAGCCCCCGTGTGTTTTAGGGGGTGTGTACCTGTAACTTGTAGCATGTAAAGAATGAAAAGCTTCGAGTGAATACGATGAAGGAATCGCGTCTTTATTGCAATGACTGAGAAGTCATGTATTCGAACTACAGGACTGGCTAGTATAGCCTTATTTTTGTTGCGATAACAAATAAACCTAAGGATAAAATTTGCGGAGGTGTGCGATGTTCCACGGATTGGAGTAAACCCCTCCGGTCGCTGGATTCTTTAGCATGTAGGCTCCGCCTGGGATGACTTCATGTATGATGAAGGGTCCTTCCCAAGGTGGCTCGAGCTTGTGTCCTTCCTTCTGTTTGAGCCGCAGCACCAGATCCACAACCGCGAATGCTCTGTGGCGTATGCGGCGACTGTGATAGTTGCGCAAGGATTGCTGATATACTGCGGATCTTGCGAGTGCAATGACGCGTATCTCGTCGAGTGCATCCATATCTTCTGCGAGCGCCTTGTTGGAAGTTTCTTCGCTGTAGGCTACAACTCGTGGGGCGCTGAATCGAATGTCCTCGGGAAGGACTGCTTCTGCCCCGTATACCATGAAGAATGGTGTGTATTTCGTTGATCGATTAGGAGTTGTGCGCAGACTCCAGAGTACGGAGGGTAGCTCTTCCGCCCAATGTCCTGCGGCGGGGTGTAGACGATCGAGTAGTCGCTTCTTGATGCCCATCGAAACTAAGCCATTGGATCTTTCGACTTGTCCGTTCGTTTGCGGGTGAGCGACTGAGGCAAATTTGAAATTGATGCCTTTTTCCTCGCAGAATTGTTGTGTCTCCTTTGCTGTGAAATTTGTACCGTTATCTGTAATGATGTCGTGTGGCACACCAAATCGACATACAATGGAGTCGAGAAACTTGACGGCGCATTGGGCGCTCGCTGAGGTTACTGGCATAGCCTCGATCCATTTGGTGAACTTGTCGACTGCGACCAGCAAGTGTGTGTATCCACCTGGCGTGGACTTGCGTAGTGGCCCAACCATATCTAGCCCCCATTGTGCAAAGGGCCAGGCTATTGGTATCATGTGTAGTTCCGTAGCAGGGGCGTGTGGCCTTGGTGCGAATCGCTGGCAGGCGTCGCATCGTTCGACCAGGCTTTTTGCATCGTTGGCTGCTGTTAGCCAGTAAAATCCTGCTCGGAAAGCTTTTCCCATTATTGTTTTCCAGCTAGCATGATGTCCGCAGTCTCCTTGGTGTATGTCCTGGAGCAATTCCTTGCCGTCTTCGGGTGCGATGCAACGCTGAAGTATTCCCGAGATACTTTGCTTGTATAATTCTCCGTTGACTACTCGAAAGGATTTGCTACGCCTGATTATCTGTCGAGCCTCACGTGGGTCGGCCGGGAGCTGTCTGTGGAGCAGGTAGTCGACATATTTCTGCGTCCAGACTGGCTCGACCATGAAAACCTGTCGTGATATATTGTGAATAAGCTCGATAAGCGCGACCTGCGGGCTGACCTCTGTTTCTGGTGCTGCTGCAGCTTTCTTCACTTTGACTGATCGCTTGATCATCCGTTCGAAGTATATTCCTGGCGGTATAGGTGTATTGGTGGAACCCATGTTTGCCGGTCTATCTGCTTCTTCGTTGCTAGATCTTGCAATGTGTTTCAGCTCGCAGCCTTTAAAGCTTCCTTCGACTAGGTTGTACATGTCACGATATGCGACCATGTTTTCAGCGATGGCGTCGCATTCTTTCATCGTCTGCTGCACTATGAGATTGGAATCACCGTAGATCATTAATCGGGTAGCTCCACAGGCGATTGCCATCTTCATCCCGTGCAACAGGGCTTCATATTCTGCGTCGTTGTTTGAGGCTGGATCGTCTGGTGGAAAGTCCAGTCGCAGGACGTATTGTAGCTTGTCTCCCCGAGGCGAAATAAGAACGATTCCAGCTCCTGCTCCTTCATTTCTCTTGGATCCGTCGAAGTACATTATCCAATTGCTCGTGTACTCGGGTGGTCCGGGCGTTTGTAGCTCTGTCCATTCGCTGAGGAATTCCACGAGTACTTGAGATTTGACTGCTTTTCGCTCTGTATAGGTGATGTCCCAGGCGCCCAGCTCGATGCTCCATTTTGCTATTCTTCCGGATGCCATAGGGTTGTTCATGATTGTCCCGAGTGACGCATCATTAACCACTGTAATGGTATGTTCCTGGAAATAATGTTTGAGCTTTCGGGCTGTGAGAACAACTCCATACGCCAGCTTATGATAATGAGGGTATCGTTGCTTGCATGGCGAGAGCACTTCGCTGATGTAATATATTGGTCGTTGGACTCCGTATGCTTTGCCGTATTCTGGTCGTTCGATCACGATTGCTGTGCTGATGACCTGGTTTGTAGCGGCTAGGTATAGTAGGAGCGGCTCCCTTTCTTGCGGTGTTGCAAGGACGCGTCTTCTTTGCAGCGATCGCTTCAGGTCTGCGAACGCTTGTTTAGCTTCGGGTGTCCACTCGAATTTGTCCGTCTTCTTTAGTAATTTGTAGAAGGGTAACGCTTGCTCTCCCAATCGTGCGATGAACCTGCTTAGGGCGGCTAGTCGTCCTGCGAGCTGCTGGACTCCGCGTAGATTCGTTGGCTCCTTCATAGTCAGGATGGCTTGTATTTTTTCCGGGTTGGCTTCAATGCCTCTGGCGGATACCAGGTACCCGAGGAGTTTTCCTGCAGGGACGCCGAAAACGCATTTGGTCGGATTGAGCTTGATCCGATATGCATTAAGGGCGTCGAACGTTTCTCTGATGTCCTCGAGGAGTGTGTCCTCTACTCGAGTTTTGATGACGATGTCGTCGACGTACACTTATACGTTTTTGCCAATGAGATTGGCGAGGCATCTTTGCATGCAGCGCTGGTATGTTGCGCCTGCGTTCTTCAGCCCGAAGGGCATTGTCGTATAGCAGTAGACACCGTGGGGTGTGATGAATGCCGTCTTCTCTTCGTCTTCCTTTTTCATTCGGATCTGATTGTATCCCGAATAGGCATCCAGGAAGGAGAGGCGTTGGCAGCCTGCCGTAGAGTCCACGATCTGGTCGATTCGTGGTAGAGGAAAATTGTCCTTGGGGCAGTGCTTATTCAGCGATGTGTAGTCGATGCACACCCGAAGGATGTCCGTGTTCTTCTTGGGGACCAGCACCGGGTTTGCCAACCAGGTGGATATCTTGATCTCCCTAATAAAGTTGGCGGCTTGCAGTCTGTTTATTTCTTCTCCAAGCGCCTTCTGCTTGGGTTTTGAGAATCGTCGAGTCGTCTGTTTGATGGGTTTGGCATTAGGAAAGACTTCGAGTGAGTGCTCGGCAAACTCCCTGGGTATTCCTGGCATATCTGAGGGCTGCCAGGCAAAAATTTCCCAGTACTCACGGAGGAGTTTGACGAGCGCGCTTTCCTATGCTGGCGAGAGGGTTGTGGAAACCATCGCGGTCTTGGCGGAATCCGTCGGGTGCACTTGGTGCTTGCGGGTGTCGCTGTTGGCGCTGAATTCCAGTTCAGGCGCGTTCTTCTTCGTGAGGGGCATGACGGAGTGTTCCGTGGTTTTTGCCAGCTCTTGGAGTTCTTCTTGCATCCCGAAAGATTTCACGATCTCATTGAATTCTATGTCACACTTGTTTGACTTCTGGAAGTCTCCGTCGATGGTGATCACACCGTATTCGCCGGGTAGCTTGAGTTTCAGGTACGCGTAATGTGGTACTGCCATGAATCTGGCGAACGCTGTTCGGCCAAGGATGGCGTGGTACTGTGAGGGCCAGTCGACGACTTCGAAGTCCAGGAATTCCCTTCTGTAATTGCTTGGAGAGCCCAGTACAACTTCTAAGTTGATTGTTCCGAGTGGCCGGATTGCCTTGCCCGGAACTATCCCGTGGAAGGATGTTTCTGACTCCGTTAGGCCGTCCAGGTTCTTGTTCATTCGACGGAGTGTATCCGCGTAGATGATGTTGATTCCACTGCCGCCGTCCATGAACACGCGGGCCAGGTCGTAATTTCCGATTTGAGCCTGGATGACGAGGGCGGCGTGTCCTGGTCGATAGACTTGTGGTGGATGGTCTTGTGTCGAGAACGTGATGGGCTGATCTGCCATCTTCAGGTACTCGGTCTTTGTTGGCGGTGTCTGCACTGCCATGCATAGTTTCCTTGTGTTAGTCTTTTGAGCTCTGCGAGAGGGGCATACCTTCTGTATCATCGCGAGTTGTCCTGCCGGATTCGGGTATGCATTGGCTCCATTGTTTTGTGGAGGTGGCGCAGGTAGTGCGGCTAGCGCCATGTTTGGGTTTGCTGGTGGAGGAGGTGGTGGAGGTGGCTGGAATTGTTGTCCCCCTCCTGGCAGCGGCGGGTACTTTTGACTGGATGCGAATCTTTTCCTCGCGAGAGCGTCCGAGATGTCAAGAAACTTTCGACAATCCTTGAGAAGGTGTGTTGCCTTAGTTTTGCCCGTGCGCTTATCTGTAAACAGGTGTAGCGAGCAGTGTGCATCAAGATCCTCCTCGGGGGACTTTTCTTCTGCCTTTGGTTTCCACTCGCGACTTCCGCGGCGGCCAGAGTCGCGGTTTCGCGTGAATTCTGCCGCCACTAATTCCTCCCTGTCCTCGTGGTCGTAGTATTTCCTTCTCTTTCTTCGCCCATGACGGTCTTCTTCGTGCGTGGGCGACGACGCTCTTTCATTGCGTACCGCGTCTTCTCCGTTAGCCCATTTTTCGGCTATGATCATTAGCTCCCCAATGGTTTTGGGCGCAGCTCTGCCTAGTTCTTCTCGAAACGCGGTTCTTCTCGCTCCTTTGGCGAAGGCCTCAATCGCCACCTCTTCCGAGATGGTTCCTGCGGTGTTCCTGAGTGTGGTCCACCGCTGGATATATTCTCGTGTGGATTCGCCACTCTTCTGTTTGCACGCTCGTAGTTCTTCGATTGTGGCTGGCCTCTTGTACGTCGACTGGAAATTTTTGCAGAAATCGTGGTGCAGGTCGTCCCATGATGCGTAGCAAGATTTAGGTCTTCTTTCCAGCCAACTGCGGGCCGCGCCTGTAAGATGCAAATTGAGGTATTGCATGGCTGTGTTCTTGTTCCCACGTTGGCATTTTACTGCCGTGAGGTAATCGCTTAACCACTGGGAGGGCTCGAGCGAGCCGTCGTATTTAGTCACCTCCGTGCTGAGCTTGAACCTCTTGGGTAGAGGTGCTTCTCGGATGCTGCGAGTGAAACAGAGCGCTCCACAGGTTTCGTCGTCTGAGGACCTGGATGAGGAGCGTTCGCGATACCGTGAAGCTCTCGCCCTATCCACCTTCTTTTGGGCGAGATCTGATTGCGCGTCGTATTCGGACCGGTCGCGGTCGTTGTCTTTCCTTGGTTCTTTGCTTCGCTTTCTCGAGCGGCTGCTGTGGCGCCGCGAGCTTTTGTCTCTCGGGCTGTCGTCGCTGCTGCTTCGACTGTCGCCGCGACGGCGGGCTTCTTTTCCTCGACCACGCCGTGGCGATTTTTCTTTCCTCGGGGATGAAATTCTGTGTCTACGGGGCGTTTCTTTATCCTTGTTTTTCTCCTGTCGCTCCTTCTCCAATTCTTCTTCGGTCTTCTTGCGATCGTGGGAAGCGAGCCTTGCGGCCGCCAATCCTAGTCCTTTGCGAATTTGTTTGTACTGTTCCACCCGAGGGTCGCTGTCCGTCGGTTGGTTCATCTGCATGTAGGTTGCTGCGGCTAGGATCGCGGCAGCTGGGGTTTGCGGATAGACATTGCCGTCATCGTCGACCCTCATGAAGGAAGACGTGGTCGACCTGTCGGTCGCAGTCACGGATTCGTGGCCCCTTGACGATGTTGCGTGTCCCTTCCTCGCGGGTCGGGTACCGACTGAGGGTGCAAGGGACTGTTCGACTCGCCTCAGGCTTGATTCATCCGCCGCTCTTCTGCGACGGGCTAGATCCGCCCGGGCTTCTTTGATGTTTGAGGCCGCTCTTACTAGGTGGTAGTGGTAGGCGGTTAGGTCTTCTTGTGAGGCTCCTGCCGCGGGTGGCTGACTCCGCCGCATGGCCTCCTTGGCCCTCTTCCAGGCCTCCCGCGAAACGCCGATTATATCGCGCTCGGTTGCGCTGTATTCGGTTTCCGAGGGTTGTTCCGATCCTGCCATGCAGACTTGGGCCAGTCGTGGCTCGTGCGTCCTAGGCGCAGATCGGAAGGCTTCCCGTACCCGAGACGGTTCCTCTGTCGAGAGGGCGTGGTAGTCGACTGTGTTGAAGCGGATGGACTCGCCACTTTTCTCCATAGGGAAGCGCGAGTTGACGGCTCCAGATTCAGGTTCAGATTCATCCGAGAAGTGGAGGATTCCGTCTCTGTTCGCCATGAAGTTGAAGCTTCCGAACGTCAGGGTGACGCTCTTCTCGAGATCCTCGAACACCGGGCGTGGTTCCGGCGAGTGAGGCGTGACTATGACGGATCCGATCCGTACGGGATTGTTCGGAGCCGTAGTCGATGGTTTCCAACGGGAGTTGGATGTCGATGAAGCCGAAGATGCTGGTGATCCAGCGCCCGTGTTCCCCACGGTCGGCGCCAATTGTCGAAGTTCTGACTCCACAAATCCCTCAGGTGACCCTATCGGGTTTCGACTAGGAGAAGTCATGAGCGCTGGTGAAATCGTCGGCTTGACAGGGGGCGAGATTTACCCAGGTTCGGGGCCCTCGAAGAGGTAAAACCCTTACTCCTGCCTTCTTCTGATCTGTATTGGATGATTAGATCGGTTACAGGTTGCTAGAATCGAGAGCAGATCTCGAGTTCCGAGGCTTTTTGGTCGTGCGGTATTACTTGGTACTCTTCTTGGGGGCTCTCCTGGCCTTATATAGATGGCCAGGTCTCGAGTTCTACCCGGAGAGGACTCAAACCCTAGCCGGGTCGGTTACAAATTTCCTAACTTAACCCGCAAGTTGATGCGGGTGGGCTTCACATGGGCCTTCTAGAGTACTCCAAGGATGCTTCCTTTTGGGCCTTGATCAGAAGGCCTGATAGGGGGTGTCCTTACCCGCAGGGTCCAGGATCCATATCTTCGTCACCAGGTACAAGCTGGACAGAATGAGTGTCCGCAAGACTCGAGAACACGGGACCTCCCGGCCCCGAGTGCTTTGGCCCACGCATCATGAACGAGCCGTCCGTGAAGAATTTCCAGCTTGCTAGAGGCACCAAGAGTTACAATGGCAGCACCAAGCCGGAAGATTGGCTCAATGACTATGTCACCGCGGTTCATATCGCGAACGGCAACCGGAGATGGGCAGTGCGGTACGTTCCGCAGATGCTGGAGGGTCCATCTCGCACTTGGCTCAACAACTTTCCCAAGAACAACATCAATTGCTGGCTGGACTTCTCGGAGGCCTTCATCAGCAATTTCACCAGCACTTACAAGAGGCCGAATAGGCCGCAGCAGTTGTCCTCTTGCAAGCAGCGGGAAGACGAGACGGACCGTGAGTACCTAACTCGGTGGAGAACATTGCGGAATACCTGTGAAGGTGTGAATGAGTCCCAAGCCATCACTTGGTTTGCGCAGATTTGCAAACATGGCAGTCTGTTGTGGCAAAGGTTGCAGAGGGAGATGCCAAACACTCTGGCGGAGACCATCAAGATTGCGGATCAGTACGCACTCGGTGACCCTACTCAGCCCCTGATGGACTCCTCCGAGCCGAGAAGAAACTTCAACAGCAGCAAGCGCAACGAGTTCCGCAACAAGCGCAGGGGTGACCGAATAGATACTCGGTACGACCCTGAGGAGGTGAATGCAGTCGCTGTCGGAGCTGGGAGTAGCCAAAGGCAAAAAACTGCTGGAGCCCAGTACGGGCAGAACCAGAACCAGGGCCAAGGCAACAAGAAGCCATACCGCGCTCCTCAGCCGGGTAACGGCAACTCGGAACCGGCTAAGAAGTTTGTCTTCGACGACATGAGGGATGGCCCATGCAGTTTCCATACTCAGCACCCCTCGAGACCTGCCAACCACACTACCCGGCAATGCGAGTGGTGGGATCTGATCAGGAATGAAGGCTTGCCTCCTCCTCCTCCTCCTCTGCCAGCCGCGAATGCCAATGTGCAGCCTGCTCGCGCACCCGCAGCTCGGCCTCCAGCATTTCCGAGAAGAGAAAACGTGAACCAAGTGGCTTTAGGAGCCAACCGCTACTTCAACAATGAGGGCTACCGCAACAACAACAACCGCAACCGCAACAACAACAGAGGCAACAACAACTACCAAGGCAACAACAACGATAACAATGATGACGGAGGCCGCAACCAGTACCAAGAGCACCACGAGAGCTACATGATCTTCACTTCTGAGCCCGTCGACAAGCAATCGTAGCACAGGCGTGCCATGGAGGTTAATGCTGTGATCCCCGCTGTCCCTCACTACATGCACTGGTGCCACCAAGAAATTACGTGGTCCAGAGCAGATCATCCTAAGGTGATGCCCAACCCGGGTAGCTACGCCCTGGTGCTGGACCCTACCTTCTTGGGTCCCGAGAAGAATGTGAGGTTCAGCAAGGTACTGATCGACAACGGCAGCAGCATCAACATTGTGTACAAGGACACGCTTGAGAAGCTCGAGATTGCCGAGAACATGCTGCTACCCAGCAAGACCACCTTCCATGGCATTGTGCCGGGAATTTCTTGTTCTCCAATGGGCCGAGTGTGGATAGACGTTCTATTCGGCACCAGCGAGAACTGCCGCACGGAGAGGCTGCAGTTCGAGGTGGTTGACCACCAGAGCCCCTACCACGCCCTACTCGACAGGCCGCACTGGTAGAAAATAGGGCTGTAGTCCCGGTTCGCCAGGGCCTGTAGTCCCGGCCGCGCAACCGGGACTAGCTATGCGCGACTAAAGACCCCCCCCTATAGTCCCGCCATTTACGGACCGGGACTAAAGGCCCGTCCTCGTGAGCGCCAGGGATCCGTCGCGGCGGAGGACCTTTAGTCCCGGTTCTTGTGGCCAACCGGGACTGAAAACCTGCGCAGGTTTAGGGTTTTAGGCCCCCTAAACTTGGTTACTTTTTAATTTGTTTTGTTTTATTTCTTTTATATTTTATTTTGTGTTTTATTTTAATTTTGATGAAGTTTCAGTACACATATATATATTTTACGATACTATATACATGCATATATATATATGAAATTTCAAACAAGGAGAATTCAATAGGAATATATAATATATATTCAATATCGGTGACCATATATACAACCTCGAACAAGTTTCCATATTACACAATTAAGATGGATGACCATACACAAATTCGAACAATTAAGATGGCTTATGCGTATAATAGTCATCGTCGGTGGACGCATGGTACTCTCCTTCCATATCGATGACATGCCTAAGGAAAAATCCTGCTATTTCCTCTTGAATTGGTCGGAAGCGAGCTTCTGGAGTAAGCGCCCTCTGCAAGTTATTGAGACCCTTCCGCGTGGTCTCGTCCTTCTTCCTCTCAGAGATTTTTCTTTCCGTATGTTCTCACAGACATAGTATCCACATAGACCGGTCCTCGGTGGCTGCTTATCCACACCTTTGACCACATTTTTATATTTTAGCTCATTTTTGAATCCACCGACATGTCCAAGTGAGAACTGTCTCCAAACTCTACATTGCAAATAAAATTAAATGAACAAGGGAGTTATTAGCTTAGGAAATGAACAAAAGAGACCGATCGATATAGAGCGCAAATGAATGAAAAATAATTACCTTTGCATCATTTTTCTCATGTTGATCCAAAGATCTGTATTTGAATTCATAGAGTCAAAGATCAAAACTATGGAGTTCTGAAGATCAACTTTTAGCAGAATCCAGTGGAACCTGCGGACACGTTAGATGCACAGTCATGCATAACTTATCGATTAGACATACCATGCATGGAGTAAACAAAAGAGAATGGGAACATGAGAGAAACACTCACCCAAAAAGGTAAGGAAATAGAATATATCTTTTGGATTCATGCTTTTTAAAAAAACTGTACAAGTCTTTCTCCACGTCTTTGGGGTGACTTTCTAACATAGTTCCATTAATGATTTGTGGGTCAATGAACCCAACATCATGGATGAGTCTTATTTTGCATTCCCAAATCTTCAATCTGCATAATAGCGTACGCAACAATATAGTTAGGACAATATATATATATATATATATATATATATATAGTGTAGGCAATGAATAACGAGATGAGGTAGAAATAAATCACTTACAGAACGTAGCAACTCAGGATAGATTTGTCGAGCTCACGCAGATTGAACAGCTGGAACAATTCACTCATCTCAACTGTTACAGAGTACTTTTTAGTGTGATGCTCCTCTGTATAATCCACATACACAAATTCTTTGTCGGTCCATGTTATGAAATATTTGTACCAACGTAGCAGAGCTTGCATTAGTGGTGGTAGATCCTTTTCCTTCGCAGGCTCGACGAGAGGCCCTTTCTTCTCATATTGTAATCCTACCTCAGCCACTGGCGCATCGTCTAGGCCTAAAAAGAGACGAAGAGATATACCGGCCTCGGACGCATTTTGCATGGCAGTAGGTACAGTCAATCCCATTTCTACCACAGCATTTATGACCTCGGGGTCCTGTTCCGGAGCGACTTTCACTATGAGCGGGGGGATCGATTGTTTACTCTGCATCCCGAGCTGGGCAACTTGTTTCCCGCTTTTTTTCATTTTTCCTTTTCCTTTCTCCTCCTCCAATATTTTTGCTTTCTCTTTCTCCTCCTCCAATATTCCTGCTTGCTTACGAAGTCAATATCATAGTCTTTAGGCAAATTCTTCACGGCTTGGGACACTGTCGACAAAAAACCAGTAGCCCAATAGTCTACAATCGGAGGGAATACTTCCTTGGGCTCAGGCTCCTTTAGCGCCTTCAGTCGGCCCTTCCATTTGTCAACGTCAGCCTTCACGGCCAATTTGGTTTCAGCATCACTAAGTTCCCAAGGCCTTGGGGGGAGAGGCTTCAGTGATGGCTCCGGTACCCGTGTGGTCTTAGGTACATAAGGCTCCGGGTTAATAGACCAAGAGCAGGTTCCCTTGCTGTCCGCCTGCCTCTGTTTCTTCGCTGGAGGAGGAATGGAGGGCGACGTCTGCTTATCCTCCGGAGGAGGAATGGGGGGCGACGACTGATTATCCTCCGGAGGAGGAATGGGGGGAGACGGTTGCTTTTCCTCCGGAGGAGGAATGGGGGGAGACGACTGCTTTTCCTCCGGAGGAGGAATCGTGGGTGACGGCTGCTTAACCGCCGGAGGAGGAATCGTGGGCGACGGCATCTTACCCGCCGGAGATTGTGGATCGGGGGACGGCGTCGAATGGCGTGAAGGAGGCGTAGGTGAACCAGCACCACCACCAGCACCTGCACCATCGGAGGGGGGTGGACTTGTTAGCCTTGGCGTCTCGCCTGGAAACACTATGTACTTCTTTTTCCATAGAATGAACTGGCGCTTGACATCTCCAAGACTTCTCTCCCCTTCGGGTGTAGCTATGTCAATCTCCAGGTCCTCAAACGCTTGGACTATGTCTTCCACCGTGACACGAGCATAGCCATATGGAATGGGGTTGTTGTGATGGAGTGCTCCAGGTGTATAATGTAAAGCACTGCCGGTAGCTACCTTCATGGAAATGTTCCCCACGGGATAATGCAGATCACATTCTTTCATCTCCTTTACATCATCCACGGGGTAGTGAGGCTCCGGTGCACGACTCTCGATCATCGGTGCATTAGCACCTGGAGTCGGGGCCTCCGTGGAAGCCACGCTGCTTCTCAGCTTATGCTGGCTTCCGAGATCCGCTGCATCTTCATGCGGCCCTGCAGCCGACGCTTTTTCTTTCTCAAGTATTCCCGCCACGATCTTCTTCAGCTCACTGACTTCCATTGCAAGATGCGACATTTGATCTGCAGCCCGATCCGTACCTCTCTTACGGCTTCTGTAACAGTACGGGTCACCCTCCTGGGAAAAACCTACTTTCCACGGCAATCTGCCTTTGCCTCGTATATGTCCTCCGTGTTCAGGATTCCCGAGGGCATGGGTCAGTTGGTCTCTCTCTCTGTTGAACGTGAGCACGCCCTGTTGAGCTTTGGTCATTGCGTCAACAAGGTCTTTTGTGGGAGCAAACTTTTTCTGCCGGTGAACACACTCCCATGTCTCCGGGTCTAGCGATCCCCCATGCCCGTACCACCACATTTTGGCTCTTTCGTCCCATCCCTCTGTACCTAGACGGATTCCTCTTGCCCTCAGGCCGTCCTCCATTGCCTGCCACTTAGGCGCCGAAACGCGGTATCCTCCTGGCCCCATAACATGATGGTACTGTTTCTTTTCCGCATTAGCCTTATTTTTTGCCGATATTTCCTTGAAATGCTCCGATTTATGTTGCGTCACAAATTCTGTCCAATCATCTCTCAGTTTCTCATGTTGTCGAGTGAAAATCGGAGTCTTGCCCTTGCTGACATATTCACGGAACAATTTTTTCTTGAAGTTCCGGAATGCTTCGGCCATCTTCTGAAAATCGAACTCTTTGACTATCCTCCTCCTCTCACGTCCACCCGGAACGTCCGCACCGAATTCATCTTTTTTGTTGTATTCCGGAGGTAGAATGAAATGTGCAATAAGCTTTCTAAACATAATCTTTTTCGTTCTCTTGTCGACATAAGTGAAACCAACACATGCTTTCTTTGGCTCCTTCCATTCCTGGACGGTGATCGGGACGGTGTCTCTAACAATGACTCCGCATTGGTTGATAAACTTTGTGGTGTGCTGTAGGGGCTTGCCGATTACACTCACTGATTCGATGGTATATGTTTCTCCATCTTTCATCGACTTGGATTTGCCACGCTTTGTCATACTAGATCCGGCCGAGGGCTAAAATAAGAAAGAGAGTCGCGCGCGTTAGTGCATATGTATTCACATTTCAGTAAGTTTGTATCACGAGAGTCCCAATGTATATATATATATATACCTCGCCGGAGGTGGTTGTTCTTTGCAATTGGAGATCGTCGTTTGTCGACGGTTGACCTCCGTCATCAATGTCCATTCCTTCACCTCCTTGATCATCGACAATGTTCGTTCCTTCACCTGTTTCATCATCGACAATGTCCGTTCCTCCATGTTCTTGATCATCAAGGTTCAGATAAGAAGAGACTACATCATCTTGTTGCTCATCTTCTGGGCCCGGCACATAAGGGTTCTGGTTGGCTATCATGCCGTATATAATACCTTCAGCCTCCTGATACGTATACGGCAAGGCCCCATTGTCCGCCATATGTCACTCCTGCAGACATGCATATAGTAAAAATTAATTAAGTATATAGGAGACTTAGCAAATATTACACCTTTTTTCTCAAATTGTCCGCCATATGTCACTCCGGTGGAAGAACGATGACCACCGGAGGGGGAAAACCATACTTTAGAGGTGTGTCCAAGATTAGTTTCTCAAATGACTTGGAGAACCCCATAGCTACGTTGCATTTGCTTTTCTGGTCATTTTGGTATATTACACTTAATATTCTGAATTTATTGAATTAAAACTTATTTTCATTATTTTTTTGACTTATATATTTAGGGTTAGTAGAATTAGCAAATATTAGTACAAATATATTTTTAGGGTTAGTAGACTTAGGGTTAGCCCTTTGCAAAAAAAGAGTGCAGCCCAACTTTTGACTTAGGAATTTTTTTGACTTAGGATTTATTTTAACTTAGTAGGAAATTTTTTGACTTAGGAATTTTTTTGACTTAGGATTTATTTTAACTTTGCAAAAAAAGAGTGCAGCCCAACTTTTCTTTTTTTTTAGAATCCGAGTGCAGCCCAAGAGCGTTTTTTTTTCTCTCCCGCAAGCCGTGACGTCAGCGTCTCTGTTTCGTCTTCCTCCGGCGAGGGCCACGGCGGCACTCTCCTCTCTCCCCCGCGAGCACGACCACGGCCACTCGGCCACGCACCACGGCACGGCCACGGCCACGGCCACGGCCACGGCCACGGCCACGGGCACGGCCACGGCCACGGCCACGGCCATGGCCACGCACCACGGCACGGCCACGGCCACGGGCACGGCCACGGCCACGACCACGGCCACGCCCACGGCACGGGCATGGCCAAGCACGCACGCACGGGCACGGCCAAACCCTAAACAGATCCTCCGGCGGGGGCCACGGCCGTCGTCGTCGTTTCCGATCGTCGTGCACGGTCCTCCAGAGATCCTCAAGAACGCACGGGCGGGCACCTACCGGAGACAGAATCGGCGAGGGCGGCGGGCAGCAACCGGAGACGGAATCGGTGGGGGCGACGGGCAGCAACCGGAGACGGAATCGGCGAGGGCGGCGCGGAGAAGACGAGATGTGTTTGGGAATTTTTGGGGGCAGAGAATATATAGGGGCAGCCTTTAGTCCCGGTTGGGGACAGGAACCGCGACTAAAGGTCCACCCGTGGACCTTTAGTCGCGGTTCCTGTCCCCAACCGGGACTAAAGGGGTATTTTTTTCGCGGCGTTTTCGTTCCCGCGCGGAAAGAGCCTTTAGTCCCGGTTCGTGACAGGAACCGCGACTAAAGGTGGTTATTCAAATACTTTTCCTTTTCCCAAACTTAAAAATACAAATAATATATCAGAAAATTTAGAAAAATAAAACTAATTCTTTTTAAAATCTTAAAAATACAAATAATATATCAGAAAATTTAGAAAAATAAAACTAATTCTTTTTAAAATCTTAAAAATACAAATAATATATCAGAAAAATCTTATATTTACTAATTGGAGGCACCATACGAGGCTCCACGTTAATCCTCAAAAACTATTTGCACGTAACCATTAGATCTTAATTATGCGTCTAGGATTAAGCGGGAGATGGAAACTCCATTCCTAATTATCCGTACCTTTTTTGAAGGGAGATCCAATCGGAAAAGAAGTCCATACTGGACTCTATTCCTAACCGTCCGTACAGTTTTTTTTGGGGAGATCGGATCGGACAAGGAGTCCATACTCCTTATACCATGGATGGGTCGTGCAAAAGAAAAAAACTAACAAACTACTTATATATTTTTTGTCAGGAACGTACGAATGAATTTATCCGTATGCATGTATGAAATGTCTAGCAATATACGTATCACCATGGAACGATCGTGCAGAAAAAATCAACTAACAAACTACAGATATTTTTTTCAAGAACGTACAGATGAAGCTGGCCATATGCATGCATGAAATGGCTAGCAATACGTATCACCGGCCAATCGTTTATCTAGGTACGTGAACTATTTTTCTCATCCAAAAAACCACAAAACCACAACGCATGCATGTATACATTTACTTATGTAAAAATAACATCCATAAACCACATCCATGTATGTCATGTTTTCTGAAAATATGAAGAAATTGTTGTGAAAAAAGCTCTAAATCTGCGTTTCCAATATTTAAAAAAAGAAATCTAGACTACATATGTAGAGAATAATCAAATTTGCTATAACATGCAGGTAAATCCAGAAACCGGTGATTTGAATAGTCAGGGCATGACGTTTAACATCTTTATTTGAAATATTTAAGAAATAAGCACATACAATGCGTGAGCGGGTAACTAATAAAAAATAATAATATAGTGGCGAAAATGAGAGATATGCTCAAGTCTAGATAAGTTGTGGCATAGGAGCTGGCCTATTAAACCTCATTATGGATTATAAGTCACCTAAGCATTTTTATAGATTTTTCGAGCATGTAATGCCTATTGTTCTCTAATTTTAAGTGACATTTTCTATTTTTTCTCTTAATTAATTGTTTTCCATATTTAATTTCTTAATTTTATACCGCCAAATATGTTGCGACATTTGCATATACTTCCCCTGTATAATAACTCTATGTAAAAGGGAGAGAGATAAAACAATGTAATACACGTACTTTTTCTTTCCTAAATTATTCCAAAAGTGACTACACACAATGGTCCTATCAAATTGATCTTTTAGCCTAATAATCCCAAACACATGTAGTATATATCATTATTTTAAACAACGATGATCTTTTGGCTAGGATACGGCTAGCGGTCGGTCATCGCCTAGAGAAAAGCATCATCACTTATATTCCCTGATGGCTCGGTTGGGATTCAGCGGAACCGATATTAAAAATAGACAAATTAAATTTTACCATCTTATCGGCTGTAATAGAACGATTTAAGAGTTTTTAGACAACTGGATATCAAGCTTCTGAAATTTATAGGCTAGGCTAAAAATATTCTAGCATAATTCCTAATTTGAATGTTGCAATTTTAAAATATAAGAACCGCTTCTAGAACGTTACAGTCCAAGAATTATTGAGAAAACCAGAATTACATGGAATTATTGAAAAGAAAAATAAATCTTCCACAATGTTTTAAAGATGAACTCGATCTTCTAGAAATTTTGAAAGTACAAAGTTAAGTTTGAACTAGCCCGCGGCCCATGCAAAGTACGCAACTCACGAGATGTTGAACTAATGATAAATGGATTGGGTGTGAGGGAAAGAGAGAGCGTTTGTGGACAAGGTTGAGAGTGATATAGGCATAAATTAGCTACTTGAAGAATGAGTGTTGATCGCGCATGATCTGGGAGATATCTCTCCGACCAGGAACAAATGTCGTCGGAAATGAACTGGTCGCGTACAACTCGCGGGTACACCTCACGTTAAGGACAAGAGAATAGTTTGATAGCACGCATGGAGAGAAAAATCATACATGATATATGTATAATAATGTTAAAAAAAGAAAACACATCTTTATATGTATTAAGTAATTGCTAAACTTGAGCCGTTAAATATATATAATCGCGTTAGATTTTTTTTGTTGTGGCACAAAACCCAATATAAATATTTGAAAAATACATGAAGATCTACTATGATCTCGCATGTTTTTAGGACAGCTAGCAAGCATAATGATAGTCTACCGTAAGCTTTATAACATTTTCTTTGTAAACAATATCTCACCATGTTCGTCATGGTCAAAATGTAATGAACATTGTTTTTCCAATATATTTCAGAAGTTGATACTATGCAATTCTCATTAACATTTATGTTCTGTTTAAAACTAATGCACCGTGCTGATGCACGGGTTGCTGACTAGTAAAACTAATCATAAAGATTGACACACATCTTGAATATATATATAGATAAAAAAGGCAGTACATAATGGCTAGAGTGGATCTAAACCTAAACGGAGAGCATAGATGCATGATCTGATATCTGCTAGTCATACTCCTGCCTAGGCCTATAGTACATGTACTCGTAGTCGTCGTAGTCGCCGCCGCCGTCGTCGTCACTATCGTCTGACGGTGCTCTGCACTGCCTCGGAGGATCACGACTCCAGGACTGGGCAGAACGCCCCCTCTCCACGCACCGTCGCGCTTCCACCATGCCTCCGAGGAGGAACAGCACCACCGGCTTTCGCGGCGTCCGAGCACGGCAGAACGGAATGTTCAGCGCAGATATCCGCTGGGGGGACGACCGCATCCCCCTCGGCTCCTTTGCGACGGCGGCGGAGGCCGCCCGCGCCTGGGACGCGGCGGCCTGGCGCCTCAACCGCCCGCATTCGCTGATGAACTTCAACGACTGCCACACCGTCTGGGAAGCGGAGGCCAGGGCGCCGAAGCCGCAGATCGTCACTGCCGCCGACCACCTCCACCTTTGTCACCGCGCGTTTCAGGGCCTAGTCGACGCCAGGGAAGAACGCGTCGTCCGCGAGTATTACCGGAACAACCCGGGGGAGGAGAGCGCCGACGAGGAGCTCTGGCAGACCCGCGCGGCTGAGCGGGAGGAGCGCCGCCTCGAACGCCACCTCGCGTTAGATGCCGCTCGGGAGGCGAGGACGAGGGCGCTGCAAGAGCTTCGTCGGGCCGACCGCGCCGGCGAAGTCTGGGCCTCCGACGATCCGAGGTGGGGGCCTATCTCGGACATACCATCATGCACCTCTGACGACGACGAGGAGGTCACCGACGAGTTCGCCGACATCGATGTCCCGGAGGAGGTCACCGACGAGTTCCCCGACGACGACGACGAGGAGTAGTGTTCGTATGTTCTCTCTTTTTAATAAAAGAATTTGTATTCCGGCGACACTGCGGCGCGCTAGCGCGTCTGTTTTCTGTTTTTAATAAAAGTTATGAAATCAGATATTTTATCTCACAAGGTTTTGAGACATTTAAGTAACTTTCTGTTTTCCATGCTTTCCACTCGTTTTCTCAAATATTTTGCAAAGGAGTTAGTCTTAAACACATCAGAGATAATATAATTCACATGATCCATTCAAAAAAGTTTGGTACACAATAAATTATTACACATCAATTCTTCCCTTGTGTCCCTGCTTTCTTACGATCTGGCCGTATCCATGGAGCATCCTCATCATTTAACTTAATGCTTGGGTCAGTGTTGACTTTGAAGGGCGGAATTTCACCAAACATATTATAATCTTCTGACATGTCTGTCTTGTCCTCCACTCCCACGATGTTTCTTTTCCCTGAAAGAACAATGTGGCGCTTTGGATCATCACATGATGTACTGATCGTTTTTCTTATCTTTCCGTTTCCTCGGTTTGCTACTCATGTCCTTCAAATAGAAAACCTGAGCGACATCTTTGGCTAGGACGAATGGTTCGTCAAGGTAACCAAGATTGTCGAAATCCACCATTGTCATTCCGTATTGCTCGTCCACCTTTACCCCACCTCCTGTTAGCTTGAACCATTTGCACCGGAACAAAGGGACCTTAAAGGAGGGTCCATAGTCAAGTTCCCATATCTCCTCTATGTAACCATAATATGTGACCTTTTGCCCAATCTCGGTTGCTGCATCAAAGCGGACACCACTGTTTTGGTTGGTGCTCTTTTTATCTTGGGAGATCGTGTAAAATGTATTCCCATTAATCTCGTACCCTTGAAAAGTCGTTATAGTCGAAGATGGTGTCTTGGCCAACATGTACAGCTGATCTCCAACATCATTGTCATTCATTAAATGTTTTCGCAACCAACTGCCGAAAGTCTCCATGTGGGCCTTTCTAATCCATGATTCAGGCTTCCCCGGGTTGTTCGAGCGTAAAATATTCTTGTGTTGCTCGAAGTACGGAGCCACCAAGCTCGAATTTTGCAGAACTGTGTAGTGTGCTTCAGTCATAGAATGACCGTCCATACATATCGTTGATTTCCTTCCGATCGTGCCTCTTCCACTTAGTCTCCCCTCGTGCCGCGATTGAGGAATACCAATCGGCTTAAGGTCAGGAACATAGTCAATACAGAACTCAATTACCTCCTCATTTCCATAGCCCTTTACGATGCTTCCTTCTGGCCTAGCACGGTTACGAACATATTTCTTTAATACTCCCATAAACCTCTCGAAGGGGAACATATTGTGTAGAAATACATGACCGAGAATGGAAATCTCTTCGACTAGGTGGACCAGGAGGTGCGTCATAATATTGAAGAAGGATGGTGGAAACAGCAACTCGAAACTGACAAGACATTGGACCACATCGTTCTGTAACCGTGGTAGATCTTCTGGACTGATTACCTTCTGAGAGATTGCATTGAGGAATGCACACAGCTTCACAATGGCTACTCGAACATTTTCCTGTAGGAGGCCCCTCAAAGCAATCGGAAGCAATTGCGTCATAATCACGTGGCAGTCATGAGACTTCAGGTTTTGGAACTTTTTGTCCGCCATGTTTATTATTCCCTTTATATTCGACGAGAAGCCAGACGGGACCTTCATACTGCTCAGGCATTCAAAAAAAATGACCTTCTCTTCTTTCGTAAGAGCGTAGCTGGCACGACCTTGAAACCATTCCGGATGCCGGTCATCTGGGTCTTTCAAAAGTTGCTGATCCCGCCGTGCTTCCTTTGTATCCTTTGTATTCCCATACACGCCAAAGAAGCTTAGCAGGTTCACGCAAACATTCTTTGTAACATGCATCACGTCGATTGCAGAGCGGACATCTAGGACTTTCCAATACTGTAGCTCCCAAAATATCGATTTCTTTTTCCACATGGGTACGTGCCCGTCAACTCCCTGCGGAACTGATTGTCCGCCAGGACCCTTTCCAAAGATGACATTCAAATCCTTGACCATATCAAATATCTCAGCTCCAGTACGTTCCGCGGGCTTTGGCCGGTGATCTGCGTTGCCATTGAAATGCTTGCCTTTCTTTCTTACGTTATGATTTCGGGGAAGAAATCGACGATGACCCAGGTACACGTTCTTCCTACAATTATCCAAAAATACACTTTCAGTCTCATGTAAGCAGTGCGTGCATGCTTTGTATCCCTTATTTGACTGTCCTGAAAGGTTACTGAGAGCAGGCCAATCGTTGATGGTTACAAAAAGCAACGCTCGTAGGTTAAATTCCTCTTCTTTGTGCTCATCCCACACAGGTACACCAGGTCTGCCCCACAATTGTAAAAGTTCATCAACTAATGGCCTTAGGTACACATCGATGTCGTTGCCGGGTTGCTTCGGACCTTGGATGAGCACTGGCATCATAATGAACTTCCGCTTCATGCACAACCAAGGAGGAAGGTTGTAGATGCATAGAGTCACGGGCCAGGTGCTATGGCTGGAGCTCTGCTCGCCAAAAGGATTCATGCCATCAGTACTTAGACCAAATCTTATGTTCCTTGCGTCAGCTGCAAAATCTTTGAACTCTCTGTCGATCTTTCTCCATTGCGTTCCATCAGCGGGGAGTCTCAACTCCCCGTCGGACTTACGGTCCTCTTTGTGCCATCGCAACAACTTGGCATGCTCTTTGTTCATGAACAGGCGTTTCAGCCCAGGTATTATAGGAGCATACCACATCACCTTGGCGGGAACCCTCTTCCTGGGTTTCTCGCCCTCAACATCGTCACCAGGGTCATCGCCTCTGATCTTATAACGCAATGCAGTGCATACAGGGCATTCATTCAAATCCTCGTATGCACCGCGGTAGAGGACGCAGTCGTTAATGCATGCATGTATCTTCAGAATCTCTAAACCTAGAGGGCACACAACCTTCTTTGCTTCGTACGTACTGGCGGGCAACTCGTTATTCTTCGGAAACATATTCTTCAACATTTTCAGCAAATTTTCAAATGATGAGTCAGCTACACCTTCCCGTGCCTTCCATTTCAGCAAATCCAGTGTGCAGCCCAGCTTTTTCAGACTATTGTCGCATCCTGGGTACAGCGACTTCGTGTGATCCTCTAACATGCGATTCAAATTCTCCCTCTCCTTGTCAGTTTCGCAGCGTCTCCGTGTATCAGCAATGGTCCGACCAAGATCATCAGCGGGCTCATCATGTGCCTCTTCTTCACCTTCACCAAACCCTTCCCCACCTTCAGCATCATCCTCCATGAAGGTATCACCGAAAGCGTCATGATAGTTGAAATCGATATCATCCTCTTCTTCATCTTCTTCCATTCTAACCCCTCTTTCTCCATGCTTGGTCCAACAATTATAGCTTGGCATGAAACCGTGCCGAAGCAGGTGCATGTGAACGACTCTTGAGGAGGAGTGACCCTTCTCATTCTTACATTCAGCATATGGACAGATAATAAAACCTCGCTGCTTGTTCGCATTTGCCACTACGAGGAAATCTTTCAAACCCGTAGTGAACTCGCCGGAGAGTCGGTTACCGTACATCCATTGCCGATTCATCTGCATTATTATTATATAAAGTATATAATTAACCATCATGCATTTGTTAAACTAACTAGCTGGAAATAATACAAATCATGAAAGGGTTCAAGTTGCTAACCGCGACCGCGGAGGTAAAATAAATGAAAACGCTCAAGTGCGGCTCGGACACTTAATATCATGTGTGTTTCATGCTATCGGGCATTTCATCGAACACCTAGTGTGCATAGTAGGAACCAAAAGCATACCCACCACCCCTTGTGAATGTTGTGAGAAGAAGTGACACCAAATGTGGCTAAGTGCAGCGAGCTGAGTTCTATATATATGGATGGGCCTTTAGTCCCGGTTCACCTGGACAACCGCGGCTAAAGGCCATGGGGCCAGACCGATGACCTATTAGCCCCGGTTGGTCTGGACAACCGGGACTAAAGCCCCTCCCCTCCGACAGCTGTGGACCGAGCGCGCTGGGCCCAGACTATTGGTCGCGGGTCTCGTCCCGAACCGCGACTAAAGACCCCTATGGTCGTGGGCCGATTATTTTGGGGACTAATAGGGGCGTACCGAAGGCCTATTTTCTACCAGTGCTGGCTCTGAGCAAGTTCGTGGCTTCCACTCACACTGCGTATCTGAAGATGAAGATCCCTGGTCCCAATGGTGTGATTACCATCTCTGGTGATTACAAGAAGTCCATGGAGTGTGCCTCTGCTGGTTCCCAGTTGGCGGAGTCAATGGTGATTGCTGCCGAGAAGAAAAAGATACATGAAGTGGTGGCTATAGCACAGGCGGCACATGGTGTTGCGCCCGGAATGCAAAGCTCCCAGTATGGGACCGCGTTCCAGGCGTCCCAGGAGACAAAGAAGGTCCAGGTTGACCCGGAGTTCCCTGACCGCGTTGCCATCATTGGCTCTGGGTTGGCGGAGAAATAGGAAAGCGAGCTCATCCACTTCCTCCGTGAGAATCGCGACGTGTTCGCCTGGTCCAATGAAGATCTGCCAGGTGTCCCGAGGGAGTTGGTTGAGCACTCGTTACATGTGCGTCCTGACGCCAAACCAGTGTAGCAGGCTATGCGCCGCTTCGGAGATGAGAGAAGGAAGGCTATCGGTGATCAGATCACCAAGTTGCTGATAAGCAATTTCATCATGGAGGTGCTACATCCGGATTGGCTAGCCAACCCGGTCATGGTCGAGAAGAAGAAGGAGGATCCCAAGGCTGCTACCGCATGGCGCATGTGCGTCGACTACACCGACCTGAACAAGGCCTGCCCCAAGGATCCTTTCCCGCTACCTCGCATCGATCAGGTTATCGATTCCACTGTATTGTCTTTCATAGATGCCTACTCTGGTTTTCATCAGATAGCTCTCAACCGTGCTGATCAAATAAAGACTGCTTTCATTACCCCATACGGGGCTTATTGCTATCGTGTCATGTGTTTCGGGTTGCGGAATGCGGGAGCTACTTATCAGCGATGCATGCAGAAATGCTTGCACGATCAACTCGGCAAGAATGTGCAGGTGTACGTAGATGACATTGTTATCAAAACGAATAAAACACATACTCTGCTTGCCGATCTTGAGGAAACCTTTGTCAATTTGCGCAAATACAAGATGAAGCTGAACCCGAGTAAATGCACCTTTGGCGTTCCGGCTGGCAAGCTACTCGGCTTCTTGGTGTCTAGTCGGGG
Organism: Alopecurus myosuroides; assembly: GCA_028641055.1. Taxonomy (NCBI): domain Eukaryota; kingdom Viridiplantae; phylum Streptophyta; class Magnoliopsida; order Poales; family Poaceae; genus Alopecurus; species Alopecurus myosuroides. Next base: position 48,388,182 of record CM054057.1, on the reverse strand, counting down.
CATTGAAGCCAATCCTTCAAAGATAAAAGCTATCGAGAGCATGTCTTTGCCGAGATCCCTGAAGGATGTGCAAAAATTCACTGGTTGCTTGGCGTCTCTGAGTCGTTTCTTGGGCAGAATGGGCGAGAAGGCCCTGCCTTTGTACCAGTTGATGAAGAAGAGCGACAAGTTCGTCTGGACGCCGCAAGCGGATGTGGCATTCAATGAGCTGAAGGCAATGCTGGGTAGCGCTCCCATCTTGGCTAGTCCGCTACCCAAAGAGCCAATGCTGCTGTACATTGCTGCTACCAACCGGGTAGTCAGCGTGGTAATTGTGGTGGAGCGAGAAGAGGAAGGCAAAAGTGTGCAGCGGCCAGTGTACTATCTCAGTGAGGTGCTATCCAGCTCCAAGCAGAACTACCCACATTACCAGAAGATGAGTTACAGCGTTTACTTGGGCGCCAAGAAGTTGAAGCACTACTTCCAAGAGCATCCTATCACTGTGGTAAGCTCTGCTCCCATCTCGGATATTATGGGCAACAAGGAAGCAAGTGGCAGAGTAGCCAAGTGGGCAATCGAGTTAGCCGCGTACGCTCCCGCATATGCGAGAAGAGAAGCCATCAAGTCTCAGATACTGGCGGAGTTTCTGGTGGATTGGGCTGAGGTGCAATATGAGCCTCGTACTCCAGTTTGCAATTACTGGAAGATGCACTTTGATGGCTCCAAAGTGAAGGAAGGGCTTGGCGCTGGCGTAGTGCTTACGTCGGCCAAGCGGGACCAACTCAAGTACGTGCTGCAGATCCATTTCAAGGCATCCAACCATGTTGCAGAGTACGAGGCCGTGGTACACGGCTTGCGGGTAGCCAAGGAGGTTGGCGTGCAGCGCATTATATGCTATGGTGATTCAGATCTGGTAGTACAGCAAGTTTCTGGCACTTGGGATGCTCTGGATGCCAACATGGCATCATATCGCTTCCTGGTGCAATCTATGACTGGATTCTTTGAAGGCTGCGAGTTCCATCACATCCACCGAGCAGAGAATGAGGCCGCAAACGAGCTGTCCAAGTTGGGGTCTTCTCGGCAACACATCCCGGCTGGGATTGCCTTGGAGAATTTGAGAAAGCCATCCATCAAGCCATCCCCCAATTCGGAGTCTATATTCGTCCCTTCTCTACCTAGTGAGGAAGCTGTTCCGATGGAGATCGACTGGGAGAGTGCCACAGAGAACCCGGGGACTACCACTCCTTACTCGGGGACTGCCCCTCTCAACCCGGCGTCTGTCGCATTCATTGAGGAAGTTCTTGCCAATCGCTCAGGACTTCAAAGAAGTGCTCCCAACTCTAAAGAGCAGCCAGTGGTGCCCGTTCCAATGGAAGTGGACGAACCAGTGTTTCCCACACGGGAGACACCGAGTTGGGCCATGCCCATATTATCCTTTCTAAAGGACGGCACCCTGCCAGAAGATGAAGTTAGCGCAAGACAGATTCAGAGAAGATCCAAGGGCTACCTAATATTCAGAGATGTGCTGCACAAGATAAGTGCCAATGGCGTACTGCAACGCTGTGTGGAACCGCAAGAAGGAGAAGAAATTCTGGTAGAAATACACCAAGGAGAATGCGGGCATCACGCCTCTTCTCGGGCTTTGGTCAAGAAGGCTTTTAGGCATGGTTTCTATTGGCTCACAGCCTTGAAGCAAGCAGAAGACATTGTGAGGAAGTGCAATGGCTGCCAGAGATTTGCAAGTAAGATCCACCTGCCTGCTTCCGAGTTGAAAACCATTCCCATTACTTGTTGCTGTTTGGTGCTTGGATATGGTTGGTCCCTTCAAGCCGGCTAGAGGCAACATGACTCACATCTTGGTCATGGTTGATAAATTCACCAAGTGGATAGAAGTGAAGCCTATTCGGAAGTGTGATGGAGCCACAGCTGTGAGTTTCCTGAAGGATGTGATCCTGAGATACGACTACCCGCACAACATCATCACGGATAATGGTACAAATTTTGCTGAGGGTGCAATTGTGCGGTTCTGCAGAGATAAGCATATCCGGCTAGATGTTGCATCTGTTGCGCATCCCGCCTCCAATGGGCAAGTTGAAAGAGCAAATGGCATGGTGCTAGTAGGCATAAAGCCAAGGCTGATTGAGCCGTTGCTGAAAACACCTGGGTGTTGGTTAGACGAGTTGCCAGCGGTGTTGTGGAGTCTAAGGACTACCCCTAACCGGTCAACCGGCTACACGCCATTCTTCTTGGTATACGGGGCTGAGGCCGTGTTGCCAATAGACCTAGAGCATGACTCCCCCCGAGTAACCCTCTACACTGAGGTGGAGGCGAGAGAAGCTCGAGAAAATGACGTTGACCTGCTAGAAGAAGCAAGAGAGCTTACTTTGTCACGTTCAGCTGTTTACCAGCAAAACTTGAGGCGTTATCATAGCCGAAAGGTGAGCCCAAGGGTTTTCAGAGAAGGAGACATGGTCCTTAGGCTTGTGCAACGCACAGCCGGGATGCACAAACTATCCCCTCCGTGGGAAGGGCCTTTCATTGTGAGCAAGGCGCTGCACAATGATGCCTATTATCTCGTGGACGTGCGTCCATCACAGGAGAACAGGGCGGATAAAGCTGCAGAGGAATCTAAGCGCCCCTGGAATGTAGCTGTACTTCGTCGCTTTCATTCGTGAACAAAAATGTGTATGTGCTCTCTTACCCGAGTTAAACTTCTACTCTGCAATCTGAAATTGAACTCGGGGACTGCCCCCGTCCAAAATTGCTCTATGTGTCTTTATTCGGCTTTACTCTCGTCTACTCGGCTGCTCCGCTTAAGATTTCATGAGTACATTTAGTATTGTGTTTAAACCTACGTGTCAACTCTTCGACTCTGCTGCTGTCCGAAATCCGGCTTCATGGCAAGCAAGAGAACAAGCTAAAGGTCAATGAGCACAAGAAAAATTACTAAGGAAAGAAAGAGTGCAGGAACCGAGTAGAGCGCCTTGTATTACTGTTTTCTGTTAACTTTTTTCGGCTAAGTGGTGGGTAGCGTTACTATGATTGTTTCTAAGTGGCTAAGTACTTGCAACTCCAACTTTGAACTCTTGTGACTCGAATACCAAAAAAGCAACAAGTTGCGGGTAAGAGCTGAGATAAAAAGGAAGGGTGAATGAGAAATGCAACTCGGGGACTTGCATGATAACGCAACCCGACATCGAGCCAAGGCTGCCCAAATGACTAAGTTGAAAACATCAAATGAGAATAAAACTAAGTAGCAACAAAAGCATAGTTGTTTCGATACATTTGCACCCGGCATTCCGGGGATCTGATAAAAGTTTTCAAGGATAAGTGTTGCAGGAAGTAATCAAGTGGAGGTAGCAGCATCTTCGGTGTTGACCTTGGCAGCATCGGCTTCGGTGTTGGCCCTGGCAGCGTCAGCCTCCATGTTGGCGGCGTCAGTCTTTGCAGCATCTGCTTCTGGCTTGGTGGCAGCCTGATCAGAGTTGGCTGTGGCCACCGAGATGGGGATCGTCGCCGAAGTGGAGGCAGCGGATTGGGTGCGGAGTAGCGCCGCATCGTCAAGGGCCGCGCCAGACGAAGAGCCGAACTCGAGGGCCGCTGTGTCGATGGTCATCTTCTCGCTCTCGGCTTCCTCGTCGCTACTCGCGACAACCGCGCCTTCCCCTTCTCGGACTTGTCATCGGTGTCCTCGAAGAAGCTCAGCCCGTCTGACTCAGTGGCCTCCTCGTCATCATCTTCATCCTCGTCTTCGCCCTCGCCTTCCACATCCGTGTCGGGCTCGGTGAGGCCATCGATGAAGCGAGCGGTATCCGCATAGGAGGCGACCTCGTACGCGACCATCTGGCGGCGAGTCACGCAATCGGGATCCTTCTCCCACTTCGAATCCTGCCTCATCTCAAGAATGATGTTGAGGTTAAGGTTTTCGTACCAGCTACAAATGAAGAGGAGCAGCATGTCAGCGCTCGCCCGAGCTCCGGATGCTCGCCACTTCTTCAGCTCGGCTTTAACGCCATTCATCTTCTCGACAAGCGCGCGGATGGTTGCTGGCGTAGGATCTTTGGGCCAGAACAAGGCATGGAGCTTGAAGGCAGTAGACGTCAAGTCTATGCCCAAGCCCTTGAGACGCTGGAGCTGCCCCTGCATATTTGTAAAGATGTCTTCAATCGAGGCTTTAGTGTCCATGGGAAGTACCTTCTCTACTCGAATCTCTTGGGCCTTTGACAGAGCAGGTTTGCAAGACGAGCAGAGGTCCGGGAAAATTTCTGAAAAAGCTATCAAAAAGATTAGAAACAGAGGCAGAGAAGAGATGCGAATCAAGCAGCAGAGAAGCAAAAGAAGACAGCGAAGCGCAGAGAAGCGGGCACTTACTGTCCAGGTCGCAGAGTAGCGACTGCAGCTTCCGCTTCCATGACTCCTCGTCAGCAAGGTGCCTTTCTTCAACCTTGCGGAAGTTGGCCAGCTGAAGCATGAGATCTGAGTTGCTGGTCTTCAGCGTCTCGCACTCCAGCTCGAGAGCCCTTTGCTTGGCATTGGCTGCTGCCTCAATCTTGTCCTTCTCGGCGGCTATGTCAAGGGCATCTTGAAGGGCAGCTCGCAGCTGGACTTGAAGCGGTTCCATCTCGGTGGCGTGCTCTTTCTTTAGCTCTACGGCTTGGCTTTCCAATTGCTGCTGCAACTCGGCGGGTTTCACGCAGTCTAGATGCTCTTCACGAAATTTCTTGTAATCTTCTGCGAAGGAGAAGGGCATGGTCAGCAAATAGCAGAGAAGAGAAGGAGAACAAGCCGAGAAGACGGAAACTTACCTTCCAACTTCTTGATAGTGGTCTCGACATTTTCAACAAAGACGTGACAGTGCTTGTGCTCATCTGTCAGCGCCGCGATCTTGCCTAAAGAGTACAAGGAGTTAGAGCAGAAAGCAAAAACGGGCGTAAATACAAAACGCATGAACCGAATAGCTAGAAGCTTACTCTCGAGTTCGGAAAGCTGAAGGGTACGAGCTAGGGCCTCCTTCTTGGTCACAGCATCACTTTTGCGTTCCGCTTCTAGGGCTTCGAGGCGCCTTTTTGCAATGCTGTGATTCCAGAGCAGCTGCCGATACAGGATCGTTCTCTTCAGGAGGCTATTCTGAGAAGCAGATAGAAAAGGAGTTAGGCAATGTTTTGAAGATTTGACCCGAGAAGACGGCAACTCGGTCGAGTGCCCTGTCTACTCGGCCCAAAACTCGGGGACTGGGTGATGGATGAGAAGAAAAAGAAGAATAAAAGAGAAGAAAAGTGCAACTCGGAACGAGCAAGCAAAACTTACCGCATAGGTTTGCTCGAGGTCCTCTGCAGCTTTGCGGTGGACGAACAGCTTCGCGGCAAGAGTGCTGGTGGCAGACGAGATGGTCATGGGATTGTATCCCATGTCCGCCTTGTTCCAGTCGACGCGCCAGTGGTCCAGCTTGCCCAAGGCCAGGCCATTCCAGGACTCGTTGCCAAGAACGTCGCTGTTCCACTTAGCGTCAATAAAACCTACCCGGTCAATCATCTGCTCGAGCCCCTGGGACTCCACCTCTGCTCTCATGGATCTCGCGCGAGAAGATCGAATGGGCCTTGTCCTTGGCCGGCAGCTTGGAATTCACAGCCTGGACCTGCTTGCCTTTTGTAAGAGCGAGCTGCTTCTCGGTCTTGTTCAGACCGATGCCGTACTGTTTGCTCATCTGCACCATGTAGGGCGGGTAGACAGGCGGGTCTTGGACGCTTGACCCCGCGGCCGTGCCTGCAGCGCTGCCGGGAGCACCAATGGTGAGCTGCCCACTCTTCACGGCAGGCTTCGCAGTTGGTTTAGGTGGCGGCATCGCAGCAGAGTCTTGTGCAGCGCCACGCGGGGGATTCCTGCGGACAGTGGCGTCTGGCTGGGCAGCTTGCTTCTCGGCGGCCTGCTTCTCGGAAGCTTTCTTCTCAACAGTTTTCTTCTCGGAAGCCTTCTTCTCGGCTGCATCCTTCTTGCGAGCAGCATCGGAAGCGGTTTTCTTTGGGGTCTGCTTAGCCGGAGGGCTGGCTGTGGTCTTGGTCTTCTTCACGGGCGGGGAGCTCGGTGCGGTAGGCGGAGCGGCCCGCTGGGTAGGCGGCGCCAAGGATTGGCCACCCAGCGCAGCGTCAGGCTGCGCGTGGCTCTGCAGGTGCTGCTCCACGTCAGTTGTCTCAACCCGCTGCTCGGCAGCGGGGTCTTGCGGTTGATCTTCTTGTCCTTCTACCCGCGGCTGGGCCGCGGGGTCATCTCGGGCAGCAGCATCAGTGTCTTCCTGCTCCTGATTCTCTTCCTGTCGCTCAAGGGCGGCATGATCTTGATGCTCGGTGGCCGGTTCTGTGTTCTCCCCAGCTGTGGCAGCTGGGGGAGAAGGCGGTCTCTCGTCGTGAGCAGCATCCTGCGCTTCGTGCTCCGCGCGGGCCTGCTGCTCCTGCTCGGCGTCCTGGGTACCCATGTCCATGCCCTGGACGTTGATGTCGTCTTCGTCTTCACCCTTCACGGGAGAGGGCGCACGCGCCCCATCCCGTGCCTTGGTCTCGTCCTCATCAGAGAGATCGATAAGCGCATCGAGGTCGATGGCGGATCTCTTCTTGGACTTGGTGGGAGCGGCAGCAGCATCAGCGTCCAAGGGGGCGCTGAAGAGAACAGAAAGTTCAGAACAGGAAAAAGGACAGAAGAAACCAAGAAGCAGTAGCGGAATAAGGAGTTCCGAAAAGGCAGCAACGACGAAATGCAACTTGGAAGAAAATCAATTACCCTGCACGGGAAGGAGGTAGACGTCTCCCAGGAACCTGCTTGACCTTCTTCACGGCCTTCTTGGCCTTCTTGCTAGGAGGCTCCTGAGCACCGCTACCCACCCTCTTGCGAGTGGTGGGAGCAGCAACCGCAAGCGGATCAACGTCAAGGGCGTCCTCGTCCTCGTCCTCGCCCTCTTCCTCAGCGGCAACATCACCATCATCTGCAGAGTAGAGGAGAAGAAAAGGCTTGAGAAACAGAAAGAAGGATTAGATTGCGCTACTCGCGACCAGAAAAGGTGAACTCGGTCACCTTCGTCGTATTCTTTGGACCAGTCCCGAATGGACGCATCGACATGATGCTTACCCGTCTGGATGGCATGAGGGATACAGAGGGTGTCCGCGGTGTCATATGAGACCTCGTCGTCCTCCTTTCGATCTTCGTGCCAGTTGGCCTCGAAGCGCTCCTCGCTCTCAGCGAGCTGGCGAGCAAGGCGCTGGAGATATAAGCAAGCAACACGAATCAGTTGAGCAGCGTAAGGGATTCTACCCGAGACGGGATGCAAGCACAAAGCATAATAGAGTAAGTGACCTACTCATCGAGGCGTGCAAACACAAAGCACATGAAGCCTAGCAGATAGTAGCAAGTGTTCTACTCGACGAGGCGTGCAAACACAAAGCACATGAAGCCTAACAGATAGTAGTCAGTGTCCTACTCGGCGTGGCGTGCAAACATAAAGCACATGAAGCCTAAGCAATACTGCTAAGTGTTCTACTCGACGAGGCGTGCAAACACAAAGCACATGAAGCCTAACAGATAGTAGTAAGTGTCCTACTCGGCGTGGCGTGCAAACATAAAGCACATGAAGCCTAAGCAATACTGCTAAGTGTCCTACTCGGCGTGGCGTGCGAACATAAAGCACATGAAGCCTAAGCACTACTGCTAAGTGTTCTACTCGGCACAAAGTGCGGATACTAAGCACACCAAGCTAAGAAGGCTATCTACTCGGAATCGGTATGCAGGAAACAGGGTGAGAAGTACTAACCCGCTTGATTGGCTTCGTGCGGCTGTACGACACGAAGCCGTACTGCCAGTTGTCCTTGAGGCCGGTGCTCATGATGGAGCGCGCCCAGACGGCCACGTCCGCGTTGCTGAGCTCGAACGTGGTCGTCCGGGTGCAATCTCGGTTGCCGCCCATGTAGCACATGAGATGGGCGCGGCGCTGCAGTGGGAGCACTCGCCTGGAGATCCAGCAGGCGATGGGATCGTCGTTCTTGAGCCCCTTTTCCTTCAGCTGGGCGAGGCGCGTGTTCATCTGATTGATTTTACCTTCTAGCGGAGGCTTGTACCCCCCAGTTCTGCCCGGTAGGAGGCGAATTGGTCCACCGGGGGAGATTGATCCGATCCACCAGGGGCTCGTCTTCCTTGACAGAGATGTTCTTCACGTAGAAGAAAGTTCTCTGCCATTTGCGCACGGAGTCGAGGCCCTTGACGCGCGGATGGCTGGTCCCGCTGTGCTGCACCATCATGGCGCTGCCGGTCTTGGTCATGCCGCGGCCGCTATCTGTGCTACCCGGCTTGGCCTTGCTCTGCTTCCTGAAGAAGAAGTAGCGCGCCCAGGTCATCGGCGTGGGGCGCACGCCCAGGAACGCCTCGCACACCACGGCGTGGTATGCGAGCATCACCATCGCATTCGGCGGCAAGTGGTGCAGCTGGATCCCGAAATGATTGAGGAAGGAGCGGAAGAAATCCGATACTGGTAGCCCGAATCCCCGTGCGAAGTGCGCGAGGAACACCACGTGCTCGTCCGCCTCCGGGGTGGGGACGAGCTCACCATCGGGATGCCGGCAACGGACACCGGGAGGAACTCGCCGGGTGTTCACCAGCCACTGGCACTCATCTGCCGTGACGTTGGATCCAGCCCACCCGGCGCGGGCGTCGTCGTCGCGAGCCATCGAGCAGGAGAGGAAATATGATGGGGATTTGGTGGAATTTGGCGGAAAGAACTGGCCTTTCGGCGCTATGAGAGGCACGGCGGCGAAGAGCTCGGTGGCGGCGGAGAAACGAAGGGGCAACGGGAGGATGAAGGTAGGAAGGGGAAGAAGGAGTTACCGAGGGGGTATTTATACCTCCCCTCAGGTTGCCGTTACAATCAGAGGTAGTGGGATCAGTTACGCGCAGAGATCGTGCGGCGTGGGGTGTGCGGGCCGGTTAGAAACGCACATAGCGCAGGATGCGCGCGTAACGGCCGCAATCGATCCCACGACGTGATCGTGGGTAATTACTGCGCTTGATTGGACATAACAGGCTAGTGGGCCCAGGCCGTGAAAACTGGGCGCGTGCCCTGTCAGATCCCGGGCACCGAGGCGTCGGGGGTATGGTAGCGTGACACGTGCCCTGCTGCAGTGCGGAAAGCCAGATTATGCTCTGCCACGCAGAGATTCTGATTTAAGATTTCGATATGTCCTTTTACTCGGCGACAGAGAAGAGAAGTGGTTCTATTCAGGACATAGGAAACCCAAGACAAGATTAATGGCTACTCAGAGGTCTACTCGGCATCCCAGAGCTCGAATGACAAAATTGGTTTTTAACCTGGCAGGGCCCAGTGAACAAGTTCGCAGGACTCTACCAGCTTCGGGGACTAATGTCGGGGGGTTACCCCCGAGTAGGGTAAAGGCAAGATCAGAAGGGATGTTTGGCCGAGTAGCTGGCTACCCGGTACTTGCTACCCGGTCGGCTGCTATTCGGTCGTACATGTTGATGGCCAGGAGGAAGAATCAAGGAAGTACAATCCTCCGGGTAGAAGAATTGGCCCGAGTAGAAATGGCGGCTTCCTACTCGGGCCAGAAGTCAAAGGAGCCGTTCTGACACAGGATCCCGCGTATCCTGGGTCCGTACTTTGGCACTGTTCATCCGCAGAGAGCGTGCCTGTTCATGTCAGGGTGTCCGCAGACCGTCGCAGGTTAGGGGGGCCTACTCTGGGATGGTGGCAGTGATAACAGATCATCTTCTTGGTTTTGCACAACGACTTTCCACACCGGACAAACTAGGAAGCCAAAGCTGTCAGCGGGAAGCCGGAAGTACGCAGTGTGCACACAATGTCGACATCTGTTTGTACTTTTCCCTGTTGGCTGTATCCGGTTGGGCACCAGTATATAAGGTGCCCTGCCCCCTCCTGCGCGAGGGATCCCAGAATCGGTTCACATTCTCGACCTAGAACTCTACAGAGAGGAGAGTGGCTACTCGGCTGAAGGCCAAACTTGTACTGTGGCTACTCGGTGAGATAACAATATACAGAAAGGAAGGCAGGAGTAGGGGTTTTACCTCCACACGAGGGCCCTGAACCTGGGTAGATCTTGTTGTTTGCAGTGCTAGTTTCTTATCTCACGCGTCTACTCGTCGCGTGATCCCTCCCCGAGCGCCTCCAGCGTCCTTCGTCCCCACAACTTTAGCCATCCTATGGCATCTGCCGTGACACCACCACGACACTGGACATACGTGTAACTAGAAAAGTCTCAGTTGCAACCCATGTGGAACTCGGTCTCAGTTAAAACCCATATGCAACTAGAAGGAATAACATTCCGTGTGCAACTGAGAAATCTCCAATGCAATAAATGTACAACCTGCGCGTGAGTTGCAACCCACGTGGAACTAAGAACTCTTAGTTACGACCCATACACAAGTGTGAGTCTCAGTTACAGCCGATATGCAACTGGAAAGAATCTCATTTGCATTCCGTATGCAACTAGGAAATATCCATTGTAATCCATGTGCAACTAGAGTCAGTTGGAACATTATAAATGGGAACTCTTAGTTACAACCATATGCAACTAGGTGAAATATCAGTTGCATTCCATATGCAACTGGAAAAATTTCACAATTGCAATCTATTTGCAACATGTAATTAGGAAATTCTCATTTGTAACCCATGTGTAACTAGAAATCTTAGTTACAACTTATGTGTCACTAGGCAATTCTGAATTGCATCCCATGTGCAATTGGATAAATTTCCTAGTTGCATTTCATATGCAACTGGGAAATTTTCACAATTGCAATCTATTTGCAACATGTAATTAGGAATTTTTCACAATTGCAATCTATTTGCAATATGTAATTAGGAAATTCTTAGTTACAACTTATGTGTCACTAGGCAATTCTGAATTGCATCCCGTGTGCAATTGGATAAATTTCAATCGCAACCCATGTGCAACTCACTAGTCTATAACGAATCTGGATGCAATCTAATAGTCTGGTTATTTTTCTTAGTTGCAACCCACCTGCAACTCGATAAATCTCACGAGGTCAACATAAATCACAATGCTCTGGTACAATCCATGTGCAACTCACTAATACAAGACGAGTCACAATGCACTCTAATGGTCTCATACACCTCTCTCGATTGCAATCCACGTCAAACTGAATTTTTTTCATTTCTAACTCATCTACTTTCGATCACATTCCATGTATATATATTATTTTATTAGTTTTACACTGCTTTTTTCAAAGGTCTACGGTGGAGCACAAAACACCCAAAGCAACTAACCCAAGAAAAAAAGGCACATACCACAACACGGCCACATGTTCACACCAAGCTGCAAATATATCAGTCAGTTCACGACGAGCATCGCATGCACGCAGATGCACTAGCTCTAGCTCGAACACTCTTTGCTTCTATACTGTTCTCTACACTATCGAATACAAGAGAAAAAATTAAAAAACCTGGAGTACTACTTAGCCCACAATAGTCTACAGCCTGCGTAAAGAGGCCCAACAACAACACACGGCCGCAGGCCATAACACGCAAACAAGCGCAGGGAACAAAAGCAACGATCACTAGTATAAAATAGGCCTTCCATAGGCCCTCATTAGTCCCCAAAATAATCGAACCGCGACCAAAGTGGTCTTTAGTCGCGGTTCGTGAGGAGACCCGCGACCAACTATCTGGGCCCAACGCGCTGGGTCGACAGCTGGCGGATGGGAGGGGCTTTAGTCCCGGTTGGCCAAGCCAACCGGGACTAAAGGTCCTCAGACCATCCCTATATAGGACTCAGCTCACTTCCCTTAGCCACATTTGGTGTCACTTCTATTCACAATATTCACAAGGGGGTGGTGGGTTTGCTTTTGGTTCCTCCTATGCACACAAGGTGTTTGATGAAATGCCCGAGAGCATGAAACAAACATGATATGAAGTGTCCGAGCCACACTTGATCTTTCTCATTTATTTTTCCTCCGCGATCGCGGTTAGCAACTTGAACGTTTCATGATTTGTATTATTTCTAGCTAGTTAGTTTAACAAATGCATGATGGTTAATTATATATTTTATATAATAATAATGCCGATGAATCGGCAATGGATGTACCGTAACCGACTCTCCGGCGAGTTCACTACGGGTTTGAAAGATTTCCTCGCAGTGGCAAATGCGAACAAGCAGCGAGGTTTTATTATCTGTCCATGTGCTTTCTGTAAGAATCAGAAGGGTTACTCCTCCTCAAGAGACGTTCACATGCACCTGCTTCAGCACGGTTTCATGCAAAGCTATAATTGTTGGACCAAGCATGGAGAAAAAGGGGTTAGAATGGAAGAAGATGAAGAAGGGGATGATATCGATGACAACTATCATGAGGCTTTCGGTGATACTTTCATGGAGGATGATGCTGAAGGTGGGGAAGGGTTAGGTGAAGGTGAAGAAGAGGCACATGATGAGCCTGCTGATGATCTTGGTCGGACCATTGCTGATGCACGGAGACGCTGCGAAACTGAAAAGGAGAGGGAGAATTTGGATCACATGTTAGAGGATCACACGAAGTCGCTGTACCCAGGATGCGACAATAGTCTGAAAAAGCTGGCCTGCACACTGGATTTGCTAAAATGGAAGGCACAGGAAGGTGTAGCTGACTCATCATTTGAAAATTTGCTGAAAATGTTGACGAATATGTTTCCGAAGAATAACGAGTTGCCCGCCAGTACGTACGAAGCAAAGAAGGTTGTCTGCCCTCTAGGTTTAGAGGTTCTGAAGATACATGCATGCATTAACGACTGCATCCTCTACCGCGGTGAATACGAGAATTTGAATGAATGCCCTGTATGCACTGCATTGCGTTATAAGATCAGAGGCGATGACCCTGGTGACGATGTTGAAGGCGAGAAACCCAGGAAGAGGTATCCCGCCAAGGTGATGTGGTATGCTCCTATAATACCACGGTTGAAACGTCTGTTCAGGAACAAAGAGCATACCAAGTTGTTGTGATGGCACAAAGAGGACCGTAAGTCCGATGGGGAGCTGAGACAACCCACTGATGGAACGCAATGGAGAAATATCGACAGAGAGTTCAAAGATTTTGCAGCTGACGCAAGGAACATAAGATTTGGTCTAAGTACTGATGGCATGAATCCTTTTGGCGAGCAGAGCTCCAGCCATAGCACCTGGCCCGTGACTCTATGCATCTACAACCTTCCTCCTTGGTTGTGCATGAAGCGGAAGTTCATTATGATGCTAGTGCTCATCCAAGGTCCGAAGCAACCTGACAACGACATCGATGTGTACCTAAGGCCATTAGTTGATGAACTTTTACAGTTGTGAGGGATGAGCACAAAGAAGAGGAATTTGACCTACGAGCGTTGCTTTTTGTAACCATCAACGATTGGCCTGCTCTCAGTAACCTTTTGGGACAGACAAATAAGGGATACAAAGCATGCACGCACTGCTTACATGAGACTTAAAGTGTATATTTGGATAATTGTAAGAAGAACGTGTACCTGGGTCATCGTCGATTTCTTCCCCGAAATCATAACGTAAGAAAGAAAGGCAAGCATTTCAACGGCAAGGCAGATCACCGGCCGAAGCCTGCGGAACGTAATGGTGCTGAGATATTTGATACGGTCAAGGATTTGAAAGTCATCTTTGGAAAGGGTTCTGGCGGACAATCAGTTCCGCTGGGAGTTGACGGGCACGCACCCATATGGAAGAAGAAATCTATATTTTGGGAGCTACAATATTGGAAAGTCCTAGATGTCCGCTCTGCAATCGACGTGATGCATGTTACGAAGAATATTTGCGTGAACCTGCTAAGCTTCTTGGGCGTGTTTGGGAAGACAAATGATACAAAGGAAGCACGGCAGGACCAGTAACTTTTGAAAGACCCAGATGACCGGCATCCGGAATGGTTTCAAGGTCGTGCCAGCTACGCTCTTACCAAAGAAGAGAAGGTCATTTTTTTTGAATGCCTGAGCAGTATGAAGGTCCCGTCTGGCTTCTCGTCGAATATAAAGGGAATAATAAACATGGCGGACAAAAAGTTCCAAAACCTGAAGTCTCACGACTGCCACATGATTATGACGCAATTGCTTCCGATTGCTTTGAGGGGGCTCCTACCGAAAAATGTTCGAGTAGCCATTGTGAAGCTATGTGCATTCCTCAATGCAATCTCTCAGAAGGTAATCAGTCCAGAAGATCTACCACGGTTACAGAACGATGTGGTCCAATGTCTTGTCAGTTTCGAGTTGGTGTTCCCACCATCCTTCTTCAATATTATGACGGACCTCCTGCTCCACCTAGTCGAAGAGATTTCCATTCTCGATCCTGTATTTCTACACAATATTTTCCCCTTTGAGAGGTTCATGGGAGTATTAAAGAAATATGTTCGTAACCGTGCTAGGCCAGAAGGAAGCATCATCAAGGGCTATGGAAATGAGGAGGTAATTGAGTTTTGTATTGACTATGTTCCTGACCTTAAGCCGATAGGTATTCCTCAATCGCGGCACGAGGGGAGACTAAGTGGAAAAGGCACGATCGGAAGGAAATCAACGATATGTATGGACGGTCATTCTATGACTGAAGCACACCACACAATTCTGCAAAATTCCAGCTTGGTGGCTCCGTACTTCGAGCAACACAATAATATTTTACGCTCGGACAACCCGGGGAAGCCTGAATCCTGGATTAGAAAGGCCCACATGGAGACTTTCGGCAGTTGGTTGCGAAAACATTTAATGAATGACAATGATGTTGGAGATCAGCTGTACATGTTGGCCAAGACACCATCTTCGACTATAACGACTTTCCAAGGGTACGAGATAAATGGGAATACATTTCACACGATCTCCTATGATAAAAAGAGCACCAACCAAAACAGTGGTGTCCGCTTTAATGCAGCAACCGAGAATGGGCAAAAGGTCACATATTATGGTTATATAGAGGAGATATGGGAACTTGACTATGGACCCTCCTTTAAGGTCCTTTTGTTCCGGTGCAAATGGTTCAAGCTAACAGGAGGTGGGGTAAAGGTGGACGAGCAATACAGAATGACAATGGTGGATTTCAACAATCTTGGTTACCTTGACGAACCATTCGTCCTAGCCAAAGATGTCTCTCAGGTTTTCTATTTGAAGGACATGAGTAGCAAACCGAGGAAACGGAAAGATAAGAAAACGATCAGTACATCATGCGATGATCCAAAGCGCCACATTGTTCTTTCAGGGAAAAGAAATATCGTGGGAGTGGAGAACAAGACAGACATGTCAGAAGATTATAATATGTTTGGTGAAATTCCGCCCTTCAAAGTGAACACTGACCCAAGCATTAAGTTAAATGGTGAGGATGCTCCATGGATACGGTACAATCGTAAGAAAGAAGGGACACAATGGAAGAATTGATGTGTTATAATTTATTGTACCAAACTTTGTTGAATGGATCATGTGAATTATATTATCTCTGATGTGTTTTGGGGCTTCCTTGGGCCCACCCTAGCATGATGTATCAAACCTTAATGGGGGGTGTAGAACGAAACAATCGGTATCGGCATCATACAGCCCCACCGTGGCTACTGGGTGCATATATGCATACCAAATACACGGCATGACGTATGATGGCGAATCCGGATGATTTGTATTTGGTCGATGAACTGAATGATGTATCAAACCTTAAAGGGGGATATATGTCCTATATTATTTCTATTAATTGTGTATGTGTTGAAGTACTGCTGTGTTTAAGACTAACTCCTTTGCAAAATATTTGAGAAAACGAGTGGAAAACATGGAAAACCTTGTGAGAGAAGAAGACTAATGAAATGGCTCAAATAAAACCAAGGGTTAAAAAGGACATGATGCATTCATAAGGACTGGAAAGTAGAAGAGATTTAGGAAAGGGGAAACAAAAGATTTCCTAAAATTAAGAGATATGACCACTTAATCAAGATGCATTCATAAGGACTGGAAAACAGTGAGATAAAATATCTAATTTCATAACTTTTATTAAAAACAGGAAACAGACGCGCTAGCGCGCCGCAGTGTCACCGGAATACAAATTATTTTATTAAAAACAGAAAACAGACGAACACTACTCCTTGTCGTCGTCGTCGGGGAACTCGTCGGTGACCTCCTCCGGGTCGTCGTCGTCGTCGAACTCGTCGGTGACCTCCTCGTCGTCGTCGGAGGTGCATGATGGTATGTCCGAGATAGGCCCCCACCTCGGATCGTCGGAGGCCCAGACTTCGCCGGCGTGGTCGGCCCGACAAAGCTCTTGCAGCGCCTTCGTCCTCGCCTCCCGAGCGGCATCTAACGTGAGGTGGCATTCGAGGCGGCGCTCCGCCCGCTCAGCCGCGCGGGTCTGCCAGAGCTCCTCGTCGGCGCTCTCCTCCCCCGGGTTGTTCCGGTAATACTCGCGGACGACGCGATCATCCCTGGCGTCGACTAGGCCCTGAAACGCGCGGTGGCGGAGGTGGAGGTGGTCGGCGGCAGTGACGATCTGCGGCTTCGGCGCCCTGGCCTCCGCTTCCCAGACGGGGTGGCAGTCGTTGAAGTTCATCAGCGACCGCGGGCGGCCTCCGCCGCCGTCGCAAAGGAGCCGAGGGGGATGCGGTCGTCCCCCCAGCGGATATCTGCGCTGAACATTCCGTTATGCCATGCTCGGAAGCCGGTGGTGCTGTTCCTCCTCTGAGGCATGGTGGCAGCACGACGGTGCATGGAGAGGAGTGGGCGCGTGGAGAGGAGAAGACGCGCTCGAGGCAGAGCAGTTTATACCGCACCCTCCTGGCCACGTGTCACAACTCCCGCGCCACGCGTCACAACTCCCGCGCCACGCGCCACCCTAACACAACCAAGCAAATAGTTGCACATTACTACCCACTCCGGGCTCAAAGTGAACACTAACCCAAGTATTAAGTTAAATGATGAGGATGCTCCATGGATTGATGTGTAATAATTTATTGTACCAAACTTTGTTGAATGGACAACCAAGCAAAGACTTGGATTACGACAGCTATGTTGAAAATATGTTCACAAACCTTTTGTCAAGGGATCGAGGATGTAGAACAAAACAATTGGTATCGCCATCATACAGCCCTGCCGTGGCTACTGAGTGCATATATGCATACCAAATGCATAGCAGGACGTATGATGGCGAATCCGGATGATTTGTATTCGATCGATTAACTGAATGATGTATCAAATCTTAAAGGGGTGATGTAGAACAAAACAATCGGTATCGCCATCATACAGCCCTACCCTGGCTACTGAGTGCATATATGCATACCAAATGCACGGCAGGACTTATGATGGCGAATCCGGATGATTTGTATTTGGTCGATGAACTGAATGATGTATCAAACCTTAAAGGGGGATGTAGAACAAAACAATCGGTATCGCCAGCATACACCCCTGCCGTGGCTACTGAGTGCATATATGCATACCAAATGCACGGCAGGACGTATGCTGGCGAATCCGGATGTTTTGTATTTGGTCGATGAACTCACTGGTGTATGAAGGTGGGCTATATATAGGGTCCTCTGGCTCACAAAGTGTTGTGCTAGGATTTTGATCCAACGGTTAAGAAACACCTTGATCCAACGGCTTACAACCGCTCGAAAGAAACACACCGAAGCCCTGATCGAACGGCTCACAACAGCTCGAAGGAAACACACCCCTGATCCAACGAATCACAAGCGCTTGAAAGAAACACACGATCCGTGTGATTCTTTCTGATCGGTCGGAACAAAACCCTAACCATTTCGTCCCGGTTGGTAAAACAGGCCGGGACTAAAGGGACGATCCATTTCCCAACGAAACCCGAACTATTTCGTCCCGGTTGGTAAAACAAGCCGGGACTAAAGGGATCTGTTTTCTTCTCACGCCGGAGACAGGAGGCGGGAAGACAGGAGGCGGGAAGAAAGAGGCGGGAAGAAAGAGGCGGGAAGCGGGAGGCGGGAAGACAGGGAAAAAATGGGTTTTTAAAAAGAATTAGTTTTATTTTTCTGAATTTTTTGATATATTATTTGTGTTTTTAAGATTTTAAAATGAATTAGTTTTATTTTTCTGAATTTTTTGATATATTATTTGTATTTTTAAGATTTTCAAATGAATTAGTTTTAATTTTCTGAATTTTTGATATATTATTTGTATTTTTAAGATTTTAAAATGAATTAGTTTAATTTTCTGAATTTTTTGATATATTATTTGTATTTTTAAGATTTTAAAATGAATTAGTTTTACATTTTTCTTAATTTTTTGATATATTACGTGTATTTTTAAGATTTTAAAATGAATTAGTTTTATTTTTCTGAATATTTTGATATATTATTTGTATTTTTAAGATTTTCAAAAGAATTAGTTTTATTTTTCTGAATTTTTTGATATATTATTTGTATTTTTAAGATTTTAAAATGAACTAGTTTTATTTTTCTGAATTTTTTGATATATTATTTGTATTTTTAAGATTTTAAAATGAATTAGTTTTACATTTTTCTTAATTTTTTGATATATTACTTGTATTTTTAAGATTTTAAAATGAATTAGTTTTATTTTTCTGAATATTTTGATATATTATTTGTATTTTTAAGATTTTCAAAAGAATTAGTTTTATTTTTCTGAATTTTTTGATATATTATTTGTATTTTTAAGATTTTCAAATGAATTAGTTTTATTTTCTGAATTTTTTGATATATTATTTGTATTTTTAAGATTTTCAAACGAAAAGAATTTGAAAAACTACCTTTAGTCGCGGTTCGTGACACGAACAGCGACTAAAGGCTCTTTCCGCGCGGGAACGAAAACGCCACAAAAAACGCCCTCGTCTTCTGCTCTTCACCGCGCCACCGCGCTGCTCTTCACCACTCCGCCGCCCTGCTCTTCACCGCGCCGCCGCGCTGCTCCACGGTAGGTGCCCCCGCGCTGCTCCACGGGAAGATAGAGGAGATCGGACAACGGCGGCGACCAAAACGGGAAGATCTCAGTGACCTCTGCGACGACGGCGAGGGTGAGGACGACGGCGACGACCAAAACGGGACGATCTCACTGAGGACCCAAACGCGGTGAGGACGACGGCGAGATTCTGCTCGAGAGGACGCGGTGAGGACGACGGCGATGATCTGACTGGTGGGGTCTTGGGGCCCACCTGTCAGCGAGCGAGAGAGAGAGAGGAGAGCGCTCGGGCTCAGTTGTCTGCGCTGTGCGCGCGTGCGAGAGAGAGGGAGGGGGCCGGTTAGAGTGGGTTGGCCCAGTGGGGCTGGCCTGTGTGGGTTTTCTCTTTTTTTTTGTTCTTTTTTTTTCTGTTTTTATTAATTTGACACCCCATTTCGACCAAGAAGTAATTAAAACCAACTCATAAAATTCATAAAAATATAATATAAAAAGCTAATTGAAATTATAACATTTAGGTCACATTTTGGTTTTCAAATTAATTTGTTTTAAAACAAAATAAAACCTCACCATGTTTTGTTTTGATGAAATTTAAATAACTTTTAGTTCAAAATTTTGGAAAGTCACTTTAAGAAATTTTGGAAAGCCACTTTAAGCCACTTTATTTGCTAAGTCTACTAACCCTAAATATTCCTAAGTCAAAAAAAGCTAAAACAAATTCGAAGCACTACTAACCCTAAATATATATTCCTAAGTCGAAAAAAAGTACAGTCATTTCATCACTAAGTAAAATATTTGTACTAATATTTGCTAAGTCTCATTCTACTGAAAAAATCACCGTTAATATTTGCTCCTCTCTATACCGTACCCCCTAAACCCCCTCCGCCCCCGAGCGGCTCCCTAACACGTACCGTACAACTGTCGCTGCTCGTCCTCTATGTCCCCTTAATCTTATTTTTTAATTCCTTTATACTTAATTAATTTTACTACATGCAGGAGTGACATATGGCGGACGATAGAGCCGAGCCGCTTAGGGATCCGGAGGCTGAACGTTATTTAATGGACATCATAAACAACTAGATTCCTTATGTGCCGGGCTCAGAAGATGAGCAAGAAGAGGATGTAGTCTCTTCTTTTCTGAACCTTGACGGTGGAACAGACATTGTCGATGATCTAGAAGGTGAAGGAACGGACATTGTCGATGGAGGTCAACCATCGACAAACGACGATCTCGAATTGCATGTAGCAACCACCTCCGGCGAGGTATATATATACATTGAGCCTCTCGTGATACAAACTTACTGAAATGTGAATACATATGTATTAACGTGCGCGACTCTCTTTCTTTTTTTAGCCCTCGGCCGGATCGAGTACGACAAAGCGTGGCAAATCCAAGGCGATGAAACAAGGAGAAACATATACCATCGAATTAGTCGGTGAAACCGGCAAGCCCATACATCACACCACAAAGTTTATCAACCAATGCGGAGTCGTTGTTAGAGACAACGTCCCGATCACCGTCCAGGAATGGAAGGAGCCAAAGAAGGCACGTCTTGGTTTCAGTTTTGTCGACAAGAGAACGAAAAAGGATTGCTGGAGAAAGCTTATGGAACATTTCATTCTACCTCTGGAATACAACAAAGTCGATGAATTCGTTAATGAGGTTCCGGGTGGACATGAGAGGAGGAGGCGTGTCAAAGAGTTCGCTCTTTAGAAGATGGCCGAAGCATTCCGGAACTTCAAACAATATTTAACGCGTGACTATGTCAAGAAGGGCAAGACTCCGGATTTCACTGGACAACATGAGAGACTGAAAGATGATTGGCCAGAATTTGTGAGGCAAAAGAAATCGGAGCATTTCAAGGAAATATCAAAAAAAAAAGGTTAATGCGGATAAGAAACAGTACCATCATGTTATTTGGCCAGGAGGATACCTCCTTTCGGCGCCTAAGTGGGCGAAGATGGAGGAGGGCCTGAGGGTGCGAGGAATCCCTCTAGGTACAGAGGGATGGGACGAAAGGGCCAAAAGCTGGTGGTACGGGCATGGGGGATCGCTAGACCCGGAGACAGGGGTGTGTGTTCATCGGCAGAAAACGTTTGCTCCCACCCATGCCCTTATTGACGCAATGACCCAAGCTCAAGAGGGCTTGATCAAGTTCAACAGAGAGAAAGACGCACTGACAAAATCCCTCGGGAATGATGAACACGTAGGACATGTGCGTGGCAAAGGCTGAATTCCGTGGAAAGTAGGGTTTTCCCAGGATAATGACCCGTACTGTTACAGAAGCCGTAAGAGAAAGACGGACCGGGATGCAGATCTTTTGGCGAAGGTTGCATCGGAACTTAGTGAGTTGAAGCAGACCGTGCATGGACTTGTGAAAGAAAGATCGGCTGTATGGCCGCATGAAGATCATGAAGGGGATCTCGGAAGCCAGCAGCGGAGAAGCAGCGTGGCTTCCACGGAGGCCCCGCCTGCAGGTGCTAATGCACCGACGATCAAGATTCGTGCACCGGAGCCTCACTACCCCGTGGATGATGTAAAGGAGATGAAAGAATGTGATCTGCATTATCCCGTGGGGAACATTTCCACAAAGGTAGCTACCGGCAGTGCTTTACCCTGTACACCTGGAGCACTCCACCACAACAACCCCATTCCATATGGCTATGCTCGTGTCACGGTGGAGGACATAGTCCAAGTGTTTGAGGACCTGGAGATTGACATAGCTACACCCGAAGGGGAGAGAAGACTTGGAGATGTCAAGCGCCAGATCATTCTATGGAAAAAGAAGTACATAGTGTTTCCAGGCGAGGCGCCAAGGCTAACAAGTCCAGCCCCCTCCGATGGTGGTGGTGGTGGCGGCGGTGGTGGTGGTGGTTCACCTACACCTCCTTCACGCCATTCGACGCCGTCCCCCGATCCACAATCTCCGGCGGGTAAGCAGCCGCCGCCCCCCAATCCTCCTCCGGCGGGTAAGCAGCCGCCGCCCCCAATCCTCCTCCGGCGAAGAAGCAGAAGCAGTCGGACAGCAAGGAAACCCGCTCCTGGACTATTAACCCGGACCCTTATGTACCTAAGACCACACGGGTACCGGAGCCATCACTGAAGCCTATCCTCCCAAGGCCTTGGGAACTTAGTGAAGCTGAAACCAAATTGGCCGCGCCTGCTCATTATGAGAAATGGAAGGTGGATAAGAAGGCGATAAAAGAGCCTGAGCCCAAGCAAGTATTCACTGAGAAGCAAAAGAAGTGAGCTAAGGATTTTTTGACGACACCGTCCCAAGCCGAGCTGAATATGCCTGACGACTATGGACGTGAACTTCGTAGGCAAGTAGAAACATTGAAGGAGGAGAAAAAAGAAAGTAAAAAAAGCGGGAAACAAGTTGACCAGCTCGGGATACATAATAAACAATCAATCTTCCCGCTCATAGTGAAAACTGGTCCGGAAGAGGACCCCGAGATCATAGCAGCAGTGGCAGCAAATGGATTGACTGTAGCGAGTGCCATGAAACAAGCAGCCGAGATGTCTTTGACTCTTCGTGCCTCGTTAGGCCTTGAGGGTGTGCCAACTAGTGATGTAGCATTACAATATGTGCGGAATGGACCTCTCGTCGAGCCTACGCAGGAAAAGAGTCTAGCACCACAAATGCGAAATCTGCTACGTTGGTACAAGCATTTCATAACATGGGCCGACAAAGATTATGTTTATACGGATGTTACAGAGGAGCATCACACCAAACGGTACTCTGTAGAAGTTCATATGAGTGAATTGTTCCAGATGTTCAATCTGCGCGAGCTCAACAAATCTATACTGAGTTGCTACGTTCTGTAAGTGATTTATTTCTACCTCATCTCGTTCTTCATTGCCTGCTATATATATATATATATATATATATATATATATATATATATATATATATAGAGAGATAAAATAGGAGGGGCACCATGGAGCATGGACACCTGAGTCATGAGCCGTTTGATCAATTTAGAAATAGCACAGGAGCATACGGGTATTTTATCAGAGAAATGGGTCTAACCCGTTAGTGCATCCTATTTCAAGCAAGTGTAGACAATATTGATTTGTTTCCTAATTATTTTCATGCAAGACCTTCCTTACAGGAGCCACGTCAAAGTTTGAATCGTTTGCTAAAAGCAGGCAAACCGTGTTTCCTTATTTTTCTAATCAGCCATACCTTCTCGTGTTTTGCTTCCCACTATTTCACCTCCCAATGCATAAAACGTCCAGATCAAATGTGGCCGGCCGGCCGGCCGGCGGATAGCTTCCGCCACGAGATGAGTATACCTGAAACTCGCAGGATAGCCACTATTCAGCCTCTCCGTTTATAACGTCCGGATCAAGAGTGTGTACATGATGCGACAGATGGTACTCAAGATTCAGGTACGTATGATTCATGTGATTTGTTCAACTTTTATGTTAAAAGAGGAACTTGCAATTTGTTCAATTACAGATCTCACCGGTTGCCACTCTCATTTGCAAAGGTCTCATGATGGAACAATGCTAAAAAATATGTCCTTGTGCCGTGGATGGCTCAAGGTGTCTGAGGTTTGGTGTAATTCTCTTGTTCACATTGAACTACTCTCATTTAAGGTCTCATGAAGGAGCAATGCTAAAAAATTTCCTTGTGTACGGCAAAAGGGGCCCCCATGGGGTAACGAATGCTTTGGGCGAGATACTCACGTAAAGGTACATGAGACTATTTTTTTTCCTTTCGCCTCTTCACGTGAACATATTTTATTTGTCTTTGTCTGTTATCCGTGAGAACAATGGCACTCACTTGCAGTCGCTCCTTTTTAGTGGGTATTATAACTTGATCTTTTAATGAACCTCAGTCAAACGTGCTCTTTGCAAGGAGGATTGTGACTCAATCAAATCGTCATATGTTCTCCCTTCTATCTTGATTTCCGTTTTTTTCATTTGAAACAATTGCAATTTCCTTTCTTATATGCAGATTGATATTATGTCGCCATGCCATAGTGGAGGATCTGGTGAATCGATAAACGAGCATGTAATACCCAGGGATTAACAGTTTGGAATGTTGTACATGTTCATGGAGTTGTTCACAGCCTTATTTCATTGACAGACATGACCACTGTTTCACATGGCCTTGACCATGAGAACGAAGACGCCACTATGTTTTGCATTTCATGCATTGCTGTTTGGACATGTATTTAAGTTGAAAAGGATCATATAAAAAAATTGTAAGGATTTTTGGGAAAGGAGCACATCGGTTAGTTTTTGGTATCGCTTGAAAATTATGGTACTATGTACTCAATAATGTTAACCAGATTTCATATACCCAACACATAGTTTCTTGGGTATATGCTATATTGTTCCCAATTTTTTCATAGTTAACCAGGATGTCATATAACCAAAGGATTTTATCATTGTGTACACCGTACCCAATACAAAGCTTCGTGTGATGAATGAACCTGACTACTTCGGATTGAGGTTGGCTCTCAATTTTTGTAACTTGACATGCTCATCACAAATGGTCGTCATAAGAAGGTATCGTCTATCTGCCGATGTTTAAAAGATATCATATACCCAACATTATAACTGACGAAGATATGGATCCTGGACCCTGCGGATAAGGACACCCCCTCTCAGGCCCAAGGTGAAGGCCCAACAAGAGGAGCCCTTGGAATACTCCAGAAGGACCACGTGAAGCCCACCCGCACTAAACTTGCGGGTTAAGCTAGGAAACTTGTAAACCGACCTAGTTAGAGATCGAGTCCCCTCCGGGTAGGATTCGAGACCTGGCCGCCTATATAAGGCCAGGAGAACCCCCCGGAGAGGACCAAGCAATAACCGCACGACCCAAAGCCTTGAAACTCGAGATCCTACTCTCGATTCGAGCACCATCTTTGTAACCGATCTAATCATGAATACAGATCGACAAGAGGCAGGAGTAAGGGATTTACCTCTACGAGGGCCCCGAACCTGGGTAAATCTCGCCCCCTGTCTAGCCGACGATTCCACCAGCGCTCATGGGTTCTCCTAATCGAAACCCGATAGGTTCACCGAAGGGATTTGTTGAGTTAGGGATTCGACAATTGGCGCCGTCTATGGGAACGGCGGGCGCTGGATCACCGGCATCTTCGGCTTCATCAACATCAAATTCTCGCTGGAAACCGACAACTACGGCTCCGAACAATCCTGTACGGATCGGATCTGTGGTAGTCACACCGCACTCGCCGGAATCGCGCCCGGTATTCGAAGATCTGGAGGAGAGCGTCACCCTGACGTTCGGAAGCCTCAAATTCGTGACGAATAGAGACGGGATCCTCCACTTCTCGGATGAATCGGAAACTGAATCTGGAGCTGTCGACTCACGCCGCCACCTAGAGAAAAGTGGCGAGTCCATCCGCTTCAACGCCAACGACTATCACACCCTCTCGACAGAGGAACCATCAAGAATTCAAGGAAACCTTCGACCCACGCCTAGGACGCACGAGCTTCGACTGGCTCAAGTCTGCATTGCAGGATCGGAACAAGGTTCGGAAACAGAACACAGCGCGACAGAGCGCAACATAATCGGCGTCTCGCGGGAATCCTGGAAACGAGCAAAGGAAGCTATGCGAACAAGCAAGCCACCCGCAGCCGGATCCTCACACGAAGACATGGTTGCGTACCACTACCACCTAGTGAGAGCGGCCACGATTATCAAAGATGCTCGGGTAGATCTGGCCCGCCGAAGAAGAGCGGCGGACGAATCAAGCCAGAGACGAGCTGGGCTGTCCGTAACACCCTCGGTCGGAACCCGACCCGCGAGGAAAGGACACGCATCCACATCCAGGAACGATGAATCCATACCCGAAGAAAACAGATCAATCACTCCTTCTCTCATGCGAGTCGACGACGACGGCAACGTGTACCCGCAAACTCCCGCTGCTGCGGTTCTAGCCGCGGCAACCTACATGCAAATGAACCAACCGACGGAGAGCGACCCTCGGGCAGAGCAATACAAGCAAATACGAAAGAGACTCGGATTGGCGGCCGCAAGGCTCGCCTCTCACGATCGCAAGAAGGCCGAGGAGCAGCAGGAGAAGGAGCGACGGGAGAAAGAGAAAGATAAAGAAACGCCCCGCAGGCACAGAAGCTCCTCACCAAGGAGAGACAAGTCGCCACGCCGCGGTCGAGGAAAAGAAGCTAGACGCCGCGGCGACAGTCGAAGCGGCAGTGAAGATAGCCCGAGAGACAGAAGCTCGCGGCACCATAGCGGCCGCTCGAGAAAACGAAGCAAGGAACAAAGGAAAGATGACGACCGCGATCGGCCAGAACACGACGCACGATCAGATCTCGCTCAAAAAAGGGTGGATAAGGCAAGGGCTTCGCGATATCGCGAGCGCTCTTCGTCCGGCTCTTCGGACGACGAAACCTGCGGAGCACTCTGTTTCGCTCGCAGCATCCGTGAAGCACCTCTACCAAAAAGGTTCAAGCTCAGCACGGAGGTGACGAAGTACGACGGCTCACTCGAGCCCTCTCAGTGGCTAAGCGACTACCTCACGGCAGTAAAATGCCAACGTGGGAACAAGAACACGGCTATGCAATACCTCAATTTGCATCTTACCGGCGCGGCCCGCAGTTGGCTGGAAAGAAGACCAAAATCTTGCTACGCATCGTGGGATGATTTGCATCGCGATTTCTGCAAAAAATTCCAGTCGACTTACAAGAGGCCAGCTACAATCGAAGAACTACGAGCATGTAAGCAGAAGAGTGGCAAGTCCACACGCGAGTACATCCAGCGATGGAGCACGCTCAGGAATACCGCGGGAACTATCTCAGAAGAAGTAGCGATTGAGGCCTTCGCAAAAGGCGCCCGAAGAACAACTTTCAGGGAAGAACTAGGCAGAGCTGCACCCAAGACTATTGGGGAGCTAATGATCATAGCCGATAAATGGGCTAACGGAGAAGATGCGGTGCGCAATGAGAGAGCATCATCACCCGCACACGATGACGACCGTCACGGCCGAAGAAAAAGAAGGAAATATTATGATCATGAGGATAGAGAGGAGTTGGTCGCAGCGGAATTCACGCGAAGTCGCGACTCTGGTCGCCGGGGAAACCGCGAGTGGAAACCAAAGACCGAAGAAAAATCCCCCGAGGAAGACCTCGACGCATACTACTCGCTACATCTATTCACAGATAAGCGCACGGGCAAAACCAAGGCAACACATCTTCTTAAAGATTGCCGAAAGTTTATCGACATCTCGGATGCACTCGCAAGGAAAAGATCTGCCACCACTCAAAATTACCCGCCGCTTCCAGGAGGAGGACACCAAGGATTCCAACCGCCACCACCACCACCTCCACCCGCAAATCCAAGCATGGCACTAGCTGCACTACCCGCACCACCACCGCAGAACGCCGGGGCCAATGGTTACCCAAACTCGGCAGGACAGCTCGCGATGATCCAGAAGGTATGCCCCTCTCGCATAGCTCAAAAGACTAACACAAGGCAATTGTGCATGGCAGTGCAGACACCGCCAACAAAGACCCAGTACTTGAAGATGGCACATCAGCCAATCACATTCTCGATGAAAGATCACCCGCCACAAGTCTATCGACCAGGACACGCCGCCCTCGTCATCCAAGCACAAATTGGCAACTACGACCTAGCCCGTGTATTCATGGATGGTGGCGGTGGCCTCAACATTATCTACGCGGATACACTCCGTCGGATGAACAAGAACCTGGACGGCCTCCCGGAATCGGAAACATCCTTCCACGGGATAGTCCCGGGCAAAGCAGTCCGTCCACTCGGAACAATCAACTTAGAAGTCGTGCTAGGCACTCGGACCAACTACAGAAGAGAATTCCTTGACTTCGAAGTTGTCGCCTGGCCATCACAGTACCACGCCATTCTGGGCCAAACAGCGTTCGCCAGATTCATGGCAATACCACACTACGCCTATCTGAAGCTCAAGTTACCTGGAGAAAATGGCGTAATCACAATCGACGGAGACTTTCAGAATTCCAACAAGTACGACATCGAATTCAATGAGATCGCAAAGTCCTTCGGGATGCAAGAAGAACTGCAAGAACTGGCAAAGACCACGGACCACTCCGTGATGCCCCTCACAAAGAAAAACGCGTCTGAACTCGAGTTTAGCGCAAACAGCGACACCCGAAAGCATCAAGTGCACCCGACAGACTCTGCGAAGACGGCGATGGTCTCGACAACCCTCTCGCAAGCATAGGAAGGCGCGCTCGTCAAACTCCTCCGTGAGTACTGGGAAATTTTCGCCTGGCAGCCCTCAGACATGCCAGGAATACCCAGGGAGTTTGCCGAGCACTCACTCGAAGTTTTTCCTGATGCTAAACCCATCAAACAGACGACTCGACGATTTTCAGAGCCCAAGCTGAAGGCGCTTGGATAAGAAGTAAACAGATTGCTAGCTGCGAAGTTCATCAGGGAGATCAAGATATCCACTTGGTTAGCAAACCCGGTGTTGGTCCCCAAAAAGAACACGGATATCCTTCGGGTGTGCATCGACTACACGTCGTTAAATAAACATTGCCCTAAGGACAACTTTCCTCTCCCACGAATCGACCAGATCGTGGACTCTACGGCAGGCTGCCAACGCCTCTCCTTCCTGGACGCCTACTCAGGATACAATCAGATCCGGATGAAAAAGGAAGACGAAGAAAAGACAGCATTCATCACACCTCACGGTGTCTACTGCTACACGACAATGCCCTTCGGGCTGAAGAACGCAGGCGCAACATATCAGCGCTGCATGCAAAGATGCCTCGCCAACCTCATTGGTAAGAACGTGCAAGTGTATGTCGACGACATTGTCATCAAGACCCGAGTTGAGGACACACTCCTCGAGGACATTAGACAAACATTCGACGCCCTCAACGCGTACAGGACCAAGCTCAATCCGACCAAATGCGTCTTTGGCGTTCCGTCGGAAAACTTCTCGGGTACCTGGTATCCACCAGAGGCAGTGAAGCCAACCCGGAGAAAATTCAAGCCATCTTGACCATGAAGGAGCCAACCAATCTGCGCAGAGTCCAACAGCTCGCAGGGCGATTAGCCGCCCTAAGCAGGTTCATCGCACGATTGGGAGAACAAGCACTACCCTTCTACAAGTTGTTGAAGAAGATAGACAAATTCGAGTGTACATCAGAAGCTAAGCAAGCATTCGCAGATTTGAAGCGGTCATTACAAAGTAGGCGCGTCCTCGCAACACCGCGAGAAGGGGAGCCACTTTTCCTGTACCTAGCCGCCACAAACCAGGTCATCAGCACAGCAATCGTGGTCGAGCGACCTGAGGAAGGCAAAGCGTACGGAGTTCAACGACCAATCTATTACATCAGCGAAGTACTCTCACCTTGCAAGCAATGATATCCTCATTACCAGAAGCTCGCGTACGGAATCGTTCTCACAGCCCGCAAGCTCAAACATTATTTCCAGGAACACGCCATTACAGTGGTTAATGATGCGTCACTCGGGAAGATCATGAACAACCCTATGGCATCCGGAAGAATAGCAAAGTGGAACATCGAGCTGGGCGCTTGGGACATCACCTATGCAGGACGCAATGCAATCAAATCCCAGGTACTTGTTGAATTTCTAAGCGAATGGACAGAACTGCAAATGCCAGGACCACCCGAGTACACAAGCAATTGGATAATGTACTTTGACGGGTCCAAAAGAAACGAAGGAGCAGGAGCTGGAATTGTTCTCATATCCCCTCGGGGAGACAAGCTGCAATACGTCCTACGATTGGACTTTCCACCAGATGATCCAGCATCAAACAACGATGCAGAATACGAAGCCCTGTTGCACGGGATGAAGATGGCAATCGCATGTGGAGCTACTCGACTAATGATCTACGGCGACTCCAATATCATTGTGCAACAGACGATGAAAGAGTGTGACGCAATCGCCGAAAACATGATCGCGTATCGCGACATGTATAATCTACTCGAAGGAAGTTTCAAAGGTTGCGAGCTAAAGCACATTGCAAGATCCAGCAATGAAGAAGCTGATCGACTGGCAAACATGGGTTCCACGAATACACCCATACCACCAGGAATATATTTCGAACGAATGATCAAGCGATCGGTCAAAATCAAGAAAGCTTCAGAAGCACCCGCAGTGCCAGAAACAGAGGTCAGCCCGCAAGTCGCCCTTATCGAGCTCGTTCATAACATATCACGACAAGTTTTTCTGGTCGAGCCAGTCTAGACGCAGAAATATCTCGACTACTTGACAAACAGACAACTCCCGGTTGACCCACGCGCGGCTCGACAAATAATCAGACGCAGCAAATCCTTTCGGGTAGTCAATGGGGAATTATACAAGCAAAGCATCTCGGGAATACTTCAGCGCTGCATCGCACCCGAAGATGGCAAAGAATTACTCCGTGACATCCATCAAGGAGACTGCGGACATCACGCTAGCTAGAAAACAATATTGGGAAAGGCCTTCCGCGCAGGATTCTACTGGTTGACAGTAGCTACCGATGCAAAGAACCTGGTCGAACGATGCGATGCTTGTCAACGATTCACACCAAGACCACATGCACCTGCTACTGAATTGCACATGATACCCATTGCCTGGCCCTTCGCACAATGGGGGCTAGACATGGTTGGACCATTACGCAAGTCCACCCCTGGAGGATATACACACTTGCTGGTCGCAGTCGACAAATTCACCAAGTGGATCGAGGCCACACCAGTAACTTCGGCTAGTGCCCAATGCGCCATCCAGTTCCTCGACTCCATTGTATGCAGATTTGGTGTGCCACACGACATCATTACAGACAATGGTACAAATTTCACAGCAAAGGAAACGCAACAGTTCTGCGAGAAAAAAGGCATCAACTTCAAGTTTGCTTCAGTTGCCCTCCCGCAAACGAACGGACAAGTGGAGAGATCCAACGGCTTAGTTTCGGCTGGCATCAAGAAACGCCTACTCGATCGTCTACACCCCGCCGCGGGACATTGGGCAGACGAACTACCCTCCGTGCTATGGAGTCTTCGCACAACTCCTAACCGATCTACAAAATACACGCCATTTTTCATGGTATATGGGGCAGAAGCAGTCCTCCCCGAGGACGTTCGATTCAGCGCCCCACGAGTCGTGGCATACAACGAAGAAACCTCTAACAAGGCACTCGCGGAAGATATGGATGCACTCGACGAGATGCGAGACATTGCACTCGCAAGATCCGCAGTATATCAGCAATCACTGCGAAATTATCATAGTCGCCGCATACGCCACAGAGCATTCGCGGTTGGAGATCTAGTGCTGCGACTCAAGCAGAAGGAAGGACACAAGCTAGAACCACCTTGGGAGGGACCCTTCATCCTACACGAAGTTATCCCAGGCGGAGCCTACAGGCTGAAGAATCCATCGACTGGAGGAATCTATTCCAATCCTTGGAATATCGCACACCTCCGCAAATTTTATCCCTAGGTTTACTTGTTATCACAACAAATAAGGCTATACTAGCCAATCTTGTAACTCGAATACATGGCTTCTCAGTCATTGCAATAAAAACATGATTTCTCCATCATATTCTCTCGAAGATTCCTATTTTTACATGCTCAAAGGTTACAGGTACACACCCCATAAACACACGGGGGCTACACCTACAACTAAGCATCACAGGAAAAAACCATACATACAAGGTTACACACCTTACAACAGTTTTTACAAACTACACAAGATTACAGGATATGCACATCCAACAATCAATCAAAGCGCTGAGCATTCTCAGTCGCTAAAAATCTATCTACCTCTTCAGAGGTCAATCGGATGATTTTCTCCGCTGCGGGACGAACAACATCATAGTAGGGGGAAATATCATCGATTGAATCATCTGGGAGCTTTGTTAAGGAGTTAAAGTCTATTTCAGGATGCCATATCCGGACAAAGGATAGAGCTACAACCGCGCCGCATGTCATTTGATTGCGCACACACGCGCGAACCTCTCCCTCACGTCCGAACAACCAGAGAATATAGCTCCAGTCATCGGGACCCCTTTCGAGTGGGTAGAAAGCAGCATTCATCGCGATCAATACCTCGTGAAAAGAACTCACGAGAATTCTCGCCTGAAGAACTCGGAACTTCAAGGTGGCCATCACGAACCCTCGACTGCGATCAGACCAGAAATTACTCGCATGAGGTTTTAGGCTACCAGCCTCCTGAACAATGTGGTTCTCCACCCACTGCTTTTCTTCCCTGTCATCCGGTCGGACAACTGAAGAGCAAGAATGCTTGATCAGCAGAAGAAACAAAGCAAAGAACACACGGGGGCTGTATTACTTACACAGCAAATCCCTTGCAACCAAGGATAACTCATACATCAGAAACTGCTCGCGTTTAGCCGCCAGTTTCTGCTTAGACTTCACCACATCGGCTACACCGCGCAGAGCCTTAAGCTGGCGCTCACCCTCCCGGACCTTATCACGAAGACCAGCATAGGTGCCAACGGCAGCAACAAGGGGATTTACTGGAGCAGCATGTCCACCTGAAGATTCTGCAACTACCCCAGTAGCCTGGAAGAATAAAAGGAAAGAAGTAAGAAGCCCTAGTCGAAGCATTTCTAGTCGCACATCCGACAAAAAGTGCTCGGGGGCTACTCCCATCGGGAGGAAACACACAAGCTACAAGAAGCAATTTCCAGAACGAACACTTCGATTAAAGATAATGAAAATACGGGAATACATCCCAAGGTTCATTACAGTCACGAAGGAAAAGAAAAAGAAGAACTAAATTACGAAGCTACAGTGGTGCTCCCGCTAGCGGCAGTCGCCCCTCCTTTCAGTCGAGCGAACAGCTCAGACAGCTTCCGAGCAAGAATGGTGGCCTGCTCGCCAAAACGAGAGAGCCGTACCTTTTTTCCCTTGGAGGGGTCGACCGGAAGTTGCGAGTAGGCTTCCTCCAAACCGTCGACTCCATGTGCCAGCGCGAACTGGATCGCGGTCTTCGCGCCAGACTCCGACTAGGCGACCGCGTAAGCATCCAGGAGATTGCCCTCCGAGAAGATCTTCAGCGGGTCGTCTAGCGCGGAGGGAGGTACAGCGTTGACAAGGAAGCGATTGTGCAGTTGCGACAACACTTGAATGGCATCGCCAACCAAGGAGCATACTCTCCTTCGGCGTGCCTCTTGAGTTGAGCGAGCGTGTCGGTTAGCACATCTACCCGCTGGATCCCAGGGATCTCCAAAGGAACATCCAGAAGATCTGCAAAGGAAAAGAATGACAAAACTCCACAGGATCACCAAAGATAAAAAATACAAACGCAAGAGTCTAGGCCACTTACCCGCAAGACGCTCAGCAAGGGGATGGAGGAACGCGACAAGGTCAGAATCAGCCTTCTTGCCAACTTTCTCCTGATCCTTCAAAGCTTTCCTCGCATCCGCGAGTTGCCTATCAAGATCCTCCGACCGCATACAGGAGGCCTCCAGCTCATGTCGAATAGCCGCCAAATCAGTTTCCTGAGTGGTTACCCGCTCAGAGAGCCTGATTTTCTCGGACTCTGAAAATTCGAGTCGAGCTACACAATAACACTTGTCAGAAAACAAGAGTAGATACAAGAACAGAAGAAAGAGAAAACAGTGAGACTTACTCTTAAGGAGCTCGTTCTCGGTATGGAATCGACTGCAGTCTGACTGAAGCCTCTCGCATTCCGATTCCGCGAGAACAACACGACGACCAATCGCCGCAAGCGAGTCAACAAGAGACTACAAAAGTACAGAAGAATTAGAAGATATATACTTGAGCCTGTAGCCGATCGCAAGCAATCAATTACAGCCTCGGGGGCTACTCCCATCGGGAGCACTGTCGTGCACCCGATGAAAATCAAGACGAAGGGAAAGACAAGACTTTGAGCCTGTAGCCGATCGCAAGCAATCGACTACAGCCTCGGGGGCTACTCCCATCGGGAGCACTGTCGTGCACCCGATAAAAATTCGAAGACAAATTACAAAGTTTACCTGGCCCGTAGCGCGGGAGAGAGGATCTGCGGAGCTGTCCGTCACTTCTTTCGAAGCTGAAGTCCTGGCGGCAAAGCTAGGAGCTTCACGTTCCGCAGTCGCCACATTGGGAGCTGCGCTGGGAGAATTCTGGACGGTGGCAGCAGTGGGAGTCCCACCCGCAGTTTCTACTATGTTCCTCTTTTCGGGAGGTACAGAAGAAGCATACCTGCGGGGGCTGATAGCCTGCACACTGCAGCAAAGAAGAACAGAGAATCAAACAAAAGTGCAGAAGAAAAAATGTTCGACTAAAAACAAAGAAATGAACTTACTCGTCGTCTTCATCTTCATCCAACATATTCGCGTTCCAAGCGGTTGCGATTACTGGGAATGAAGGAGAAGGGGCGAGGGAGCGAAGTGGAGCCGCGGAGATAGGGGCCTTCCCGGGCGATTCCTCTAAGGAAGTATCCTTAGAAGTAGCCTCGTCATCGCCCTCTACCCGACGACGCTTGCGGTGACGAGGACCGCCATCCGAGCCCTCCGCGTCATGTGAAGAATCACGCTCGGAGCCCGAAGAAGGATCGGCGACGCTGGTATCGGCTGGGCCGTCCAGGTGACTCGCCAATAACTCCAAAGCGTCTTCTCCCGCAACTGGCGGGTAGCAGTTTGTCATTGCCAGACTCTGCAAAGAATGCGGAAGAAGGCAAAGAAAAATTCGGTCGACTAAATGTTCAGAGCAAGAAGAAGAAAGAAAGAAATAGAAGGCAAGGAGGGTAAACTAACCGCGGCTGGTGGTGGTCTCGAGGCATCGAAGGCTTCGACTGTGCAGTCGGGGAACTTTTCTCCCACCTTCAAGCTGGTGATGGTCGCAATTTTCTTCTCGAACTCGACGTTCGAAAGCTCCTCGCGGCTCACTCGGCTGGGATCTTCTGAGCCTTGATATTCCCACATGGTGGAAGGCCTTTGCTGCAAAGGTTGGATCCTGCGCTTCAAGAAGATGCTCGCCAGATGCAGTCCGTTGAGAACAACTCCAGCGGCTTGATCCCGGAAAGCAGTCACCTTTGTGAGTAGGGGCGCGACAACCTGGTTTTCTTCGGCTGACAGCTTATGCGCCCAGGATTTCCGCCTCTTCAGAACAGCGAACGGGTGGAATTCCACAATCCCACCCGCGCTGTTGTCGATGATGTAGAACCACTTCTTCCGCCAGCCTTGAGCGGAGTCGACGAAATGCATGTTGAAGTAGCCGGACTCCAATCGAGCTTGGATCCCGAAGCCACCCGTGCGTAGCGGCTCGCCTGATTCGGAATCCACCAGCGATCTCTCGCGGAAATTCCGAATCTTGAAGAGGGCCTTCCAGAGCGCCCAATGCGGGCGAATGCCAAAGAAGCATTCACAGAATACGATGAAGCACGATATTTGCTGCACCGCATTCGGAGGAAGATCGTGAAGCTGTATGCCGTAGACATACAGCAACCCGACAAGAAAAGGATGGAGGGGGAAGGAGAGACCCCGAGACACGTGGTCCATGAAGACCACGCGCTCGTTCGCCTGCGGGTTCGGTACCTCTTCTTTCTTCCCGAGGCGCACCCGCTTTTCAGCTTCCGCAGGCAGCAACCCCTCCCGCTGCATCTCTTTGATGCTCTTCGCGGTGGTATTGGGTACGCGCCAGTCGCCAGCGCGAGGCGCGGGTTGCGCGGAGGCTTCTCCGGATGCGGAAGCGGCGGCGCCACGTTTTTTGCCTCCGGCCATGGCTAACAGCACGAGCTCGAGCGCGAGGAGGAAGATGAGCACGAGGAAGACGATGGTTGAAGACGAAGGCTGGGAAAATTCTACCGCAGCACTAAGTCCCGTATTTATACACGGAGCGGATCAATCCCAGCCACTCGATGCGCTACGTGGCATGTATCGCAGCCACCACGTGTGAAGATGAAACGAAGGGACGGTGAACGTTGTCCCGTGCCACGATCTTAACAGAAGATCGTGCGCATTTACTGCGCAGTTCGCGTAAAAACCGGAAGCGGCGTCTCGTTTCCCGGTCAAAAAGCTGACTAAGTGGGCCAGCGTATCTGCTACCGCTCCGTCACGTCCCATCGGGAGGAGAAAAGTTGGCCATGACATCATGGCATGCATCATCAAACTCAAGAAATTTTCGAATGGAAGTTCAAACGCGAAAACAACTTCGTACGAACCAAAATTCCTTCGAATAAAAGCAAAGCAATTCTTCCATAAGCAAAACATGGAACAAGACCTCTTTTAACAAGAGAGAAATACCCTATACACGAAAACTCTTTCGTATGGGCATAACATCCCAAACATGAAAACTCTTTCATATGGATATAATTTTCCTCGGCACGAAATTTCTTTCGTATGGAGCTCAAAAACAAACACTCGGGTAGGAAAAACTTACCTCCCTGTTACACATGATAATTTTACATCATAAAAACCTGGATCATTCAGCCGACTAGGCACATCCGGATGCCATATTCTTCGAATATGAAGGTAAGACCCAAAAGATCTTTCTTTAGGGCTTGGAATCGCACTCGAAAGCTGCGTCCTCCGGTATAATTCCGTGTCAACAACACGAAGAAAAATCCTAACGGACGCGCCGGGTACCCCCATAGGTTAAGTTCGACCCGTTAAGTCCACAACGGCCCAGTCGCAACAATCACCTTATCGGGTTCGAGTCGGAGGTCTCGAATCTGTGTAGGCCAGGAGTGTATTTGCCCAAGTCGCAATTAATTGGCCCTGATCTCTCGGGAGAGCCAAGCTACTGTGCCGCATCCTTCTGCAAATAAAGCCGCAATAACAGGCACCTAAGTCACTCGATACTCGAGCATAAAGACTTGTTGCACAGGGAATACACCCTTTAAACAGCAAGCAACCAAGCTGTTTATCCAAAGAAGCAAAGACAAAAAAAAAATCTGACCGTCTACTCGACTGGAAAAGTCCTACTCGAGCAAACGCTCGGGGGCTACTGACGAAGATATGGATCCTGGACCCTGCGGATAAAGACACCCCCTCTCAGGCCCAAGGTGAAGGCCCAAGAAGAGGAGCCCTTGGAATACTCCAGAAGGCCCACGTGAAGCCCACCCGCACTAAACTTGCGGGTTAAGCTAGGAAACTTGTAAACCGACCTAGTTAGAGATCGAGTCCCCTCCGGGTAGGATTCGAGACCTGGCCGCCTATATAAGGCCAGGAGAACCCCCCGGAGAGGACCAAGCAATAACCGCACGACCCAAAGCCTTGAAACTCGAGATCCTACTCTTGATTCGCGCACCATCTTTGTAACCGATCTAATCATCGATACAGATCGACAAGGGGCAGGAGTAAGGGTTTTACCTCTACGAGGGCCCCGAACCTGGGTAAATCTCGCCCCCTGTCTAGCCGACGATTCCACCAGCGCTCATGGGTTCTCCTAATCGAAACCCGATAGGTTCACCGAAGGGATTTATTGAGTTAGGGATTCGACAATAACCGTGCATCATATACCTAATACATAGCTTGTAATTACTGAACCTCGGCTGCAATAGATTGAAGTTGGCACTCAATTTCGCTTACTTGATGTAATCACAACGAATGGTCGTCATAACACGGTATCATGTACCTGACAATGTTCGTTAGACATCATATACCTAATATTATCACCGAGTATTACCCAACACGCAGCTTAGAATGATACCGTCAACGAATATATGATACCCACAACCTAATATCCAACGAATATATGATTATATTTTCGACTCGTATATACCTAAGTTATTCCCTTGAGTAAATACATTAGATTTTCCCTGCGTAAATACCTAAGATTATCATGAGGTATCGTATACCCAATACATAGCATATCTTGACTATTAAAACCGACTACTTTAGCTTGAATTTAGCGCTAGATTTTCTTTACCTGGACGAATCATTACAGATGGTCGTCTAAGGTAGCATATACCCAAAAACAAATCACCCGGTGCATGGCACGTGACGATGAATATTCATTAGGCATATACCAAAGATTTCCACTGGTATATACCTAAAAATAAATTCGTGTAAATATAAAACATATTTCTAGGTATATATCAATAAAATTGTATAATTCATGAAGTATCACATATTTCTAGGTATATATCAATATGACATACCTAGTTTGATTTCAAATAAAAATCCCTAGGTATTTCACAAATATACTCTGTTTGAGAGAGTTTCTAGGTATGACATGCCTAGTTTAAAGTTTATCCAGTATATACCTCTAATTAGTACATCATGCCTAGGATATTATACCTGCATTCGAGGTAAGGATTCAAGTGGCGCGGCCACGGGACATCCCGCCTCCCGCCTACTCTGTCCGTCGGTACAAACGGGATTAGTGGGATTTAGTACATCATTGTCTCAGGTATATATACCTAAGATAATTCCGCGGATATACCTAAGGTATTTTTGGGTATATACCTAAGATATTGTCTCAGGTATATATACCTGAGGTATTTGTGGGTATATACCTAAGATATTTTTTGGGCAATGAAATTTGTTTTCCGGTGTGCATATATTGGTAAAAAAAACCTACATCCTTGAGATATTCATGGGTATTTTGCATTATTTTTTTCACATATTCATACAATTACGATATTCATGGTATATGTATGCACCCAAGAAATTTTGAACCCCGCAGAATTAAACTACAGGTGTGATAGTTTCACTAAATTAATTCATGATACCCTCTTTTTTATGAATTAATTACTAGCAAAACTATTTTGAAGAAAAGGCAAGCCAGCTCACGTACACCAGATTACCTTATTTGTAACCGTTATAGGGCAACAATCAGAGAGCCATAAATTTACCCTGCATGCATGACATTAAAAAAAATCTTGCATGGACAAATCGTCTAGTAGCAGTTTCGGAACGTCCATCAATTAGCAATCCATTTAATGTTTCCTAATCAATCAATACAAACGGGTATACCCATTAGCTTCTCGTATGGTTAAAAACAGCACACATCTAAATGCAATCAAATGGTGGGGAGGTATGGAGTATGGGCACCTTGGTGCCCCATCCTATATAACTAAGTAGATCACCCCCACTACCATATTTCTCTTGACATGCAGCTATGCCACATCAGCATTCATCTCATTGGTACATGTCACCCTCTCCGTATGCATGCCTCCCACCCAAGCAAATTTACCACATCAGCAAAAAAAAACTTTGTGATAATCACGCCCGTTACCAAGACAACTCTCCCCACTAGAGATTTTCCCAAGTCATCATTTGGATATTTATTTGGCAGTATTTCTCATTCGTTCACTCGCTCCCTCCATAATGAATTTCCACTTAAGGAGACTCCTCGGCTTCTATGGTGGCCCTTTCATCTTCCGTCCTCTTAAAGAATTGTCTCGTACTATTCCTCTGCTTCATAATATAAATATGCATCGCTCTATCTGAAAACGTCATGGTCCAGCGAGCACGCCGAGCAGAGATTGGAGAAGACGACCATGCGTCCATGGCCGGTAAAGCAGACATGTAGGAGGCTGGGGGTTGCAAGAGTGAAGGCGGCTTTCTTAGTTTGTACCGAAGCCCTCCGCTCATGCGCCACCACGCCGTGTTGATCGAGCAGCCGAGCACGCTTGGCGGCTGACTTCAAGCTTCAATCCTCTTTCCCGTACAAATGCGAGTTTCTGATCTTGATTCGTCGGGGGCAGGACTGCCAGAAGTTTAGGGCAGTCCAAGCCGCAAGCCGCAAGAGAAGATACAGATTCGTTGATGTTTTGTGCTTGCGGGAGCTTCCATGTCTTTATTTTTTCTTCTGGTTTCTTAGTTGCTTATATCCCGTAAGAAGCCATGCCATGTCTTTTTTTTTTCCTTCTGGTTTCTCAGTTGCTTATATCCCGTAAGAAGCCATCAGTGATTTCCTATTCTTTGGCTTAATGATTCGTGACGGGTTTTGCAAGTCACGTTTTCTTCACACTATATTCACCAACCAAAGCCTCTGTACTCACATATGCTGAGTTATTTAACAAGCGTTACAGGTATGCCTGCTATATACTTCAGGTGTTGGCTGAACAATTGTTAGCAAGACACCATTGTGACAGAATGATGTTCAATAAATTGTCCGGTGTCAGCTTTCCAATACGCGCTCCAGTAAAAGCTTTCGGTAGAAGAAGTTCCTACAAAGATACTGTACATACGTCAAAATTCACTGCAGCAACGCGCTGGGTAGTCCGGCGTTGTTATTGTTGAATCATACAGTGTTGATTATTGCTTCAGGAAGATGTTCTGCTCTCATCTTCCATTACGGTTGCTAAAAAAAATTATATTTCTATTTTGCATGGGATGTAGTATCATTTATTGCAGTAGAAACATGGTGGCAGAAATTTGTGAAAATTATCAGAATAACTATTGATGCAACAAAATTTTGACCACGTTCTTTCATGCCCGATATACTTATATTCCTAGTTAATTACCATACACTTGGTCATTTTTTGTGTGCAAAATAATTTATGTTGTCAGCTAATAATTATTTCAAATTAGAATTATGAAAATCTTTGGCTCATCAAATCATATAGTGGTATATTCTAAGTATACAAATAAATAATATATCTCAACTTTTTTTACATTAATATATCTCAGCTTTTTTTTCTTACAAAACTTCCGCAGCAACGCGCGGGTAGTCATCTAGTTCTATATATTGTCCTAACTATATTGTTGGGTACGCTATTATGCAGATTGAAGATTTGGGAATGCAAAATAAAAAACATCCATGATGTTGGGTTCATTGACCCACGTATCGTTAATGGATATGTGTTACAACGTCACCCCGAAGACGTGGAGAAAGACTTGTACAAGTTTCTTAGAAAGCATCAACTCAAAAGTCATATTCTATTTCCTTACCATTTTGAGTGAGTGTTTCTCTCTTGTGCCCATTCTCTTTTGTTTACTCCATGCATGGTATGTCTAATCGATGAGTTATGCATGACTGTGCATGTGACTTGTCCGCAGGTTCCACTGGATTCTGCTAAATATTGAACTTCACACCTCCAGAGTTCTAATCATGGACTCTATGGATTCGGATTCAAAGGTTGGGCCGACATGAGAAAAATGCTGCAAAAGTAATCATTTTCAATCATTTGCGCTCTATATCGATCGGTCTCTTTTGTT
Source organism: Alopecurus myosuroides (assembly GCA_028641055.1). Taxonomy (NCBI): domain Eukaryota; kingdom Viridiplantae; phylum Streptophyta; class Magnoliopsida; order Poales; family Poaceae; genus Alopecurus; species Alopecurus myosuroides. The sequence continues at coordinate 48,347,231 of CM054057.1, read as the reverse complement.
CATTTCCTAATATCAAGTAGCTAATAACTTCCTTGTTCATTTAATTTTCTTTGCCCTGTAGGGTTTGGAGACGGTTCTGAGAAGAAACTATCGGTGAATTCAAACATGAGCTAGAATTTAGAAGTTTAGTTAATGTGGATAAGCAGCCACCGGGGACCAATCTATGTGGATACTATGTTTGTGAGAACATCCGGAGACACACCTCTGAGCGGAAGGCGTCGGATAGCGTGCGGAAGGCGACGCATAACTTGCGGAGGAAGCTTAGTCCAGAAGCTCTCTTCCGACCAATTCAAGAGGAATTAGCAGGATTTTTCATGAGGCAAGTCATCGATCCTAAAGGAGAACACTATACCGAGGACGAAGAAAATTATATGCATCTCCGAGATTGAAACTTGTTCGAAATTGTGTATGGTCATCCATCTTAATTGTGTATGGAAACTTGTTCGAAGTTGTATATGGTCACCCGAGATTGAATATATATTATATATTCCTACTGAATTCTTCTTGTTTCAAATTTCATATGCATGTATATAGTAACGTAGAATATATATGTGTACTGAAACTTTATCAAAATTAGAATAAAACACAAAATAAAATATAAAAGAAATAAAACAGTACAAATTAAAAAGAAACCAGGTTTAGGGGGGCTAAAACCCTAAACCTGCGGAGGAGTCCTTTAGTCCCGGTTAGCCACGAGAACCGGGACTAAAGGTCCTCCGTCCCGACGGACTCCTGACGCCCACGTGGACGGGCCTTTAGTCCCGGTTCGTAAGAGGCGCGACTAAAGGGGGCGGCGGTTTTAGTCGCGCATATTTAGTCCCGGTTGCACGGCCGGAAATAATGGCCTTTGCGAACCGGGACTAAATGCCTATTTTCTACCAGTGGATCAGGGGAAAAAAAACCGCACGAATCTTGGCATACAGATCCAATAGTGTATTAGGTGACTGAGATTTAACTAATTCTCAGGCGACTTAGGCCTTCCGTAATGCATAATATCTTAGCGCGTTATCATAGGTAGATATACAATCTAAGAAACAACCACCCTAATACATTGTTTCTTATACATCGTATCTAAGTTAAGTTGCATTAATTGATTTTGGTCTAATACTTGCTTGTGATTGGACTAGCAACATTTTTTGCCTATGATCTCGTGCAAGAGTTGTATCTTATATAAGGCCTTCCGTAATGCATTGTCTCTTAGCGCGGTATCCTAGATAGTACACGATTGTAAGATACAATCATCCTAAAGCATTGTATGTTAAGTGTTGTATCTTAGTAAGCATCCATTTAATGATTTTGGCCTCATACTAATATGTGATTGGTCTAACAAGTTATTTTGCCTATGATACCGTGCAAGAGCCGTATCCTAAATAAGATACAACAACCTTCTATTTCTTCAATAAATATAGTGCCACGTCAGCATTTTGTCTATGATATTGTGCCAAGATACTACCATTACGGAAGGCCTAAGATACAACTACACTCTTTTTCTTCAATAAATAGGGTGCCAGATAAACAAAATACCTATGATACCGTGTCAAGATCCTCCCATTACCGAAGGCCTTAGAATTAGCAAATCCGTTATTTTTTTGTGATGTATGTTTGTTGTCGAGTAGTACGATTTTCCCTTGCCCGTTCGGAAGCTACCCGCTCTATCTAATCCCGTCGATCCGCTCCAGCCGAGCGATGGAGGAGGGCAGACGCGTTCGGACGAACTCCTGTGCTTCGTGGGTAGTTGGGCTGCAAGCCTGCAAGCCCATTCCATGTGGACACAGCCTGGTAAGAACAGCACAGGATATCCAGCTCGTGGAGAGCTGTGGGATTGCTGGGTTACAGGCCGTTAGTTGGCTGAAACGAACTTGACGCAGCTGCCAGAAACTGACCGGAGCTGGCGCAGATGGATTGGCCTACTTAACCTTCTCCGCCTTTTTCAATAAGAAAATTCCGAATAAAAAATTTTGAACAAAAAACAAATTTAACAAAAAAAGATGAACACAAAATAGAAAAACCGAGCCCCAACAAAAACTTTTTTTTTGAACAAAAAAAAAATGGACCGGAGAGTCTTGGAGTATTTCGATCGATCGATCGGTCATATAAACCTGAGTCAGACATAAAATAGCTTCGATTTGCATTATCTGTAGGCCCCTGAAAATGGGCCAGCCCAACAGGCGCGCCCTTTCAAGCGGTGGAAGGGGAAGCCCCGCTGTGGGGCGGCAATTAGGATTTCCCGAAACTTACAGCGGTGGAGGTCCCGCGAGATCCTGCAGACATGGACTGCCATTCCGCGGCGACATGTCTCGCTTCGGTGGAGGAGAGTTTGAATCGAGCGACGAGTTACCGGGGCCTGGGAAGCTCTAGAATTCGTGCGCCATGGACCTTGGTCTGTGCTCGAACAGGAGATAGGAGCCAGAACCGCGTACCTTTTCGGTAACTTACGCGTGGCACAATTTCTAAACACACGTTTACACACTTGGTATGAAACCTCCTACATTTTGATTGGATTCCGACGCTCCAGAGTCGCTCTCTCACGAAACGCTAAAACCGCTTGAGAAGGCCACAACTTATAAGTACAGATGGCAATGGGGCCCCGAAACCCGCAAACCCGATGGGTACCCGCCTTAAATGGGGAGGGTTTGGTAGAATGTTCGACCTGCCAGGTCTAATGGGGCGGGTATGGGGCGGCAAACCCGTACCCACATACCCACAGACCCGCTCTAAGTCCTAATCATATACCTAATAATCCTATGCCTAACCACACGTCCACGAGCTATGTACCACAAACCTCACACATCACATGGACGCGTTGGAATCTGGAATCCCGAAGACAACACACGTACACACGTGTCTATTCCCACCAACCTTATCCCAATAATACATTGTTTTATTTCCCACATGTGTCGTTGTCGCTCCTTAAATGGGTACCCGTTGGGGCCCCGAACCCGACCGGGTCGTGGGTATGGTAAGAAATGAGACCCGACAAGTTAAATGGGGCGGGTATGGGGGACGCCGACCCGGCCCCGAACCCGGTGGGTGCCATCCGGACTTATAAGTCTACACCCGGTACCAACGTCAAAAGGGGTAGAAATGTGCAAATATTTGCTTGGTTTTGTTAGGTTAGCCCCCAGGAACACCCAAAGCATACTTGTACTGTCGAATCTGTTTCTCGGCAAATCCCTCAGGTGAACCTATAGAGTTTCCAATAGGAGAACCTATGAGCACTGGTGGCGAACGTCGGCTAGACAGGGGGCACAATTTACCCAGGTTTGGGGCCCTTGTAGAGGTAAAACCCTTACTCCTGCCTCTGTCGATCTGTATTATCGAATAGATCGGCTACAAAGATGATGGCTCAAGTCGAGAGTACAATCTCGAGCTCAAAGCTTTGGTGGTGCGGTATTGCTTGGTCCTATTCCGGTGGTTCTCCTGGCCTTATATAGGTGGCCAGGTCTCAAACCCTACCCGGAGAGGACTCGAACTCTAACCCTAAGTCGGTTATAAGTTTCCTAACTTAGCCCGCAAGGCATTGCGTGTGGGCTTCAAGTGGGCCTTCGAGAATATTCCAAGGGCTTCCCTTCTTGGGCCTTAACCTTGGGCCTGAGACGGGGTGTCCTTACCCGCAGGGTCTAAGATCCATCCCTTCGTCAGTAGCCCCCGAGCGTTTGCTCGATTGGGATTTTTCCAGTCGAGTAGACGGTCAAATTTTTCATTCTGCTTTCTTTCGGATAACCAGTATGGTCGTTTCCTATTTAGAGGGTGTGTACCCTGCATGATGAGCTTTTACACCCGAGTAGCGAGTAATGAAAGTGCCTATTTTTATGGATGTTTACGCAGAAGGATAGGGCGCAGTAGCTTGACTCTCCCGAAAGATCAGGGCCAATTAATTGCAACTAGGGCAAAAACAGTTCTGGCCTACAAAGATTCGAGACCTCCGACTCAAACCCGATGAGGTGATCGTTGCGACTGGGCCGTAGTGGTCTTACCGAGTCGAACTTAACCTATGGGGGTACCCGGCGCGTCCGCTAGGATTTTTCTTCGTGTTGTTGACACGGAATTATGCCGGAGAACGCAGCTTGAGTGCGATTCCAGGCCCTCAAGAGAGATTTTTTGGGTCTTACCTTCATATTCGAAAGAATATGGCATCCGGATGTACCTAGTCGGCTGAACAATCCAGGTTTGTGATGTGCAGACATGGTGTGAATGAATGGCAGGATCTGCCTATTCGTGTAGTTTTGAGTTTGTGGTCCCTTGTCCATACGAAAGAGTTCTCGTGTTCGGAGTTTCATGCCTATACGAAAGAGTTTTCGTGTTTGGGGTATTTTTTCCTGTGAAAGAAATTTCACGTCATAATTTGTCCATACGAAGTTATTTCCGTGTTTGGAGTTTATTCGAAGGATTTTTATCCATGCGAAGTTATTTTCGCGCTTGGACTTTCCATTCGAAAGATTCTTCAGCTTGATAATGCATGCTATGACGTCATGGCGCACTTTTATCCTCCCGATGGGACGTGATGGAGTAAGAGCAGAAGTGCTGGCCCACCTTGTCAGCTTTTTGACCGGAAACGAGACGTCGTTCCCGGTTTTTACGCGAACTGCGCGCAGTAAATGCGCACGATCCACTGTTAGGATCGTGGCACGAAACAACATCCGCCGCCCCTTCGTTTTGCTTTCGCACGCGGCGGCCGCGATGGATGCCACGCGGCTCAGCGAGCGGCCAGGATCGACTGGCTCTATGTATAAATGCAGGCCTTGGTGAAACGGTCAAAATTTCCCAGCCTTTGCCTTCCTCACTCATCGTCTTCCTCGCGCTCCATCTCCTCTCTCTAAGAGCTCGTGCTAGCAGCAATGGCGGGAGGCAAGAAACGCGGTGCTGCCGCCTCGTCGTCAAGGGCGTCAGGAGAGGTTCCAGCGCCACCTGCACCGCGCTCGGGCGATTGGCGCTCGCCCAACACCACGCCCAAAAGTATCAAGGGGATGCAGCGAGATAGATTGCTGCCTTCGGAAGCGGAGAAACGGGTATGCCTCGGCAAGAAAGAGGAGGTACCTAATCCCCGCGCGAATGAACGCGTGATCTTCTCGAATCACGTATCGCGCGGGCTTTCACTCCTCTTCACCCTTTCCTCATGGCTCTGTTGTATGTCTATGGCATACAGCTCCATGATTTGCCTCCAAACGCAATGCAGCACATCTCGTGCTTCATTGTCCTTTGCGAGTGCTTTCTGGGCATTCACCCCCATTGGGGCCTCTGGAAGGCCCTTTTCATGGTGCGCGTCTTCCGCGAGAGATCGCGGGTGGAGACTGAGCTCGAGGAGCCGCTGCGCACCGGCGGCTTCGGGATCCAGGCTAAGTCGGAGAACGGCTACTTCACGATGCACTTCATCGATTCTGCCCAAGGATGGAGGAAAAAATGGGTTTACGTCATCGAGAATAGCGCGGGTGGAGTCAACGAATTCCATATGTTTGCTGTTTTGAAGAAAAGGAAGTCTTGGGCGCACAAACTCTCGGCTGAAGAGAACCGGGTTGTCACTCCTCTACTCCCCAAGGTGGCCACTCTCCGCGATCAAGCCGCAGGAATAGCGCTGAACGGCCTGCACTTGGCAAGTGTCTTCCTCAAACGCAGGGTTCAGCCCCTTCAGGATAGGACATCCGCGATGTGGGAGTACCAGGGCGCCGAAGATCCTAGCCGCGTGAGTCGAGAGGAACTCTCGAACGCTGAATTCGAGAAGAAAATCGCCGCTATCACCAGTTTAAAGGAGGGTGATACCTTCCCCGACTGCCCAGTAGCCGCTTTTGAGGCATCAAGGCCACCACCAGCTGAAGTAAGTTTTGAATTTTCTTTTGAATTTCGTCTTTTTCTAGCTCGAAAGTTTTTCGGTTGACTGAAGTTCTTCTTTCCTTATGTCTTCTTCGATAGAGCCTAGCCGTGGCTACTTGCTACCCGCCAATATCCGGGGAGGACGCCTCGGATTTGCTGGCAAGTAACTTGGATGGCCCAGCCGACACCAGTGTTGTTGATGCCTCCTCGAGCTCCGAGAGTGACTCCTCGGATAGTACGGAGGATTCGGATGACGGTCTTCTCCAGCGCAAGTGCCGTCGAGTGGAAGGTGCTGAGGCCACCTCCAAGGACAACTCTTTGGAGGAATCGCCCGGGAAGGGGCCCCACATCGTGACTCCGCTGCACACATTCGCCCCTTCTCCTTCATTCCCTAATATCCAAACCGCCTGGAACGCGGTTATGTTGGATGATGAAGATGACGACGAGTAAGTTTCTCTTCTTGATCTTTTGAGTCGAACGTTTTTCTTTCGCGTCTTTTGACATATTGTCTTCATTGTAGTCTGCAAACTATCAGTCCACGCAGATTCGTTTCTTCCCGTCCTGACAAGAGGAAGAAGGTTGAAACCGCGGGTGGGACCCCTACCGCCGTCACCGTGCAGAACTCGTCGGGTGCGGCCCCTACAGCGGCGACTACGGAATACAGAATTCCTAGTTTCGCTGCTGGGGCCTCGACTCCAAAAGAGGTGTCGGGTAGCTCCGCGGATCCCCTTTCCTTCGCCCAGGGCCAGGTAAACCTTGCTTCTTGTCTCTCTAGTACTTTATCAATCTGGACCTGTTTCTTATCGGGTGCACTGCAGTGCTCCCGATGGGAGTAGCCCCCAAGGCAGTAGTTGATCGCATGCGATCGGCTACAGGCTTAAAAATAAACCTTTTCCTTTCTACTGGCTTTATCGGGTGCACGACAGTGCTCCCGATGGGAGTAGCCCCCCGAGGCTATACTCGAATGTTTTCAATCGTGTATAGGCTCAAATTTATCCTTTCTGATTCCACTATCTTCATGTCCTTTGCAGACTCTCATCGACTCCCTTGCGGTCGTCGGTCGCCGTGTCGTTCTTGCTGAAGCGGACTGCGGGATCCTTAGGTCGGATCGTGATCGACTCGCCAGCGAGAACGAGCTCCTTCGAGGTAAGTTTGTTGCCTTCCCCATCTTTATCCTTTTATTTCTGCCAATTTCTTTGTTTCTGATAATCATTGCTGCACAGCTCAACTCGAGTCTATGAAGGCCGAGAAGGCGGATGCCTCCACTCGGGCAACTGCTCAAGAGGCTCAGCTGGCAGCTATTCGAGAGGAACTTGAGTCCTCTCGCATGCTGTCGGCTGACCTTGAAGGAAAGCTTGCGACTGCCCGGGAAGCTCTGAAGAATCTGGAGGAGGCCGGTACCAAGGCGGACTCCGATCTTGTCGACTTCCTTCGTCCTTTGGCCGAACGCTTTGCGGGTAAGTAGCTTTTGGCCTTATCATCGTCTTTAAATTATTTGATAGGTTCCTGGATTTTAACATTTTTTCTTTGCAGGTCTTCTAGGCGTCCTGCTGGAGCTTCCTGGGGTCCAGCGGGTGGATGCGCTGACGGATTCTTGCGCCCAGCTCAGGAGGCACGCTGAAGGGATTTGCACCCTGATTGGCAATGTCGTTCGGGTGCTGACGCAACTTAACCGTGGCCTCCTTGTCAACGCCGTGTCTCCACCTGCACTGGGCGATCTTTTGAAGGTTTTCTCGGGGAGCAATCTCCTTGGTGCCTACGCATTCGCGCAGTCGGAGTCTGGGGCGAAGACCGCCATCCATTTCGTGCTGGCGCATGGAGTCACCGACCTGGAAGAGGCGTACTCGGACCTTCCCGTCGATCATTCCACGGGCAAAAAGGTAGGGCTTTGTCGTTTTGGCGAGCCAGCCGGAGTCCTTGCTCGGAAGTTATCCGAGTTGTTCGCCCGTGCCAGGGGAGGCACCGTAGCGAGTGGCAGCACATCTATAGCTCCTTAGTTATCTTTTCTTTGTAGTTCGCTCTTTTGATTGTAATGAACCTTGGGATGCATTCCCGTATTTTCATCGTTTAATCGAGATGTTTTTTGGAAATGCTTACTGTGACTGATTTGTTGTGTGTTTCCTCCCGATGGGAGTAGCCCCCGAGCACCTGTCGAATAGGCGGTTGTTATATCTCGAATGAGGGCATCTTAGTCCTTCAATTTCCATGTATTCTTTCAGGTAGTCGGGGCTGCTGCGGAGTCTTCAGGTGGATCTGCTACCCCAGAAAATCCTCTTGTTGCTGCTGTTGGCACCTTTGCAGGCCTCCATGATCGTGTGGCGGATGTTGAACGCAAGCTAAAAGCGTTGCGTGGGGTAGCGGATGTAGCCAAGTCCAAGCAAAAGCTGGCGACTGAACGCGAGCAGTTTGTGATGGATGAATTAGCGTATGTTGCCAATGATTTGCTCTGTAAGTAGTTTAGCCCCCTAGTCTTCTTTTGTCCTATACTTTTCTTTGACCATATACCTTTGTTTTCCAGTTGTTCAGCCAGATGATAAGAGTGAGAAACAGTGGGTGGAGAACCACATCCTTCAGGAATCTGGCAGCTCAAAACCCCATGCGAATAACTTTTGGTCCGATCGTAGTCAAGGCTTTGTGCTGGCTACCTTGAAGTTCCGAGTCATACAGGCGAAGATACTCGTGAGTTCCTTTCACGAGGTGCTGATTGCAATGAACGCCGCTTTTTATCCGTTGGAGAGGGGTCCTGAGGATTGGAGCCACCTTCTCAGGGTGTTCGGGCGAGAAGGAGAAATCTGCGAGTGTGTTCGTAATCAGATGATTTGCGGCTCGGTAGTGGCCCTCTCTTTCATCCGGTTGTGGCATCCTGAGGTGAATTTCAACTCCGTAGCTAGACTTCCTGATGGTCCAACCGTCGACCTTTCCCCTCATTATAGGGTTGTTCGACCCGCGGCAGAAGAAATTTTTGGATTGACCTCTGCTGCGGTAGATCGAGTTTTGGCGGCTGAGAATGCTCAGCGCCGTGTTTGATCGTAGGATGTATATATCATGTCGTTCTGTATAGTTTGTAAAAACTATTGTAAGGTGTTCACCTTGTATATATAAATTTTCCTGTGACGCTGAGTTAGGGGCAACCCCCGTTTGTTTGTGGGGTGTATACCTGTTACTCTTAGCATGCAAGGAGGAAGAATCTTCGAGTATCTATGGTTGAGAAACCATGTATTTTATTGCAATGACTGAGAATTCATGTGTTTTTCTGTCGAGCTACAAAATGGCTAGTATAGCCTTATTATTGCTATTTAAAATAAATCTAGGGATAAAATTTGCGGAGTTGTGCAACATTCCAAGGATTGGAATAGATGCCTCCAGTCGCCGGGTTCTTCAGTCGATAGGCGCCACCTGGGATAACTTCGTGTATTATGAAGGGTCCTTCCCATGGTGGCTCGAGCTTGTGCCCTTCCTTCTGCTTGAGCCGTAGCACCAGATCTCCTACTGCGAAGGCCCTGTGGCGTATGCGGCGACTGTGATAGTTTCGCAACGATTGCTGGTATACTGCGGATCTTGCGAGTGCAATATCGCGCATTTCGTCGAGTGCGTCCATATCATCCGCGAGTGCCCTGTTGGAGGTTTCTTCGCTTTAAGCAACAACCCGTGGGGCGCTGAACCTGACGTCCTCGGGAAGGACTGCTTCGGCCCCGTAGACCATGAAAAATGGTGTGTAGTTTGTGGATCAGTTTGGAGTTGTGCGGAGGCTCCATAGCACAGAGGGTAGCTCTTCTGCCAAATGTCCTGCTGCCGGGTGTAGACGATCGAGTAGACGTTTCTTGATGCCAGCCGAAACTAATCCGTTGGATCTTTCGACTTGGCCGTTGGTTTGTGGCTGGGCGACTGAAGCAAATTTGAAGTTGACGCCCTTTTCTTCACAGAACTGCTGTGTTTCCTTTGCCGTGAAGTTAGTACCATTGTCTGTAATGATGTCGTGTGGTACTCCAAACCTGCATACAATGGAGTCGAGGAATTTTATGGCACATTGGGCGCTAGCCGAGGTTACCGGCATGGCTTCAATCCATTTGGTAAATTTGTCAACTGCGACCAGCAAGTGTGTGTATCCACCTGGTGTGGACTTGCGTAGTGGTCCTACCATGTCCAGCCCCCATTGTGCAAAGGGCCAGGCGATGGGTATCATATGCAATTCCGTACCGGGTGCGTGCGCTTTTGGTGAGAAGCGCTGGCAAGCGTTGCATCTGTCGACCAACTCCTTTGCGTCCCTCGCTGCTGTAAGCCAGTAAAATCCCTCTCGGAAGGCTTTTCTCATGATTGCTTTCCAGCTAGCATGATGTCCACAGTCCCCTTGGTGGATGTCCCGTAGTAATTCCTTACCATCTTTGGGTGCTATGCATCGTTGCAGTATGCCTGAGATGCTTTGTTTGTACAACTCGCCGTTGAGTACCCGAAAGGATTTGCTGCGTCTGATTATTTGTCTGGCCTCGCGAGGATCTGCTGGGAGCTGTTTGTCGGACAAGTAGTCGAAGTATTTCTGCGTCCAGACTGGCTCGACCAGAAAAACTTGCCGCGAAATATTATGAATGAGCTCGATACTAGCGATCTGCGGGCTGACCTCTGTTTCCAATGCTGCGGGTGCCTCTACAGTTTTCTTGACTTTGACTGATCGCCTAGTCATCCGCTCGAAATATATCCCTGGCGGTATGGGTGTGTTTGTGGAACCCATGTTTGCCAGCCTGTCTGCTTCTTCATTGCTGGACCTCGCAATGTGCTTCAGCTCGCACCCTTTGAAACTTCCTTCAAGTAGGTTATACATGTCGTGATAGGAAACCATGTTCTCAGCGATAGCGTCGCACTACTTCATTGTTTGTTGCACGATGAGATTGGAATCGCCGTAGATCATCAGTCGGGTGGCCCCGCACGCGACTACCATCTTCATTCCATGCAACAGGGCCTCGTACTCTGCGTCATTATTTGATGTTGGATCGTCAGGTGGAAAGTCCAGTCGTAGGACGTACTGCAGCTTGTCTCCTCTGGGTGATATTAGAACGATTCCAGCTCCTGCTCCCTCGTTTCTCTTGGATCTGTCGAAGTACATGATCCAGTTGCTCGTGTATTCCGGCGGTCCGGGCGTTTGTAGTTCTGTCCACTCACTCAGGAATTCCACGTGTACCTGGGATTTTATTGAATTGCGCCCTGCATAGATAATGTCCCAAGCGCCCAGCTCGATGCTCCATTTTGCTATTCTTCCGGATGCCATTGGGTTGTTCATAATTGTGCCGAGCGAGGCATCATTAACCACTGTTATGGTATGCTCCTGGAAGTAGTGTTTGAGTTTTTGAGCTGTAAGAACGACTCCATATGCAAGCTTCTGGTAGTGAGGATATCGTTGTTTGCATGGCGATAGCACCTCGCTGATGTAGTAGATCGGTCGTTGAACTCCATATGCCTTGCCCTCCTCAGGTCGTTTGACTACAATTGCCGTGCTGATGACCTGGTTTGTTGCGGCTAGATATAGGTATAGTGGCTCTCTCTCTTGCGGTGTTGCAAGGATGCGTTTGCTTTGCAATGATCATTTCAGGTCTGCGAATGCCTGCTTAGCCTCTGGTGTCCACTCAAACTTGTCCGTCTTCTTCAACAGTTTGTAGAAGGGTAATGCCTGCTCGCCCAATCGTGCGATAAATCTGCTCAAGGCGGCTAGTCTCCCTGCGAGTTGTTGGACTCCGCGTAGATTGGTTGGCTCCTTCATCGTCAAGATTGCCTGTATTTTCTCTAGGTTGGCTTCGATGCCTCTGGCGGATACCAGGTACCCGAGAAGTTTTCCTGCTGGGACGCCAAAGACGCATTTTGTCGGATTGAGCTTGATCTTGTATGCGTTGAGGGCGTCAAATGTTTCTCTAATGTCCTCGAGGAGTGTATCCTCTACTCGAGTCTTGATGACGATGTCGTCAATGTACACTTGTACTTTTTTTCCAATGAGCTTGGCGAGGCATTTTTGCATGCAACGCTGATATGTTGCGCCTGCGTTCTTGAGCCCGAAGGGCATTGTCGTGTAGCAGTACACACCGTGTGGTGTGATGAATGCTGCCTTTTCCTCGTCTTCCTGCTTCATCCAGATCATATTATATCCCGAATAGGCGTCCCGGAAAGAGAGGCGTTGACAGCCCGCAGTAGAGTCCACGATCTGGTCGATTCGCGGGAGGGGAAAATTATCCTTGGGGCAGTGCTTATTTAATGACGTGTAGTCAATGCATACTCGAAGGATGTCAGTGTTCTTCTTTGGGACCAGCACCGGGTTTGCTAACCAAGTGGATATCTTGATCTCCCTGATGAATTTTGCTGCTAGCAATCTGTTTACTTCTTCTCCAAGCGCTTTCTGCTTGGGTTCTGAGAACCGTCGAGTAGTCTGCTTGATGGGTTTTGCGTCTTTGAAGACTTCGAGTGAGTGCTCGGCGAACTCCCTGGGTATTCCTGGCATATCTGAGGGCTGCCAAGCGAAAATTTCCCAGTACTCACGGAGGAGTTCAACGAGCGCGCTTTCCTATGCTGGCGAGAGGGTAGTTGAGACCATCGCTGCCTCCGCAGAATCTGTCGGGTGCACCTGATGTTTTCGGGTGTCGCTGTTGGTGCTGAACTCCAATTCTGGCGCGTTTTTCTTCGTGAGGGGCATCACGGAGTGGTCCGTGGTCTTTGCCAGCTCCTGCAGTTCTTCTTGCATCCCGAAAGATTTTGCGATCTCGTTGAACTCGATGTCGCATTTGTTGGACTTCTGGAAATCTCCGTCGATGGTGATTACACCATATTCTCCGGGTAGCTTGAGCTTCAGGTACGCGTAATGTGGTACTGCCATGAATCTGGCGAACGCTGTTCGACCAAGAATGGCGTGGTACTGTGATGGCCAGTCGACTACTTCAAAGTCGAGGAATTCTCTTCTGTAGTTGCGTCGATTGCCCAACACAACCTCTAGGTTCATTGTTCCGAGTGGACGGATCGCCTTTCCTGGAACTATCCCGTGGAAGGATGTTTCTGACTCCGCAAGTCCGTCCAGGTTCTTGTTCATCCGGCGGAGCGTATCCGCGTAGATAATGTTGATGCTGTTGCCTCCGTCCATGAATACACGAGCCAGTTCGTAATTACCAATTTGTGCTTGGATTACCAAGGCAGCGTGTCCTGGTCGATAGACTCGTGGCGGGTGGTCTTCCATCGAGAAGGTGATTGATTGGTCCGCCATCTTCAGGTACTCGGGCTTTGTTGGCGGGGTTAGCACAGCCATGCACAGTTGCCGCGTGTGTCGCACCCGGACTTCTAGAGGATACTCACCGTATGAACTGAACAGTATTTTGATTGGATTACGGGGCTTACCGGCACCCGCACCTCTTACGAGTAGGCCAACACTTATGTGTGACAACCAATCTTTACTATTCACCGTCGATGTAAACTATCCCATAGAAATCAGGACACTACCATTGACGTACTTCATACCATACACACATGGTACGTCAACGGCGTTGAACAAGATGATAACACAACATGTCTCTAGGACACAAAAGATTGAAATAAGTTGCAAATGGCTCTCACTAGAGCAAAGATAGCAAATACAATCATCCAGAGGACACATGTCCCAACATAACATCATTACAACTCAGCGGAAGCATTCAAGGGGTCTGAGTACAGACAAAATCAAATAGGCTTAAGAAGCCAGGAACTGAAAAGAAAACGGAGCCCATCCACGATGTCTCGGATCCTGCCCGGGTCCGCTAACTACTCGTCAGCAGCCTCGTCAAACTCCACGTAGTAGCCATCACCTGGATCCTCGTAAGCATAGTCTGCGGAAACCACAGCCCCAAAGGGGTCAGTACATCCAAGTACTGGCAAGCAAGACTCACAGTTCACCAAAGTGTAGCCCGTCAACACCAAGCACAGATGCCTTGGGTTCAACGGAAGAAGGGGATGTAAAGGATGCTGCAACTGGCTGCGCTAACCAACTACAGAAACACTACAACTTCCAGCTAACAGAAAGGGGATAAGATAGCGTATAGTAACCAACTGAAAGATAACATCAAACAAACCCATCCTGGATCTCGCCCCTTATCCAATGAAGCAATCCGAGGATAACTCACACAGTTGGATTAATGAATGATGGATCAAGTTGTTGTCTCAATAAGTCTATTACTAGTCAAGTTATCATTAGTTAAGTGTAAGTTGTTCTGAGTACTTGTTAGCCAGTACTTTCACCAAGGCAACCATAACCGCGGAAAACACGGCTTCTCGAGAAGATTTATCCCTGCAGGGTTGCACCAATTTGGCCGTACACGTAAGAATACCCTGCCAGATGGGATGCCTCCCACCAAGCGTGGCACTCAACACAACTCAACTCTTCTTCGCATCAAGCCCAAAGCACCTTGGGCGCATGGCTAATCAAGCCCCGAAGAAAAGGGACCCTCATAGCACTCTAAGACCGTGTCCCCCTATATGCCGACTACAAAAGTTCCACCCTGCGCTGGGCTCGCAAAAACATGCATGCGGCAAATGGAAAACACGAACTAAATGAGATGATTTGGACGAGATGCGAATCGAATCAAATTGAGGGGGGCGCCCATACTCGCTTCCCACATGCGGGTAGTGCGCTCATCATGGATCAGTAGACAAGACCCTTTTCCTATTAGGGTCGACACTAGCAGGCCTCAAAACCACACAGGGCCTCCTGCCGGTGCCTTATCAGCATATTATTAATAACAGGTTGATTGATTAACATCGAGCCCCCAGAACATAATAGAAGTGTAGTAACAGAAAGTAACGGGTAACAGACTCGAGCAAAACAACCTAAGCATGCTAATAAGACACTGGCTCAAGCAATAGGGTGTAGGAGTGGAGGTGAGGCAATATCAGGGTTAAGGGATTCATGTGATAGGTTCGTAACAGAAACAACTACACATAGGGCTAGCAAAATAGACAACGGAAAGTATCGGTAACCAATGTTGAAAGGAACACAGTGGTTCATGTGAGTGATAACTTGCCTGCAAACTCAGCAGCCTGGTACTGAGCTAGATCCTCAGAAGGGGTGTTGTAAAGATCGTCTGTCTCAACGTCGTCGTCTATCCGAGAAGAAGCAAACAACCAAGACGGAAATAAAAACAATCAATCTCATGGCATAGTGCACAATCATGGGATGATGCATGTCAAGTTAATGGTTGCATCAAAATAAACTAGTGGACTTGGTAACACAATTTAAATGGACACATATGCAATTGGATTGCATATGGAAAAGGTTCATTGATTAAGTGGAAACAAATGATCTATAATTGATTAACATGTGAAAGTTTGCTTATCATGATGCATGCATGATGATAACAACAAAATAACAGCAATAGATGCAAGTGGAAAAGGAGTTCAACAAGTTTGGAAATCATTTATTAAGTTGGGAAATTTTGGGTTACTTAAACATGTCACACAAGCATTTGTTGTTTTCATCAATTTAAAGTGTTCAAAACAAATAACAAAATTCATATTTGAAAAGAATACCAAATTTTAGTTGGATTACATGTTTCAAATATTGAAATAGGAGTTAGGATGAATTTATTATGACTTAAACAATATTAAACAAGTTTTATATGAATTTAAAACAAGTATGAATTTTATTTGTTCAAACATAAATTCAAATTCACATTTGAAAAGTTTATACTTTTCTAGTTTGAAAACATATTTTGCATGTTCAAAAATAATTTAATTTGAGCAAGTTATGATTTTATCAAATTTAAATGAATTAAACAAGGTTTAAATTATTTAGGCAATTTAAATTATTCAAACCATGAAACAAAATTTATATTTGAAAAGGGTATTTGAAATAGCATGGAAAACATATTTTATTTGCATTTATTGGATTAAGAATGAATTAGTTATTGATTTTATCAAATTGCAATTGAATTATTTGAATTCAAATTTGAATTGCATTTTGAAAATTCAAAACAGAAAACAATTGGTACCAATAGGTAGACAATTTAATTTAGAGTAGCACACATATTTAGGGTTTATTATTTGGAGTTATAGATTAAAAGTTATTAACAATTTAAGTTTTAAGACTAATCTGTAAATTATAAGGGTTAGTTTTTAAAACAGAAACGTGTGGGAAAACTTTTGTTACAGCACTGTGGGCTAGCCACAGCCACTGCACGTGAGCCTGGGGCCAACGTGGCGCTGCGCGTACTTGCGTGGCCACAAGGGTCACAGACAGGTGGGCCCTGCCTGTCAGCCACGGTTGCAAAATGTTTGGATTAAACCGCAGCGCCAGGGATCGATCCTGCGACCTCGCGGGCGCGCGCGCTGCACTGCTGCCACTACGGTGCTCGCTTCAGATTCGACAGAGTAAGCGACGCAGCAAAGGTATGTTTCAGATCTGCGCGTTAACTGAAACCAAAACGCGCGCGCAGACTGAACCTAGCTGACAGAGATGCAGTCGCCGACGGCGATCAACGTGGTGAAGTGCTCGTGGCTGCTGCGATCTGGGTGTGTGCGTGTGCTGGATGCGCGCGGATGCAACAGAGAGGAAAGGAGGAGGAGACGGTGGTGCTCACCACCGTTTGGAGTCGTGCAGAGGCCCGGTGACGAATCAACGGCGGCGACAGCGGCGTGGACGAGGACGGCGGTGAAGATCCCGTAGATCTCCGAGGTGTCTCCGGTGTCCAAAAGGAAGAGGGGATCGTGGTGGATTGATCTTGGTAGCTAGGTGGGTGAAAGGCGCGTCGAGACAGCGGGGCTCATTGTGGATTCAGACGTGATCTCGCCGGTGCGGAATTCAGAGAGGGGAAAATGGACAGAGAGGTGGCGATCGGCGGCGGAGCTCGAGGGAAATAGGGACCTAGGGTTAGCTAGGGCAGGCGCGCGGGTCCTAGGTAGCTCTTATAGGGCACGGGGGTCGAGGATGGCCGTCGGTGGCGATGGTTGCCGCGGTGGCACGCTCGGATGGGCGTCGTACAGGAGATAGACGACGGGGGCGGCGATCGAAACGTTTTCGGGCCGTGCGCGTAGGTAAGTGGGCTGGGCCAAAAGGCTCCCCCCTCGCAGGTTAGCTTTTCCTTTTTCTTTTTCTGTTTGTTTTTTTTTTTTTTTTGCAGAAAAACAAATTGGAAGAAAAGGTAAGTTTTTAAGTTAGTAAAAATTTGGAAAAAATATGGTGAGCTTAGTTTTTCCAATAGCAACAAAAAAACTAACTTTTATTTCCAAAAGTTTTCAAGTTTGCTTGCTGTTTATGATTTAAACCAAATTTGAATGAATTTTTTATATATTAAGTAAACATTATTGAAAACAAAGTTTTAATAGGGTGAACCCTATGTTTAATTTGATTAAATTAGTTGATTGGTTTAGATAATATTCATAAATTCAAAGTGGTTCTGTTTGATGCAGTTGGTTTGAATTTTAAAAGTGATTTGGAATTTAATTGTTTGATTAAAACCATCAATTTAATAAGTGAGCATTATGGAATTAAATGAAAACAATTTGGTTGTTTTTATTTGAACTCTTTATTTAAAGGGTTGTAACAGAGCAAGTATGAAATAAACATTTGAAATTGTTTGAGTTTCATTATGAAAATAGAATAAAAACAGATGCAAAACAAGTAGTAAACAAATGCAAACAAGGGAATAAACATGATGACATGATGCAATACTTTGAGTAAACAGGAAATCAAACATTCTAGGGGTATTTTCATACTTGGGATGTTACAAAACGCCCCCCCCCCCTTGAAGGAATCGCGCCCCGAGATTCCTTACGGAGAAGAGAAAAGGTCCGGATACTTCTTGCGAAGATCCTCTTCGGTCTCCCACGTTGCCTCTTTATCGGAATGATGGGACCACTGCACTTTCAAGAACTTGGTGCTCTTGTTGCGAGTCTTACGCTCGGTCTCATCGAGAATACGAACAGGGTGCTCCTCATAAGATAGATCATCTTGCAGTTCAATGGAATCATGATCAACTGCACGATCTGGATCTTTGAAACACTTCTTGAGCTGGGACACGTGGAACACATCGTGCACCTTGGATAGTTCTTCTGGAAGTTCAAGACGATAGGCATTTTCCGCACGCCTTGAGAGGATGTTGAAAGGACCAATGTATCTTGGTGCAAGCTTTCCTTTCACACCAAAACGATGAGTGCCTCTGAGGGGAGTCACACGGAGATATGCCTTGTCACCAGGTGCATAGACCATGTCCCGGTGCTTGCTGTCATAGTAACTCTTCTGACGAGACTGAGCAATCTTGAGATTGTCACGAATGATACGCACTTTCTCCTCGGCTTCCTTAACAATGTCAGGGCCTAAGAGTGAACGTTCACCAGCTCCAGACCAATTGATTGGACTCCCTGCATCTGCGGCCATACAATGCCTCAAATGGTGCCATGCCTAGGCTTGCCTGGTAGCTGTTGTTGTAGGAGAATTCAGCATATGGAAGGCAATCCTCCCATTTCATTCCAAAGGAGAGACCACATGCTCTGAGCATATCCTCGAGAATCTGATTGACTCTTTCGACTTGCCCCTGAGACTGAGGGTGATAAGCTGTGCTGAACAGAAGTTTAGTGCCCAATGCTTCTTGAAAACTCTTCCAGAAATGAGAAGTGAAGATACTTCCACGGTCTGAGCTTATTTCCAATGGAACACCATGAAGAGGAACAATCTTTGCTGTGTAGAGCTCTGCTAACTGGCTAGCTGAGATAGTTTCTTTGACAGCAAAGAAGTGAGCTACCTTAGTGAGACGATCAATAACAACGAAGATTGCATCGTTGCCCTTCTTGGACTTTGGAAACCCAGTAACAAAGTTCATTTCAATCATGTCCCACTTCCACTCAGGAATTTTCAGAGGTTGTAGTAGACCGGCTGTTTTCTGATGAACTGCCTTAACACGTTGACAAACGTCGCATTCAGAAACGTATTGAGCAATTTCACGTTTCATGCCAGGCCACCAATACAGTGTCTTAAGATCCTGGTACATCTTTGTACTTCCAGGGTGAATTGAGAGAGGAGTTTCATGAGCCTCCTTGAGAATGACATCTTTGAGACTTTGAATCTGAGGAACTGCAATGCGTCCTTCGAAGAACACAGTTCCTTTGTCATCAATTGAGAAGGACTTGAATTTATCGTTGCCTTCTTTGATGTGCTCTACAATCTTCTTGATTTCAGCATCACGAAGTTGTTCAGAACGAATCTTGTCCTCGAGAGTTGGACTGGCTGTCAAGCTAGCAAGGTAACCTTGAGGAACAAGACCAAGGTTCAGCTTCTGGAATTATTCATGAAGTGGAGGTTGGCTTTCCATGATCATGAGATTATTGCAATAGGATTTGCGACTGAGAGCATCGGCCATAACATTAGCCTTGCCTGGAGTGTAAGAAATGGTGAGATCAAAGTCTTTAATCTTTTCAATCCATCTCCTTTGCCTGAGGTTTAGATCTGGCTGAGTGAAGATGTATTTCAGACTCTTATGATCGGAAAAGATTTCAGTCTTGTTACCCAACAAGTATTGTCTCCATTTCTTGAGGGCAAACACAACTGCTGCAAGTTCTAGGTCATGAGTGGGATAGTTTTGCTCATGTGCATTCAACTGACGTGAAGCATAAGCCACAACTTGACGTTCTTGCATAAGAACTGCACCTAGACCTTGGAGAGATGCATCGCAGAATATCTGGAAAGGTTTGGTAGTATCTGGGCCAACCAGAACAGGTGTGGAAGTGAGTTTAGTCTTCAGGAGATTGAAACTCTCATCACATTGTGGAGACCAAACGAACTTCTTGTCCTTCTTTGTGAGATCAGTGAGAGGTTTGGCCATCTTGGAAAAGTTTTGGACGAAACGACGGCAATAGCTAGCCAAGCCAAGAAAACTTCTGACTTGCTTCACCGTCTTAGGAGGTTTCCAATCAACAATTGCCTTAACCTTTTCCGGGTCAATGGCTATGCCTTTGGCAGAGATGATATGACCAAGATAAGCAACTTCTGGAATCCAGAACTCACATTTGGAGAACTTGGCATATAGACGATGCTCGCGAAGTTTCATGAGAGTGAGACGAAGATGTTCTCCATGCTCTTCCTCGGATTTTGAGTAGACCAGAATGTCATCGAGATATACCACTACGAACTTGTCGAGGTATTCATGGAAGACAGAATTCATAAGTCTGGAGAATGTCGCCGGTGCATTGGTGAGACCAAAGGACATGACGGTGTATTCATATAGACCGTACCGAGTGGTGAAAGCTGTCTTAGGAATATCTTCCTTTGTGATCTTTATCTGATGGTAACCCATCCTCAAGTCCAACTTTGAGAATATTGAGGCTCCAGCAAGTTGATCAAAAAGATCATCGATACGAGGAATTGGATACTTGTTTTTAATGGTTTTCTCGTTGAGAGGACGATAGTCAACCACGAGTCTTTTTGTTTGATCCTTCTTGGCAACAAACAGAGTTGGGCAACCCCAAGCGGAGGAACTAGGCTGAATGTAACCTTTCTCCATGTACATATCGATTTGCTCCTTTAACAATTTCAGTTCAGGAGGAGCTATCTTGTATGGATGCTTAGAGATTGGAGCAGTACCTGGCTCAAGCTCGATCACGAACTCAACTGCTCTGTCCGGAGGCATTCCTGGCAATTCTTCTGGGAAGACGTCAGGGAATTCACAAACCACCGGAACATTTTCAATTGCAGGAAGAGGTTTTGCATCGAGGTTGAACAGCTGAACAGAACTTGATTCATATGGAGAATAGACTATCTGGCCAGAAGGGTGAGAGAGAGTTATTGACTTCTGAGCACAGTCAATTTTAGCTTTGTGGGTCTTCAACCAATCCATACCCAGAATGACATCAATGTCAGAATTTCCCAGCAACATGAGTGAAGCAAGGAATATGCGTCCTCCAATTAGGATTTGATTGTCCATACTTATCTTGGAAGTAATCATTTTAGTTCCCGGAGAGTGAACATAGATTTGATTGCTTAGTGGAACCAGAGCTAGGTTGTACGTTGTAGCAAAGATCTTTGACACAAAAGAATGCGATGCTCCGGTATCAAACAACACTTTAGCTGGAAAAGAGTTTACGGATAATATACCGAGAACGACGTCAGCAGCTTCCTCAGCTTTGTCGGCCTTGATATGATTCACCCTCGCGGTCCTCCCGACAGGCCTGTTGTTGGAGTTGAAGGCTTTAGCCGGGGGAGCACGAACCATTGCCTGGTTGGTGTTGGGGCGAGGAGGTGGAGGTAGCTGCCTCTGAGTGCACTTATCAGCGTAGTGTCCAGTCTCCTTGCACTTGAAGCAAGTGACGACATGAGGAGTGCCTGGCCTTGGCTGCCCCATTGGAACCCTCTGACCATGCATCTGAGATGGGTTGGGTGGGCGGGGAGCAAAGCCTGGAGAAGCTTGGGCATATGGAGCCCGAGTGACAGCACCATTTGGCACCCAGATGCGGCGCTTCTGCGGAGGGGTGGTCATGTTGGAGGAGGAACCAACCTCACGCGAGTGCTTGCGCGAATCCTCGAACGCCTTGCGCCCATTTTCCTCATTGAGCGCGGTGTTCACGAGCTCCTCGAAGTCCTTGCACTTGACATTTGTTAGAGCGTACTTCAGTTCCGGGTTAAAACCTCGGCGGAACCTTGCCATCTTCTTAGCCTCAGTGGACACTTCGTCACCAGCATATCGAGCGAGGCGATTGAACTCAGTCTGATAGCTGATAACGTCCAGCTTGCCCTTTTTAAAAGAGCAGAACTCTTCACGCATCCTTTCCATAAGACCATCTGGAATGTGGTGCTTCAGGAAGGCTTCCTTGAAACATCCCCAGGTGATAGGATAGACATCTCTCATGGTCTGGAAGTTCTCCCACCAAGAAGCTGCCTGACCCTTCAGCAGGTAGGTGGCATACTTGACTTTGTCTTCCTCAGCAACGTGAGCAATGTCCAGAGTCCTGGCTATGTGACGGATCCAGTCATCAGCATCCAGGGGCTCGCGTGTTGCCACGAAAGCTTTTGGGCCCAGACTGAGGAACTCCTTGATGTTGACCCGTGGAGCATTCTGGTTGTTGTGCTAGTTAGCCTGGAATTGGGCCATCTGTGCCACGACCTGAGTCATCTGAGTCAACAGCTCCGTGATTGGAGGTGGTTCAGGCGGGTTGCTCCTTGTTGGCGGCATCCTGAATAGACATGCATTTTAGCACAACAATAGAAAAGGATAGACTTGGTAACCGACAGATAGATTATTCGGACGCATGAATAGATAACCAACAGGTACATCATCACATGTTCAAATACATCAGAATATCCAACAGACCAATACATGGTTCGAATGCCAAAGGATAACTAAACATAGCTAGGAACGGATACATCGGTACTCCCATGCTCATCACGCAGGACGGCGGCGAGTAGTACGACGAGAGATACGGTGAGGAGGAATCCCACGGAAGTAAGTAGAACGACGATCCACGTAGATCGGGACTGCTCTGAGAGCAACTCTCGGTGTGGTGAAGTAGAAAGCGTCGTCTCCCTGTGCTCCAAAGCGGGGAATCCCTGTGTAACCAGGACCAAGGTCGAGGAGTGGACCTCTGATCGGCTCGTAACCTCCAGCATCTGGCAAACTACGTCCAACTGTCTGATGGAAACGTGCAAAGCGCTCATCCCCAACAAAGTCTGTGGTGTACGTCGCCAGACGAGTCAAAGCAAGGTAGAGCTGCTCCCTGACTGAAACCAACTCCTGAGAAAGTGTGGTGGCAACTGCGTCACTGTGCCTCACAAACTGAGCGGTGGTGTGCAGCCTGGAACTATCACGCTCATAAACATCCAAGTTGTCGTAGAGAGTGAAGTGAGCTCCCGCTGAAGTGATGTAACCACGGGGGATGTGGCGATAGATAGAATCGTCAAACCCCCAGTAGTCAGCACGAAGGACGGTGAGACTCACGTAAGCTGCCTGCTGCACGGCCATATCCACTATGGAACCTACTGCCTCGTAGCGGTGGACAACGCTCATGCCATCATCTGACAGAATGTAGACGATAGTAGGTCTGGTCAAACTCTCGCTGCTGCTCGTAAACCTGGTACTCTGGTGCCCAATGGAACCCCAGATAGGTGACCATGTCTCTCAGCATCTCCGGATAACCGGCGGTGCTCTCACAGCGAGTCATCCGAACCACCTGCGGGTAGAACCTGAGATCCATCTGCAGATGATTTGGGAGGTTTTGATTAGACGCCGGTAGAAGAATTGAAGTGGAAAACAACAACAAGGTTTCAACGGACGAAAAAGTTCTTTAGAAGAACAGGATATCGAAGCAACATCGGGAAAACGAGACCAAAAACTCCTGAGGTACTACGGAGAACCCAAAACACGTGAAAATCTAACTTGAAAGTTTAGGTGAGAACAGAAAACAACGTTGCACTTCCTTACCAGAAAAGGGTGGGTGGGTGGGGAAAGAAGAAAAATGGCAGAATTCCTACTCTCACGTTTCATTTTTTTCCTATATAGCTACAAAATAGTTTCTAGACTCAACTGCGACCAGTAAAAGGGATCCTACAGGCAGACAGGCTCTGATACCATTTGTCGCACCCGGACTTCTAGAGGATACTCACCGTACGAACTGAACAGTATTTTGATTGGATTACGGGGCTTACCGGCACCCGCACCTCTTACGAGTAGGCCAACACTTATGTGTGACAACCAATCTTTACTATTCACCGTCGATGTAAACTATCCCATAGAAATCAGGACACTACCATTGACGTACTTCATACCATACACACATGGTACGTCAACGGCGTTGAACAAGATGATAACACAACATGTCTCTAGGACACAAAAGATTGAAATAAGTTGCAAATGGCTCTCACTAGAGCAAAGATAGCAAATACAATCATCCAGAGGACACATGTCCCAACATAACATCATTACAACTCAGCGGAAGCATTCAAGGGGTCTGAGTACAGACAAAATCAAATAGGCTTAAGAAGCCGGGAACTGAAAAGAAAACGGAGCCCATCCACAATGTCTCGGATCCTGCCCGGGTCCGCTAACTACTCGTCAGCAGCCTCGTCAAACTCCACGTAGTAGCCGTCACCTGGATCCTCGTAAGCATAGTCTGCGGAAACCACAGCCCCAAAGGGGTCAGTACATCCAAGTACTGGCAAGCAAGACTCACAGTTCACCAAAGTGTAGCCCGTCAACACCAAGCACAGATGCCTTGGGTTCAACGGAAGAAGGGGATGTAAAGGATGCTGCAACTGGCTGCGCTAACCAACTACAGAAACACTACAACTTCCAGCTAACAGAAAGGGGATAAGATAGCGTATAGTAACCAACTGAAAGATAACATCAAACAAACCCATCCTGGATCTCGCCCCTTATCCAAAGAAGCAATCCGAGGATAACTCACACAGTTGGATTAATGAATGATGGATCAAGTTGTTGTGTCAATAAGTCTATTACTAGTCAAGTTATCATTAGTTAGGTGTAAGTTGTTCTGAGTACTTGTTAGCCAGTACTTTCACCAAGTCAACCATAACCGCGGAAAACACGGCTTCTCGAGAAGATTTATCCCTGCAGGGTTGCACCAATTTGGCCGTACACGTAAGAATACCCCGCCAGATGGGATGCCTCCCACCAAGCGTGGCACTCAACACAACTCAGCTCTTCTTCGCATCAAGCCCAAAGCACCTTGGGCGCACGGCTAATCAAGCCCCGAAGAAAAGGGACCCTCATAGCACTCTAAGACCGTGTCCCCCTATATGCCGACTACAAAAGTTCCACCCTGCGCTGGGCTCGCAAAAACATGCATGCGGCAAATGGAAAACACGAACTAAATGAGATGATTTGGACGAGATGCGAATCGAATCAAATTGAGGGGGGCGCCCATACTCGCTTCCCACATGCGGGTAGTGCGCTCATCATGGATCAGTAGACAAGACCCTTTTCCTATTAGGGTCGACACTAGCAGGCCTCAAAACCACGCAGGGCCTCCTGCCGGTGCCTTATCAGCATATTATTAATAACAGGTTGATTGATTAACATCGAGCCCCCAGAACATAATAGAAGTGTAGTAACAGAAAGTAACGGGTAACAGACTCGAGCAAAACAACCTAAGCATGCTAATAAGACACTGGCTCAAGCAATAGGGTGTAGGAGTGGAGGTGAGGCAATATCAGGGTTAAGGGATTCATGTGATAGGTTCGTAACAGAAACAACTACACATAGGGCTAGCAAAATAGACAACGGAAAGTATCGGTAACCAATGTTGAAAGGAACACAGTGGTTCATGTGAGTGATAACTTGCCTGCAAAATCAGCAGCCTGGTACTGAGCTAGATCCTCAGAAGGGGTGCTGTAAAGATCGTCTGTCTCAACGTCGTCGTCTATCCGAGAAGAAGCAAACAACCAAGACAGAAATAAAAACAATCAATCTCATGGCATAGTGCACAATCATGGGATGATGCATGTCAAGTTAATGGTTGCATCAAAATAAACTAGTGGACTTGGTAACACAATTTAAATGGACACATATGCAATTGGATTGCATATGGAAAAGGTTCATTGATTAAGTGGAAACAAATGATCAATAATTGATTAACATGTGAAAGTTTGCTTATCATGATGCATGCATGATGATAACAACAAAATAACAGCAATAGATGCAAGTGGAAAAGGAGTTCAACAAGTTTGAAAATCATTTATTAAGTTGGGAAATTTTGGGTTACTTAAACATGTCACACAAGCATTTGTTGTTTTCATCAATTTAAAGTGTTCAAAACAAATAACAAAATTCATATTTTAAAAGAATACCAAATTTTAGTTGGATTACATGTTTCAAATATTGAAATAGGAGTTAGGATGAATTTATTATGACTTAAACAATATTAAACATGTTTTATATGAATTTAAAACAAGTATGAATTTTATTTGAATTTTATTTGTTCAAACATAAATTCAAATTCACATTTGAAAAGTTTATAGTTTTCTAGTTTGAAAACATATTTTGCATGTTCAAAAATAATTTAATTTGAGCAAGTTATGATTTTATCAAATTTAAATGAATTAAACAAGGTTTAAATTATTTAGGCAATTTAAATTATTCAAACCATGAAAAAAAAATTATATTTGAAAAGGGTATTTGAAATAGCATGGAAAACATATTTTGTTTGCATTTATTGGATTAAGAATGAATTAGTTATTGATTTTATCAAATTGCAATTGAATTATTTGAATTCAAATTTGAATTGCATTTTGAAAATTCAAAACAGAAAACAATTGGTACCAATAGGTAGACAATTTAATTTAGAGTAGCACACATATTTAGAGTTTATTATTTGGAGTTATAGATTAAAAGTTATTAACAATTTAAGTTTTAGGACTAATCTGTAAATTATAAGGGTTAGTTTTTAAAACAGAAACGTGCAGGAAAACTTTTGTTACAGCACTGTGGGCTAGCCACAGCCAATGCACGTGGGCCTGGGGCCAACGTGGCGCTGCGCGTGCTTGCGTGGCCACAAGGGTCACAGACAGGTGGGCCCTGCCTGTCAGCCACGGTTGCAAAATGTTTGGATTAAACCGCAGCGCCAGGGATCGATCCTGCGACCTCGCGGGCGCGCGCGCTGCACTGCTGCCACTACGGTGCTCGCTTCAGATTCGACAGAGTAAGCGACGCAGCAAAGGTATGTTTCAGATCTGCGCGTTAACTGAAACCAAAACGCGCGCGCAGACTGAACCTAGCTGACAGAGATGCAGTCGCCGACGGCGATCAACGTGGTGAAGTGCTCGTGGCTGCTGCGATCTGGGTGTGTGCGTGTGCTGGATGCGCGCGGATGCAACAGAGAGGAAAGGAGGAGGAGACGGTGGTGCTCACCACCGTTTGGAGTCGTGCAGAGGCCCGGTGACGAATCAACGGCGGCGACAGCGGCGTGGACGAAGACGGCGGTGAAGATCCCGTAGATCTCCGAGGTGTCTCCGGTGTCCAAAAGGAAGAGGGGATCGTGGTGGATTGATCTTGGTAGCTAGGTGGGTGAAAGGCGCGTCGAGACGGCGGGGCTCATCGTGGATTCAGACGTGATCTCGCCGGTGAGGAATTCAGAGAGGGGAAAATGGACAGAGAGGTGGCGATCGGCGGCGGAGCTCGAGGGAAATAGGGACCTAGGGTTAGCTAGGGCAGGCGCGCGGGTCCTAGGTAGCTCTTATAGGGCACGGGGGTCGAGGATGGCCGTCGGTGGCGATGGTTGCCGCGGTGGCACGCTCGGATGGGCGTCGTACAGGAGATAGACGACGGGGGCGGCGATTGAAACGTTTTCGGGCCGTGCGCGTAGGTAAGTGGGCTGGGCCAAAAGGCTTCCCCCCTCGCAGGTTAGCTTTTCCTTTTTCTTTTTCTGTTTTTTTATTTTTTTTTGTAGAAAAACAAATTGGAAGAAAAGGTAAGTTTTTAAGTTAGTAAAAATTTGGAAAAAATATGGTGAGCTTAGTTTTTCCAATAGCAACAAAAAAACTAACTTTTATTTCCAAAAGTTTTCAAGTTTGCTTGCTGTTTATGATTTAAACCAAATTTGAATGAATTTTTTATATATTAAGTAAACATTATTGAAAACAAAGTTTTAATAGGGTGAACCCTATGTTTAATTTGATTAAATTAGTTGATTGGTTTAGATAATATTCATAAATTCAAAGTGGTTCTGTTTGATGCAGTTGGTTTGAATTTTAAAAGTGATTTGGAATTTAATTGTTTGATTAAAACCATCAATTTAATAAGTGAGCATTATGGAATTAAATGAAAACAATTTGGTTGTTTTTATTTGAACTCTTTATTTAAAGGGTTGTAACAGAGCAAGTATGAAATAAACATTTGAAATTGTTTGAGTTTCATTATGAAAACAGAATAAAAACAGATGCAAAACAACTAGTAAACAAATGCAAACAAGGGAATAAACATGATGGCATGATGCAATACTTTGATTAAACAGGAAATCAAACATTCTAGGGGTATTTTCATACTTGGGATGTTACAGCGTGTTTGTCTTCTGAGCTCTGCGGGATGGGCAGACTTTTTGTATCATCCCTAACTGTCCAGCCGGGTTCGGGTACGCGTTAGCTCCTGCGTTTGGTGCGGGTGGTGCGTTTAGTGCGGCTAGCACCATGTTTGGATTTCCTGGTGGAGGTAGGGGTAGTGGCGGCTGGAACCCTTGATGTTCTCCTCCTGGAAGTGGCGGGTAGTTTTGATTAGCTGCTGATCTACTTTTCTTCGAGAAGGCCTCGTGGATGTCGATGAACTTTCGGCAATCCTTGAGGAGGTATGTTGCCTTAGTTTTGTCCGTCCGCTTATCTGTAAATAGATGTAGCGAGCAGTACGTGTTTAGGTCCTCTTCGGGACTTTTGTCTTCAGCTTTTGGTTTCCACTCGCGACTCCCGCGGCGCCCATTATCGCGGTTTCGCGTGAATTCTGCCGCTATCATCTCTTCCCGATCGCCGTGATCGTAGTATTTTCTCCTTTTCTTTCGACCATGGCGGTCTTCTTCGGGCGCGGGCGATGATGCCCTCTCGTTGTGCACCGCGTCTTCTCCGTTAGCCCATTTGTCGGCTATGATCATCAGTTCCCCAATAGTTTTGGGTGCGGCTCGGCCCAGCTCTTCTCTAAAAGCCGTTCGCCGGGCGCCTTTCGCGAAGGCCTCAACCGCTACTTCTTCTGAGATATTTCCCGCGGTGTTCCTGAGTGCAGTCCATCGCTGAATGTACTCGCGGGTGGACTCGCCGCTCTTCTGCTTGCAGGCTCGCAGTTCTTCAATGGTTGCTGGTCTCTTGTACGTGGCCTGGAAGTTTTTGCAGAAATCGTAGTGCAGGTCGTCCCACGATGCGTAACAGGATTTTGGCCTTGCTTCCAGCCAGCTACGTGCCGCGCCAACCAAGTGTAGATTGAGGTACTGCATAGCTGTGTTCTTATTCCCACGTTGGCATTTTACTGTCGTGAGGTCGTCGTTTAGCCACGACGAAGTCTCGAGTGAACCATCGTATTTCGTGACTTCTGTGCTGAGCTTGAATCTCCTGGGTAGGGGTGCCTCGCGGATGCTGCGGGCGAAACACAGCGCGCCGCAGGTGTCGTCATCCGAAGAACTGGATGAGGAGCGCGCGCGGTTCCTTGCCGCTCTTGCCTTGTCCACCTTATTTTGTGCGATGTCTGACCGTGCGTTATATCCTGGCTGGTCGCGATCAATTTCCTTCCTTGGCTCTTTGCTGTGCTTCCGTGAGCGGCTGCTATGGCGTCGCGAGCTTTTATTTCTCGGGCTGCCTTCGCTGCTGCTTCGAATGTCGCCGCGTCGCCGAGCTTCTTTTCCTCGACCACGACGACGTGATTTGTCTCTCCCAGGCGAGGTGCTCCTGTGCTTGCGCGATGCCTCTTTTTTTTTCCTTCTCTTGCTATTCGGCAGCTTTCTTGCGGTCGTAGCAGGCGAGCCTTGAGGCTGCCATGCCCAATCCCTTCCGAACCTGTTTATACTGCTCTGCTCGAGGGTCGTTCTCCGCTGGCTGGTTCATCTGCATGTAGGTCGCTACGGCCAGGACGGCCGCAGCAGGAGTTTGCGGGTAGACGTTTCCGTCCTCGTCAACCCGCATAAGGGAAGGTGCGAGTGACTTACTGATCCCACCCAAGGACTCAGCGTCCATGGATGTTGTTCTTGATGCGTATCCCTTCCTTGTGGGCCGAGTTCCGACCGAAGGTGTTAGGGACAGCTCGGCCCGGCGTTGACTCGATTCATCCGCCAATCTCTCCCGATGGGCCAGGTCTCTCCGAGCTTCTTTGATAGCTGTGGCCGCTCTCACTAGATGGTAGTGGTAGGCGACCATATCTTCGTGTGGCGCTCCTGCCACAGGCGGCTTGCTTGTTCGCAAGGCTTCTTTGGCTCGGTCCCAAGCGTCCCGCGAGACGCCGATCTCAGCGCGCTCTGCAGCGCTTTGTTTTGTTTCTGGTGGTTGTTCCGATCCTGCCATGCAGACTTGAGCCAGTCGTGGCCCGTGCGTCCTAGGCGTAGCTCGGAAGGCTTTCTGGATCTGGGAAGGTTCCTCTGTCGAGAGGGTATGGTAGTCGCAGGTGTTGAAGCGGATGGACTCGCCACTTTTCTCCAGATGAGGGCGCGAGTCGACGGATTCTGACTCAGATCCTGATTCTTCAGGGAAGTGGAGGATCCCGTCCTTGTTGCTGTAGAATTTCAAGCTTCCGAACGTCAAGGTGACGCTCTTCTCCAAATCGGTGAATACCGGGCGTGATTCCGGCGAGTGAGGGGTGACTATGACGGATCCGATCCAAATAGGATTGGTTGGAGCCGAAGTTGAAGGTTTCCAACATGAGTTGGATGATGAAACCGATGATGCCGGAGATCCAGCGCCCGCCGTTCCCACAGACGGCGCCAATTGTCGAATCTGTTGCTCGGCAAATCCCTCAGGTGAACCTATAGGGTTTCGAATAGGAGAACCCATGAGCGCTGGTGGCGAACGTCGGCTAGACAGGGGGCACAATTTACCCAGGTTCGGGGCCCTCGTAGAGGTAAAACCCTTACTCCTGCCTCTGTCGATCTGTATTATCGAATAGATCGGTTACAAAGATGATAGCTCAAGTCGAGAGTACAATCTCGAGCTCGAGGCTTTGGTGGTGCGGTATTGCTTGGTCCTCTTCCGGTGGTTCTCCTGGCCTTATATAGGTGGCCAGGTCTCAAACCCTACCCGGAGAGGACTCGAACTCTAACCCTAAGTCGGTTACAAGTTTCCTAAATTAGCCCGCAAGATATTGCGGGTGAGCTTCAAGGTGGGCCTTCTAGAATATTCCAAGGGCTTCCCTTCTTGGGCCTTAACCTTGGGCCTGAGACGGGGTGGCATTACCCGCAGGGTCTAAGATCCATCCCTTCGTCATGTACACACTTGATATGGCACCATCTATCTTTGGTTGGATTCCGAAGCTCTGGAGCCCTTCTACGGCAAAATCGTTAACCCTTTATTGTTCGTTCCGTCCTTGCTCATATAATTTTTTGAAGTAGATAGCTTGAACGATATGCATAATGATGTAGATTTGCTTCTCCTTTTTGAAACGAGTTAAAGAACGTCGTAACCCGAGTTCAAACGCAAAAGTTACGCTGAAAACGGTGAGTAAGTAAAAAAAACAGAGCTAGGCGAACGGCATTGCTGTCGACGTGGATAAAAAACGGAGCTAGGCCGACGGCATTGCCGTCGGTGTAGCTCAAAAATAAAATAGGCCGACGGCATAGCCGTCGGTGTATCAAAAAAATAAATATAGGCCGACGGCATTGCCGTGGGCGTAGCTAAAAAAAACTGTGCATTTTGAACTGACTTGGTAGGGTATACGCCGACGGCCCCGACAAAATGCCGTCGGCGTAACCCTTGGCCGTCAGCATATACGTTTATTCCCTTACCCCCTGTTTGGATGTAGGAAAAACGTCGTGGAATTGACAATTTGGAATTGGCCACCCGCTTTCCGTTGTTTGGAGTGTCCTAAGAATTGAACCGTGGAAACGGAAACAAATTCCGCGCAATGCCGAACTGAGTATCCCGACCTCCTAGCGAGTTTCCGAGCTCTCCGCCTCAGAATCGCACGGAAAAATTTCTCCCGCAC
Organism: Alopecurus myosuroides; assembly: GCA_028641055.1. Taxonomy (NCBI): domain Eukaryota; kingdom Viridiplantae; phylum Streptophyta; class Magnoliopsida; order Poales; family Poaceae; genus Alopecurus; species Alopecurus myosuroides. The sequence continues at coordinate 48,315,831 of CM054057.1, read as the reverse complement.
CCCCGAGCGTACCTGTTCGCTCCCGAGAAATAGAGGACCTAGTTCAGCGTCTCCCCGCACGAAACGAGAGGAGAGGGATCGACATCCAGCCTCGTCTTCCTCCTCCCCGCCGCCGGTAGGAGCGTCCTCTCTGCAATCTTCGTTCTGCCTTTCTTCAACCTCCTGTCTCCCTCTTCATTTCTCGGGCCCAAACCATAGATCTCGAGCAGCGAGGGGCCATGGCGACGGCCATAGGTCAAGGACAGTGGGGATTGGTCCGGGCGGCGGCCCAAACCCTCTCCCCTCCCCTCTCTTCGTCCCTCATTAGCAGCCACCTTCTCCCTTTGCCCGCTCTCCACTCAAATCCTAGATGGGTTGGCCCATGCCTCCATGGTGGCGGCCACAGGTGAAGGAAGACTGGAGTGGGGCGTCGTTCTATCCCAGGTCCACCCCAAACCATGCTCCGATGCACATCCTTGCCGGATGTTTGACGTCTTGGGTTCTGACGAATCTGAACCATGCTCAGATGCACGTCCTAGACAGATGTTCGTTGTCTTGGATTCTGACGAATCTGAACCTGCGGTTGATGCCATGGTGTTGTTCTTGACAGGCAATGATTTCTTGTTTTTTTATGGATCTGAAGCTTTGTGTTGTCCCTGTCCATCAATTTCCACTCAATCTGGTACTGCTATGCGTGATGCATGCCGCTGAGAATGTTTGATATATTCCCCTGTTAAAAAAATTCCACTAGACTCCATGTTTGAGAAACGAGAAGACATTTTGAGCTATATTAATGTTGATAATGGAGATGATTGTAGCGTCGTGTCCATGTTTATTCACTAAATTATAGTCCGTACACACTGAAGTTTGTCCATACATAAGTATTTTGTGTTATCCTTCTCGAACATGTTTTCCATAATTATTCCTACTTATGTTGTTATTATGATTTTATTCGAATTTTTATATATTATTAATGTGCGCAAAATATTATATAAACATTCAAATATACACATACTAATTTTTGATACATGTGCGCATGTTTATATTGTCCAAACTCAAAAAAAGGTCGAATTCCATGTTGTGTACATCCAAACAGGAATTGGAATTGGGTCACACCCTTTGATTCCATGAGTAAATTCTATGCACAACCAAACAACAGAATTAGAATTGCAGCTCAATTCCTTTCCAGCTTGGATTTGGAATTCATATGCCAATTCAATTCCAAGCAGTTTTTCTTGCATCCAAACAGAACATTAGTGAATATTGATTTTGGTGGTAGAAATTATGTATTCGGGATATCCCCTGGGTGAGTGGCGCTAATCATACAACAGATAGTGAGCCAAATTGATTAATTGTGTTTCCCTCCATTTAATCTGAGGCCAACAAAATAGTTCGTTATGCAACACATCTTATATTTACTAATTGGAGACACCAAAGGAAGTTCCACGTTAATCCTAAAAAACACTAATTGGAGGCACCAAACGAAGTTCCACGTTCCTAAAAAACACGATAACCCTTAGATTATAATAGTGTGGTCTAGATTCAATAATTAAATAGTGTTGCACAATCCATAAAGTTGTACACGATGTATCTCATTCTTTAAGCAGCCTTAGGTGATCAAACGTGGGTTGTTGAGAAGTCGCCTCCACGTTAATTTTAAAAAAAATACATTACAACGTTAATCTTCCATTAGGCAGGTTCACATAAACGACTCAGATTTTGCGGCACTGGCCCTAAGAGTCCAGATAGTCTACTACACCTAACGAGCAGTCCAGAACTTAATTGCGTACATGCGATGATTTAAATAATCTTCCTAATTTTTTTTTGATAAGCCGTGCACATCCATGTAAACGCCATAGATGTTGCGTCGATCGGCCATAACAATCTGAGTACTTTTAATTCGGAAAATAATCCTATACATGCTCGTGTACCAAATGCATCGCCGTACACGTCACGGTAAATCAACTCAAAGCAAATTCTGCAGGGTAATTTGATTTGCGGAAAGATACGTGTTTCCCAGAACTCCAACGAGCAATCGGAGGAGAAGTTCATTGGCTACATGTGCTTTCAGAAAATCCTAACAAATAAAAATTCCAGGAAGACACTCGGTATGACAGGGCGTAGCTGGGTGTGCCACGATCGGACAGTACTTTTTGCTTAGGCTGAGACATCTCCACGCTAACACCAAGATTTCAGGAGGGGCTGTAGAAACGAGAGATTTTAGGAGGGGGCGGCGATCAAGTATTAGCTCATGAATATGCTTTGTCCGAAAATAAAGAAAATGCATATGACAATCGGAAAAACTTGCAACACTAAATACAACCCATTGCATCACCAAATGACCCTTATGAACAGTACATCCGTTGCATATCATTAGAAATTGATAGAAGTTCAACAAGCAGCGCAAGAGCATATACAAATTATAAAATTCATTCAATTTATATTTTCTGGAACACATGAGGGCCTTCTCAAATATGATTTAGAACCATATTCACAAGGTGCAAGCTCCTCCTACATCGCCCAGATTTTGCGGTAGGAAATATTAACCGTATGTTACATGCATGCCTAAATCTACCACTTTTTATCCTATATGTGGTACAAATTCTTATACTAATTAAATATGTCTCCATGATTATTGGATGGATGATTAGTGAATTCCATATTGTTATTTGGGTTATCTAACAGGGTGCCCTCAGTTGGCACCACGACCTCAGTTTTACCCCTAGCGCCGAATTGACCTCAGTTTTGTCCCTAGTCTGTCCGCAAGGACTCGTTTCGCTGCTCCCACCGTAATTTTCTGCCCCCGTTAGAATGCTGACCTATGGGACCCATCATAGAACCGTTGGCGCGGCATGTGGGCCCCAGCTGTTGAGCGTTGGTGCGGCTTGTGTGCCCCAACTGTTGACGGCTGGTGCTGCATGTGGGCCCCAGCTGTTGACCGTTGCTTGCGGCCCAATGTCAAATGAGGCCTAATGTAAACATGCAGACTACACATTATCCATTTATATTTATTAATCACTACATGCAGACTACATATTATCCATTTATTAAACCATCAAATTATTCGTATTAATAATATAAAATATATACTGTGATCGACTGAAATTTGTATATTATCTTAGAAAACATAATGCATCACATCTCTTATATATAAATTTTGTTTACAATATGCATATTTTAAAGCGATAATTAGAAATATTAAAAAAAAAGCGATAATTAGAAAGGATAAAACTTCTAAACAGTGGGTACATATTTGGACAAATATAAGATCATAACTTTATATATAATTAAATATACTTAGAAAAGATAACTGGCCCCACTGTACATATAATCAGTGGGGCCCGAGGGACATTACATCTAAATTTTTTTTAAAGCCCTAACTGCTCCCGCTCTGCATGCGGGAGCCCTTGCCGCCCTCCGGCGCCCTACTTCCTCCACTCCGCCGTCCTGTCCTCCATCTCCTTGTTGACGCGGGCGCAGCGGTTCTCCGCGCGCATCCTTGTCCTCCTCTCTCTCACGGACCTGCTTGATGCTGGCCTGGATTGCCTTCGCGTCCTCCTTTGCCTGCTTCTTCTCCTCGGCCTTCAACTCCTTCTTCTCTAGCCGCTCCAGTTCCTGGAGGCAGCGGATCGTCTTGGGGGAGAGGTCCTTGGGGGCGGTGGGGGCGGGCTCGGGGTTGTGGACGAAGGGCGGCGACGGCGATCTCTCCCGTTTGGGAGATTCTACGTCCTCCGACGTATAATCGGCCTAGTACCAAGGCCGATCTTTGGGCGGTTGTCCTCGTCGGAGACCGACTCGGGGCACTAGTGGAAACAACCCCTTTCGTCCAGGGGGCCAGGGGGCATCTGTCCCGGTCGCACAAAAACCCGGGACAAATGCTATGCATTGGTCCCGGTTCGGTTGCCCGAGGCAGCAGAAACCACCTGGGGGCATCTGTCCCGGTTTGTGGCACGACCCGGGACCAATACCTAGCCACAGGCCACGTGGCACGCGCATGGGCATTGGTCCCGGTTTGTGGCACGACCCGGGACCAATACCTAGCCACAGACCCACAAATAGTCTTTTTATCCACCCTATTCAACCAATTTCCAAACGCATTTGTAATATTGGTTGAAGATATTTTCTGTCCAAAATCAGAAATACAAGCTAAACCTAAGTAGAAGACCTCTGCTAGTGGTAGAAGAAGCTGCGCTTAATGTCCGGCCACGATATTCGTCTCCGTTGCACAACTCCCAACAAAAAACAGCATTCACATTAGGCGGCTGCGTTAATGTCCAACCACTCTCTACCCTCCTCTTTTTGAAGGTCGACCGCCCACACATTTCAGAAACGAAGCGCCAGTCCATCTTCCTATTACCGCTCTGCGACTCACACATGCCGGCGGCCACATGAGGTTAGGCATCGACGCCGCAAAGTATGCATTCACATTAGGAGGGGGACATGCATTTCGATAGATAAACAAGGCACATCACACATAATGGCAAGATTGGATCTAAATCTAAACGGAGAGCATAGATCTAAATAAACAAAGGCAATACATAATGGCAAAAGTGCATCGATCTACTAGTCATACTCCTGCCTAGGGCTATAGTACATGTACTCGTAGTCGTCGTAGTCGCCGCCGCCGTCGTCGTCACTATCGTCTGACGGTGCTCTGCACTCCCTCGGAGGATCACGACTCCAGGACTGGGCCTGAGGGTAGCGCAGGCGGAGGATATCGCCGGCCCTGATGTAGTCCATGACGCTCTGTAGAGTCCGGCCGGACAACCATAGCCGACGACCGGCCTCGTGAAAGTTCCCAGGAGGCAGGCCGTCCTCCTCATACCTGGCGAGCGCCCTCTCACGCCAATTGATGAAGAAGGCATCCCAAGTATGCTGGTTATCGGGATACCAACTGGGATTCCTCCGCTGCTCCGGCGTGAGCTCGTGATAGTAGTGGTTCGTGATGGCCTCCCGACGCGCCACACCTTGAGGAAGAGGAGGGACCGGCACTCCTCTGGCGCTCAGCATCCAACCGGCGGGAACGTTGTAGCCGCACGGGCAGGGGTAGTTCGAGGCGGAAAGTGCCTCCGCCTGGATAAATGTTAGAGTGGGTACGGTAGAAGCCATGAGAGAGTGGTGAGTTTTTATGTGTTTATACCAATGGTGTGTTAATGCATACATATATATAGCAAGAAGAAAACATCCCTTTAGTCCCGGTTGGGGACACCAACCGGGACTAAATGGGTTAGGGTTTCATTGGGAAACGGATCATCCCTTTAGTCCCGGTTGGGGACACCAATCGGGACTAAATGGGAATTAGGGTTTCGTTTGGACCAATCAGATATAATCACACGGATCGAGTGTTTCTTTCAAGCGCTCGTGAGTCGTTGGATCCGGGTGTGTTTTTTTCGAGCTGTTGTGAGCCGTTCGATCAGGGCTACGGTGTGTTTCTTTCGAGCTGCTGTGAGCCGTTGGATGAGGTGTTTCTTAACCGTTGGATCAAAACCCTAGGTCAACACTTTGTGAGCCAGAAGACCCTATATATAGCCCAGCTTCATACCGGTCAGTTCATCTCCCAAATACAAAACATCCGGATTCGCCATCATACGTCCAGCCGTGCATTTGGTATGCATATATGCACCCAGTAGCCACGGTTGGGCTGTATGATGGCGATACCGTTTGTTTTGTTCTACACCCCCTTTAAGATTTGATACATCATATATTCAGTTCATCGAGAAAATACAAAACATCCGGATTCGACATCATACGTCCTGCCGTGCATTTGGGTCAGTGTTTAACACATTCATCCCCCTTTAACACATTCATCCATGCATCCTTGGGTCAGTGTTCACTTTGAGCTCGGGTAGTAATGTGCAAGGGAACATCACCACCGGCTTCCGCGGCGTCCCGCAAGATAAAAAAAACGTTTTATTATTCATCTGCTAGATAAAACAACTTCCAAATTTGCCAATAACCACTTTTTTTTTGGAGTAGACTTCCGTATATACATTCAGATTTTCGTTTGATCGGACTGGTTCTCCGTCAGGTAGTGAGAAGTAATGAAGCTCGATCTTTTTCCATTGCCCAGCGCCATATTTCTCAACACCCTTGGCTAGCTTAATCACTTCGTCCTGTGTCTAGTGCTTGTCATCTTTCCTATATTGACCTCCCTGCCGAAGGCACATTCTGTAAGTACGGTGGCTTCTGTGGAAGAGATGGAGCCATGGATTATTTATCCCATCAATGGATGATGGACAATATATGCATGGACGGGATGTACAATAACAAGCACTAAGCCCACGTGTTTTAAGGTTTTTGACAAAGCAAAACAAAAACACGCAGATTTTTAAACAATAAAATAGTGTTTTCTTACAAATAAAATAAAATGTTACACATGAAACAACTTTCTTTGGTTATTTTTGGTGGTTTGTTATTGCAGCAGATCGAGCAAATCTCTAGGCAACTGAATTCATTCTCACCCATATAGATATTCTTCTCTTGCGAGAAGCTCTTAGGCCGCGCCTATAATTTTCATTTGGTATGGACTCTAAAACACAAAACATGCATACATTAGCTGGGAAATAGACACAAATTTAAAAATTCACATGTGTAATAGTAATAGGAAGTTTTGGAATAGATAAGATTGAATAGTTAATGTGTTACCACCCAAGTATTTGTATCGCCATGGCTTGGGCTCTTCCATGAAGTGGTAATTTTCGACCTGTAGAATACAAATGAAGTATCGGTTGATATTATGTTTCTGATGACGATTGTGCAGATGGTTGGATGGTTTATAGAAGTTTCGTGCATGACAGATCCTAATACACCGGTTTGTGAATGCATGGTGGCTACCAGCATCAGGGAGATAGTTGATCAAGGAAGAAAAATGGTAATAGTTTTATATTTCTTATTGTTACCTGGCTAGGAAGAGAAATAGTAGATGGAGGCCAATCAAGAGGAGCAGCCAGTATGTTTGCCCAAATCTGAGCTTCATCCGCTGGCTTCATTGTATGCTTGGCTCAGTGAGGAGCTACCACCTGTTCAATGAATGTGCAAAACTGAGTGCAGGGCTAAAATAAGTGTTCCATATTCATTCGACAATACACACGACAGTACATGGTAAATCTTAAATATATGTGCAGATACAGTATATGGTATTAGCACTATGATAAATATGGCCTCATTAAGGATACAGAATGCTACTAATGCACAGTTAATCATCTCACGTTTTGCCTTAAAAGATTTAGAAGGGAAAGATAACATGAGGTTATACAACGGTGTGGTGGAAATAAATTGACTGCGCACATATAAAGTTAGCTCTCCTTGCGCACCATTCACGTTTGAGCTTCGACGGGACCTTCCGCTCCATCCAAAGTTATAGGACTAGCTACGACACCATGCACGATAGTAGCACATGCCGAACAGGCTGGTTAAAACACATCGCTAGCTAGCTAGAGGTAGCAGACGATGTACCCTGATCGATCTACGGTCCGAGAGGGGCGCATTTCACTTAGGTTACCAGGTTTTGTTTCTTTCTAATGTATTTAGCTGATATTCTAGGGGATTGAAGGAGCTTATCTAAACCCTTTAAGGTTGGGCTGTATGATGGCGATACCGTTTGTTTTGTTCTACACCCCCTTTAAGGTTTGATACATCATATATTCAGTTCATCGAGCAAATACAAAACATACGGATTCGACATCATACGTCCTGCCGTGCATTTGGGTCAGTGTTTAACACATTCATCCCCCTTTAACACATTCATCCATGCATGCTTGGGTCAGTGTTCACTTTGAGCTCGGGTAGTAATGTGCACGGGAACATCACCACCGGTTTCCGCAGCGTCCGAGCACGACAGAACAAAATGTTTACCGCATCCCCCTCGGTATTCGTTTGTTTTCTCTTTTTAATAAAAGAATTTGTATTCCGGCGACACTGCGGCGCGCTAGCGCGTCTGTTTTCTGTTTAATGTAATTATTACTAATTTTAAAACAATAAAATATATTTATATTTAAATTAAGTGCAAATAGTGAAATAGTTAATAGTTTGAATAGTTAGAATAATTATTTAGGTAAACAGAAAACGGATTTGAATTAGTTATGCAAATTCAAACAATTTTCATGTTGTAATTTTTTTCAATTTGAAAGTATATAGAAGTTATTCACGTGCATATTTAAGATATTCAAATTTTGGCGCTAAAACAATTGGCGCGCCCGGCCCAAAAGTACTTCTGGTCCCGGCGCGCCCGACCAGCCGGTGCTTTCGTCCCGGTTGTTGCCACCAACCGGGACGGAAGGGGCTTTCGTCCCGGTTGTTGCCACCAACCGGGACGGATGCTAGATAGATATATACACGTCACCGTCCCTCCCAGTTCCAGACCGCGCGCAGGGACGAAATCGACGCCGCCAGGCTGCCCATTTTTTCCGTCCCCCCGCGCCGCCCCTCGCCCCCGTCGGCGGCCTCCTCTGCGGCGCCGCCCCTCGGTCCCGTCGCACCCGCGCCGCCCCTCGCCCCCCGTCGGCGTCCTCCTCTGCGGCGCCGCCCCTCGGTCCCGTCGCACCCGCGCCGCCCCTCGCCCCCGTCCTCCTCTGCGGCGCCGCCCCTCGACTCCCCGTCGAGCGCACCCGCCCCTCGACTCCCCGTCGAGCGTACCCGCCCTCGATCCCGTCTCGCGCCGGCCTCGCGCCCCGCCCTCGATCCCGTCTCGCGCCGGCCTCCACTGCCCCGAGAGGAGGTAAGGCATGCCTCCATCTCGCTCTAGCCCGGGGCCTTTTTTGTTACAAATGTTAGAATTATTAGTTTATGAATGTTAGAAATTTTAGATTAGACTTATTAACTTTAGATTTGTTTAGAATTGATATAGGAAATTTAAGAATGTTAGAATTATTAGTTGTGAATGTTAGAAATTTTAGATTAGACTTAGAAATTTTAGATTTGTACGTTTAGAATTGATATAGAAAATATAAGAATGTTAAAATTATTAGTTGTGAATGTTAGAAATTTTAGATTAGACTTAGAAATTTTAGATTTGTATGTTTAGAATTGATATAGGAAATTTAAGAATGTTAGAATTATTAATTATGAATGTTAGAAAATTTAATTAAGATAGTGTTATAAATTTAAGAATACTAGAAATGTTATCGTACGTTTAAATATTTCATGAATATGTTGCTCTTTTTGTGTATTATCTATAAGCAATTTTGATGAAAATAATTGATCATTAATTAATTATTATGTATAAGCAATTTTAATGAAATTGATCTGAAATATATACTTACTCTTTTTGTATAGTATGGAGCTAAGAGACGAAAATGCCAAAAATATGATCGAGGGTTTAATCCGCGGGCCCGACGTAGAGACCGATGTGAGCCAGTGGATGAACGACTCCGGTGAGGGAGATCCGGTGCTCACCCAGGGAGACGACTCCGATGAGGGAGAAGCCGACGGCTCCGGTGGAACCATACAAATTACAAACACCGGCTCCGAGGTGCATATATAGATATGTTAATTAATGAAGCATCCGTTGTCTATATACATGTATTAACAGTCTTTATATTTTTAGCCATCTGGTTCAATTATATCAACCGGAAAAAAGACTAAACGAGGCGCAACAAAGAAGTTGAAAGATACAGAAAGATACAGGATCGACACGATCGCAGCAGACGGCGCACCCGAGCTTCCCGCTGATGTTGCCCAAAAATTTGTGAAGCAATGCGGAGTGCTAGTTAGAGATCACATCCCGATCACTATTAATGAGTGGAATGAGCCAAAAGATCCGCGGAAACAAGGAATTTCATATGTCGGCAAGATAGCCAAAGATCATCTTTTCTCAAAGATTTTGGCTAATTTCAACTTACCCGTGCCGGAGGTGGACGAGAATGAAGCGGCTGTGAATAAGGCCGATGTTACTAAAACGAAACATGAAATACGGGAAAAGGTCAAAGCGTGGACCCTGAAAAAGATGGCCGAGCAATTCAAAAACTGGAAGAAAAGATTGAACCTTGATTATGTTAAGAAGAACAAGACTCCTGATTTCACTCAAGGGTATGAGAAAATAAAACCCGTATGGGCAGACTTCGTGAAGTACAAGCTGGCAGAGAATGAACTGGAAAGGACAAAAACAAATGAGAAAAACGCCGCCAAAAAGGTATATCACCATGTTATGGGGCAAGGTGGCTACAAGGGTTCCAGTCCCAAGTGGGAGACATGGGAGAACAACTTGCTTCAGCAGGGGATCACTCCCGAGCCGTTCTTGTGGGTCGAGCGGACAAGGTCATGGTTCTACGGGCATGGGGGCACGTTGGACGCCGAAGGAAAAGCAATATATAACCTAAGGCATAAAGAGAGTCGTCCTCTACCCATAGAGAAGCTGAGAGACGCAATAAAGGACGTTAAAGATGGGAAATTCGTGCCAGATAGAGAGAACGACGAGCTCACACGAGCCCTCGGGAATAAGGAACACGCAGGGCGTACACGAGGCACAAAAGGCACTCCTCCGTGGAGTGTTGCGTTTGACTCCACCAAAAAGTTATACCCAGATAGAAGACGTCAACGTAAAAAGGACAAGGAGGCAGCTGAAGCAGAGAATCAGGCAAACTGGAGGCGTCAACTTGAAGAAATGGTAAAGCTGACACAGGATGTAGCAAAGAAGCAGCAGGACCAAATTAACAAACTTAGCCAGCAGATAGTGTCTACCGGCGCATCAGTACACATGGTAGAAGTTGAAGTCGAGGCTCCCGACGCCGCACATTCTCATCGCAAAAGCAGCGTTGCGTCCACGCAGCTACCGGGTGATGATGCACCGCCGATGATTCACCCGGTGGATGAGATCACGGACATGACATCCTGTGAGTTCCACGTGAAGGTCGTCAATATAACCATCAAGGCGGCGGCCGGCTATGTCTTACCAATTGGCAACGAACCGACTCACCATAGTCTTCCGGTTCCACGGGGCTACGCTGTTGTTGGGGTCGATGAAGTTGTCAACGGATTCGAGCGGGTAAAGCTTGATTTTCCTGAAGGTGAAGACGAAGAGTTGACTGAACTCGGAGAAGCCAAGAACTTGACCGTTTTATGGCTAAAGGAATGCATTGTGCTCACAAATCAGACGGCAAAGCCATCGAATCCTCGCCTTTCTCCAGCGCAAAAGTCTCCACCAGCGCGGTCGCCAACGCCGCCGCGTCAGCCTTCTCCGCCCACTAAGTTTCTGCCGAAACGTAAAAAATCACCGAAACGTCAACGGTCACCCCTCCCGAAGGTACCAAAAGAGGTACCCAAGTTACCTTACGACTATACTCCCGAGGAAAACCAGAAAATCGCAAAGGACCAATGCGAGGCGTGGAAATCAAAGCGGAAGGAGAAGCAAAAGCTAGATTTCCCCGAGACCGAAGAAGAGATAGAACGAGCTTGGAAAGTGGTGAAGACTCTTCATCAACCCGAGCCGAGTCTGTCATCTGACTATGACCGCTCTATTCTGAAATCACACCAGGAAATGGTGCGGTCGACGAAGAGTAGTAGCGCAAGCGGGAAAAAGGGAAAATCAGTTGGCCAGCTCGGAGAGCAAAAAAAACAATCCACGTCCCCGCTCAAAGTGATTTCCAATACCCAGTTGGGGCCGAGAACTAATATTGCTGACGAGCATATTGATCCGGAGTTTATAACACTGTACGCAGACAAGGCAGCTGATGCGGGTTTGTCCATTGCTGAGTATATGCAAACAGTGAACTACTTCCCCGCAGCTAAATGTGCGTACAAATACCAGTTCGGGAAGTCTTTTGTCAAACCCGAGGAGATAAAGGATCTACCAACGAAAATGCGAAGAGTGCATAGTTGGTATATGGAAGCCGCTGAAAAATCTGAGGACTGGATATGTCTCAACGTTAAGGACGAGCACTATGGAAATGGAAATGGATATGTTATGATTCAATTGAGGAATTGTTTCAGTTATACCAGAAGCAGGCCCTCGACAAATCTATCCTTAGTGCCTATTGTCTGTAAGCACTTATTTCTCTAGCTCACCTCATTCAATTGCATATTCATATATATATATATATAGTACACTCATATATTATAATTGCAGAATGAAGATTCTCGAATGCAAAAGAGATGGAATCTATGATATTGGGTTCATTGATCCAAATATTATTTATGAAAAGACTCTTCGGCAATCTCCCAAGGATACAGAAAATAATATTCTGAGCGCAATAATATTTAACCAACACCGACGGGAAATACTATTTCCTTACAACTTCAAGTAAGTGTGTTACTCTGTTGTAAACATTCTGTTTTCCTTACTCGATGTTCACTGTATAATTGATGAGTTCTGCGTGTGCAGCTTCCACTATATTCTGCTAATCTTCCAAATTGACAAAGGAAAAGTAATTGTAATGGACCCAAAACGTAAACCCCTCTCAATGTGGGCTGACATGCAGGAAATGATCCAGCGGTAATTTCAATCTTTATTAATTTCAGTATTTATATATGGCAATATATCGACTACTTTGTTTCATTTTCGGATATCAAGTAATTACTAACTCTTTTTATTCTTTTTCTTTCTCGGGTAGGGTTTGGAAGAGGTTCACAAAGAAGTCTCCCGGTGAATGGGAAAAAAAAGCTTACATTTGATGTTGTGCAAGTAAGTACTATCTAGATCCGCGCCCATCTCCTTGATTCTAGTGTCGATACCATTATCATGTCTGGTTGATTATTATTTTGATTGAAACAATCTTCTCGTAAAGTGCTTGCAACAAGGAGACGAGAATAACTTGTGTGGATACTACGTTTGCGAGTTCATTCGTCAGACGACATCTCCCAAGGGCAGAAATTTAAAGCAACTTCATGTACGTTAGTCGTCAATTCTTCTTATTACTATCTATTTTAGTTACTTGGTTTCATATATTTTAGTGACCACTCTTCTTTATATTAGATCGAACGGCTTAAGGACGGTCTTCTACCAAGGGACCGCATACGAGCAATTTAGGAGGAAATTGCGGGCTTCTTAGATGCAGAGGTCATAAACGTAGATGGAGAGTACCATGCCTCCGGTTGGAACTAAGTTTGATTTTGTAATACACTCCATCGGTCATGTAATATGCTCGATATACTTTGCTTCCGTAATATAAGTGTTTTTTATTCTGCTTTATATACTTATTCACTCGTGCGATCCGGGAGCTCCGTGGAGGGTCCACCGAGGCTCCTCTCTTCTCCAGGTCCGGGGAGGGGCTGCCAGGAGGTCTGGGGGGCCAAAAAACGAAAATTGTAAATTTCTGCCTTGTGAGTCAGGCACCCCAAATTAAGTACTCCATTAAAAAAAAATTGGGCCATCCCGAAGAGGCACCCATATAAAGCGTAAAAAAGTGGTCCATCCCGAGGAGGCGGCCAGATCAAGCAGCCGCAAGCAATTACTCTGATTGATTGAGTAGCGTGCATGGCATCGTCACATGACTGCGAGCCTGATTAATTTATGTCCACGTCATCGATCCAGGCAGTAGAGGGATCTTGGCCGTCAATTAGATGGATACCCAATCTTCTTCCTGGGCGGCTTACACAGCATCTTCAGCGCTCTTTCTTGAATCACGCCTCTATAAAGGCAAGACCCTCGTCACAAGCCGCGTGCGGTAATGCGCGTGACTTGTGACTTGGGCTTGGCGGGGGGAGGGGAGGGGATCCAGAGGAGTCTACTGCTGTCACCGTCGATTTCGTCGGTCGGCCGACGGCGCGGCGTGGAGTGGTGAGCGAGAGGAGCCCATTGCCACCGACGTTGTTGATTCGGTCACTCGTTCTTCCTATCCATTTTTTGGGGGCTAGCTTGGTTCCATGATGAGTCCATTAGTTGGTCACTATCTAGTTAAACCGGTGGATCTGGGTCTCTCAGCGCGAGGTTAGGAAAGTGAAGAAAAAGGAAAGCAAGCCCGATGGACCGGAGTCGTCGCTGCGATCCTTGACCGCTTGGAAGAAAAAGGGAAACCAAGGCCGGCCGGAGTCGTCGCTGTGCTGGCAAAGTGCAGCGAGCTGAGTCCTATATAGGGATGGGCCTTTAGTCCCGGTTCACCTGGACAACCGCGACTAAAGGCCTTGGGGCCAGCCTGAGGACCTATTAGTCCCGGTTGGTCTTTTTTGTCCATTTCTTGCAAGCAATGCGACAAAGGCGAAGCCGAGAGACAATCCTTGCAGTAGCATCGGTGCGAGTAGTGGAGTTCCAAGCAGAGGTAATAGAGTTACAGAAAGCAGGGTGCACAGACCAGGAGGTGTCGTACCGAAAGATCGACGATCGAGTGATCGAGGTAGAGATAGAAACAATTAGGGGGACATGGTCACTGACATCGCGGGATTCGGAGTGGAGGTCGGTAGAGGGGAACCTGAAATTCCAGGCATTGTTGATTAGGACACGGTCGAGGCGGACGAGGGTGGGGAGGGATTGTTGGTTGGACCAAGTATACTGCCGGTCTCGGAGGGGGAGGTCGACCAAACAGAGGGAGTGAATGTGGGCATTAAAAAGATCAGCTTCTCTTTGATTGAGGTTTGGGTTATTCCTGTCGAAGGCCTGACGACAGAGATTGAAGTCCCCGCAGATAATCCAGGGGGTCGTGTCATCAGGAGCATGTGTAGCAAGATTAAGGAGGAAATCCTCTTTTTGATCAGCGCGGCAAGGGGCGTAGACATTTGTGGCACGAAACTTGATGTTGCTAGAAGTGGAGATGAGGTCCGTGGAGAGAGCATGTCTAGAAGCCATAGAGCTAGCGAGGTAGAAGTGGTTCGAGTCCCATGCGGAAATTATCCCTCCCGATGATCCGATAGCATCGACAGAGGTATATGTACGAAGATTAGGGGGAAGAAACGATCGAGCTTTACGAGCAGACAGCGAGCAAAGCTTGGATTCTTGAATAGCCATGAAGTGGAGAGCCAGGTTTGAGACGTCAGCATGCACGAGCTTGCACTTGTCATCATCACCCAGTCCGCGAAGGTTCCACGAGCCGAAACGATAGCAAAGATTAGTCATAAGCAACCCAGGGGACACCAACGTAGTACCAAAAGGAGACTGCATCTTTACTAAGCAAAGTAGTGGGCCTAAGGCCATTACAGGAGCCGCGAGCAAGCTGTGGGTTACAGTATCGCGGGAGCAGCAAACCGACGGGTAAAAAGAAAACGGCAAAAAACATGCAGTCAGGAGCGCCTAGACGGCGGCGGTCGGCTCCGAGTCTATCCAGTGGGGTGGACGACGCACGGACGGGAGCCTGGAACTGGCGGGCGATCATGGAGCGGGAGATGGCACCGCGGCCGCAGAGCGCATGGCCGCAGGGTCGACACCGCATGGCACGCCAAGCTGCTGGAGCTTGCGCAGCGGAATCGGCCCGGGAACGGGTCCGTCGAGCCGGAGGTCAGAGATGGCCGCACGAAGACGCGGTGAGCCCTTCGAGGAGTCGAGGCGGAAAGCCTTGGCGTTCTTCGCCTTGGTGAGCATGTCCGTGAAGAGGGGATCTTCCTTCGCAGCCAGGCGCGAGCTACGGCGTGTCTTGAACACGGAGTCCGTGGCGTGTTTGCGCCGGGCGCGGCGCTTGCGGGCGTCCGCCTCGTGCTCATCTCCGAGAGCGGCGAACGGCAGCGGAGCCGCGACGCCCACGCTTATGGCATCCTCGCGCACCACTGGGGGGGAACTAGTGGCAGGGCAGCGTCCTCCTCGTTCGGGGGAGCTGGGGAATGGGACATGGCGATGGTGTCGTACCACTGCAAGGCCAAAGGCGAGACAAGAGCTTTGGAATGAGTCGAAGATGAGGGCGGGAGGTCAGCCTGAGAAAGACCAAGGGTAGGGGAGGCGTGCACCTGGTCAGCGTCCATACCCGCTTCAGGGAACTCGTTGGCCAAACGGCGGCCAATGATCCTGTCCCACTGCTCCACCGGAGAGGGAGCGACAGCAGCAGCTGGGGTCTTCTCCTTCCTAGCGAGGACACGGCTCCAAAGATTGAGCACCGAGGCGCCCTCCCTAGTGGCCGGAGCGGGCGCGGAGGCTCCCATCCCCGGAGTAGCAGCAGCACCGACAGGGGGGCTGAGGGAGTCGAGGTCGATGTCGTCCATGCGGCTTGGCCCCCGACGAGGCGTATCCCCTCCGCCGCCGTTGTAGTGGCCAGCATAGGCGGCGTCATCCGCGCCCGCCCGCCAGGAGTGGACGAGGAACAGCCGGACTTCGGAGGAGGTCTCGCCCACGAAGTCGCGGAGGATCAAGGCGTGGGGAACGTCGTTGACATCCTCAAGTGTCGATGTGTTGATGGTGCAGCACTTTAACGTACCGACCTAGTGTTTTCCACGCAAAGGCAAAAGCGGAAGGAAAAGCACGCGTACGTGCACACACAGCCCTGAACATTGTAGGATCTTAGCTTAATCTACCTATTACATGTGGTTATAGTGAGAGTGACATAACTAGTACTATGTCCTGATTTTTTATATCACTAAAAAGAATAATAATCCCCCTTTCAATAAGAAAAATCTTTTGTTTGTTTGCAAGAAAGGAACGAGAAATATGGGTTAGAAATCAAATGTATCGCTTTTGTACTAGCGTCACGCAAACCCGCCTAACTATTCGAAAGGGCATTTTAGTGAACTTACTTGTAACTGTTTTAGTCGGCAGAGTGCTTTTGTATGTACGTTGGTGTGAAGGGACCACTTACACACGCTGGACCGGAGTTTCAAATTCACTTGCTGAACGTTTACATATAAAATACTCGAAATCAACCTACTAGTATGTATATTGCAAATCTCTTACCCATTGTTTGAGTTCCATGTAAATTATAAATTATGCACTAGTAGTTTCCAAATGAAACTATACGTGACATTTTAGCGGGATCCCACTTGACACATTAGCAAATTGGTCCTATGATATCGATTGGCCTTTCTAACATGTACTATATGGAGTATGTGGATGAATCAAAATCAACTTAAAATGTTGCAACAGCCGACGGAAGTATATTTCACGGGAGATCACTTGTTAGACCACGATAATTAACTTCTTGGAATGACATGCATGTTGTTCCGGCATGGTCTAGACCAGACGAGCTCCTATCACTAGTGGAAACAGGGGCTTTAGTCCCGGTTCGTAGGCCCCCTTTTGTCCCGGTTGTGCAACCGGGACGGGGCATCCGGGACAAATACCCCTCCCCATTGGTCCCGGTTGTGGCAGGACCCGGGACAAATGGGGCTGACCACGTGGCCCGAGCGCTGGAACCTGGCCAGGGCTATTAGTCCCGGTTCTGAATACGACCCGGGATGCATGCCCCTTCTGCCGCGGCAGGGCTTTACAATTTCCGTTTTTTTGGTCCCCGAGACCTCCTGGCGGCCCCTCCCCGGACCTCGAGAAGAGTACCCTCCACCGAGCCCCCGGATCGCACGAGTGAATAAGTATATAAAGCAGAATAAGAAACACTTATATTACAGAAGCAAAGTATATCGATCATATTACATGACCGATGGAGTGTATTACAAAATCAAACTTAGTTCCAACCGGAGGCATGGTACTCTCCATCTACGTTTATGACCTCTGCATCTAAGAAGCCCGCAATTTCCTCCTGAATTGCTCGTATGCGGTCCCTAGGTAGAAGACCGTCCCGAAGCCGTTCGATCTAATATAAAGAAGAGTGGTCACTAAAATATATGAAGCTAAGTAACTAAAATAGATAGTAATAAGAAGAATTGACGATTAACGTACATGAAGTTGTTTTAAATTTCTGCCCTTGGGAGATGTGGTCTGACGAATGAACTCGCAAACGTAGTATCCACACAAGTTATTCCCGTCTCCTTGTTGCAGGCACTATACGAGAAGATTGTTTCAATCAAAATAATAATCAACCAGGCATGATAATGGAGATGGGCACGAATCTAGATAGTACTTACTTGCACAACATCAAATGTAAGTTGTTTTTCCCATTCACCGGGAGACTTCCTTATGAACCTCTTCCAAACCCTACCCGAGAAAGAAAAAGAATAAAAAGAGTTAGTAATTACTTGATATCCGAAAATGAAACAAAGTAGTCGATATATTGCAATATATAAATACTGAAATTAATAAAGATTGAAATTACCGCTGGATCATTTCCTGTATGTCAGCCCACATTGAGAGGGGTTTACGTTTTGAGTCCATTACAATTACTTTTCCTTTGTCAATTTGGAAGATTAGCAGAATATAGTGGAAGCTGCGCACGCAGAACTCATCAATTATACAATGAACATCGAGTAAGGAAAACAGAATGTTTACAACAGAGTAACATACTTACTTGAAGTTGTAAGGAAATAGTATTTCCCGTCGGTGTTGGTTAAATATTATTGCCCTCAGAATATTTTTTTCTGTATCCTTGGGATATTCCTGAAGAGCCTTGTCATAAATAATATTTGGATCAATGAACCCAATATCATAGATTCCACCTCTTTTGCATTCGAGAATCTTCATTCTGCAATTATAATATATGAGTGTACTATATATATATGAATATGCAATTGAATGAGGTGAGCTAGAGAAATAAGTGCTTACAGACAATAGGCACTAAGGATAGATTTGTCGAGGGCCTGCTGCTGGTATAACTGAAACAATTCCTCAAATTGAATCATAACCATTCCATTTCCAGTTCCATAGTGCTCGTCCTTAACGCTGAGACATAGCCAGTCCTCAGATTCATTAGCGGCTTGCATATACCAATTATGCACTCTTCGCATTTTCGTTGGTAGATCCTTTATCTCCTCGGGTTTGACAGGAGGCTGCCCGGACTCGTATTTGTACGCACATTCAGCTGCCGGGAAGTAGTTCACTGTTTGCATATACTCAGCAATGGACAAACCCGCATCAGCTGCCTTGTCTGCGTACATTGTTATAAACTCCGGATCAATATCCTCATCAGCAATGTAAGTGCTCGGCCCCACCTGGGTATTGGAAATCACTTTGAGCGGGGACGTGGATTGTTTTTTCTGCTCTCCGAGTTGAGCAACTGATATTCCCTTTTTCCCGCTTGCGCTACTACTCTTCGTTGACCGCACCATTTCCTGGTGTGACTTCAGAATAGAGCGGTCATAGTCAGATGACAGACTCGGCTCGGGTTGATGAAGAGTCTTCACCATTTTCCAAGCTCGTTCTATCTCTTCTTCGGTCTCAGGGAAATCTGGCTTTTGCTTCTCCTTCCGCTTTGATTTCCACGCATCGTATTCGTCCTTTGCGATTTTCTGGGTTTCCTCGGGAGTATAGTCGTAAGGTAACTTGGGTATCTCTTTTGGTACCTTCGGGAGGGGTGACCGTTGACGTTTCGGTGATTTTTTACGTTTCGGCAGAAACTTAGTGGGCGGAGAGGGCTGACGCGGCGGCGTAGGCGACCGCGCTGGAGACGTGCACGGCGTAGGCGACCGCGCCGGAGACGGCATGCGTTGCGAAGACGACCGCGCTGGAGACTTTTGCGCTGGAGAAATGCGAGAATTCGATGGCTTTGCCGTCTGATTTGTGAGCACAATGCATTCCTTTAGCCATAGAACGGTCGAGTTCTTGGCTTCTCCGAGTTCAGTCAACTCTTCGTCTTCACCTTCAGGAAAATCAAGCTTTACCCGCTCGAATCCGTTGGCAACTTCATCGACCCCAACAACAGCGTAGCCCCGTGGAACCGGGAGACAATGGTGAGTTGGTTCGTTGCCAATCGGTAAGACATATCCGGCCGCCGCCTTGATGGTTATATTGACGACCTTCACGTGGAGCTCACAGGATGTCATTTCCGTGATCTCGTCCACCGGGTAAATCATCGGTGGTGCATCATCATCCGGTAGCTGCGTGGACGCAACGCTGCTTTTGCGATGAGAATGTGCGGCGTCGGGAACCTCAGCTTCAACTTCTAGCATGTGTACTGATGCGCCGGTAGACACTATCTGCTGGCTAAGTGTGTTAATTTGGTCTTGCTGCTTCTTTGCTACATCTTGTGTCAGCTTTACCATTTCTTCAAGTTGACGCCTCCAGTTTGCCTGATTCTCTGCTTCAGCTGCCTCCTTGTCCTTTTTACGTTGACGGCTTCTATCTGGGTATAACTTTTTGGTGGAGTCGAACGCAACACTCCACGGAGGAGTGCCTTTTGTGCCTCGTGTACGCCCTCCGTGTTCCTTATTCCCTAGGGCTCGTGTGAGCTCGTCGTTCTCTCTATCTGGCACGAACTTCCCATCTTTAACGTCCTTTATTGCGTCTCTCAGCTTCTCTATGGGTAGAGGATGACTCTTTTTATGCCTTAGGTTATATATTGCTTTTCCTTCGGCGTCCAACCTGCCCCCATGCCCGTAGAACCATGACCTTGTCCGCTCGACCCACAAGAACGGCTCGGGAGTGATCCCCTGCTGAATCAGGTTGTTCTCCCATGTCTCCCACTTGGGACTAGAACCCTTGTAGCCACCTTGCCCCATAACATGGTGATATACCTTTTTGCCGGCGTTTTTCTCATTTGTTTTCGTCCTTTCCAGTTCATTCTCTGTCAGCTTGTACTTCACGAAGTCTGCCCATACGGGTTTTATTTTCTCATACCCTTGAGTGAAATCAGGAGTCTTCTCCTTCTTAACATAATCAAGGTTCAATCTTTTCTTCCAGTTTTTGAATTGCTCGGCCATCTTTTTTAGGGTCCACGCTTTGACCTTTTCCCGTATCTCATGTTGCATTCTAGTAACATCGGCCTCAGTCACATCCGCATTCTCGTCCACCTCCGGCACGGGTAAGTTGAAATTAGCCAAAATCTTTGAGAAAAGATGATCTTTGGCTATTTTGCCGACATATGAAATTCCTTGTTTCCGCGGATCTTTTGGCTCATTCCACTCATTAACAGTGATCGGGATGTGATCTCTAACTAGCACTCCGCATTGCTTCACAAATTTTTGGGCAACATCAGCGGGAAGCTCGGGTGCGCCGTCTGCTGTGATCGTGTCGATCCTGTATCTTTCTGTATCTTTCAACTTCTTTGTTGCGCCTCGTTTAGTCTTTTTTCCGGTTGATATATTTGAACCGGATGGCTAAAAATATAAAGACTGTTAATACATGTATATAGACAACGGATGCTTCATTAATTAACATATATATATGCACCTCGGAGCCGGTGTTTGTAATTTGTATGGTTCCACCGGAGCCGTCGGCTGCTCCCATATCGGAGCCGTCGGCTTCTCCCTCATCGGAGTCGTCTCCCTGGGTGAGCACCGGATCTCCCTCACCGGAGTCGTTCATCCACTGGCTCACATCGGGCTCTACGTCGGGCCCGCGGATTAAACCCTCGATCATATTTTCGGCATCTTCGTCTCTTGGCTCCATACTATACAAAAAGAGTAAGTATATATTTCAGATCCAATTCATTAAAATTGCACATGCATAATAATATTTAAACATACGATAACATTTCTAGCATTCTTAAATTTCTAAGAGCATGTCTAACGGACCCCTTATATGTTTTCGCCCCCTAAGAGCATGTCTAACAGACCCCTTATGTTTTCGCCCCCTAAAACGCGTGTACAGGGTTTTGGACATTTTCATGCATAGCCTGGTGAGTTACTATAAAATCTTCTTTTTTACAAGTTTGTCCGAGTATTTTCACTGCCTCATTCTCTTTTGTTTTTCACCTGTTCCTGCGTGCTACAGGTCATACCAGAGTGGTTTCTGAACTATTTTGGAGGAAAGATACCAGGAACTGTCAAATTACAAGCCCCTAATGGTATTGCATTTGATGTTGCAGTTATGGAGAACATGAACAGAACAATCCTCAAGTATGGGTGGGCGGAACCCATACTTGAGGATTATTCTGTTCATGTTCTCCATAACTCTCCAACATCAAATGCAATACCATTAGGGGCTTGTAATTTGACAGTTCCTGGTATCTTTCCTCCAAAATAGTTCAGAAACCACTCTGGTATGACCTGTATAGCAGGCAGGAACATGCGAAAAACAAAAGAGAATGAGGCTGTGAAAATACTCCGACAAACTTGAGGAAACCCCAAAAAAGAAGATTTTTTAGTAACTCACCAGACTAATGCCCGTGTTAGAGGAGAGCAAAGCAACACTAAAACGAAGAAAACAGATATTGCTGCTGTATGATTGTGTTGAAGAAGCAAAGACGGGACCAAAGGTTACCAGCAAATTTGGTAACCTTTGGTCCTGTCTTTGCTTCTTCAACACCTTCATACAACAGCAATATCTGTTTTCTTCATTTTAGTGTTGATTTGCTCTCTTCTAACAGGGGCATCAGGGATGCCTCTTCATATCTGAATTTTAATTGATGTTGTTATTTCTAGACAAACTAAACTCTGTCCATACTCTCAGCGCGCCCTAGCTCGCACGAGCTAGAGGGTTGGCCCTCTATATCCCCTCCCGACCCGCACATGTAGGGGTCGACGGGCCACCCCCTACCCAAACTTGTAAAAAATCGTTCGGGGTGGTCCATTTACGGGGTCTGCTAGATGGCCGGGTATAGCTAAAATTTCTAACATTTCTAAACTAAAATTTCTAACATTTCTAAACTAAAATTTCTAATATAAAATTTCTAATATTTCTAACATTTCTAAACTAAAATTTCTAATATAAAATTTCTAACATTCATAAACTAAAATTTCTAACATTTGTAAACTAATAATTCTAACAATAATAAAAAACAGTAATTAAGTAAAAAAAAGAAAGAAAAACAAAAAAGGCCCCAGATTAGGGCGAGATGGAGGCAGGCCTTTTACCTCCTCTTGGGGCAGCGGCGGGCCGGCGGCGCGGGGCAGCGACGGCACGGGGCAGCGGCGGCGCGGGGCAGCGACGGGGATCGAGGGGCGGCGCGGGGCAGCGACGGGGATCGAGGGGCGGCGCGGGGCAGCGACGGGGATCGAGGGGCGGCGCGGGGCAGCGACGGGACCTAGAGGGGCGGCGCGCGGCCGAGGCGAACGGGAGAGGGCGCTAGGGGGGGTGGGTGCGCTCGACGAAGTCGGGAGCGGCACCACAGAGGAAGATGCCGGCGGGGCGAGGGGGCGGCGCGGATGCCGACGGGGCGAGGGGGCGGCGCGGGGGGACGGAAAAATTGGGCAGCCTGGCGGCGTCGATTTGGTCCCTGCGCGCGGTCTGAAACTGAAAGGAGCGGGGACGTGTTTATATCCTATGACCCTTTCGTCCCGGTTGGTGGCAACACCCGGGACGAAAGACCCTTCCGTCCCGGTTGGTGCCACCAACCGGGACGAAAGACCCTTCGTCCCGGTTGGTGCCACCAACCGGGACGGAAGGGCCCGGCTGGTCGCCTGCGCCAGAACCAGCTGGCCGGCGCGCCAATTGTTTTAGCGCCAAATTTTGAATATCTTACATATGTAAGTGAATAACTTCTACATACTTTCAAATTACGAAAAAATTACAACATTAAAATTGTTTGAAATTGCGTAAATAATTCAAATCCGTTTTGGGCAAACATACTGGCTGATCCTCTTGATTGGCCTCCATCTACTATTCCTCTTTCTAGCTAGGTAATAATAAGAAATATAAAACTATTACCATTTTTCTTTCTTGATCAACTATCTCCCTTATGCTGGTAGCCACCATGCATTTACAAACCGGTGTATTAGGATCTGTAATGCACGAAACTCCTATAAACCATCCAACCATCTGCACAATCGTCATCAGAAACATAATATCAACCGATACTTACAGAATGTGCCTTCGGCAGGGAGGTCAATATAGGAAAGATGACAAGCACTGGACATAGGACGAAGTGATTAAGCTAGCCAAGGGTGTTGAGAAATATGGCGCTGGGCAATGGAAAAAGATCGAGCTTCATTACTTCTCACTACCTGACGGAGAACCAGTCCGATCAAACGAAAATCTGAATGTATATATAGAAGTCTACTCCAAAAAAAAAAGTGGTTATTGGCAAATATGGAAGTTGTTTTATCTAGCAGATGAATAATAAAGTGGGTGTAGAACAAAACAAACGGTATCGCCATCACACAGCCCAACCGTGGCTACTGGGTGCATATATATATGCATACCAAATGCACGGTTGGACGTATGATGGCGAATCCGGATGTTTTGTATTTGAGAGATGAACTGACCGGGGTGTATGAAGCTGGGCTATATATAGGGTCCTCTGGCTCAAAAAGTGTTGAGCTAGGGTTTTGATCCAACGGTTAAGAAACACCTCATCCAACGGCTCACAGCAGCTCGAAAGAAACACACCGTAGCCCTGATCGAACGGCTCACAACAGCTCGAAAAAAACACACCCGGATCCAACGACTCACGAGCGCTTGAAAGAAACACACGATCCGTGTGATTCTATCTGATTGGTCCAAACGAAACCCTAATTCCCATTTAGTCCCGGTTGGTTTCCCCAACCGGGACTAAAGGGATGATCCGTTTCCCAATGAAACCCTAACCCATTCAGTCCCGGTTGGTGTCCCCAACCGGGACTAAAGGGATCGATGTTTTCTTCTCGCTATATATATGTATGCATTGCCACACCATTGGCATAAACACATACAAACTCACCACTCTCTCATGGCTTCTACCATACCCACTCTAACATTCAACCAGGCCGAGGCACTTTCCGCCTCGAACTACCCCTGCCCGCCCGGCTACAACGTTCCCGCCGGTTGGATGCTGAGCGCCGGAGGAGTGCCGGTCCCTCCTCTTCCTCAAGGTGTGGCGCGTCGGGCGGCCATCACGAACCACTACTACCACGAGCTCACGCCGGAGCAGCGGAGGAATCCCAGTTGGCATCCCGATAACCAGCATACTTGGGATGCCTTCTTCATCAATCGGCGTGAGAGGGCGCTCGCCAGGTATGAGGAGGACGGTCAGCCTCCTGGGAACTTTCACGAGGCCGGTCGTCGGCTATGGTGGTCCGGCCGGACTCTACAGAGCGTCATGGACTACATCAGGGCCGGCGATATCCCCCGCCTGCGCTACCCTAAGGCCCGGTCCTGGAGTCGTGATCTTCCGAGGGAGTGCAGAGCACCGTCAGACGATAGTGACGACGACGGCGGCGGCGACTACGACGACTACGAGTACATGTACTATAGGCCTAGGCAGGAGTATGACTAGTAGATCGATGCACTTTTGCCATTATGTACTGCTTTGTTTATTTAGATCTATGCTCTCCGTTTAGATTTAGATCCAATCTTGCCATTATGTGTACCGTGCCTTGTTTATCTATTGAAATACATGTCCCCCTCTTTTTAACGTCTATCGAAATGCCATTAGATCTGAATCCAACAAATCAGGAAAAACCACACGGAAAACAGAAAACAGACGAGCTAGAGGGCCACTGTTTGCCGGAATACAACAAATTATTTTATTAAACAGCCAACAGAAAACAGACGCGCTAGCGCGCTACTCTTCGTCCTCGTCGTCGTCGGTGACCTCCTCGTCGTCGGAGGAGGTGCATGATGGTATTTCCGAGATAGGCCCCCACCTCGGATCGTCGGAGGCCCAGACTTCGCCGGCATGGTCGGCCCGACGGAGCGCTTGCAGCGACTTCGTCCTCGCCTCCCGAGCGGCATCTAACTCGAGGTGGCGTTCGAGGCGCCGCTCCGCCCGCTCAGCCGCGCGGGTCTGCCATAGCTCCTCGTCGGCGCTCTCCTCACCCGGATTGTTCCGGTAGTACTCGCGGACCACGCGGTCGTCCCTGGCGTCGACTAGGCCCTGAAACGCGCGGTGCCTGAGGTGGCGGTGGTCGGCGGCAGTGACGATCTGCGGCGTCGGCGCCCTGGCCTCCGCTTCCCAGAGGGTGTGGCAGTCGCTAAAATTCATCAACGACCGCGGGCGGCCGAGGCGCCAGGCCGCCGCGTCCCAAGCGCGGGCGGCCTCCGAGGCCGTCGCAAAGGAGCCGAGGGGGATGCGGTCGTCCCCGAAGCGGATAGTCGCGGTGAACATTCCGTTCTGCCGCGATCGAACTCCGCGGAAACCGGTAGTGTTGTTCCTCCTCGGAGGCATGGTGGTGGCACGACGGTGCGTGGAGTGGAGGTGCGGCAGTTTATAACGCGCATTCATGGCCACGCGTTACAACTCCCGCGCCACGCGGACAGACAATACCACCCATGCGCCACGCGGACAGACAATACAACCCTTGCTTAAAAAAAAAAGGGATTCGTCCCGGGTCGTGCCACGAACCGGGACCAATGCCCATGCGCGCGCCACGTGGCCTGTGGCTAGGGATTCGTCCCGGGTCGTGCCACGAACCGGGACCATTGGCTCCCCACGAACCGGGACAGATGCCCCCAGGTGGTTTCTGCTGCCTCGGGCACACGAACCGGGACCAATGCATGGCACTTGTCCCGGTTTTTGGTGCAACCGGGACAGATGCCCCCTGCCCCCCTGGACGAAAGGGGCTGTTTCCACTAGTGAATGTGTGTCCAAAGTGTTTAACTATATCAGTCAAGTTTAGAAAGGGTAACATGATATACCATTTAGTACCGGTACTTGCAAATTTAGGAGTATTTCAAACTTTGTCAAATTTCTGTATAGGCGATACGCTCAAATCTACAAGAAACTAGAGGGATGACCGAATGGCTGAGCCGGAGCCATTGGCACCAGGACTACTAGGCTGGAGAGAAATTAGCATAGAACTACCACTTTTGAATCAAAATTTACCAAATGGTACCGATTTAGTGATATAGCACATAAATCTACCACATTTTGCGCACGATTTCGCAGAAAAGACTAATTTCGAATTGAGCACGAATTGACGCTGTAACTGACAATTGGGACCTACCTGTCAGGCTGACGTGGCACGCACAATTTTTTTTTTTGGCTGAGGTGGACGCGGATCCCAGCTGTCCGTGTCACATCTGTATTTTCGACTGTTTATACTCGTTGACCCGCACAGGTGCTTGGAACGATCAGATCGGGCAAGCACGACCACGTCCCGCGGGCGCCCATGCCAAACTCGCCGGCGCCGCCGCAATGACGTGCTCCTGGCTTGAACTCACTGCCACCACGACGTGCTCTTCGCGCACAGGCTGGGGCGGACGGGCTCGTCGGCGACACGGAGCTCGGCAGCACGGCGCTCGACGGCGCGGTACGGAGCTCGGCGGCTCTCGTCCGCGACGTGCTCTTCGCGCACAGGCTGGGCGGACGGGCTCGTCGGCGACACGGAGCTCGGCGGCGCGGCAGGGAGCACGGCGGCGCTCGTCTAGCAGCGGCGCCTCTCGGAGGAGCTCGCCCGCGAGTAGACTCTTGACGCCACGGTGCTCGGCGGCGCGGCACGGAGCTCCGCGGCGTTCGTCCGCGACGAGCGGCGCGGCAGCGGCATGGCCGCGGCGCCTCTCGAAGGAGCTCGCCCGTGAGCAGACTCATGGCGCCACGGCGCTCGGCAGCGCGACACGGAGCTCCACGGCGTTCGTCCGCGACGAGCGGCATGGCCGCGGCATCTCTCGGAGGAGCCCGCCCGCGAGCAGAATCGTGGCTGCACGGCGCTCGGCGGCGCTCGTCTAGCAGCGGCGCCTCTCGGAGGAGCTCGCCCGCGAGCAGTATCGTGGCTGCACGGCGCTCGGCGGCGCGGCACGGAGCTCTGCGGCGCTCGTCCGCGACGATTGGCATGGCAGCGGCAGCGCTCGACATGTGCTCGCCTGCGAGCAGAAGCCGTCGGTGGCGCCTCTCGCCCGTGAGCAGAATCATGGCTGCACGGCGCTCGCCGGCGCGGCATGGCAGCGGAAACGGTCGCCTGCGAGCACTGGCCGGCGGCGACGCCTCTCGACGGTACTTCCCAGCGTGGCGGCCAAGCACTCGTCGTCCTCGTCGTGTCGGCTAGAGGCGGAGTCGGGTACGGCGCCGCGTCAACCATGGGCAAAACAGGGCGCTGTTTCTCCTCCGGGGAAGAAGACGACCTATTTTTTATTTTTATTTTTTGATATGTTTTTTTAATTCATTTGACAAGTAGGACCCGGTCCAACTCAGCAAATTGACCATATTTCTGCCACATCAGCACTGACAAGTAGGTCCCGCCTGGCAGTTCCGGTGTCAATTCGCGATCAATAACGGATCAGTCTTTTCTGCGAATTCCTGGACAAAATGTGGTAGATTTATGTGCTATATCACTAAATCGGTACCATTTGGTAAATTTCGATTCAAAAGTGGTAGTTCTATGCTAATTTCTCTAGGCTGGACGACCGGAGGACGGCCAATGAGGTGCATGGAAGGGCGGCGAGGTGGCAAGGGAACGCGCGAGGGGCATGCGGGTTAGGCGAGTAGTTCGGGGGCCATGGAAACCCCAAAAGTGGGACAGATGAAGGGAACAACGATTATTTTGTCATGATGCGGTCGGAAATCAAACATATTGTCTCTTCCCTAGCGTTAATCCTAATTAGCCACCTCTATCCCGATACAAGTTATAAATACCAATAGCTTATTTCTACGACGTGTTTGGTTCGTGGATTTTAGACCGTCATCGCATTACAGAGGCATTTGAAAACGTTACATGTGTTTGGTTCGATTGGGCCGTAAACGGGTACCATGTAATCAAATAACAGCCCAACTTAAAATCGATTACGCCCACTTCGGACCGGTATCAGAAAACGATACCCGATGTCTTTCTTCCTCATCTGCGATCCCCTTTCCTCCCCGTCCAGATCCCTTGTCCTCCGATCTGCTCCCGCCCCGATCTGCTCCCAAAACGGCTTCCTCGCCGACAATCAGTGACGGCGGCGGTGCCGACCTCTGTCCTCTCTCTCTCTATTGCATCTTCTCTGTTGTGAGCAGCGGCTCCGCCGGAGGAGGGAAGCGTCGCTCATGTCCTTAAAGCTGGGTGCGCCGCCTAGCAGCCGGCTTCTCTATCCTCATGGCTGACCACGTCTAGGTCCCCCTGTGGTTCATCTGGTTCTTGATTGGATGCAAATCGAGATGGGTTCTTCCGTCTTGATTGGTTCATCTGGTTCTTGATTTCGGATACCTCACACGAGTTGATACCCTTTACGGTTGGGAACCAAACAAAATAGCTTTTTGGCCCATTACAACCTGGTACCACCGTAATCTCATACCATTTGCGTTTACATTACCATTTTCCGAACCAAACACGTCCCTAGTGTTACTTGTCTATAACATATATGGACAATCGGCTTAGTAATGGAGGGTAAAGGAGGAGAACCTATGTGATGGAGTTTGCAACAGCTACGTATCGGAAAAACCATAAGACACAACAATGTTAAGGAGCGGTATGCGCATGTGGGTAAACGCAAAAAGTGCAAACTAATAAGGGAACACAGTGATTGATTTACTTTGCGTCCCTTTAACATAAAGAATTGAACATATAATTAAACATAAAAAATGTGTCACAACGTAGCAACGCCTAAGGCATTTAGCTAGTGAAACAAAAAGAGGTCGTAATATTGTAAGTGAAATATACCTTAGCTTAATGGCACAAGAGAGAAGGAGCACCTTCAATAGTTTGTTTGATCAGCAACATGATCGCTTGGCCTTCCGGGGCCAATATATATATATGTACGTATGTGAAAATCTGTGAAGGAATGAGGTTCCTTACCCAGCCCTCAAGCCTCCTAGTGGTCCCTAAAGCATTCTTCTTTTTCTTTGAAGGAAAATGCCTTACTGGGCATGCTTTACCCATGTTCCACGCATCCTAGTGCATCCTCTTTAAATAATGCAGTCCTTAAGTTTTTTATTTCCACCGGGAACGTACATAACTTGGTGAGTCTCTTTTTTGGCTGGATCGAGGAGGATTCCAGATTCCTCCACGATTTTTCCTTGGCCCCGGACCTAGTACTCGTGCTTTTATTCCTTTTTTTTTGTGTGTGTGTGTGTGTGCTGTATGTTTGTTGTCGAGTAGTACGATTTTCCATTGCCCGTTCGGAAGCTCTCCGATCCAGCCGAGCGATGGAGGAGGGCAGACGCGTTCAGAAGCACTCCTCTGCTTCGTGGGTAGTTGGGCTGCCAGCCCATTCCATGCGGACACAGCCTAGCAAGAACAGCAGAGGATATCCAGCCGGTGGAGAGCTATGGGTCGGCCTACTTAACCTTCTCCCCCTTTTTCAATAAAAAAAAGTCTGAACAAAAAAGTTTGAGAAAAAATAAATTTAAATAAAAAAGTTAAACAAAAAAAGAAAAACCGAGCCCCAACAAAATAAAAGTTAATTTTGTTTTGAACAAAAATAAATGAAAAAATAGACCGGACCCTCGAAAATGGGCGGGCCCAACAGGCGCGCCCTTTCAGGCGGCGGAAGGGGAAAGCGCCGCTGCGGGGTGGCAAACTAGGATTTCCCGAAACTTACAGCGGTGGGGGTACCGCGATATCTTGCAGGTGTGGACTGCCATTCCGCGGCGACATGTCTCGTTTCGGTGGAGGAGAGCTTGAATCGAGCGGCGAATTACCGGTACATGGGAAGCTCTAAAATTCGTGCACCATTGCCCTTGATCAGTGCTCGAACAGGAGATAAGAGCAAGGCTCTCGTACCGTTTCCTTAACTTACGGGTGGCACAATTTCTAAACACACTTGTACACACTGTGTCTGGCACCTCCTAGATTTTGATTGGATTCCGACGCTCTGGAGTCCCGCCACCGGGAGGAGGACACCGCCACCGGGAGGAGGCCTCTGGAGCTGACCAGGTTGCAGTACTGCGCCCACGGCAACGACTGGCTGTCCATGGTCCTGGTTCTGTTCGGAGCTCAGTGCAACGGCCTCTTGCAGGGCACATACTTGATCGAGGTAACGTACGTACTAACCGGCCTCTTCTGGTCGGAGATCCAAAATCCGTTCCGTGTTATATAGGTAGCTTATGCTGACGAACTTTTCTTGGCAGAATCTCCAGAGCCAGGCCTCCATGGACGGCCCGCCTTCCTTCTCGGAGCAACACAACTACGCCGCTGGTTTGAGCATCAAGGGGTCCAACTTCACCCTGTCGCTCGCCGAGCTTATCTTCGGTTCAGGGGCACAGCTGGACAACCATCATGGTGTGGCCAACCGCATGACGACGTTCGGGCAGGTGCGCTACGAACCGGCCGAAGACGTCAAGGCAGATCCGCCCGCCGTAGTCCCGGTTCAACAACCTCGGAACGCTTGCGGTTCCCTTTGGCAGCCTAATGCCCCAACGCAATACTTCTCCGGCGATTCATCGGGGATCGAGCGTGCTGGTACAAGGCCCTGGAGGCACTCTTCCGGCCCCAATTGCGGAGCCCAGGTCTACGCGGTCCATGGCGGCAATGGTGGACTGTCAGCTATTTGAAGCCATGAGAGCACAGGGCTGGGTTGAGATGGAAGAGTGGTCCAGCCGTGGGCCGGTGCGGTGGGGTTGCTGCCTCTCCGACACCCCGGAACACGAGCTCGGGTGGGGAGTGAGGATGGGCGGTACGACAGAGAGGGAAAAGCACCGCCCGCACCTTGAAGGGTTCCTCAGCTTCAACCTCGGCAGGGGCGGCAAGCTGCAGCCCGGGCTTGTATACGTCATGGATGGGGAGATGAGGACGCCGGCGTTGGTCCTGCGGTCCTCGTGGTTCATGTGATGCTTGCTGCTTTAGCTCTGTTCTTCGCTTCATCCCTTGCAGCTGCAAGCTGCTGTTCTTGTTTTGTCGTCTGTTTGATTACACAACAGCTAGTGAACACGCATAAGTTGACTGCAAACCTCGGTAGTTCCTTGCACAGAATGCTTAAGCCCCTCCGTTTTTACAACGACTTCCCCCACCTTAACTCGATGGCGCAACCCCCACCGTCGTCTAGCAGTTGCGGACGACGAACGCCAGAAAGAGAATGTGCGCCTAGATGCCAGCGCGAACGGCAGAGGGTGTGTACCATGTAGAGCTTGGCTTTTCTGGCCTTCTTCATGGACTGATTTGGCCCATCTTGCGGATGCAAGTTCTGCCTTGGAGTAGCATGCCACATGCCAGCCCCATGTCGTAGCTGGCGGCA
Source organism: Alopecurus myosuroides (assembly GCA_028641055.1). Taxonomy (NCBI): domain Eukaryota; kingdom Viridiplantae; phylum Streptophyta; class Magnoliopsida; order Poales; family Poaceae; genus Alopecurus; species Alopecurus myosuroides. The sequence goes on along the minus strand of CM054057.1, from coordinate 48,284,021 downwards.
GCTACGGAGACCTCGGAGAGCGTTGCTCTGAACCTGCCCAAGGCCAAGTTGTAGAGAGTCCCACCCCTATGACGCGTAGGGTCGGCGAGCTCCTACTGTAGTTTTCTCCGCTTTCAAGAGGATGGCCAGCAGTACATTGGTTCAAGCAGTTGTAGCCTTGTAGGGAAACTGCGCAAGTAACCTCAGTTTTTTCACACGGAGGACTTCTTCTAGAAGACCACCTTTCCAACAGTCTGAAGATTGACAGAGGATCATCTTCTTCTTCATTGTCTTCCATCACAACCCCTCTTTCTCCATGCTTGGTCCAGCAATTGTAGCTGGGCATGAAACCTCTCCGAAGCAGGTGGCCGTGAAGGACTCTCGAGGAAGAGTGCTCCCTGATGTTCCGACAATCAACACATGGGCAACACATAAATCCATTCTCTTTGTTCGCCTGAGCTACACCGAGAAATTCATTCAGACCTGCCCTATACTCGAAAGTGCGTCGGTCATCGTACATCCATCGCTGATGTGCATCCATCTGCATCGTATAATTAAGTTTATAAAAAAATACGCGAAATGCCACCGTACATAGACAAATGTAATATTTGTGTATCAATTACAGATGAAAATGACAAGAATGCTAACCTCGATCCAGGATATCATTTTGTGTGTCTCGGGTATTTTGTCGAACACCTCGTGTGCATAGCAAAGATACACAAATAAAAGATCCACCTCTCACACCCTCCTAGCAGGAAAAAAAGATGAGACAAGGGGCTGGGTGGCTGGTATATGTAGGGACCGGGCCATTCGTCCCGTTCGTGGCTAGGACCGGTATCAATGCCCCTGCGCTGGCTATGTGGCGTCTGACCGGGAATTTGTCCCGGTTCTAGCCACGAACCGGGACGAATGCTCCCTCCCCAACCGGTATCTATGCTCCACGGGGCCTATACACAGCCCTGGCCAACCGAACCGGGACGAATGCATAGCATTTGTCCGGGTTCGTAAGAAAACCGGGATGAATGCCCTTTTTAGCCCTCGACGAAAGGTCATGTTTCTACTAGTGGCATCAACCTGATCTTCATGTAGTAATTATACCAAAACATGTTTTTGGCGCATCGACGTGATCCTCGTACAATGAAATCGTCCGATACCCCTACACGCCTCCTAAACTCTAAACCCTGAAAAAAAATCGAAACAGGGAGCATACCTTTACTACCGGTTCGTGTTAAGAACCGGAACTAAAGGTGTCCATCCCCACGGAATCCTCCGGGGCACGTGGAGGCCCTTTATTATCGGTTCGTGAGCAACTGGGACTAAGCGCGTGCGGGGGGCGGGAGGAGGGGACGACGGGGACGAGTGCACCTTTTTCCACTAGTGAAAACATGAACAAATAGAAATAATAAACAAAGAAAACAAAAAAATGAGAAAAAACATAATATAAAATAGAAACAAACAAAAAAAGAAACAAGAATTGAAAAAGAGAAACAAGAAAAAAAAATGGTACGCTCGTTGTCTAGGAAAGTAGCCAACGCCCCATCCATTTTTTGATTGCCAATATTAGATGTTCGACTCGTATATCACGAGAGAAATTTCAATGCAGTTTATATTTTTTTTTAGATAAAAGGCACAAGGCCCAACTTTGAATTAACAAAGCTCGGCAGTTCAAACCAAGTTACGATACAGAGATGCTGGGCATACAGCTTCGCCAAACGGAATACATGCTGAGGCATACAGCTTCGCCAACAAGGAAATAAGGAAACTAGCATATGGAAAAGCAAAGCTAAGCGCACGCGGGCGAACAGAAGCAGCATCACGAGGTCCCCCAGCTAGGGAAGGGGGGTGGGCAGGAACCGGCAGGCGAGGTGAGTCCTCCTGAGATCCTCCACTAGCCGGCGCGTCGCGGCCTGATCCTCAGGCCTCATCGGGATGGTCCAAAGCTGCAAGAACACCAGGGATTTAAAAATAATGTCAGCCGGGTGGCGAATAATTATCCCCTCGATAGCGTGTTTATTTCTGACATGCCAGAGCGCCCAAGCTAAAGCAATAAAGAAAGCCCACACTGTACGCCTAAAGCTACCCGAGAGCGAGGATAGGATGGACTGAAATTGCGCGAAGTTGGTGGGCGCCCAGGTGTTCCCAAGCACCTGGCGCACCACGCTCCAAGCAAACTTTGCCAAGGAGCATCTAAAGAATATATAGTCCACGTTTTCGGGCGCCGCGCAAAGGGCGCAGTTTCCGTCGGAGGGGCCAGACCGTGTGAGAAGCTGGAGGCCGGAAGGGAGTCGGTCAAGGATCAATTGCCAGGCAAAGACTTTGATCTTAAGGGTCTGTGCGTTGTGCCAGACATCCTGCGCAAATGCGGCGCTACTCCCCCGAGATAGCGCCTCGTACATCGAGCTAACCGAAAAGGTCCCGGAGGCCTCGAGGGCCCAGGAAATTTTGTCTAGTCCTCCGGAAAGGGAGGTGGAGTTGATGATGCCGTCCAGCTCTCCCCACTGGGCCATGGCGGCAAGGGAGACCGTCCTACGGAAGCGGCAGCCCCTCCAATAATATCTGCCACCGACGCCCCCTGGTCGTCGCAAATGCTGAATAGAAAGGGAAACTTGTGGCAGAGGGGACCCTCCCCGTGCCACCAATCAGTCCAAAATGCAGTGCGCCGTCCGTCCAGAATGCTATGTTTGGCCCCCATCTTGAATAGGTGCTTAACTTTGTGGAGGTTTTTCCAGACCTGAGAGCCCCCCCTCGGGGAGGTCGCGAAAATGTCCCCCGTGGGAGCATATTTGCTACGCATAATAGTGGCCCAGAGAGACTCATTAGGCTGGTAGAGCTTCCAGATCCATTTTAGAAGAAGGGCCTCATTCATATTTTGGGAGTTAACAAGTCCTAGGCCCCCTGCCTCTTTTGGACGCCAAATCGCAGGCCAGCTGACCATGTGGTATTTGCGTCTGGCCCCGCGCCCTCCCAGAAGAATCTAGCCCTGATAGCATCTAGTTCCTTGTGCGTTCCCTTCGGCAGGAGGAACAGCCCCATGGCATACATGGGAAGGTTGTCGAGGCAGACATTAGAGAGGATGAGGCGATCGCCAGAGGAGAGAAAGCGGCCCATCCACGGTTCAATCCTACGGGCCAGCTTCAAAATGAGGAAGGCCCATTGCTCCTTACTTAGCTTGGAATCCGAGATAGGAAGACCTAGGTAAGTGAGGGGGAATTTGCCCAGCTTACAATTTAACATCCTAGCCACCCTTAGCTGGACATTCTGGGGCTGATGCAGCACGATCACCTCACTTTTATGGTAATTGATCTTTAGTACCGACATGCTCTCGAAGCACATCAGGAGGAATTTGAGGTTGGCCACTTCTAAATCGCTCCCCTGAATCAGAATGATCCTGTCGTCAGCGTATTGAAGATGGGTAACTCCTCCTGGCACTGGGTGCGGGACCACTCCCTTAATGTGACCCGCATCGTTCGCCTTACAGAGGATGGCCGAGAGCCCCTTGGCCACAAAGTTAAAAAGGAGGGGAGAGAGCGGGTCGCCCTGCCGCACGCCCCTTTTATTTCTAAAGAAGGGGCCCATTTCCCCGTTTATACTAATGGCAGTTTGTCCACCCGAGACAAGATGAGAGATTCGATGGATATAGCCCGCGTCGAACGCTTTTCGACGCAAGACCTCGATGAGGAATTCCCAATTGACTCGATCGTAGGCCTTCTCGAAATCTAGCTTGAGGAGGATACCCCCTAACTTCGTGCTTTTCATCTCGTGCACTATCTCGTGAAGTGCCAGCGCTCCATCAAGAATAAAACGCCCTTTGATAAACGCCGTTTGGTTGGGGCTGATGGTCTTGTTAGCCACGGGGTCAAGACGAGAGGCGAAAGCTTTGGAAATGATCTTAAACACTACGTTGATCAACGCTATGGTCCTAAATTGAGAAATAGAATCCGCCCCTGGGATCTTCGGAACGAGGGTAAGGACGCCAAAGTTCAGTCTTGCGATATCGATGCGGCCCAGCATGAAATCGTTGAGGATGTGGAGCACTCCGTGTCTAACCAGGTTCCAGCACTTCTTAAAGAATAGGACCGGAAACCCGTCCGGTCCCGGAGCAGTGTCGGATTTCATATCCTTCACAATATCTGAGAGTTCCTCCTCGGTGAAGGTTCTGCAGAGGTTCTCATTGTCGACCTGAGAAACTAGATGGGTCCCCGCCCAAAGATTATTGGCAAGTACCGCGAACCGGGGAGCCGAAGCACCAAGAAGATCTCGGTAGAAGGCATAAATGTGATCCTGGAGCTCACTCTTCCCCGAGATGGTCCCCGTCTCGGTCACAAGAGACGATATCAAGCACTTTCTTCGCTGTCCGTTGGCGACGGCGTGGAAGTAGGCGGTGTTTGCATCTCCCTTGAGTGCCCATTGAACCCTTCCCCGCTGACGCCAATACTCTTCTTCTAGCCTATAGATGCTAAGAAGCTGTTCTTCTAGGTGGTACCGGTAAGCCCATTCCTCATCATCCAGACCCGAGGAGTCGACTTTAAGGTCAATAAGGTGGATGGCATCAAGAAGGGTCGTTTTTTGTAGTCTCGCGTCTTTACCTCGGTTGCGGCTCCACCCCCGAAGGTATTGCCGCAGTTTCCCGCTCATAAACTGCCACCAGTCAATAATGTCCCTACCACGCACCACACGTGCCAGTCTATCCCAGCTAGAAAGCAGCAAGGGTTGGAATTCAGGGAGTTCGAACCAGCCAGTCTCGAAGAAGAACCTGTTACTCCGGATTGGCGAGCCCTCTCCCGTGTCCAAGATAAGAGGTGTGTGGTCGGAGCCCAGGCTGGTCTCAGCAAACAACGAGAAAAGCGGGAAGAGCAGATCTAGCGAGGGCGAGATAAAGACTCTGTCGAGGGCACATCTGACCGGGTTAATTCTTTTGTTGGTCCATGTATATCTTGCGCCAGAGCGCTGTACATCGCGGAGACCCCAGTTAGCAATATGCAGATTGAAGAGTGTGATCCTAGGCCAGTTGATATTATCATTGTTTTTGTCAGAACTGTCTCGGATCAAGTTGAAGTCCCCGCCCATCACCACCGGAACCGAGCAGCTAGCAATCTTGTTAGAAATCTCATCAAGGAAAGTAGCTGAGAGGGAATGATCTGCTGGGCCATAGATATTGATGAACTCTAGTTTACGTTTGGAAGGTTTGTGGAGCACTAGCAGGCTTTGGAAGAACCGTCTGCTATCGAAACTACCGACATCAAACAGAGTATCCCGGACCCCCATAAGCAACCCCCCTGAGCGTCCATTAGCAGGCTGCCAGCTCCAGAAGAATTGGTCGCCCGGCGTTAGCCCTCGGAGTTCAGCGTCGGTGAAAGATTGTCTAATTGTTTCTTGTAGGCAAATGATGTCGATCTTATATTTCCGGAGGAGCTCTTTGAGCATGGTTCGGCGCCCCGGCACGCCGAAACCACGCAGGTTCAGGAAGAGCCAACGCATTAAGACACCTGTTGCGTGACCCGTGCTTGGCGGGTGGATTTTATAGCTGCGCCTTGCATGTTCTTTTTGGCTAAGCGAGTGTAAGGAGCGGTAGCTCGAGTAGGCTGATTCTTGCGGGGTCTGCCGTGTTTAATGGGACCTGAACCCGCCGCAACCTGGTCGGGTTCCTTCACAGAGTTGGGCCCTCCCACTCTCTGGACAAGGTCAAGGGGGCTAGCAACGGCAGGATCGGAAGCGGAAGCGAGGGCAGAAGCCTCTTTCGCCCTCTCCTCAAATGCTTTGGACTCGGCCAAGGTAGCCGCGGCAGCCTCCCTGGCAAGGGCCAGCTCCGCTTGAGCAACTTCGGAGGCGCGGAACAAGGAAAGAGTTTCTACCGACGAAGTCTCCCTAGAACCCAGACGAATACCACTACTCTCCGCAACCGCCAGCAGGTGGGCGTCCGAAACATCTTGCAGAACAGTAAAATCATGAATGGAGATCGCACCTGGGGAGTTGATGGCGTGCACACGGGCGGTAGCACGCTCGAGAACCGGCGCCTCCGTGAGCCCCGTGCCCCTAGCACTCTTCCGCTCCGCCAGAACAGGCACCGCCTTGCTGCGGAGTCCCCGAGCCACTGGAGCCGCAAGAGCTTGAACGACCCCACACAGCTGCGCGGAGTCCCCGGAAAACTCCGGCTGCGGGAAGGCCGCCAGCGCATCGGCAAGCACCCATGCGGGGCGGTCCGCGTTGGCCTTGATGCGGCGCTCCCGGCTCTGGAGCGACTCCCTGGCAGCAGGGCCACTCGAGGGAGTGAGGGCGACGGAGGTGGCGCGGGAGGGCTGAATCTGCATGTCGGTGGTGGGCGAGGACGGGGCTTGGTCGCTCATGGACAGGGAGGTTGCGGCCAGAGCAGGCACGGGCGGGGGAAGCACAGCCGGGGGGTGCGAGTGGTCTTGCGCGGGTCCCTTTGAGGAAGGACCCGTATTCGTCGATTGGCGGCGAGACTGCCGCGGCTGTGTCACCCTCAGAACCAGGAGCCGAGGTGGCCACCTTGGTCGAGGCTGAGGTTGGACCACCTTTTCCGCCCTTCCCCGAGCCCATCTGAGCCTCCTTCGAACCAGCGCGGCCGTGGCGGCCTCTCTTGTCGTCCCATCCTTCATCCTCCTCGGAGGACTTCTCCAGCGCGTCATCATCTTCGTCATCTTTGCGGGGTGGCGGTGGGGGTGGTGGAAGAGAAGGCCCTCCCTTCTCCTTGCCTTTTTCCACCTCCACACGAATGTTATAGCCTTGTGCCGCTGACGCAAACAAGGAAGGAGTCGGGGATGGGCCGCCTCGCGCGGCAGCCAAATTGCATCCTAATAGGGAGTTTAGGGTCGTCGAAGGTGGCTTCGTCGACGAGCAAGGGACGCCCCACCGGCCGAGCTAACACCCGGAGGCGGGCGGTGTTGCGGAAGGGCGGAGGAACTCCGTGGAGTTTGACCCAGACTTCGGAGAGCACTTTCGTGGCGAGCTCGTCCATCACGCCCTCCAACACGATCGCCTGAGCCTTGGAGATGGGTAGGCGGAGGCCCCCGCCGCGGATGGCCATGCGGAGATTCCCCGCGGAAGGGAATACCAAGGAGAAATCCGGCTCGCTTAGCTGGCGCACTTGCCATGCCCAGTCCTCGTCAACCAGCTCGCGGAACTCCTCCTCCACCTGGGCAGCCGAGAGCTTGGCTCCTTCAATGAAGACCGTGGCCGAGTTAGGAGGAGCCAGCACCGCTTCGTCCTCCGCCACTTCGAGGCACATAAAACCGATCACATCATGGCCAAAACCCGCCCAAAATGGACCAAAGCGCTCATCCGAGACGCTGCACATGGCGGACGGGTGCCCTTTGGCGTTGCATTTGACGCAGAAAGGCTCTTCTTCGCATTCGGCCTGCCGGTGCCCAACCTGACCACAGTTATAACAAGTAATTTTGTGACTGTCCTGGTTGGTCATCGTGGCCGCAGCACCAGAGGAGGCACCAGCCCCCGCGGCTGGCCCTCCCGAGCTCGCCTGCTGCCCCCCGTGGCGTTGGGCATCTGGGTTGCCTTCACGGCTGCGTCCACGCCCCCACGGGAGCGCGCCTTGGGAGTTGCGCGGTGGCCCGTCCCTACGGTGGCCACCATCTTGGGAACGGCGCAGGGAGGGAGGTCGGTTGCCGTACCGGCGGCGCTGCTGCTCTTGCTCGTGGTCGAGGCGGGATTGAAGTTCCTTCCGGTCGGCGCCGCCGGCGTACTCGCCGAACGGCCTCTTGCCGCCTCGACGGTCTTCTTGCTTGCGCTCCATGCGCACGAGGCGAGGGGGGAACGACGGATCTTGGTGGGGGACGAGCCGCTTGGCTCTGAAGAAGTAGCGCCGCACGTCTTCTTCAGGGGCTGGGAACCCTAAGTTCTGATCTAGGGTTAGCCGCGGTAGCCACCACCAAGTACTTGTAGCTGGCGGATCGGGGTGGACGGTTGGGGTTGCATCTGGAGTAACTTGAACGACTGGGATGGAGCGGAGCGGACTGCCCGCAGCGCCAGGCCCCGGCCCGTTAGCGCGCTCAGCAGAAGGCTTGCTGTTTGGGCCTATCCGTACCGCGCGGCCCACAGCAGCAGTCGTGAGGGGGCGCGGCCCATCCGGCCCCTGCTGGCCCAGCTTGTCCCATTCGGACACCGGGAGCAACCCTAGCCCCCGCGGATCCGCGCGCGCCGCCGCGGCCGGAGAGGGAGACGGAGATCCACCACCATGGACCCAACCATGATAGCGGACCCCACCCACCCGAGCGAGGGCGCCGGCCCGGGACACAGCGGAGGGAAATCTCCCAGTTGGAGCTCGAAGGGCGGGGACACCATGTCGCCAGAAGGAGCCACCGTGGCCGCACGCGGGGAGCTCCCCTGAGCATCCAGCAAGGGCGGAGTCGCAGCGAGGCCGGGTCTTCCCCGAGAAGGCGACGGCGGCAGGAAATCGGCGAGGGAGCGTGGGGGGAGGGCGGCGCTGTGGAGAGGCGGAGCGGCGCTCCGGTTCACTGTCCGAGGGGCCCGAGTCCACCGCCCGCGCCTCCGCGTCTAGGGCGGAGGAGGTCCGGTGGCGAACGCGCCGACGGGGAACTCGCGTCACGCCCGGGACGGGCCAGTCGCCGCGCGAGTTGCGGGAACGTGTAATTATATTTGAAGGAAAGCAAGCTATATACTCCGTATGGGTACCATGGTGTTCTTCAAGTCTCTCTCTCTATATCTACGTTAATTTTGATGTTTAATTTGGTGTCGTGTGTATTAATAGAGGCTAGTAGCTAGTTCGATCAATTGGAACTAATGTACCTTATGCGATAATGCAATCGATCTGTTCCTTCAGTTTTGCACATATATATGTCTACTTGGACGGCTTGGAACTTAACATTATCTCTTATTCCGACTCCAAATCGAACTCCAATTTACATGCGTGCCCGGATTAGTTTCTTCCTAACTTTTGTGTAGTACGTGGATTCCAGCCAATTAAGGGCATCCCCGCAGCGGCTAGATCAACCGAACAAAGAGACATAGAACCAGGAAAATAGATCTTACTTCCCGGCGCGGAGCCACATATGAACGACGACATGCTGCCGGAGGCTGCCGTCGTCTTGTTGCCGGACGACGTCGTCTTCGACATCCTCTCCTGGACGCCGGTGAAGTCCGCCTGCCGATTCCAATGCGTGTCCAAGGGGTGGCGTGGCCTCATCTCCAGCCTGGCCTTCCTCGCCACGCACAAGTCCCGTCATACCGAACCCTTCCTTGTCGACACTGGCTCCTTTCGAGGGAACAAAGAAGGTGCCGACTTGCGGTTCATGGACATGGACGGTAACGTTGTTAAAATCATTGAAGGTGTCGGTGGCTTGAAGATGCTTCCCACGACCAGCCTCGATGATCTCGTTTTCGTAAGCAATGGTACTTACAATGGCGCCCACGTGGTTGATCCGGCGACCGACGAGGTCATGTTGACCATTACGGGGTCGAAGGTGATTAATCACAACATGTTTTTTACCGCCTACCCGTATGAAATTTTTGGAATTGGTCGTGCCACACCGTCAGGTATATACAAGTTGGTCCACTTCATCCGAAACGGCATTGCGTGTGACGTCCTTACAATAGGTGATCCCAACACGGGTTGGAGGAGGCAGGCGCAAAGAAAGTCAATCCGACAGTGTTTTCTTGATCTCTTATCTTCTCCGGTCACTATCGATGGCGTCATGTACTTTTTGACAGAAAAGACATCATCGGATGACATGTTGCTTTGCTTCGACCTCGAGAAAGAGCAGTGGAAGGACGACCCGATCATAGGCCCTAGGAAAATCAAAGATGGGGGGTCGGTCTGCATAGGCGAGCTAAACGGTGCGCTTTGCATGGTTCAAGAGGAGGACTGCAAAAACTGGCAGATGTGTCAAAATCCATGCACAAATATATGGATCTTGGACGATTTTGATAAAAGTAACTGGACCAAGGCGTACACCATCCGAATGGGGACAATCGGTCGTCGTTATATACCACTGAGGGTGATGCATGGTGGAGAAAAATTGCTTGTGCAATACATTCCAGGAGACAGGTGGTCGTCGGCGGCCTTGCAAGTCTACGATCCTCACAACGATACATGCACGAACATAAATGGGGCGCCAGATTATCTCCCTGGGAACGTTTGTCTCTGCAGCTTGCACTTGGAACATCTCGTGTCGATCACGAATTAATTCAATGGTGCTAGACCTCTATGTTTCGAAGTAATTATTTCTCTTAGGATAAGTTATGGAACTATATCCCTTTGTGTACTTTATACTCCCTCCGTTCAACAATAGATGACTTCCACATATCTATATATGGATGTATCTAGACACTAAAATATGTCTAGATACATCTATGTCTAGATATGTGGAAGTCATCTATTGTTGAACGGAGGGAGTAGTATTTTTCATCAGACTTCTTGTGTGGTATCACTTTGGCTCGTCAGCTGGAACTGCATTACTAGATAGTTGATTATCTGTGTTAATAATACGGATTTGACTTGGAGCTCACTCGCGTCTGTATCCGTGGGATTCATGGCGCTGAGATTCGTACGTGAGGGAGCAGCTGGTCCGTTTTGTGGCCCGTTTGTATTGATGGTGCTTTTGTCTCTACTGGGCTAGCCCATTTCTTCTAGGACTGGGTTTTTTTCTATTCGGTTTGCGGGGCTCGTTGTCTTTTTTTTTTGGGAACGTGTAACTTTTTTTTCTCGATAATATTTGTGGCAGAGTGAGAGACTGATAAATAGTGGAGCAACAGAAAGAAGTTTAAAAGAATCGATCACTAGTATTATGAGTTAGACAACATATGAGTGGTATAACAATTTTCAAGAAGGACCCTAAAGATGCTCTAATATCTTAGTTTTATCCAACACCTTATGAAATTAAGGATTTGTTTGTGAGTGAATTATTTCTAATCTAAAACCAAAGTATTCGATAACCACATAGTTTCAACTTCCAAAGTATTCGATTAACAAGGGGTTTACAGATGAACATGATCATGTTTAACCTTTCAAATAGTTTAGTCCTGGTTGGAGACAACGACCGAGACTAAAGGTCTGTCTTTACTCCAGGTCGATGATACCAACCTGGCACAAAGGAAGCCTTCCGCAACCCTAGTCGTTTTTGTGGTTTATCGGATAATGACAGATGAAAAGCATAAGAGAAAGAAAGCAACTCTTTCATGTCTGAATTTTAACCTTCCCACATGTCACTCGTGAATTAGCATTACCCCGACTATATAAAGCCTTCAAGTTTTAGACACAAATGGTCACATGAGTTAATTACAACGAAAAATGTAGGTAAATCCCAAGTAATTAAAAGCATAGAAGCGTTACTTTTTCAAAAAAAAAAATTGAAGTTTAGAAATACGAGTTTTCCTAAGTGCATAGAAAATGGGTACGTACGCCGGATCCGGAACCAACGAGAGTTATTTATCGTTGTTATTTTCATAAGAGATCTTATGTTCTTAAAAAAAATGTAGGTACTAAATCCCAAGTAAAAGCACAGAAGCGTTATTTTTTCTATTTTTCTAAAGTTTAGAAATATGAGTTTTCCTAAGTCATAGGAAATGGGTACGTACACCAGATCCGGAACCAACGAGAATTATTTATCGTTCTTATTTTCATAAGAGATCTATTCTTAAGATCTTTTTAAAACTGTTAAATTAGAGTTTTTAATTACTGAAATAAAGAGATCACTGGAGCTCAGGAGTCAGAAATCTCGTACTCTCAGTCTGAGTAGAATACGGTAGTTGGGGAATTGCGGAGGATCACACACCACATGGCCGCGCAGTACGTACTTGTCTGCAGTGTGATGAGGTGTGAGTCTGTATCGGGACAAACCTAGCTAGCTAGCTCGACCGCTAATTGAATTGAATTGGAATTATGGGACATTAATGGTGTCAGAACATGTATACCGATCGATGGCGACAAAACGGTGCAGCTAGCGTTTCATTGTATGTTCGTTTTGAGGATGCATGATTTGCTGCACATACTGTATCGTCATGGTCCATGGAGTAGTGCATGTCGGCATCTCTCTCTCTCTACATACTGTATTCTGTGCGTACGTGTTATGTAGTCGACCGGCCGGGTCCATGCACGCGCATCGTATCCGTACGTGCAGTGCATGCCTAACGCTCATTCTCAGACTACATTTACATATCTCAGAGAGAGAGAGACAGAGATCTAGGATGTGCATGCAGGTACATCCAAAATTAAGCCAATGATGCACACATCAAGCACACCCCTCGCACGCAACTCTTGTCTCTTTGGTGGCCATCGCGTCAATGGCATGTACATGGATGAGGTCCTCTCCAGGGGAGTCGATCGATCACAGCACCCGGCCCAAGTACTCCCGGCCGCGCGGGCTGTTGTGCCCTGACCGCCGTGTCCAAGGACGTGACGTCAGCAGCACCCTCCCACGAGCGCGTATGTTTGTTTCTTGATGCGACACGAGACAGAGAGCTGCAGGCGGTCCATTTTTTTTCCTATACGCAGACACAAACGAGCACACGTACAGCAATGCTAAACGATAACCCACCTATCTGCTTCTTTAATTTGTTTCTCGATCGATGCATGGATTCCGTTTCGCTAGCTAGCGTCAGCAATCCATTTTCCTTTCCTTCTTTATTTTCTGTACGCAGACACAAACGTGCACGTACACTCTCACCGATCCATGCAACACGATAGCCACTTCATGCTGTGACAGCTCACTTCGTCTCTTTTTTTTTTTTTTGAACAAAGAAGGGGTCAAAGACCCCGAGCTGCACTTTCATTCAAAGCAGTGGGTACAATTTACATCCAACCCCTCGACAAATCTTGCCCTATAGACCTGAGACTTCGAAGGAGGGACTGGAAACTTACAAACAAGACCCTGGAACAAAAATAAAAAAGCAATCAAGCCCAGCGTCTTCTCCACCACGACATCGCCGGTGTTCTCTAGGCGCAGATCACCGAGAACGGAGCACCTGCCCGAAACTCTCCCAGACCAGCAATGGAGCGCAGCCATCAGCAGACAACCGAAGCGCGGGGACGAACCACTTGCTCCTCGGACGTCGTCGAGCCCTGACAGCTTGCCCGATAGGCCTCCAACATGGAGGTTGAGATTTGGCCACCCTTCTGGCCAAGAAACGCGGCAGCAACCTCTGCTTCGCGTGATGAGCTCAAGGACGCAGCGACGAACCTGGTTCCCGTCGACGAAGAAAGAATCCGCAGCAGCTCCATTCCTCCGCTCCTCGCCACCACGGCCGGCCAGCAGAAGAGAAGAAGCTGCATCTTCAAATTTCGCAGATGGGGACCGAGGAAGCTCCAGACCCAGAGCTCCTCCCTCGACCTTATGCGGGAAAGGGGATCCCGCTACCAACTCCTCCATCTTCGACTCCCACCTCGAGAGCCAGTGAGCGGAGAGCGGCAGCAACAGCACCACACAGGCGGGGGTCGGGCACGCCTGCGAGGAAATCCAGATGGCAAAACGCCACAACTCGAAAACAGAAGCACGCAGCTTGAAAGCTACAGCTATACAGGCTAGGGGGCCGGCACCCTACGACATCACCACGGCAACCAGCGCAAGCGCCAGCGCCTGGGATGGCCGGAGAACGGCGGCGCACTCGGCAGACTCTCAAAACACTGTAGCAGCGAGAGGATAAGAGAGCCTCCCCCTCTCCGTCCTTTCCCCCAATTACACGTAGTGGTGGTTTTCACTTCGTCTCTTTGGAAAATTCAGCACCACATACCATACTTTCAAAAAAAAAAAAAATATATCTGAGACGAAGACGCAGACCACAGAATGGGTCACGGGCTCTGCTCTGGGCCACATTTAGCTTCGCTCTAGTTTACCTTCGTACTCCCTCCGTCCTGGTGTATAAGGCACATATAGCAATTATCTAGGCCCAAGGTAGTCATTCATTGGAGTTTAAACATTACATGCATTGGTGGAGAGGAGTGGAGAAAGCCAACCATCCACTAATTAGAAGAGAATTAATGCAAAATGTGCCTAATAGATGGGACTACATGTTTTTTAGATTGTGCCCTATACACCAGGACGGAGGGAGTATGTGATTCCGCAAGCGTTATTTGTTGCATTAAAAAAAAGAAGTGCTAGCTAGTACTAGTATGCTACCTTGTGCCACCTTTTAGCCGTCCAGAAAACAAACCTTTCCACCAGCTCATGTCTTCCAAAGGCAAAGGCAAAACGCATCACATGTTGTAACCATTGATCAGATCCACCACCTCCGTTTCATCGCCTACCTCCACCATCGCGGCTCTAGTGGGCCCCACACGCGCACCTCTCATCGCCACTACGCATAGCACCACGCCAGCCAAATCGCCTACATCTACAAAAGCATATCGGTGGCTACAAGGTACAAGCGCCGCCCACCAAATCCTACATGCGTCGATGAGAGCACATACTCCACCACAACACGCTTCACGGCCATAGTTCATCGAGCTGTCGATGAAATAGACCTGGCCGGTGGCTTCGTCGATGTAGACCTATTGGTGAAGCTGATGGGCATACCGTCAACCTTGTCCATGAGCACGGTCGCCTCCCCGCCGCCCGTGCTGACCCGCCTGAGCCCCTTTTACGCGTCGGTCATGTTGGAGTTCACACCCGTACTCTCTGGTCGAACCGCATGCCGATCCTTTCGACGAGTACGTGGTTCTCATTACCTAGGTACTCCCTCCGTTCCAAAATACTTGACTTCCATTTGTCTAACTATTGATGTACGACATGTTTTATTATATAGATACATCCATATTTGGACAAATGGAAGTCACGTAATTTGGATCGAAGGGAGTAGTATCGTGCTTGCATGGGCTCTCTGTCCTTCCTTCAAAGCCTCTTCACGATATTTCCATTCAAGAGCTCCATGATTCATTTTTCCTTCACCTGGCCCTCGCAACCTCGTAGAGAGCCAAACTTTTCCCCTTGTGCTCCCGGGCGTTCTCAACACAAAAACACGGTTACACGTATGTCATTCAGGTGTCTCCCGCCCAAATTTTGGGGGTTGTGGTACATTGCTTTCGTTAGGAAGTCTTAGGCCCGCTTTTGTTTCGGCATTTTTCCTTCCCATTTTTGTGAGTCGTATCAAATTGTTTTTCGTTTTGCTTGTTTTAATTATCTCCCACATACTCGTTGTATTTTCCATGCCATTTTTCACGACTACTCATATCCTAAGCAAACATTATCTAGTTTAAAAAAAAATATCGATTCTTTCGATATGCATGGAAGACTTGAAACTTTCGCGGCCATTTATATTTTGGTAGTTTTTTCATACATTTTGTTTTGGCAGTTTTCCTGCCGGTTTTCACGAGCTATAGCACACGTATATTTTAAGCTTTATCACCCAATTTTCACGACAAGTGGATTATCTAAAAATGCCAAATTAGCCGGTAAGACTAAAATATTGAGTCTTTTTAAAATGCATAAAGGCCGGTTTTCGCGCCCCTAAGCATTTTAGCAGTTTCTCTGCGAATTTTCACCTGCTATAACACACATGCAATTTGGATTTTTTGGCCAATTTTCATCACCAATGTTTCTGGACCTAATTTACAAAGCTTTCAGGGATGTCATCTTATGTGAGATGTTTCAGTGAATCCGGTTGAGGCGATGTTTCGGTGAGATGTTTCAGTGCGGACAACCATTGGAAAGCTCTTTGCTCAGTATCTTGCGAAAAGCGTAGCATCCATACCTTATAGATTTTACCACCAAAATTTGGCGACTCTTTATTATCTAAGGACGCGTTATCTAGTTTATGAGCATAAGATATCGAGTCGTTCAACCACCCTATAAGCTCATATATAATAGTTATGGCTCGAAAAAATGAGTCTATACGGGTCTCAAAAATTGGGAGGGACCCCCTAGGGAGACGATAAAAACGAGAAACTATGATGAAGGCGCCGAAGATTTGCCCAACAAAACCTCAAAAAGGAAAACATGTGGGAAGGATAGCCATAGAGATCTTCCCTGTAGCTCTTAACGGTCTTGCATGTATGCGGCCGTACTGCATGTGTGTGATTAACTCTCTGCCGTCCATACACACATACTCTATAGATTCGACGAATCGCATGTGGATGGGTAGATACCTGCGTGGGTACTCAGTTAATTTCCTTGTTTAAGCTAGTAGATAGTTATTACCAGCCATTTCACATGTCATAGTGTCATCACACGTTATTAAGGTAGTTATTTTATCTAAAAAGGTAGTTATTAGTTATTACCCATCATTAATTCCATGTAAGGGTGGGCGATTGGATTTATCCAAAAATTCGGCTGGGGATTATTCCGGCTTGTAGATCTCATATTTGAGATTCTCCGATGATAATCTAAACTCAAGAATTCAGGTAGCCGCAGATTTGTGGTCAAGTTTTCTCGCAAAGTATAATATGTTATGAAAATTTTGCCCCTAATATCACATTAATATCATTTTTTTGGAACTACATAACAAATGTCACACAACAAGATTAGTCAAAGGAATAAAATATGAAATAATGTTAGGTAATAATTATCTCGTAGCGGAAAATATTTATATGTATTAAGGTGCCTTACTAGTTTGATAAGTCATATAAAATCATTTATATGTAACACATTGTTTTGGCGGTTACGCCTGTTCTCAACAAGAGAATGCTTATAAAGACATCATTTTTTTTATCCCTCACAATATTTAGGGCCTATAGCACCCTCTTTTTGTGTTGGGAATTTTCCGCCCTATTGTTTGGGCTTTAGCAAATTATTTTCATTTTTTATGTTACCCTGCCTAAATTTTGGGGGAGCACACATAATTTTTGGGCGGCCCCGTCCATTTTGATGACATTTCATTATCTAACTATCAAGGCATTAGAACATACATAAAATACTTGTTAGTTTTCCCGCTGGTTTCCATTCCGGTGTGTTCCTGTGTGTTTAGTTTTCGGAATTGTCCACCCGTTATTATGGCTAAAGCAAACATACTTTTTTTATATTCCTATTTTCCATGACCAATAATCATCTAAGCATTAAAATTAGTTAATAAGCATATAATATTGAGTAGTTTGACATGCATGAAACACTTTATAGTTTTCCCATTGTTTACTCTTTGGTAGTTATCCCGACAGTTCTATGACGCATAAAAGACTTGATGGTTTTTCTCACCCAATTTACGTGAAACAAATTGCCCACCCAAAATTATCAGGTGCGTGAAGGATTGATCCGGCAGCCATAACTTTGCATGTGAGTTCCAATCAAGTCAATTCTAGAGGCGTCGGAAAGCTGTAGCTCAGTAGGCTTTCCATGACTTATATTTTCACAATCTAGCAAAAGAGACAACAAGCATACTTTGCCGATTTTCTCGCCCAATTTTCATGATCACTTATGTAGTCCGCAAGCATAAAATATTGAATTTCACGACATGCATGAAACATCAATCTGCATGCATGACAACCAGTACAATGCACATGAAATGATAGGAACGCATACCATAGGTGTCCACTGGCTCGAGAATAAAGACTACAAAATGAATGTAACATAAAACGATAGGGATGCCACATTTACATCATCGTTTGTTATCTCTTTCCAATATTTTGTTCTTAATTTATTTTTATATTTTCCTACATCACGCTTTGAATGCTCTTTCAAACTAAACATGATAGGGAGTTGTCGACGACTATTTTGACCGCGAAAAATCCATGCTTCAAGGCCAAGCTCTCTCCCGTGCATCCTTATGTGCGACTGCATAGCCTAACAAGTTTGACATGACGTGTTCATCATATTCGAGGGAGGCCTTGAGAATACTCAAAAAACGCACCCTAAACGACCAACCATAGTTTGATTCGAATATGAAATAATAATCGGTCAATCACACTTGTCCTATCTAACTTAGCTACCTCCCAGACGTGCTTGAGCGCATGTACTTAGGGTAGGGGAGGTGGCAACACGTACCTTTGGTGAACTTGCACTGTCCTCCTGCTTTATCCACGGGTATGAGACCGGCTATGGCAATGGTTTTCTACGGACGATCCGATGCAGTAGTGATGTGGTCTCTAGGTGGTGGGAGAGGACCAGTTCCTGAGGATGTTTTAACTTATTTTAGTTCCATTTCAGCTCACAATTTATTTTTTGTTCACTTTAATTTCTTGTTATCTAATATTCAGTTTGCAACCAACCAACAACAAATAATTAAGATTCATTATCACATGTGATATATTGCTGTTGATGTGTGTTGTTACCACTTAGGCCTCCTTTGATTCAAAGGATTCCCTCAGGATTTACATAGGAATTAGTTCCTCTGGAATTTTTCCTTTCACACACGTTTGATTCATTGGATTGTACCCTGTAGGAACCAATCCTATACGAATTGGTATGCGTGTTTTCACAGGAAAAGTTAAATGAGCTCAGACCTAACGGAAAAAATCCTATGAGAATTCCTATGTCCATAGGATCAGACAGGGCAGGGTATTCCATTCCTTTGCATTTCCTATTCCTTTAACTTTCCTTTCCCACGACTCAAAGGAGGCCTTAGTTGATTGTGCCCACTCTGCATCCTTGCCCTTACACGGTTGCTCTTAAACTTGGTTCAAGTGGAGCAAGGTGTGTATGCTCGCCCCATGTGTGAAGGGGACTAGAAAAGGTCATTGATTAACTGTCAATAAGAGTGGTTGAGAGAGATATATGATTAATTGGAGTTTTTGTGTAACATGCGGAGAGAGATTACCGATGATGACTTCCTCCATAGCTTTCCCAGGTAGCATTCTTTCAAATTGGAAAACCACGAACCCGATTATTCGAGTACCGAATTGTCGCATTTATGTTATTTTATGAGAATCTCGTATTAGATCTGGAAAAAATTATAGAAAATCTTACATTAAACAAACCATAATTTTGGATAAACTTGAGTGCCCACCCTTAAATGAAATGATAATTAACAACTATGTTCTAGCATAAAATAACGGAATAGTAATGCTTGGAAAGAATATGACCCATGAAATGGACGTACTAGCTATGTCCTAACACATAATAACAACCCAAATAATGGTGTTACTACAATATTATACATGAAATAATAGATAATAATTATCTCATCGGCCACCCCGCCTGGGTCCCAGCCGGAGCCCTCGCACTTTGCCGCCTCCCAGGCCACCCCTTGAAAGTGCGTCACGACAATGAAGACACGTGCATTATACAAGCTCTATCTGCACGCGGGGGTACTGTAAGGACCAAACCGAGCTTTGAGGCCGCAAAGAAGAGTCTCGTGCCCGTATCAAAGGTATCATCCGAAGGGCGTCACAACCCAATTCTGGACACCGTTTACTGTCGAACATTGAGATCTCTGATACGCAAAATCTAGATTAGAAAACGCATGCATTGTGGCAAGATACCTTGTAATTTTGTATTTCAGCCTAATCCCTCCCTCTTCTTCGTGATAATTTGTAAATCCATTTTTATAAATGAAAAATGATGCAATAGGGCTCTTTCCTCTTGGGATTTATGTCAGAAATTAAATAATAATCCTAATAACCACAAAATAGGCACATGAAATGATAAGTAATAACCGTCAATGAGCCCAAAAAAAAACCATAGATAATTACGTGCTGCGAAAGTATGGCAAACAGATTTATAGGTAATAATTATCTGTAGCATAAAATAAGGAGAATAATTTAGTATGAAGGTGCACCAACAAGTAATTTTGGGTGACGCTACGACACTCATATTGATGCATGCATGCCAACGGCGATGAATGTGTCAATAATTGTAGTTGAAAGGATGTTAAAAAAGCCCCCAACATCCGGTGAGAATTTATGTCGTCGTGGTCTCTTGATCGCCAAGTCGCGTGGTTCTCTGCCGCACATCAAGATCATGACACTATCAATGCTGGCAGTATTTGTCCCGGCGGAGGCAATTTTAAAAGTGCGTGGATCAAATCAAAATGGGATGCATGCATTGAAAGTAGACCAGATTGATGAAACACATATACTCCCTCGTCTCTGATACGCAAAATATAGATTAAAAAGGCACACAATTGCGGCAAGATACCTTGTAATTTTGTATTTCGGCCTAATCCTTCCCTCTTCTTCGTGATAATTTGTAAATCCATTTTTATAAATGAAAAATAATGCAATAGGGCTCTTTCCTCTTGGGATTTATGTCAGAAATTAAATAGTAATCCTAATACTCCCTCCGTTTACCTTTACTTTGCGTTTTGAGCTGATTACGAATACCAATGAAGGCACAAAAAAGCTCTCGTATGGACTACTTTGCCCCTGCTTTCGTCACTCACCCATAAATCCATGCATGCCCAGCATCCATGCATGCATTCGTCTGTCGCCTCACCTCTCCTAGAATTAAATGCACGCATGCGCTTTCCATCTCCACGCGCAACTGCCGCTCTTCTCCAGCCGTGCCCGCCATTTTCTTTTCCCTTCGAGCACCAAACACAGAACATCTAAATTGTGAAAATGGGAAAACTTAAGCGCCAGTTTTTCGTCTAAATTTTGAGCGCCATTTTTCAGTTTCAGTTTCGCACGTCTAATCGTCTCTATAAAGCACCCCGGTTGTGAAAAAATGGAACCATCTCCTCAGGCTTCATCTTTTCTTATGCTTGCATGCCATGGACACTGATGAACACACCAGTTCGGAAGGTTTAGACTTGAATCAACCGATCAATTGGGACGAGATCGATGAAGAGTACAGCGGGGACGTGTCCGACCTCAACTACGTCTACGTCTTTGAAGAGAACGATGACGGTAAGCTCAAGTTATACTCATGTGATTTTCGTTTAAGTTTCATGTTCATCTACTCCGATAGATTTTAATGAACTGAAGCAATTTGGAAAATTCAGAGGGACACAACGAGCAGCCCAATGGCGGCGACGCCGGCCATGAGCAGAACAACGGTGGTACGGACGCGGACGCAACGGCGGGAAGCGGTACTGCCGGGCGCGGGCGCAGGCGACTTGGACTCACGGGACGCGGCGCCTGTCTTGCCGGTCGAGGAACAGCTGGTCGAGCCAACGCTTACCATGGCGTTCCCGGCGGCGGC
Organism: Alopecurus myosuroides; assembly: GCA_028641055.1. NCBI lineage: Eukaryota > Viridiplantae > Streptophyta > Magnoliopsida > Poales > Poaceae > Alopecurus > Alopecurus myosuroides. Next base: position 48,263,049 of record CM054057.1, on the reverse strand, counting down.
GTGACACGGCCAGGAGCAGCAGCTGGACGAGGTGATGGTGTTCCTGGCCGAGGAGGTTCTGGGCGAGGTGACCGCGGCCGCGGCCACGGGGGCACGCGACTTGGACTCACGGGACGCCTCGCCGGTCTTATCGGTCAAGGCGTTGGCAATTCTGGCCATGCAATTCCCAGAGGAGGAGTACATGATGGTGGCGTTCCTGGCCGAGGGGAAGCTGATGGCGTTCCTGGCCGAGGGGAAGCTGATGATGGCGTTCCTGACAGAGGTGAAGCTGGTGATGACGTTCCTGGTGGAGGCGAAGTTGGACATGTTGGCCGTGGGCACGGACGAGGGATACGAGGTCGGGGACAAGGGAGGCTGGGCCTCGCCGGACGCGGCCGTGCACAGGTGTGGATTACTAAGTGGAGTGCTGTGAGCGGCGCCAGACACGCCGAGGCTGGGCGCGGACGTGGGCGCGGGCGCGGGCATCTTGGACTTACCGGACGCGGCACTGGAGGGATAGACTTGAACATGTCCGGCGACCATGGCGGCGATGACGAGCATGCACATGGAGATGGTTAGTTGCATGGCCTTTCGACCAATTATTGCATGGCCTTCTTTCTGCATGGCCAATCACACTCATTTATATTTTCACATGCATGCAGGTGGTAACGTGGATGAGAATGAAGGAGGAGCAAGAACAGAAGCTGGTGGCAATGGCAGCGTGACAAGTAAGATTCATGTTACTTGATCAATGGCATACATAAATTTAAGATCGGTATCTACTTGATCAATGGCATGATCATCTTTATTTTTTGGTTCAACTATCTCATTAGTCAATAAAAGAACCATCAAGAGGACTCAATGGAGAGATGAACAAAAGATTGCCATATATTGCATGCTATTGGAGAGGTGTGTCGACGGGCGTCTTGGCAAAAATGTTACGAAAGAAGTAGCGCAGATAGCCAATTGTCCCTTGAGGACGGTGCAAGATCTTTGGAAGAATGCAAAGGAGAAGGGAGGTGTTGAGGGAATATTGAGTAAGAAACCGAAGAACTGTGGGCGTAAGAGGATACATTTTGACCCCGAAGCACTCAAACAGATTGAGCCTAGGTATAATATTTTGGATGACATTGTCGATCTAAAGTATTGTTTACATGCCGGCTATATTTATGTATATTTTTGTATTTTCAGGTACAGAACAACACTAGGGGATGTGGCAAGTAGGCTGAACATGTCGAGGACTACCCTTTGGAAGCGATTGAAGGAGGGCATGCTAAGGAAGCACACTAATGCTATCAAGTCTACCCTTACTAATGAGAACATGAGACGCCGAGTTCTATGGTGCCTTGCTATGTTTGATCCTACGAGCTTGCCAGAACAGCCAACTTTCATTGGGATGTATAACATAATACACATAGATGAAAAATGGTTCTACCGCACTAGGAAGAGTCAGAACTTCTACCTTGCCCTTGACGAGGCAGATCCGGAAAGAACAACAAAAAACAAGAATTATATAGAGAAAGTTATGTTTCTCTCGGCTGTGGCGAGGCCTCGGTATGCCGTTGATGGTACCGAGACATTTGATGGTAAAATTGGCATATGGCCATTTACGTTTGAAGAGGCAGCTAAAAAGGATAGTCCTAACCGTTTGAAGGGAACCATGGTGACAAAGGTGATCACGTCGGTCACTAGGGATGTCAGTAGAGATTGGTTGATCAACAAGGTGCTTCCTGCTATAAAGGAGAAATGGCCGGCGGCAGAACGTGGTCGAACAATTTACATACAGCAAGATAATGCTAGAACACACATTCCGGTAGATGATCCTGCTTTTTGTGCCGCGGCCCAGGCTGATGGTTGGGACATTCGTTTGGTTTGTCAGCCTCCGAACTCGCCCGATCTTAATATCTTAGATTTGGGGTTTTTTGCTGCCTTACAATCATTGTTTCACAAGTTGTTTCCAGGATCGATTGATGAAATTGTGAACAAGGTTTTCCAGGCATATGAGCAGTACCCAGCCGAGAGAACCAACCGAATCTTTCTCACTCTACAAACTTGCATGCGGGAGATATTGAAGTTGAAAGGAAGCAACCACTACCAGGTCCCTCACATGAGGAAGCTTGTGTTGCAAAGACTTGGTATTTTACCGATTAGGTTGGAGTGTGATCGGATTATTGTGGACGAGGCTAGAGCTTTTCTACTTACTCCTGTTTAAACTTCATTGTAAGATTGTTGTAGTCGCTGTTTGAACTTTGAGAAATGTTTATCTAAATTTTCGAATGATGATTACTCGAGCTTAGCAAACATAAACATAAATTGTGAAAGCAAATTCTCATCATTCAATTTAAGTTACCAAACGGCACACCATTCATCTAGCAAGTTCTCATCCTTGGAATTAAACAAACAAATTACACACAAGTTATCTAGCAAGATCATCTCATCCCTAAAAATTATCTTAATTTCTTCTTTTTGTTGGAGTCGTAGATCTTCCGGTATGAGGGCACGTAAATGTCCAACATCGGCATAATTACCTTAGTCATCGTCTCAGAGTCTAGCATCGAGTCCTCCGGCATGGAATTGTCGAATGTGTCGGGGACATAATGTCGCACGACGCCGTCTTCGCCCACCGGCATGGAGTCGCGAACATAATGCCGCATTCCTACATCTCTATCCACCGGCATGGAGTCGTCGAATGTATCGGGGACATAATTTCGCACGCCGCCGTCTTCGCTCAACGGCATGGAGTCGTCGAATGTGTCGGGGACATAATGTTGAAAGCCGTCTTCGTCCACCGGTGATGAGAGTTCTATCTCCTCCTCCCTGAAGGCGGGGATCTCCTCTGATTCATCTAGACTACCTGCATGCATGAGAAAAATATTTTGGTCACCAAACAAGAACGCCATGCACCAAGAACGCCATGCACCAAGAACGCCATGCAGCAGGTTTAATCTTACCTGTACCGTTCCCATCGACGAGCTCGCCGCCATCTTGCTCTTCGACAAGTGCGTCTACTTTCTTGCCATGTTGAAACTCGAGTGCGTCTTCCGGCTTGGCGAGGTCGCGGACGCCGACGAGCTCCGCTTTACCTAGCGACGGCAGGCCATCACCAGCCAGCGTCGCGTCGACGTCGCGGATGCCGACGAGCTCGGCTTTGCGGACGGAAGGAAAGCCATCAGCAGCATGCGTCGCCTCGAGGTTGCGGACGCCGAAGAGTTCCGCGTTGCCGACGGACGGTACGCCATCACCAGCCTGCGTTGCGTCGTCCCGGACAGAGTTGAAGAGTTCAAGCACGGACGCCTCCACATCGGAAAGAGATTCTGGTTCCTGGCTCTCCCCTGCCAAGCACCAGGGCTCGTCATCCTCGTCGGACTCGCTGACGCCGGCGCTGGTGCTGCTATCCATGGCGGATACTAGCTGTGGTAGTCTACGGTGGAGTGAGAAGATGCATGCAGCAAAGGAGCTAGGCACTTTTGGTGAGACCAGTAAACGGAGCAAAGAATTCGTGGGAACCGTGGAGTACTTTAATACCTGGAGTACTCCCTCCGTCCTGGTGTATAGGGCATATATAACAATTCTCTAGGCCCAAGGTAGTCATTCATTGGGGTTTAAACATTACATGCATTGGTGGAGAGGAGTGGAGAAAGCCAACCACCAAATAATTGGAAGAGAATTAATGCAAAATGTGCCTAATAGATGGGACTACATGTTTTTGAGATTGTGCCCTATACACCAGGACGGAGGGAGTACGTTGGAAGGCCAACAGTGGGGGCAAATTAGGCAACCAACTACAAAACGCAAAGTAAAAGGGGAAAAGTTAAAGAAGCCAAAACGCAAAGTAAAGGTAAACGGAGGGAGTAACCACAAAATAGGCACATGAAATGTTAAGTAATAACCGTCCATGAGAAGAAGAAAAAACCCTAGATAATTATGTGCTGCGAAAGTATGACAAACAAATTTATAGGTAATAATTATCTGTAGCATAAAGTAAGGAGAATAATTTAGTCTCAAGGTGCGCCAACAAATAATTTTGCATGACGCTACGACACTCATATTGATGCATGCATGCCAACGATGATGAATGCATCAATAATTGTAGTTGAAAGGATGTCGAAAAAGCCCCCAACATCCGGTGAGATTTTAGGTCGTCACGGTCTCTTGATCGGCCAGTCGCGTGGTCCTCTGCCGCACATCAAGATCACGACACTATCGGTGCTGGTAGTATTTGTCCCGACAGAGGCAATGTTAAAACTGTGTGGACCAAATCAAAATGGGATGCATGCATTGAAAGTTGACCAGATTGATGAAACATGTATAGTCCGCGCACACAGTTTAAGAAAAAGTTTGACCATTAAATTTGATCAACAAAATATAAATTATTTATAGATGGTTCATAGGACGACAAACATATGTGCATCAAAACAAGATAGACTGAAAATAAAAATATTTATAGATGGTTCATAGGACGACAAACATAGCACCCACCTAACAATATGAGAAAAATATAATAATCCTAGCGTCGACTACTCTTCATTCTCATTCGAGGTAGTGTTGTCGGTCAACGAGGAGAGGTCGAGACATTTCTCGGTGTCCGGGCCGATGGTGCAAGTACCGGCTAGTTGCGCGTTAATGAACGCCTTCTGATCCCGCTTCGCCACCGTCTCGACTATCCGGTTGTGCCCTCCTCTGTACGTAGAAATCCACCTCGTCCTGCGGGAAGTTGAGGCCCCATGCCTCCATGGTGCGCTCGTCCGCCTCGGCGTTGATGAGAGGCGGCGCTGGAGCTATCGATCCTCATCCATCACGATGCACAGTGGAGGTGCGACCATCATCGCTTGCTCGTGGTTGACGACGTTTTTCGAAGTTTATGACGCGATCAATCGGTCAACCGTGGGGTCCTTGGCCTCACTCCGGGAACCAATGGCTTCAAAATTAATAAGGTACTTATGTAGGACTCCATCCGTTCCATATTAGTGCTAGATACTCCCTCCATTCGGAGATAGTCTACGTTCTGGACCCTGTAAAAGTTCGAAAATAGTCTACGTTCTGCGTGGGGTCCGCGTCGGTAATTGCCTCGGTAATTAAGAGAGGAGAGAGAGAGGGTACGTCCACGAACCACAAGTGAAACACGCAGGCAAGCGAACCCCCTCCTCCCCGTATCCTCTCCTTTCCCCGTACTCGCCGCCTCCATCCTCTTCTCCACGTCGCCGCCTCGATTCCGCCCCCACGCTCCACCTCGCCTTCTAATATGGAGCGGAGGGAGTAGTATGCAATTGGTTGGCCGCTCATCCGGATTTGACTCCATCTAGTATTCCAGCACGTTAAATCAACGCTCTATTGAATGTGTGGATTGAATAAAAATGGGATGAAAGGGTGAAACGCTTTGAAGTCTGTGAGCGAATGAGATGCGTGAAGCGGCCTCCACGCGGATCGGCGCTCCAGCCCAACATCCTCACCGTTGACAGCTATCCAACGCCCCCAAACCAGAAACGCAAAAAGCACAAGTCAAAAAGAAAAAAAAAACGAAAAAGGCACCGACGCATCGCCTCCTCGATGCCCCAACCTCACCGCCGTCACACCTCCTCGATCCCCATTCCCCCATTCATTCTCCCTCTCTCGCCGCCACTCACCAGACCAGATCCACCGCCCCGCCGCCCTCTTCTCTGCTCATCCACTCCGGCCTCTGCCTCCGCCTGACCTTAACCCGAGCCGCAGGCCAAAGATGCACAGCCAGGGACGGCGCCCGTCGCGTCGCGATTCCGCCGGACGGAAGGCCTTCCCGATCTACTGCCGCTCGTCGCCTGCCTTACCGAGCCACTGCTCCTGCCGTCGGCCAGCCACGTAGCCGACCTGATGCTGCTACGGTGCTGCCGCCCACCACGCTAGGGGCCTCTGCAAGGTCATATTCCGCCCCGGCGCCAGGGACGGCAAGGTCTCCAGCACCTACCACCAGGACGACGACGCCCAGGTACGTACACACACATCGCCCCTATTTTCCATCCAGATGTAGAGCACATTACATGTGAGGATCCACAACAAGCAAAATCATCTTTCTTTTTTCTTCACTATTTTTTCAACTGGATACCTGAATCGATGCTCTTTGCTTTCTATTGTGGCAGTGCCTAAAGTTTGGGTGGGATCTTTTACTGTCACGACCATTAAATTTCAGGTTACAGTCATGATTTATTAATTGGTTCATGGCAACAATCTCTAGTCGTAGCTATCCACTGCCAGTATGTATGCTAAAAAGCTTGCTGCCTTTCTTAATTGGTTTTCTCGATGCGCTGCTAGGTGTGATGAAACTGATACAAAGTGTCGTTATGTAAACTACTAACTTGAGCAGCTCACCACCGACAAGATGACCTCACACGTGCCACTTATCCTTACAAAAGCTAAATACGATCTTGATTTGTACTCCAGCTCTAGATTACATGTTAGGATCCACAACAAGCAAAATGATCTCTTTTTTCCTGTACAACACGCCTCTTTGCTTGCTATTATGGCAGTGTCTAGAGTTTGAGTGGGTTCTGATGCTGTCACGACCATTAAATTTCAGGATATAGTGACGATTTATAAATTGGTTCATGGCGACAGTCTCTAGTCGTAGCTATATTCTGTCAGTATGCTAAATTGTTTTCTCGACGCACTGCTTGGTGTTCTCAAACCGATACAAAGTATGGTTATTTAAACTACTACCTCCGTCCACTTTTATAAGGCTCACTTCTTACAATTGAAATGCTAAGAAATGGGCCTTATAAAAGTGGACGGAGGGAGTACTACCTTGAGCAGCTCATACCAGCTCACCGCTGCTACTTATTTTCCAAAAGCTAAATACAATCCTGATTTGTGCTGCAGCTTATCACCTGCATGAGTACATTGTAACTTGTCTGGCTGCTCCTAGCATTTCCGTATTCTATTCACACTCCACCGTGTGTGAACACACTAGGATAGAACATGCACATGAACCTGAGTTATGCTTGTATGCTAAAATATTTGAGGCATTTTCATTTTTTACAACCAGCTATTTACGCTTTTAAACGAAAAAGTAAGTTCTTAATTGTTAAAACATGTGTTCTTACTTGCAATTGTCTTACTGTTTGCCGGAACTGTCAAGATAGTCGCCCGCCGCCGTTCAGGATCTTGTCATCCAAAGGGTACCTCCTTGATCTCACTCGAGCCGATTGATGCATTTGTGTGTTCAGTGCTTATAGTTGTTTTGAAAAAATTCTTGCCATGATATGTATTGGACTGAACCCATAGACTAGCTCTGAGAGACTTCTCTCTAGGTTGTAGCTCGTGTGGATGTATTGCACGGATTTCTTCTGGGTTCTTTTCGGGAGAAATTTGATGTGTTAGCTTACTAGTTTCAGTTTATAAGCCCAAGCTTCTTGCAATTGCATTTGCCAACTACTAGTTTCCAGTTTTAGTAACAGCAAACAAGATAAGTTTATCTTCACATCTAAATAGTTGGAAGCTTAAGAACATTTTCCTTGAATAGTGCCTTGGGGTATGTTAAGAAGATTTTCTGCATATAAGCACACCATTTTATTGTTTTTAGATGTAATATCCATGCGTCTATAACCGATCTAAACCACCACATATGCAATTAGCATGCATCTCTGTTATGGTACAAATAATTACCTCTTCCCCTTGTGGCAGTATATTCAACACTGCAAACTGTATTGGCAACATTTCAAAGCTGTGCCATGCACACAAGGTGTCTAACTTAATATCTTTTTGCTTTTTATATGCTAATTTGTCGGCGTTTTATTTTTATTTTTCTGGGATAAGATGAAACAAGTCGTTTGGTGGTTAGTCTGAATACATGTATGTTTCTACTGTTATTTTCTGCTCAAATATGTCGTGGTTGTCTAATGGCCGAATTTAATTTGTTGCCACACTTTAGGAAGGACAGTAGCAGCGCCATGATGATGGTGTCGAACGAGGCAGCGACGAGGTTCATCCCCCGGCACACAAAGGTCTATTGATTACAGCTGTCTGTTCACAAAGTTCTTGATCGGAAATGAATTATTCACTACTAGATTAGAATTGTACTCTTCATAGTGGGTTACATCTTCACCGAATTAGGAATCGAGGATATCGTTGGCAGAGCCAATTATTTCTAACAGTCTACTTCTTTTCGTACCCTCGCCATGCCACTGGATTAATACATATATAGATGTTTTGGTTATTCTTGTACTGATGTTCCTTGTAATCGGTCTGTTGTTGTGTTCTCACTAAATTTAACTTGGTGCCACACTTTCATCAGGGAGGACAGAATTAGCGGCATGATGATCGTCAGCGCCCATGCAACTGATGATTGATTATTCACCAGCTGCCCGAGGGGGTAAAAAAATCACGCCTATCAACTTCTTCTGCTCCATCCACATCAAGGGTATCCTCGTTTCGGACCCTCTCCTGTATAAGCCAATGTACCAAGATAACGAGCATCTTGTGGTATTCCATAGTTATTTAATCATCATTACTGTTAGTAGATCTTCTGGACTTGATGATTTTTTTTGCCATCTAGTTGAATGATCATGGGTCATTCTGACCGGCTGATCACCATATATTTTTGTATGTGTTGAGTAACAGTCTCATGTGCATTTCATATCTTGTCGAAGAAGATAGAAATTGTTTTCCATTTGTTTGATCAGTACATTTTTTTTTGCTCTGCTTGCCCTTATATGGATTGGACTGAACTGAGAGTATGATATACTTCTTTGTATATGCTACTGAATGAATGTATTGCAAGCTTGCAAGTGATAGCAAATTTCAGTCTATAAGGCCAATTTTTTTCTGCTTGCACGTGTAATTTCAGTCTATAAGGCAAGGTTTACGAGTCGTTGTGTCGCAACTTATCGCTCGGGTACCGACAAGTCATAGACAAGTCGATACATAGTTGAGAAATAAATACAGAAACCACTTGGGAAATTTGTGGTAGTTCCATGGTGCTATACTGCAGCAAACAAAAATGGAAAGGGAAATCAACACATGAGAATGTCAGGGGGAGGATGAGAGTGGAGCCGTAGAGGAGGGCACTAGTTACCTGCTGCTGCTAGCGTTGGACTAGCGTCACTAATCTTGGAGTGGAGGTAGAGGCAGAGCAGCACCGGCGGGAAGGTTATCAAGGGAGGAGGTGGCGGCAAGGAGCACAAACGCCAGCACAGGTGAGAGGAGGCGGCGGCAGCACAGGTGGTGTCCAGGTGTGGGGGCGGCTGCTAGGGGAGAGGCGGCTGGGCGGGAGGGGGTGATAAACGCTCGATCTGTTTGTTTCTGGAGGCGTGGAGAGGTAGGTAGGTTACGAGGGGAAACAAGATGGGCCTTTTTTTGTTGTCGCTCGACCAGTTTACATGGGCTTGTCCCGACTAGCCATCGACAACGTAACTTGTCGATCGATAAGTTAAACTTATCGCGTCGTTCCTGGTTGTCGACATCCAGGTAGCGATACATAGAAAAGTCGCTACACAAGCCGTGGCTTGTCGAACGACACGTAATCCATGCTATAAGGACAAATTTTTTCTAGTCATTTCTTAGACAAGTCAAGCAAATAGATCTTCTAGCAATTACATTTTCCTATCAGTACCAGCACCTTTGAATTTCAGTAACAGCAAATAATATAATTATGTCTTGAAGAATGAATAATTGGAAGCTTAAGCATATATTTCTCGAAGAGTTCCTCAGGATGCGTTAAGAAGATTTTAAGCACCATATTACTGTAAAATCTTGAACTTTATTGCTTACTGCTATTTATTTCTTTGCTTCTACTTAGAGTTAATCATACACCCTATTCCATATATCGAGCTGGTTGTGTATTGAACTATTGATTGAATTTTGGTGCCCCACCTCTCTACAGGGAGGGATTAGGCCAACAAAGCTTTGCAGTGATGGGGACCGATGCGTGTTCTTCGTGCATGCTGTCTCAGCCACGGTATGAGAGCGGCAACGGAGATCTCATGTCCTCGCACGGAAACAGGCGTCGCACCAAGCTCATCACTGGCTCATGTTGTTGGTGGTTGCTGGTCTGAGCTGTTGCAAAAGCTGGCGTCTTCCAAGAGAATGACGAGGAGCTGATGTTGCCTATTTCCAAGGAGGTGGACCTGCTGGCTGGTGCTCTCCTCTGGTGGGGCTACTGCTGATTGACCTCCTGTCGCTACAAGGAGGGTTGGACGCATCGACATCTAGTCAGGTCTGCACCCTGCTCATCTTCTTCCCTCTTTGTTTCTGTGATTCGTATACTAAGTGTTGCAGACTCAAATGTAGGCACTGTGTATGTAATATTGATTGATCAACATTTGGGTTGTGTATGTAATATTGATTGAGCAACATTTGTGCATTGTGTGTGAGCGCGATACTACGGAGCACATCCAAGATTTTGTTATATCAAGTGCTAAGACATTATGAAAAATAATTAAAATTTGACCATTGGGCACTATCTGCACCAATGTGCAATGACCGCAACATTGCCTCTATTAGTTGTGTCTTAGACCAGCCCAGAAATGACACATGACTACTTTATTGGTACTGCTGTTGTGGTTGTGTTAGTGGATCTTCACTGTTTGTACTAACTTGAGCTCGAAAATAAATATTCTCTGTTTGTATTTCAGGGTAGAAGTGGAGCTGGATCTACCCAGGAGGTAGTCATGGCTGCCGGATCCAGCTTGCAGGCAGTGGTGGTCTCCTTCTTCGACTCTGTAGGCTTAGGTGAGTCCTCGGGTAGCCACGACACGACACTTTGATCTAGTACCGGATTAACTTGCTCAGATATCCTGTGGTGTATTTATAGCGCCTAGTGTAAGCGTGAATTATATCCATGAATTTGTGCATTTTTCTCCCTGTCTTTTGGCAAGCTATAGCTAGTGAAATCAAATATATTGGCATTGGATCGTCAGAATTGCTAATACTGTTCCTCCGCGCAATCTAGTTTGCTTTGTACTGAACGTCGGATGGTAAATGTGTCCAAGTACCCGGCATTATGTGATGATTTTGTGTGGCTGTTCATGAATGGTTGGAGTTGATGGACACAGATGGATATGTGCATGTTACTGTTGATGATTGAATGCTATTGTAGTTCTTGTGATGGATATTTCAATTAATGGTAATTTCTAATTCTGCCATTTATCTGTTCTAAGAAGATTGTCACACAGTCTGTCGGCTGTTGTTCCATATTATGTCACATTGTGTGATGACATTTACACCTGATTGCGGCTCACTCAATGTCGACGGTTACATGACCATAGTGGCATTTATACCTGATTGTTTGTAGCTTTATCAATTCTGTCAGTTCTCCATTCTTGTAACTTGAACTCGAATATAATTTTTCTGTGATTTTGTATTTCAGGGAAGAAGTGGGGCTGGAGCTGGCCAGGAGATAGCCATGGCCGCTGGATCTGGCTGACAGGCAGCGGTGGCCTTCGTCTTTGACTCCGTCGGTTTAGGTGTGTCCTCGGGTACCCATGACACTAGACTTGATTTAGCACTTGATTAACATGCTTAGAAATCCCGTTGCATATGCGGAGTGATTCAGTGGCTTTTTTAAGTTCAATTTGATCTCATGTGTTTTTTTAGATTTTAGAATATCACATCTGCCATCGGTAGGTGTACATGAGGTGTAGACCAGATGCAAGCTCCTTCTATGCAGCAGCAACATGAGCTTTCGAGCAACTTGATATTTTTACTCTGCGATGCTGCAATGCATGAGCATCCAATGTCTGCTGCATATGTGTATGTCGCATAAGTTGTGTTGTAGTCTAATTTTGAAGTGTATTATTTGTTGTGCGGGTTTGAATGTCTAAAAAACAATATAGGTCATGCCGAAATTTCGAATTACTTTTTACTGGTTATATAGTTTGGTTATTATTTTTATTTGGGATAGAAGAGAAAATCCCGTGATCTTTTTAACCAAACTTTGTTGCGATGGGAAGCAGAATTAATCTGGCTAATAGCTGCGAATAATTATTTGCTTGTAGCTTTGCCTAGTAGTAGTGCACCGGGTCGATGCATGGGCACAAGCATTAGTATGCTGGTCTAGGTAGCTTTAGGGTCGCATGCATCTATTTCCCCATAATTTGCCTCCTATGATCCGTAATTTCCCGCCTCGATCCACTCTTCTACTACTACACGTTTGATTTATTTATGTCATTTTTTTATTGTGGGATTATAGGAACTTGAGCAACAAGATCTGCCATGGACCTTCTGCAGCGTCGGCCTCCCTCAGCTCCTGCTGCTGGTGGTCTATTTGGAATGACGAGGAGGCAACGCTGACTGCTCGGAAGGAGGCCGACTTGCTGGCTGCTCCTCTCCTCGGGCCATTCTACTGCTGATTGACCCCCTGCCGCGACAAGGAGGATTGGGCATGTCAACATCAAGTCAGGTCTGCATCTTTCTCATCTCTCCCCGTATCTGTTTCTGTGAGTCGTGTACTAAGCGTTGTAGGCTCAAGTGTAGGCACTCTGTATGTAACAGAGATTCATCAATAATTGTGCACTGTATGTATGCGATACTATGGAATACATCATAGTTTTAGTTATATCAATTGTTGGGACATTCTGACTGGCTGGATCACGATATATTTTTGTATGTGTTGATTAACAGTCTGATGTGCATTACATATCTTGTTTGGTCTGTTGCTGGCCTTGGTTAATTGAGTGCACTATCTATTGATAACATGGTATCACTGAGCTTCAGCATGCCTCTCCTGAGCTTGATGCTTCGGGAACTGTTAAGATTTGACCTACAGATTCAAGCCAATATTGCAATCTATAAAAATTGTCCCCTCTAATAGTAGACCCATGGTTACCTTAGGAATTTCTGGTCCATGGATTTCTCGTGTACCTATTAGCCTTGTTCATGTGTTTAGCTGTTCAGATGTGTTATTTGCTGTCTAGAAATAATGAAGCGTGGAAAGGAGCCACCTTGGTGTGCCTTGGTTGTGAAATCTTTTGTGCTGCTAAAGTTGTCTTGTTAATTCTGCATCTTTTAGTTCTAGTATTGCTATTCCCTTATCTGTTTTCTATTTTGATGCCCTTATTTTTCTCCTGACTTAGGCTTGGCAACCAACCTAGGAATGACCCTACTACATCCCAGTTGGAAGACCTGCTCCCTGCACGACAGAGGTGCTTGTGCAATCTGATCACCGTGAATTGCAGTTTATAGGTGAGCTTGTAGTTCATCTCCTCACATGGTTACTCTCTGCCCAGGCTATCCAACCGATAATATGCTGGTAATTTGCGGGTATTCCTAGGTGACCTGGGACTAAGAAATAGTCCCACAGTTTCCTAGGTTCACTCCCACCTTCAACATAATTGATAGGCTAGGTATTCCTAGGTTGTGCGCATGCTCCACCCAGATCAGGAGTAGTATTTTTAGCCTTTTTGATGTACTTCTAGGACCATCATTTGATAATGAAGTGATTAGTCAATGTTTTGGTGCAGGTACACATATGAGTTGTTTGCTGGTGGTTGCACTGCCATAGTTATGTGATCGTGGTAGTGAATATGTGATCGTATTTCTGTCCAGTAGATCCTGGTTGTCCTTGTTACTTCACATAAGTTACGGAATGCCAGCTTGACATTAATAGTCAACAGATTGGTGTCTATTGTTCTTTCTGTCGATATGCATGATTGTCACTTGTTTAAATGTACTTTGGTGCTTTTGTTGATGCTTGCTTGTAGGGTTGAGTACGTAGGGGTTATTTGGGCGCCGCAGGGTTGAACCTTTCTTTCTTTATTGTCATTCTGAACCTCACACGAAATCGATTATGTGGCGCTTGTGAAAGTGGAGCTTGGCCGATAGGGAGCCATAGCTGACGGATCCGGATAGAGATCGTTATGTCTTGAGCTGATGTTGCAGTTGGCAAGGTTACTAGCTAGCTAGTGAGAGGGGAGGGTCTTGCCTGGAGCATCTAGCGTAGACTGACTGAAGGAATTGTTGGTCAGAATACTGTTTTCAATGTTTTTACATCCGTTTGGAAGCAGTTAGGTCATTTTAGATCACTAGAGGACACTGCATGCATGTGATAAATTTGATGATATCCTTATGCTAGACCACTAGACTTTTTCATAATCCATGCTAGTATTACACTTTTAAGTTATTTCCCTTGTATGTATCATGCAGAACTAGAGAAATTTGATATGTTTTGTGTTTTAACACATGAGGTGTCGATAACTGCTGAACCAGTTGGTTATTATACAAACCTGAATCTTAAGTAGTTGCTTCAGGGATGTGCGTAGAGCTGTTGTAGGTCATCGATCCGGTCTTACATATTTTACACAAACCTGAACCTTAAGTAGTGTCATGCGTGCTAGTTATTTCTTTCCAAACTCTAGTGTCGATGTATAGTTTAACCTTGCGTGTCATGCAGAGCCTCACGCAAAGGGTGGAGCAGCAGGTTGATGGTCGTGAAGGTGGAGCTTGGCCGTGAGGGCTGCCGGAGATGGCTATTTCTTAAGCTGATATTGCAATTGGTTGGGTACTTGCTAGCTAGTGAGATGAAGGTCCGGTCTGGAGCATCTATCTAGGGTAGACCGACTGAAAAACCCATGGAGAAACATGGTGTTGCAGCGACGAGCTAGCTGAGCCTTGACGTCTCCCTGAAGCCGATGGCGATATATATATATATAGGACCTGGTGTTGTTCATTTTTTTTCGGGGTAGATTAAAATTGTAGTAGCTCAAGTGCATGCAGCTTGTGTACGTACGCGTAGATTCCTTTGATTCTGAGTCTGGTATTTAATTAGGCTTGCAGCAGCTCAAGCGCGTGCATATTCATTTGATTGTTGAGTCTTGGTAGCAGATGATCAGCAGCTCGAGTGCATGCAAATTCTAGCCGTATATATATGGTACGGAGATGTTCTTCCAGGCCGTATATTCGGAGATACATGATATAAACTTTGGAAGCATTTTTATCACAGAGATGTGGCCAGGACACACACACACAAAAAAACTTTGAACTTTGAAGCCGTAACTCTTGTCCTTGTTTAATATGGAACATACAGAAAACACTTGTAGTCCAGAAACAAAGAAACCACAGAAGCTAATTTGATCTGCTGAAACTGAAAGCGTGTTTAATTAAATTAGGTCTGAAGATGCATATGCATGCAATTCATTCCTGGACGTGGGCAAAATAATAACTTTTGGTATCTAGCAAACCGAGAAAGAGATCCGTCCGAGTCCCTACAACAATGCCTTGTGAGTCAGGCACCCCAAATTAAGTACTCCATTAAAAAAAAAAAATTGGTCCATCCCGAAGAGGCACCCATATAAAGCGTAATAAAGTGGTCCATCCCGAGGAGGCTGCCAGATCAAGTAGCCGCAAGCAATTACTCTGATTGATTGAGTAGCGTGCATGGCATCGTCACATGACTGCGAGCCTTAATTTAGGTCCATGTCATCGATCCAGGCAGTAGAGGGATCTTGGCCGTCAATTAGATGGATACCCAATCTTCTTCCTGGGCTCTTTTGCGCTCTCTCTTGAATCACGCCCCTATAAATCCAAGACCCTGGTCACAAGCCGCGTGCGGTATGCGCGTGACTTGTGACTTGGGCTTGGCGAGGGGAGGGGAGGGGATCCAGAGGAGTCTGCTGCTGTCATCGTCGATTCGGTCGGTCGGCCGACGGCGCGGCGTGGATTGGTGAGCGAGAGGAGCTCATTGCCACCGTCGTTGTTGATTCGATCGCTTGTTCTTCCTATCCAATTTTTTAGGGCTAGTTTGGTTCCATGATGAGTCCATTAGTTGGTCACTAGCTAGTTAAAACCGATCAATTGGCATCGTCATATAAGCGTGAGTGTGATTAATTTAGGTCCACGTCATCGATCCAGGCAGTAGAGGGATCTTGGCCGTCAATTAGATGTATACCCCATCTTCTTCCTGGGCTTACACAACATCTTCAGCGCTCTGTCTTGAATCACGCCTCTATAAATGTAAGACCCTCGTCACAAGCCGCGTGCGGTAATGCGCGTGACTTCGGAAGGGCGGTAATGTGCGGTAATGCGGGCGGTGTTGCGGAAGGGCGTAGGAACCCCGTGGAGTTTGACCCAGACTTCGGAGAGCACTTCCGTGGCGAGCTCGTCCATCGCGCCCTCCAACACGATCGCCTGAGCCTTGGAGATGGGTAGGCGGAGGCCCCCGCCGCGGATGGCCATGCGGAGATTCCCCGCGGAAGGGAATACCAAGGAGAAATCCGGCTCGCTGAGCTGGCGCACTTGCCATGCCCAGTCCTCGTCAACCAGCTCGCGGAACTCCTCCTCCACCTGGGCAGCCGAGAGCTTGGCTCCTTCAATGAAGACCGTGGCCGAGTTAGGAGGAGCCAGCACCGCTTCGTCCTCCGCCACTTCGAGGCACATAAAACCGATCCCATCATGGCCAAAACCCGCCGAAAATGGATCAAAGCGCTCATCCGAGACGCTGCACATGGCGGACGGGTGCCCTTTGGCGTTGCATTTGACGCAGAAAGGCTCTTCTTCGCATTCGGCCTGCCGGTGCCCAACCTGACCACAATTATAACAAGTAATTTTGTGGCTATCCTGGTTGGTCATCGTGGCCGCAGCACGAGAGGAGGCACCAGCCCCCGCGGCTGGCCCTCCCGAGCTCGCCTGCTGGCCCCCGTGGCGTTGGGCATCTGGGTTGCCTTCACGGCTGCGTCCACGCCCCCGCGGGAGCGCGCTTTGGGAGTTGCGGGGTGGCCCGTCCCTACGGTGGTCACCATCTTGGGAACGGCGCGTGGAGGGAGGTCGGTTGCCGTACCGGCGGCGCTGCTGCTCTTGCTCGTGGTCGAGGCGGGATTGAAGTTCCCTCCGGTCGCCGCTTGCTCGTGGTTGACGACGTCTTCGAAGTTCATGACGCGACACGGGCGCCCGAGCTACCACGTCTCCGCATCATAGGTGCACACAACATCGTGTGTGGTCGTGTACATCCCGAGCGAGAGGCCGGGTAGATCCGCGTAGAAGGTGCGCGGCGGCGGCGCACACGTGCCGCGGAAGCCGGAGGTGCTCAAGGAGCCACGACGTCGCGGAGGTGGGCGTGCGAGGGCGGGGGAGGGGAAGAGGGAGGGGTATGCGCATGTGGGTAAACACAAAATGTGCAAACTAATAAGGGAACACAGTGATTGATTTACTTGCGTCCCTTTAACATAAAAAGTTGAACATATAATTAAACATAAAAAATGTGTTGCACCATATTCGTAGCAACGCCTACGGCATTTTACTATTGAAACAAAAAGAGGTCATAATATTGTAAGTGAAATATACCTTAGCTTAACGGCACAAGAGAGAAGCTGCAGGGAGCACCTTCAATAGTTTGTTTCATCAGCGATCAACATGGTCGCTTGGCCTTCGGGGGCCAATATATATATGTATGTGAAAATCTGTTAATGAATGAGGTTCCTTACCCAACCCTCAAGCCTCCTAGTAGTCCCTAAAGCATTTTCTTTTTCTTTTAAGGAAAATGCCTTACTGGGCATGCTTTACCCATGTTCCACGCATCCTAGTGCATCGTCTTTAAATAATGCAGTCCTTAAGTTTTTTATTTCCACCGGGAACGTACATAAGGCTAGTCACAATGGAGAGTAACATACACTAGTAACATACACGTTTTTCTAGACTATGTTACTACCTCCACAATGGGTAGTAACATATTTGTGGTGTCATGCATGACTTCATTTATTAGGGCTATAGACACATTGTTCCTTGGTATGTGTGATGTTACTAGTAACATAGCTAGTTACCACAAGCACTTCTCTCTTCATTAAATATGTGCCACATAAGCAAAATTGCCTTGATATGTGTGATGTTACCACCTTAGTTACTCCCACTGTGGCTAGCCTAACTTGGTGAGTCTCTTTTTGGCTGGATCGAGGAGGATTCCAGATTCCTCCACGATTTTCCCTTGCCCCCGGACCTAGTACTCGTGCTTTTATTCCTTTTTTTTGTGTGTGTGTGTGTGTTGTATGTTTGTTGTCGAGTAGTACGATTTTCCTTTGCCCGTTCGGAAGCTCTCTGATCCAGCCGAGCGATGGAGGAGGGCAGACACGTTCAGAACAGAAGCACTCCTCTGCTTCGTGGGTAGTTGGGCTGCCAGCCCATTCCAAGCTGCAGCCCGGGCTCGTATACGCCATGGATGGGGAGATGAGGACGCCGGCGTTGGTCCTGCAGTCCTCGTGGTTCATGTCATGCTTCATCCCCTGCAGCTACAAGCTGTTGTTCTTGTTTCGTCGTCTGTTTGATTACGCAGCAGCTAGTGAACACGCATAAGTTGACTGCAAACCTCGGTAGTTCCTTGCACAGAATGCTTAAGCCCCTCCATTTTTACAACGAATTCCCCCACCTTAACTCGATGGCGCAACCCCCGCCGTCGTCTAGCAGTTGCGGACGACGAACGCCAGAAAGAGAACGTGCGCCTAGATGCCAGCGCGAACGGAAGAGGGTGTGTACCATGTAGAGCTTGGCTTTTCTGGCCTTCTTCATGGACTGATTTGGCCCATCCTGCGGATGCAAGTTCTGCCTTAGAGTAGCATGCCACATGCCAACCCCATGTCGTAGCTGGCGGCAGCTACGGAGACCTCGGAGAGCGTTGCTCTGAATCTGCCCAAGGCCAAGTTGTAGAGAGTCCCACCCCTACGACGCGTAGGGTCGGCGAGCTCCTGCTGTAGTTTTCTCCGCTTTCAGGAGGATGGCCAGCAATAATTGGTTCGAGCAGTTGTAGCCTTGTAGGGAAACTGCGCAAGTAACCTCTGTTTTTTCACACGGAGGACTTCTTCTGGCAGACCACCTTTCCAACAGTCTGAAGATTGACAGAGGATCATCTTCTTCTTCATTGTATTTCATCACAACCCCTCTTTCTCTATGCTTGGTCCATCAATTATAGCTGGGCATGAAACCTCTCCGAAGCAGGTGGACGTGAAGGACTCTCGAGGAAGAGTGCCCCCTGATGTTCCGACAATCAACACATGGGCAACACATAAAGCCATTCTCTTTGTTCGCCCGAGCTACACCGAGAAATTCATTCATGCCTGCCCTATACTCAGAAGTGCGTCGGTCATCGTACATCCATCGCTGCTATGCATCCATCTGCATCGTATAATTAAGTTTATAAAAAATAACGCGAAATGCCACCGTACATAGAAAAATATAATATTTGTGTATCAATTACAGATGAAAATGACAAGAATGCTAACCTCGATCGAGGATATCATTTTGTGTGGCTCGGGTATTTCGTTGAACACCTCGTGTGCATAGCAAAGATACACAAATACAAGAACCACCTCTCACACCCTCCTAGCAGCAAAAAAAAGATGAGACAAGGGGTTGGGTGACTGGTATATGTAGGGACCAGGCCATTCGTCCCGGTTCGTGGCCTAAAATATTGAATTTCACGACATGCATGAAACATCAATCTGCATGCATGACAACCAGTACAATGCACATGAAATGATAGGAACGCATACCATAGGTGTCCACTGGCTCGAGAATAAAGACTACAAAATGAATGTAACATAAAACGATAGGGATGCCACATTTACATCATCGTTTGTTATCTCTTTCCAATATTTTGTTCTTAATTTATTTTTATATTTTCCTACATCACGCTTTGAATGCTCTTTCAAACTAAACATGATAGGGAGTTGTCGACGACTATTTTGACCGCGAAAAATCCATGCTTCAAGGCCAAGCTCTCTCCCGTGCATCCTTATGTGCGACTGCATAGCCTAACAAGTTTGACATGACGTGTTCATCATATTCGAGGGAGGCCTTGAGAATACTCAAAAAACGCACCCTAAACGACCAACCATAGTTTGATTCGAATATGAAATAATAATCGGTCAATCACACTTGTCCTATCTAACTTAGCTACCTCCCAGACGTGCTTGAGCGCATGTACTTAGGGTAGGGGAGGTGGCAACACGTACCTTTGGTGAACTTGCACTGTCCTCCTGCTTTATCCACGGGTATGAGACCGGCTATGGCAATGGTTTTCTACGGACGATCCGATGCAGTAGTGATGTGGTCTCTAGGTGGTGGGAGAGGACCAGTTCCTGAGGATGTTTTAACTTATTTTAGTTCCATTTCAGCTCACAATTTATTTTTTGTTCACTTTAATTTCTTGTTATCTAATATTCAGTTTGCAACCAACCAACAACAAATAATTAAGATTCATTATCACATGTGATATATTGCTGTTGATGTGTGTTGTTACCACTTAGGCCTCCTTTGATTCAAAGGATTCCCTCAGGATTTACATAGGAATTAGTTCCTCTGGAATTTTTCCTTTCACACACGTTTGATTCATTGGATTGTACCCTGTAGGAACCAATCCTATACGAATTGGTATGCGTGTTTTCACAGGAAAAGTTAAATGAGCTCAGACCTAACGGAAAAAATCCTATGAGAATTCCTATGTCCATAGGATCAGACAGGGCAGGGTATTCCATTCCTTTGCATTTCCTATTCCTTTAACTTTCCTTTCCCACGACTCAAAGGAGGCCTTAGTTGATTGTGCCCACTCTGCATCCTTGCCCTTACACGGTTGCTCTTAAACTTGGTTCAAGTGGAGCAAGGTGTGTATGCTCGCCCCATGTGTGAAGGGGACTAGAAAAGGTCATTGATTAACTGTCAATAAGAGTGGTTGAGAGAGATATATGATTAATTGGAGTTTTTGTGTAACATGCGGAGAGAGATTACCGATGATGACTTCCTCCATAGCTTTCCCAGGTAGCATTCTTTCAAATTGGAAAACCACGAACCCGATTATTCGAGTACCGAATTGTCGCATTTATGTTATTTTATGAGAATCTCGTATTAGATCTGGAAAAAATTATAGAAAATCTTACATTAAACAAACCATAATTTTGGATAAACTTGAGTGCCCACCCTTAAATGAAATGATAATTAACAACTATGTTCTAGCATAAAATAACGGAATAGTAATGCTTGGAAAGAATATGACCCATGAAATGGACGTACTAGCTATGTCCTAACACATAATAACAACCCAAATAATGGTGTTACTACAATATTATACATGAAATAATAGATAATAATTATCTCATCGGCCACCCCGCCTGGGTCCCAGCCGGAGCCCTCGCACTTTGCCGCCTCCCAGGCCACCCCTTGAAAGTGCGTCACGACAATGAAGACACGTGCATTATACAAGCTCTATCTGCACGCGGGGGTACTGTAAGGACCAAACCGAGCTTTGAGGCCGCAAAGAAGAGTCTCGTGCCCGTATCAAAGGTATCATCCGAAGGGCGTCACAACCCAATTCTGGACACCGTTTACTGTCGAAGATTGAGATCTCTGATACGCAAAATCTAGATTAGAAAACGCATGCATTGTGGCAAGATACCTTGTAATTTTGTATTTCAGCCTAATCCCTCCCTCTTCTTCGTGATAATTTGTAAATCCATTTTTATAAATGAAAAATGATGCAATAGGGCTCTTTCCTCTTGGGATTTATGTCAGAAATTAAATAATAATCCTAATAACCACAAAATAGGCACATGAAATGATAAGTAATAACCGTCAATGAGCCCAAAAAAAAACCATAGATAATTACGTGCTGTAGCATAAAATAAGGAGAATAATTTAGTATGAAGGTGCACCAACAAGTAATTTTGGGTGACGCTACGACACTCATATTGATGCATGCATGCCAACGGCGATGAATGTGTCAATAATTGTAGTTGAAAGGATGTTAAAAAAGCCCCCAACATCCGGTGAGAATTTATGTCGTCGTGGTCTCTTGATCGCCAAGTCGCGTGGTTCTCTGCCGCACATCAAGATCATGACACTATCAATGCTGGCAGTATTTGTCCCGGCGGAGGCAATTTTAAAAGTGCGTGGATCAAATCAAAATGGGATGCATGCATTGAAAGTAGACCAGATTGATGAAACACATATACTCCCTCGTCTCTGATACGCAAAATATAGATTAAAAAGGCACACAATTGCGGCAAGATACCTTGTAATTTTGTATTTCGGCCTAATCCTTCCCTCTTCTTCGTGATAATTTGTAAATCCATTTTTATAAATGAAAAATAATGCAATAGGGCTCTTTCCTCTTGGGATTTATGTCAGAAATTAAATAGTAATCCTAATACTCCCTCCGTTTACCTTTACTTTGCGTTTTGAGCTGATTACGAATACCAATGAAGGCACAAAAAAGCTCTCGTATGGACTACTTTGCCCCTGCTTTCGTCACTCACCCATAAATCCATGCATGCCCAGCATCCATGCATGCATTCGTCTGTCGCCTCACCTCTCCTAGAATTAAATGCACGCATGCGCTTTCCATCTCCACGCGCAACTGCCGCTCTTCTCCAGCCGTGCCCGCCATTTTCTTTTCCCTTCGAGCACCAAACACAGAACATCTAAATTGTGAAAATGGGAAAACTTAAGCGCCAGTTTTTCGTCTAAATTTTGAGCGCCATTTTTCAGTTTCAGTTTCGCACGTCTAATCGTCTCTATAAAGCACCCCGGTTGTGAAAAAATGGAACCATCTCCTCAGGCTTCATCTTTTCTTATGCTTGCATGCCATGGACACTGATGAACACACCAGTTCGGAAGGTTTAGACTTGAATCAACCGATCAATTGGGACGAGATCGATGAAGAGTACAGCGGGGACGTGTCCGACCTCAACTACGTCTACGTCTTTGAAGAGAACGATGACGGTAAGCTCAAGTTATACTCATGTGATTTTCGTTTAAGTTTCATGTTCATCTACTCCGATAGATTTTAATGAACTGAAGCAATTTGGAAACTTCAGAGGGACACAACGAGCAGCCCAATGGCGGCGACGCCGGCCATGAGCAGAACAACGGTGGTACGGACGCGGACGCAACGGCGGGAAGCGGTACTGCCGGGCGCGGGCGCAGGCGACTTGGACTCACGGGACGCGGCGCCTGTCTTGCCGGTCGAGGAACAGCTGGTCGAGCCAACGCTTACCATGGCGTTCCCGGCGGCGGCGTGACACGGCCAGGAGCAGCAGCTGGACGAGGTGATGGTGTTCCTGGCCGAGGAGGTTCTGGGCGAGGTGACCGCGGCCGCGGCCACGGGGGCACGCGACTTGGACTCACGGGACGCCTCGCCGGTCTTATCGGTCAAGGCGTTGGCAATTCTGGCCATGCAATTCCCAGAGGAGGAGTACATGATGATGGCGTTCCTGGCCGAGGGGAAGCTGATGGCGTTCCTGGCCGAGGGGAAGCTGATGATGGCGTTCCTGACAGAGGTGAAGCTGGTGATGACGTTCCTGGTGGAGGCGAAGTTGGACATGTTGGCCGTGGGCACGGACGAGGGATACGAGGTCGGGGACAAGGGAGGCTGGGCCTCGCCGGACGCGGCCGTGCACAGGTGTGGATTACTAAGTGGAGTGCTGTGAGCGGCGCCAGACACGCCGAGGCTGGGCGCGGACGTGGGCGCGGGCGCGGGCATCTTGGACTTACCGGACGCGGCACTGGAGGGATAGACTTGAACATGTCCGGCGACCATGGCGGCGATGACGAGCATGCACATGGAGATGGTTAGTTGCATGGCCTTTCGACCAATTATTGCATGGCCTTCTTTCTGCATGGCCAATCACACTCATTTATATTTTCACATGCATGCAGGTGGTAACGTGGATGAGAATGAAGGAGGAGCAAGAACAGAAGCGGGTGGCAATGGCAGCGTGACAAGTAAGATTCATGTTACTTGATCAATGGCATACATAAATTTAAGATCGGTATCTACTTGATCAATGGCATGATCATCTTTATTTTTTGGTTCAACTATCTCATTAGTCAATAAAAGAACCATCAAGAGGACTCAATGGAGAGATGAACAAAAGATTGCCATATATTGCATGCTATTGGAGAGGTGTGTCGACGGGCGTCTTGGCAAAAATGTTACGAAAGAAGTAGCGCAGATAGCCAATTGTCCCTTGAGGACGGTGCAAGATCTTTGGAAGAATGCAAAGGAGAAGGGAGGTGTTGAGGGAATATTGAGTAAGAAACCGAAGAACTGTGGGCGTAAGAGGATACATTTTGACCCCGAAGCACTCAAACAGATTGAGCCTAGGTATAATATTTTGGATGACATTGTCGATCTAAAGTATTGTTTACATGCCGGCTATATTTATGTATATTTTTGTATTTTCAGGTACAGAACAACACTAGGGGATGTGGCAAGTAGGCTGAACATGTCGAGGACTACCCTTTGGAAGCGATTGAAGGAGGGCATGCTAAGGAAGCACACTAATGCTATCAAGTCTACCCTTACTAATGAGAACATGAGACGCCGAGTTCTATGGTGCCTTGCTATGTTTGATCCTACGAGCTTGCCAGAACAGCCAACTTTCATTGGGATGTATAACATAATACACATAGATGAAAAATGGTTCTACCGCACTAGGAAGAGTCAGAACTTCTACCTTGCCCTTGACGAGGCAGATCCGGAAAGAACAACAAAAAACAAGAATTATATAGAGAAAGTTATGTTTCTCTCGGCTGTGGCGAGGCCTCGGTATGCCGTTGATGGTACCGAGACATTTGATGGTAAAATTGGCATATGGCCATTTACGTTTGAAGAGGCAGCTAAAAAGGATAGTCCTAACCGTTTGAAGGGAACCATGGTGACAAAGGTGATCACGTCGGTCACTAGGGATGTCAGTAGAGATTGGTTGATCAACAAGGTGCTTCCTGCTATAAAGGAGAAATGGCCGGCGGCAGAACGTGGTCGAACAATTTACATACAGCAAGATAATGCTAGAACACACATTCCGGTAGATGATCCTGCTTTTTGTGCCGCGGCCCAGGCTGATGGTTGGGACATTCGTTTGGTTTGTCAGCCTCCGAACTCGCCCGATCTTAATATCTTAGATTTGGGGTTTTTTGCTGCCTTACAATCATTGTTTCACAAGTTGTTTCCAGGATCGATTGATGAAATTGTGAACAAGGTTTTCCAGGCATATGAGCAGTACCCAGCCGAGAGAACCAACCGAATCTTTCTCACTCTACAAACTTGCATGCGGGAGATATTGAAGTTGAAAGGAAGCAACCACTACCAGGTCCCTCACATGAGGAAGCTTGTGTTGCAAAGACTTGGTATTTTACCGATTAGGTTGGAGTGTGATCGGATTATTGTGGACGAGGCTAGAGCTTTTCTACTTACTCCTGTTTAAACTTCATTGTAAGATTGTTGTAGTCGCTGTTTGAACTTTGAGAAATGTTTATCTAAATTTTCGAATGATGATTACTCGAGCTTAGCAAACATAAACATAAATTGTGAAAGCAAATTCTCATCATTCAATTTAAGTTACCAAACGGCACACCATTCATCTAGCAAGTTCTCATCCTTGGAATTAAACAAACAAATTACACACAAGTTATCTAGCAAGATCATCTCATCCCTAAAAATTATCTTAATTTCTTCTTTTTGTTGGAGTCGTAGATCTTCCGGTATGAGGGCACGTAAATGTCCAACATCGGCATAATTACCTTAGTCATCGTCTCAGAGTCTAGCATCGAGTCCTCCGGCATGGAATTGTCGAATGTGTCGGGGACATAATGTCGCACGACGCCGTCTTCGCCCACCGGCATGGAGTCGCGAACATAATGCCGCATTCCTACATCTCTATCCACCGGCATGGAGTCGTCGAATGTATCGGGGACATAATTTCGCACGCCGCCGTCTTCGCTCAACGGCATGGAGTCGTCGAATGTGTCGGGGACATAATGTTGAAAGCCGTCTTCGTCCACCGGTGATGAGAGTTCTATCTCCTCCTCCCTGAAGGCGGGGATCTCCTCTGATTCATCTAGACTACCTGCATGCATGAGAAAAATATTTTGGTCACCAAACAAGAACGCCATGCACCAAGAACGCCATGCACCAAGAACGCCATGCAGCAGGTTTAATCTTACCTGTACCGTTCCCATCGACGAGCTCGCCGCCATCTTGCTCTTCGACAAGTGCGTCTACTTTCTTGCCATGTTGAAACTCGAGTGCGTCTTCCGGCTTGGCGAGGTCGCGGACGCCGACGAGCTCCGCTTTACCTAGCGACGGCAGGCCATCACCAGCCAGCGTCGCGTCGACGTCGCGGATGCCGACGAGCTCGGCTTTGCGGACGGAAGGAAAGCCATCAGCAGCATGCGTCGCCTCGAGGTTGCGGACGCCGAAGAGTTCCGCGTTGCCGACGGACGGTACGCCATCACCAGCCTGCGTTGCGTCGTCCCGGACAGAGTTGAAGAGTTCAAGCACGGACGCCTCCACATCGGAAAGAGATTCTGGTTCCTGGCTCTCCCCTGCCAAGCACCAGGGCTCGTCATCCTCGTCGGACTCGCTGACGCCGGCGCTGGTGCTGCTATCCATGGCGGATACTAGCTGTGGTAGTCTACGGTGGAGTGAGAAGATGCATGCAGCAAAGGAGCTAGGCACTTTTGGTGAGACCAGTAAACGGAGCAAAGAATTCGTGGGAACCGTGGAGTACTTTAATACCTGGAGTACTCCCTCCGTCCTGGTGTATAGGGCATATATAACAATTCTCTAGGCCCAAGGTAGTCATTCATTGGGGTTTAAACATTACATGCATTGGTGGAGAGGAGTGGAGAAAGCCAACCACCCAATAATTGGAAGAGAATTAATGCAAAATGTGCCTAATAGATGGGACTACATGTTTTTGAGATTGTGCCCTATACACCAGGACGGAGGGAGTACGTTGGAAGGCCAACAGTGGGGGCAAATTAGGCAACCAACTACAAAACGCAAAGTAAAAGGGGAAAAGTTAAAGAAGCCAAAACGCAAAGTAAAGGTAAACGGAGGGAGTAACCACAAAATAGGCACATGAAATGTTAAGTAATAACCGTCCATGAGAAGAAGAAAAAACCCTAGATAATTATGTGCTGCGAAAGTATGACAAACAAATTTATAGGTAATAATTATCTGTAGCATAAAGTAAGGAGAATAATTTAGTCTCAAGGTGCGCCAACAAATAATTTTGCATGACGCTACGACACTCATATTGATGCATGCATGCCAACGATGATGAATGCATCAATAATTGTAGTTGAAAGGATGTCGAAAAAGCCCCCAACATCCGGTGAGATTTTAGGTCGTCACGGTCTCTTGATCGGCCAGTCGCGTGGTCCTCTGCCGCACATCAAGATCACGACACTATCGGTGCTGGTAGTATTTGTCCCGACAGAGGCAATGTTAAAACTGTGTGGACCAAATCAAAATGGGATGCATGCATTGAAAGTTGACCAGATTGATGAAACATGTATAGTCCGCGCACACAGTTTAAGAAAAAGTTTGACCATTAAATTTGATCAACAAAATATAAATTATTTATAGATGGTTCATAGGACGACAAACATATGTGCATCAAAACAAGATAGACTGAAAATAAAAATATTTATAGATGGTTCATAGGACGACAAACATAGCACCCACCTAACAATATGAGAAAAATATAATAATCCTAGCGTCGACTACTCTTCATTCTCATTCGAGGTAGTGTTGTCGGTCAACGAGGAGAGGTCGAGACATTTCTCGGTGTCCGGGCCGATGGTGCAAGTACCGGCTAGTTGCGCGTTAATGAACGCCTTCTGATCCCGCTTCGCCACCGTCTCGACTATCCGGTTGTGCCCTCCTCTGTACGTAGAAATCCACCTCGTCCTGCGGGAAGTTGAGGCCCCATGCCTCCATGGTGCGCTCGTCCGCCTCGGCGTTGATGAGAGGCGGCGCTGGAGCTATCGATCCTCATCCATCACGATGCACAGTGGAGGTGCGACCATCATCGCTTGCTCGTGGTTGACGACGTTTTTCGAAGTTTATGACGCGATCAATCGGTCAACCGTGGGGTCCTTGGCCTCACTCCGGGAACCAATGGCTTCAAAATTAATAAGGTACTTATGTAGGACTCCATCCGTTCCATATTAGTGCTAGATACTCCCTCCATTCGGAGATAGTCTACGTTCTGGACCCTGTAAAAGTTCGAAAATAGTCTACGTTCTGCGTGGGGTCCGCGTCGGTAATTGCCTCGGTAATTAAGAGAGGAGAGAGAGAGGGTACGTCCACGAACCACAAGTGAAACACGCAGGCAAGCGAACCCCCTCCTCCCCGTATCCTCTCCTTTCCCCGTACTCGCCGCCTCCATCCTCTTCTCCACGTCGCCGCCTCGATTCCGCCCCCACGCTCCACCTCGCCTTCTAATATGGAGCGGAGGGAGTAGTATGCAATTGGTTGGCCGCTCATCCGGATTTGACTCCATCTAGTATTCCAGCACGTTAAATCAACGCTCTATTGAATGTGTGGATTGAATAAAAATGGGATGAAAGGGTGAAACGCTTTGAAGTCTGTGAGCGAATGAGATGCGTGAAGCGGCCTCCACGCGGATCGGCGCTCCAGCCCAACATCCTCACCGTTGACAGCTATCCAACGCCCCCAAACCAGAAACGCAAAAAGCACAAGTCAAAAAGAAAAAAAAAACGAAAAAGGCACCGACGCATCGCCTCCTCGATGCCCCAACCTCACCGCCGTCACACCTCCTCGATCCCCATTCCCCCATTCATTCTCCCTCTCTCGCCGCCACTCACCAGACCAGATCCACCGCCCCGCCGCCCTCTTCTCTGCTCATCCACTCCGGCCTCTGCCTCCGCCTGACCTTAACCCGAGCCGCAGGCCAAAGATGCACAGCCAGGGACGGCGCCCGTCGCGTCGCGATTCCGCCGGACGGAAGGCCTTCCCGATCTACTGCCGCTCGTCGCCTGCCTTACCGAGCCACTGCTCCTGCCGTCGGCCAGCCACGTAGCCGACCTGATGCTGCTACGGTGCTGCCGCCCACCACGCTAGGGGCCTCTGCAAGGTCATATTCCGCCCCGGCGCCAGGGACGGCAAGGTCTCCAGCACCTACCACCAGGACGACGACGCCCAGGTACGTACACACACATCGCCCCTATTTTCCATCCAGATGTAGAGCACATTACATGTGAGGATCCACAACAAGCAAAATCATCTTTCTTTTTTCTTCACTATTTTTTCAACTGGATACCTGAATCGATGCTCTTTGCTTTCTATTGTGGCAGTGCCTAAAGTTTGGGTGGGATCTTTTACTGTCACGACCATTAAATTTCAGGTTACAGTCATGATTTATTAATTGGTTCATGGCAACAATCTCTAGTCGTAGCTATCCACTGCCAGTATGTATGCTAAAAAGCTTGCTGCCTTTCTTAATTGGTTTTCTCGATGCGCTGCTTGGTGTGATGAAACTGATACAAAGTGTCGTTATGTAAACTACTAACTTGAGCAGCTCACCACCGACAAGATGACCTCACACGTGCCACTTATCCTTACAAAAGCTAAATACGATCTTGATTTGTACTCCAGCTCTAGATTACATGTTAGGATCCACAACAAGCAAAATGATCTCTTTTTTCCTGTACAACACGCCTCTTTGCTTGCTATTATGGCAGTGTCTAGAGTTTGAGTGGGTTCTGATGCTGTCACGACCATTAAATTTCAGGATATAGTGACGATTTATAAATTGGTTCATGGCGACAGTCTCTAGTCGTAGCTATATTCTGTCAGTATGCTAAATTGTTTTCTCGACGCACTGCTTGGTGTTCTCAAACCGATACAAAGTATGGTTATTTAAACTACTACCTCCGTCCACTTTTATAAGGCTCACTTCTTACAATTGAAATGCTAAGAAATGGGCCTTATAAAAGTGGACGGAGGGAGTACTACCTTGAGCAGCTCATACCAGCTCACCGCTGCTACTTATTTTCCAAAAGCTAAATACAATCCTGATTTGTGCTGCAGCTTATCACCTGCATGAGTACATTGTAACTTGTCTGGCTGCTCCTAGCATTTCCGTATTCTATTCACACTCCACCGTGTGTGAACACACTAGGATAGAACATGCACATGAACCTGAGTTATGCTTGTATGCTAAAATATTTGAGGCATTTTCATTTTTTACAACCAGCTATTTACGCTTTTAAACGAAAAAGTAAGTTCTTAATTGTTAAAACATGTGTTCTTACTTGCAATTGTCTTACTGTTTGCCGGAACTGTCAAGATAGTCGCCCGCCGCCGTTCAGGATCTTGTCATCCAAAGGGTACCTCCTTGATCTCACTCGAGCCGATTGATGCATTTGTGTGTTCAGTGCTTATAGTTGTTTTGAAAAAATTCTTGCCATGATATGTATTGGACTGAACCCATAGACTAGCTCTGAGAGACTTCTCTCTAGGTTGTAGCTCGTGTGGATGTATTGCACGGATTTCTTCTGGGTTCTTTTCGGGAGAAATTTGATGTGTTAGCTTACTAGTTTCAGTTTATAAGCCCAAGCTTCTTGCAATTGCATTTGCCAACTACTAGTTTCCAGTTTTAGTAACAGCAAACAAGATAAGTTTATCTTCACATCTAAATAGTTGGAAGCTTAAGAACATTTTCCTTGAATAGTGCCTTGGGGTATGTTAAGAAGATTTTCTGCATATAAGCACACCATTTTATTGTTTTTAGATGTAATATCCATGCGTCTATAACCGATCTAAACCACCACATATGCAATTAGCATGCATCTCTGTTATGGTACAAATAATTACCTCTTCCCCTTGTGGCAGTATATTCAACACTGCAAACTGTATTGGCAACATTTCAAAGCTGTGCCATGCACACAAGGTGTCTAACTTAATATCTTTTTGCTTTTTATATGCTAATTTGTCGGCGTTTTATTTTTATTTTTCTGGGATAAGATGAAACAAGTCGTTTGGTGGTTAGTCTGAATACATGTATGTTTCTACTGTTATTTTCTGCTCAAATATGTCGTGGTTGTCTAATGGCCGAATTTAATTTGTTGCCACACTTTAGGAAGGACAGTAGCAGCGCCATGATGATGGTGTCGAACGAGGCAGCGACGAGGTTCATCCCCCGGCACACAAAGGTCTATTGATTACAGCTGTCTGTTCACAAAGTTCTTGATCGGAAATGAATTATTCACTACTAGATTAGAATTGTACTCTTCATAGTGGGTTACATCTTCACCGAATTAGGAATCGAGGATATCGTTGGCAGAGCCAATTATTTCTAACAGTCTACTTCTTTTCGTACCCTCGCCATGCCACTGGATTAATACATATATAGATGTTTTGGTTATTCTTGTACTGATGTTCCTTGTAATCGGTCTGTTGTTGTGTTCTCACTAAATTTAACTTGGTGCCACACTTTCATCAGGGAGGACAGAATTAGCGGCATGATGATCGTCAGCGCCCATGCAACTGATGATTGATTATTCACCAGCTGCCCGAGGGGGTAAAAAAATCACGCCTATCAACTTCTTCTGCTCCATCCACATCAAGGGTATCCTCGTTTCGGACCCTCTCCTGTATAAGCCAATGTACCAAGATAACGAGCATCTTGTGGTATTCCATAGTTATTTAATCATCATTACTGTTAGTAGATCTTCTGGACTTGATGATTTTTTTTGCCATCTAGTTGAATGATCATGGGTCATTCTGACCGGCTGATCACCATATATTTTTGTATGTGTTGAGTAACAGTCTCATGTGCATTTCATATCTTGTCGAAGAAGATAGAAATTGTTTTCCATTTGTTTGATCAGTACATTTTTTTTTGCTCTGCTTGCCCTTATATGGATTGGACTGAACTGAGAGTATGATATACTTCTTTGTATATGCTACTGAATGAATGTATTGCAAGCTTGCAAGTGATAGCAAATTTCAGTCTATAAGGCCAATTTTTTTCTGCTTGCACGTGTAATTTCAGTCTATAAGGCAAGGTTTACGAGTCGTTGTGTCGCAACTTATCGCTCGGGTACCGACAAGTCATAGACAAGTCGATACATAGTTGAGAAATAAATACAGAAACCACTTGGGAAATTTGTGGTAGTTCCATGGTGCTATACTGCAGCAAACAAAAATGGAAAGGGAAATCAACACATGAGAATGTCAGGGGGAGGATGAGAGTGGAGCCGTAGAGGAGGGCACTAGTTACCTGCTGCTGCTAGCGTTGGACTAGCGTCACTAATCTTGGAGTGGAGGTAGAGGCAGAGCAGCACCGGCGGGAAGGTTATCAAGGGAGGAGGTGGCGGCAAGGAGCACAAACGCCAGCACAGGTGAGAGGAGGCGGCGGCAGCACAGGTGGTGTCCAGGTGTGGGGGCGGCTGCTAGGGGAGAGGCGGCTGGGCGGGAGGGGGTGATAAACGCTCGATCTGTTTGTTTCTGGAGGCGTGGAGAGGTAGGTAGGTTACGAGGGGAAACAAGATGGGCCTTTTTTTGTTGTCGCTCGACCAGTTTACATGGGCTTGTCCCGACTAGCCATCGACAACGTAACTTGTCGATCGATAAGTTAAACTTATCGCGTCGTTCCTGGTTGTCGACATCCAGGTAGCGATACATAGAAAAGTCGCTACACAAGCCGTGGCTTGTCGAACGACACGTAATCCATGCTATAAGGACAAATTTTTTCTAGTCATTTCTTAGACAAGTCAAGCAAATAGATCTTCTAGCAATTACATTTTCCTATCAGTACCAGCACCTTTGAATTTCAGTAACAGCAAATAATATAATTATGTCTTGAAGAATGAATAATTGGAAGCTTAAGCATATATTTCTCGAAGAGTTCCTCAGGATGCGTTAAGAAGATTTTAAGCACCATATTACTGTAAAATCTTGAACTTTATTGCTTACTGCTATTTATTTCTTTGCTTCTACTTAGAGTTAATCATACACCCTATTCCATATATCGAGCTGGTTGTGTATTGAACTATTGATTGAATTTTGGTGCCCCACCTCTCTACAGGGAGGGATTAGGCCAACAAAGCTTTGCAGTGATGGGGACCGATGCGTGTTCTTCGTGCATGCTGTCTCAGCCACGGTATGAGAGCGGCAACGGAGATCTCATGTCCTCGCACGGAAACAGGCGTCGCACCAAGCTCATCACTGGCTCATGTTGTTGGTGGTTGCTGGTCTGAGCTGTTGCAAAAGCTGGCGTCTTCCAAGAGAATGACGAGGAGCTGATGTTGCCTATTTCCAAGGAGGTGGACCTGCTGGCTGGTGCTCTCCTCTGGTGGGGCTACTGCTGATTGACCTCCTGTCGCTACAAGGAGGGTTGGACGCATCGACATCTAGTCAGGTCTGCACCCTGCTCATCTTCTTCCCTCTTTGTTTCTGTGATTCGTATACTAAGTGTTGCAGACTCAAATGTAGGCACTGTGTATGTAATATTGATTGATCAACATTTGGGTTGTGTATGTAATATTGATTGAGCAACATTTGTGCATTGTGTGTGAGCGCGATACTACGGAGCACATCCAAGATTTTGTTATATCAAGTGCTAAGACATTATGAAAAATAATTAAAATTTGACCATTGGGCACTATCTGCACCAATGTGCAATGACCGCAACATTGCCTCTATTAGTTGTGTCTTAGACCAGCCCAGAAATGACACATGACTACTTTATTGGTACTGCTGTTGTGGTTGTGTTAGTGGATCTTCACTGTTTGTACTAACTTGAGCTCGAAAATAAATATTCTCTGTTTGTATTTCAGGGTAGAAGTGGAGCTGGATCTACCCAGGAGGTAGTCATGGCTGCCGGATCCAGCTTGCAGGCAGTGGTGGTCTCCTTCTTCGACTCTGTAGGCTTAGGTGAGTCCTCGGGTAGCCACGACACGACACTTTGATCTAGTACCGGATTAACTTGCTCAGATATCCTGTGGTGTATTTATAGCGCCTAGTGTAAGCGTGAATTATATCCATGAATTTGTGCATTTTTCTCCCTGTCTTTTGGCAAGCTATAGCTAGTGAAATCAAATATATTGGCATTGGATCGTCAGAATTGCTAATACTGTTCCTCCGCGCAATCTAGTTTGCTTTGTACTGAACGTCGGATGGTAAATGTGTCCAAGTACCCGGCATTATGTGATGATTTTGTGTGGCTGTTCATGAATGGTTGGAGTTGATGGACACAGATGGATATGTGCATGTTACTGTTGATGATTGAATGCTATTGTAGTTCTTGTGATGGATATTTCAATTAATGGTAATTTCTAATTCTGCCATTTATCTGTTCTAAGAAGATTGTCACACAGTCTGTCGGCTGTTGTTCCATATTATGTCACATTGTGTGATGACATTTACACCTGATTGCGGCTCACTCAATGTCGACGGTTACATGACCATAGTGGCATTTATACCTGATTGTTTGTAGCTTTATCAATTCTGTCAGTTCTCCATTCTTGTAACTTGAACTCGAATATAATTTTTCTGTGATTTTGTATTTCAGGGAAGAAGTGGGGCTGGAGCTGGCCAGGAGATAGCCATGGCCGCTGGATCTGGCTGACAGGCAGCGGTGGCCTTCGTCTTTGACTCCGTCGGTTTAGGTGTGTCCTCGGGTACCCATGACACTAGACTTGATTTAGCACTTGATTAACATGCTTAGAAATCCCGTTGCATATGCGGAGTGATTCAGTGGCTTTTTTAAGTTCAATTTGATCTCATGTGTTTTTTTAGATTTTAGAATATCACATCTGCCATCGGTAGGTGTACATGAGGTGTAGACCAGATGCAAGCTCCTTCTATGCAGCAGCAACATGAGCTTTCGAGCAACTTGATATTTTTACTCTGCGATGCTGCAATGCATGAGCATCCAATGTCTGCTGCATATGTGTATGTCGCATAAGTTGTGTTGTAGTCTAATTTTGAAGTGTATTATTTGTTGTGCGGGTTTGAATGTCTAAAAAACAATATAGGTCATGCCGAAATTTCGAATTACTTTTTACTGGTTATATAGTTTGGTTATTATTTTTATTTGGGATAGAAGAGAAAATCCCGTGATCTTTTTAACCAAACTTTGTTGCGATGGGAAGCAGAATTAATCTGGCTAATAGCTGCGAATAATTATTTGCTTGTAGCTTTGCCTAGTAGTAGTGCACCGGGTCGATGCATGGGCACAAGCATTAGTATGCTGGTCTAGGTAGCTTTAGGGTCGCATGCATCTATTTCCCCATAATTTGCCTCCTATGATCCGTAATTTCCCGCCTCGATCCACTCTTCTACTACTACACGTTTGATTTATTTATGTCATTTTTTTATTGTGGGATTATAGGAACTTGAGCAACAAGATCTGCCATGGACCTTCTGCAGCGTCGGCCTCCCTCAGCTCCTGCTGCTGGTGGTCTATTTGGAATGACGAGGAGGCAACGCTGACTGCTCGGAAGGAGGCCGACTTGCTGGCTGCTCCTCTCCTCGGGCCATTCTACTGCTGATTGACCCCCTGCCGCGACAAGGAGGATTGGGCATGTCAACATCAAGTCAGGTCTGCATCTTTCTCATCTCTCCCCGTATCTGTTTCTGTGAGTCGTGTACTAAGCGTTGTAGGCTCAAGTGTAGGCACTCTGTATGTAACAGAGATTCATCAATAATTGTGCACTGTATGTATGCGATACTATGGAATACATCATAGTTTTAGTTATATCAATTGTTGGGACATTCTGACTGGCTGGATCACGATATATTTTTGTATGTGTTGATTAACAGTCTGATGTGCATTACATATCTTGTTTGGTCTGTTGCTGGCCTTGGTTAATTGAGTGCACTATCTATTGATAACATGGTATCACTGAGCTTCAGCATGCCTCTCCTGAGCTTGATGCTTCGGGAACTGTTAAGATTTGACCTACAGATTCAAGCCAATATTGCAATCTATAAAAATTGTCCCCTCTAATAGTAGACCCATGGTTACCTTAGGAATTTCTGGTCCATGGATTTCTCGTGTACCTATTAGCCTTGTTCATGTGTTTAGCTGTTCAGATGTGTTATTTGCTGTCTAGAAATAATGAAGCGTGGAAAGGAGCCACCTTGGTGTGCCTTGGTTGTGAAATCTTTTGTGCTGCTAAAGTTGTCTTGTTAATTCTGCATCTTTTAGTTCTAGTATTGCTATTCCCTTATCTGTTTTCTATTTTGATGCCCTTATTTTTCTCCTGACTTAGGCTTGGCAACCAACCTAGGAATGACCCTACTACATCCCAGTTGGAAGACCTGCTCCCTGCACGACAGAGGTGCTTGTGCAATCTGATCACCGTGAATTGCAGTTTATAGGTGAGCTTGTAGTTCATCTCCTCACATGGTTACTCTCTGCCCAGGCTATCCAACCGATAATATGCTGGTAATTTGCGGGTATTCCTAGGTGACCTGGGACTAAGAAATAGTCCCACAGTTTCCTAGGTTCACTCCCACCTTCAACATAATTGATAGGCTAGGTATTCCTAGGTTGTGCGCATGCTCCACCCAGATCAGGAGTAGTATTTTTAGCCTTTTTGATGTACTTCTAGGACCATCATTTGATAATGAAGTGATTAGTCAATGTTTTGGTGCAGGTACACATATGAGTTGTTTGCTGGTGGTTGCACTGCCATAGTTATGTGATCGTGGTAGTGAATATGTGATCGTATTTCTGTCCAGTAGATCCTGGTTGTCCTTGTTACTTCACATAAGTTACGGAATGCCAGCTTGACATTAATAGTCAACAGATTGGTGTCTATTGTTCTTTCTGTCGATATGCATGATTGTCACTTGTTTAAATGTACTTTGGTGCTTTTGTTGATGCTTGCTTGTAGGGTTGAGTACGTAGGGGTTATTTGGGCGCCGCAGGGTTGAACCTTTCTTTCTTTATTGTCATTCTGAACCTCACACGAAATCGATTATGTGGCGCTTGTGAAAGTGGAGCTTGGCCGATAGGGAGCCATAGCTGACGGATCCGGATAGAGATCGTTATGTCTTGAGCTGATGTTGCAGTTGGCAAGGTTACTAGCTAGCTAGTGAGAGGGGAGGGTCTTGCCTGGAGCATCTAGCGTAGACTGACTGAAGGAATTGTTGGTCAGAATACTGTTTTCAATGTTTTTACATCCGTTTGGAAGCAGTTAGGTCATTTTAGATCACTAGAGGACACTGCATGCATGTGATAAATTTGATGATATCCTTATGCTAGACCACTAGACTTTTTCATAATCCATGCTAGTATTACACTTTTAAGTTATTTCCCTTGTATGTATCATGCAGAACTAGAGAAATTTGATATGTTTTGTGTTTTAACACATGAGGTGTCGATAACTGCTGAACCAGTTGGTTATTATACAAACCTGAATCTTAAGTAGTTGCTTCAGGGATGTGCGTAGAGCTGTTGTAGGTCATCGATCCGGTCTTACATATTTTACACAAACCTGAACCTTAAGTAGTGTCATGCGTGCTAGTTATTTCTTTCCAAACTCTAGTGTCGATGTATAGTTTAACCTTGCGTGTCATGCAGAGCCTCACGCAAAGGGTGGAGCAGCAGGTTGATGGTCGTGAAGGTGGAGCTTGGCCGTGAGGGCTGCCGGAGATGGCTATTTCTTAAGCTGATATTGCAATTGGTTGGGTACTTGCTAGCTAGTGAGATGAAGGTCCGGTCTGGAGCATCTATCTAGGGTAGACCGACTGAAAAACCCATGGAGAAACATGGTGTTGCAGCGACGAGCTAGCTGAGCCTTGACGTCTCCCTGAAGCCGATGGCGATATATATATATATAGGACCTGGTGTTGTTCATTTTTTTTCGGGGTAGATTAAAATTGTAGTAGCTCAAGTGCATGCAGCTTGTGTACGTACGCGTAGATTCCTTTGATTCTGAGTCTGGTATTTAATTAGGCTTGCAGCAGCTCAAGCGCGTGCATATTCATTTGATTGTTGAGTCTTGGTAGCAGATGATCAGCAGCTCGAGTGCATGCAAATTCTAGCCGTATATATATGGTACGGAGATGTTCTTCCAGGCCGTATATTCGGAGATACATGATATAAACTTTGGAAGCATTTTTATCACAGAGATGTGGCCAGGACACACACACACAAAAAAACTTTGAACTTTGAAGCCGTAACTCTTGTCCTTGTTTAATATGGAACATACAGAAAACACTTGTAGTCCAGAAACAAAGAAACCACAGAAGCTAATTTGATCTGCTGAAACTGAAAGCGTGTTTAATTAAATTAGGTCTGAAGATGCATATGCATGCAATTCATTCCTGGACGTGGGCAAAATAATAACTTTTGGTATCTAGCAAACCGAGAAAGAGATCCGTCCGAGTCCCTACAACAATGCCTTGTGAGTCAGGCACCCCAAATTAAGTACTCCATTAAAAAAAAAAAATTGGTCCATCCCGAAGAGGCACCCATATAAAGCGTAATAAAGTGGTCCATCCCGAGGAGGCTGCCAGATCAAGTAGCCGCAAGCAATTACTCTGATTGATTGAGTAGCGTGCATGGCATCGTCACATGACTGCGAGCCTTAATTTAGGTCCATGTCATCGATCCAGGCAGTAGAGGGATCTTGGCCGTCAATTAGATGGATACCCAATCTTCTTCCTGGGCTCTTTTGCGCTCTCTCTTGAATCACGCCCCTATAAATCCAAGACCCTGGTCACAAGCCGCGTGCGGTATGCGCGTGACTTGTGACTTGGGCTTGGCGAGGGGAGGGGAGGGGATCCAGAGGAGTCTGCTGCTGTCATCGTCGATTCGGTCGGTCGGCCGACGGCGCGGCGTGGATTGGTGAGCGAGAGGAGCTCATTGCCACCGTCGTTGTTGATTCGATCGCTTGTTCTTCCTATCCAATTTTTTAGGGCTAGTTTGGTTCCATGATGAGTCCATTAGTTGGTCACTAGCTAGTTAAAACCGATCAATTGGCATCGTCATATAAGCGTGAGTGTGATTAATTTAGGTCCACGTCATCGATCCAGGCAGTAGAGGGATCTTGGCCGTCAATTAGATGTATACCCCATCTTCTTCCTGGGCTTACACAACATCTTCAGCGCTCTGTCTTGAATCACGCCTCTATAAATGTAAGACCCTCGTCACAAGCCGCGTGCGGTAATGCGCGTGACTTCGGAAGGGCGGTAATGTGCGGTAATGCGGGCGGTGTTGCGGAAGGGCGTAGGAACCCCGTGGAGTTTGACCCAGACTTCGGAGAGCACTTCCGTGGCGAGCTCGTCCATCGCGCCCTCCAACACGATCGCCTGAGCCTTGGAGATGGGTAGGCGGAGGCCCCCGCCGCGGATGGCCATGCGGAGATTCCCCGCGGAAGGGAATACCAAGGAGAAATCCGGCTCGCTGAGCTGGCGCACTTGCCATGCCCAGTCCTCGTCAACCAGCTCGCGGAACTCCTCCTCCACCTGGGCAGCCGAGAGCTTGGCTCCTTCAATGAAGACCGTGGCCGAGTTAGGAGGAGCCAGCACCGCTTCGTCCTCCGCCACTTCGAGGCACATAAAACCGATCCCATCATGGCCAAAACCCGCCGAAAATGGATCAAAGCGCTCATCCGAGACGCTGCACATGGCGGACGGGTGCCCTTTGGCGTTGCATTTGACGCAGAAAGGCTCTTCTTCGCATTCGGCCTGCCGGTGCCCAACCTGACCACAATTATAACAAGTAATTTTGTGGCTATCCTGGTTGGTCATCGTGGCCGCAGCACGAGAGGAGGCACCAGCCCCCGCGGCTGGCCCTCCCGAGCTCGCCTGCTGGCCCCCGTGGCGTTGGGCATCTGGGTTGCCTTCACGGCTGCGTCCACGCCCCCGCGGGAGCGCGCTTTGGGAGTTGCGGGGTGGCCCGTCCCTACGGTGGTCACCATCTTGGGAACGGCGCGTGGAGGGAGGTCGGTTGCCGTACCGGCGGCGCTGCTGCTCTTGCTCGTGGTCGAGGCGGGATTGAAGTTCCCTCCGGTCGCCGCTTGCTCGTGGTTGACGACGTCTTCGAAGTTCATGACGCGACACGGGCGCCCGAGCTACCACGTCTCCGCATCATAGGTGCACACAACATCGTGTGTGGTCGTGTACATCCCGAGCGAGAGGCCGGGTAGATCCGCGTAGAAGGTGCGCGGCGGCGGCGCACACGTGCCGCGGAAGCCGGAGGTGCTCAAGGAGCCACGACGTCGCGGAGGTGGGCGTGCGAGGGCGGGGGAGGGGAAGAGGGAGGGGTATGCGCATGTGGGTAAACACAAAATGTGCAAACTAATAAGGGAACACAGTGATTGATTTACTTGCGTCCCTTTAACATAAAAAGTTGAACATATTCCCTAATAAGGGAGGGGTATTTTAGGAGAGAAGGGAGCTAAAGGACGTTTTCGTTGGAACGAAACAAATTCCACATGACACCTGGCAGTGCCCTTGTGTATATTTCTATGGCATGTATGAGGGCACTGACAGATAGGCTTCAGTTGGAAAATGGCTTTACCCTCCCTTCTCTCTCATAAAGTTAAAAATAGTATTGTTTCGGTGGCCAGAATCCATCCTAGTAAACGATTGCAATTTCATAGTGTTCCTGAGACTAGTTGGTATTATGCGGCATGCAAGATGTCATTTCCAAGTTGAGTGCATGTCCTCCCTACATCAGTACCTGATCTATAAGGTTTTCCAAGGGCATTTTTCTGTAAATATTGCGCAGAATTTTTTTAAATGATTTTGTTATCAACAGGAGCAGATAGTGACTGTATCCTGGCCATTTCCATTTTAATTAACGGTACCTGCATGCATTTTAGCTACAAAATAAAAGTAGCAATGTATTTCAAGTTCCCACCGTTCTATCAAGTCTGTCCTTGTTTAGCACCTGCTGTGATGCACTTGATCCTTCCTTTGCCAATTGTGCCTCTACATCACACACCAATTAGGTCAGTACAATAAGTCAGCACTGAATTATGAAGTTGAAGAGTTTCAGTTTGCTACCATTCTCCGCATACTGCTTCTTTGTTGATTCAAGCAAACTCCTGAATTTCATGATTTCAGCCATGTCTGCACCCTCCTTCTCCAGAAGCCAGACACAATCTTGTAGCTTTTTAATTTTCTCTGACAGCTTATCCTTTTTCATCTAAATGACCACAATTGTGATGCGTTAGAGGTGAGAAATTCACGTATGACACACAAAAAAATACCAACTTCTAAATAACAGCCATTTACAGGGCTGCTTGCCCCTAAAAGGTGAGGTGTGTTTGATTGTTTACTACAATTATTTAGAACCATGTGAGATATCCATAAAGAATTTACAATTTACATAGTAAATGAGAGCTCCAAATATTACAGGTTTTGAGATAAAGTAGAGAAAAGGAATAGATGAATGCCTTTCAACCAGTCAAGTGAAGGAAATCATCTACATAATACTACCAACCAAGCACTAGGCGATCCAAAATCTAGTTATTCCATACCTCCCTCATTTGGTTTTTAGCTTCCTTCCATACTTGTCGTCTCATCCTCTTCCGACGAGCATTTCTGCTTGGAGCCTGATGAGTAACATGAGAGACAGGTAAAACAACTGTACAGTACCATTGAGTTTCATAACCTTTTAATTCTGGTCACACTTTTCTAACAGAACATGCTGAGATATAGAGGTTTTGAGATAAAGTAGAGAAAAGGAAAGTTGAGCTGTTCGTATACGATGTCTGGATGGAAGAAAAGTACCACGTAGAAGGATCAATCCCCTAAACAGGCCTAAAAAGGGAAACCCGAAAGACTGAATCAATACCTTAAATTTTTCCATGTTACAAGAAATATATATAGCAAGAAATGTGAAAGGGCACCGGTGCAAATATCAAGAAAATAAAAGGGACATTATTGTCAGTCTTCCTATGTTCTTAGCAAATAAGTTGGTCTGTAGTGGTATAGCGGAAATTCGTTAAAGAGGGAGTTTTGATGTCAACAGTACAGAATGATTGGCAATGGGGTTATAACCACATAGCCTCAGCGAGAGGTTTTTATGTCAACTGTCAAGTGCACAAAATAATTGGTAATGGAATTCCAACCACGTAGCATAGATAGTTCCAACTTCCACGACTACAAAATTAAGTAAACAGGTACGTGTCGACGATTTTTCACTGATAAGCGCAATTCAACTATTTGGTCAATTTAATAACTGCCCCCTGTTTTCATTCAAACTGACATCAGGGCAATTTCAAAAAAATGCACACCTACACAGCAGGAGTGCTTTTTCACCTTGTGGTCACTCTGGTTCTTTCCATCCACCTTCTCACTGTGCAACTCCTGCTCGTCCCCCGCTGCAGGTGATGAAGATTCTGAGTGCTGCAAAATGCAACGCGGCCATGAAAGGAAGTAGGTAAAATGTATATTTTCTTCAGCAACGGTGAGAAGCAAGAGCTATGGTACCAATTGCAATAAATCACCTCTTGCTCCTAAGAGTTCAGGAAGGATGTGCATGGTTCTAAACTATGGCGCTCATCATGAAAAGAAATTCTCCAAGCCTCTCAATGCTAGCAAACCAAATCAAAAAGTGACAATAAAATCTGGTGGTACCAACATGCCTAAATGAAATAAATTACGAATAGAAATAAACAAGAGCATAGGTGTACCACTGAAACATCTCTCATATTCAAATCAGTGAGGAAAATTCTCTAAATTTCAAGAATGGAGAAAAGGCTGCACCTTGCAATTGCTCGGAAGCGCTTCATCGCGAGGCGATGGCCCCACCCCCTCCCCTTCCGCCCTGCCATCCACGGCCGTGTCTGCCGACGGACGCTTGGCGCGCTGCCTCTCCGCTAGGCGTTGGGTGGTCGATACGTACGGCGGTGACCTCGCTCGACGCCGATCTTTGGGCGGCGGAGATGGAGACGGCCTCTCTGCTTGGCGCCTACTGCTAGGCAGCGGACTCGATCCCCGGCGGTGGCGGCTAACCGAAGCTTCCGGCCGAGGCGGCGACTCCAGGTGACGGTGCCGCTTGGGCGCGCGGGACTCGTCGGCGTCCGTGTCCCGCAGCTTGAGTTGAGGCAAGGGGAGAGAAGAGGGTGAGGATGTGGCAGGAGAAGCAGAGGCAGCGTCAGGGATGAGGAGGAGGAGGAGGAGTAGGAGAGCTTACATTTGCGGTCGGCGGCGGCAGGCGCGCCATGACTGCGGCGGATCGCGGGAGGATGGACGGCGAGGACGGCGGCGGCACGACACAAGATGTGGGCCGTTCTCTGGAATCTCGAGAGATGTGGGCCGTTCTCTTGCCCTTCGGACTCATCAAGTTAAACATATTCCCACTTCTAGGCCTGTTCTAAGTTAAATTTTGTTAAGTTTAACTAAGTAAATAGAAAAATATCAACATTTATAACACTATAAATTGGTATCATTAGATGCATATATGGAAATTTAGTTCCATAAAAAATTTAGTTCCTTCGTCACCCGCCAGGATCGCCGGCACCTTCGGCCCTATCTATCTGGCTGTGTCCTCGTGGCTGGTGCTTCACAATCTCATCTCTCCTCGATATGTCCTATGCAGCTGCTGCAATCCTCGGATACAATCCTAGATCGATCTCGAAGGATATGATTCTAGATCGAACTACTATATGTTTCTTTTGTTCCATCCACGTGATGTTCCACGTGAAGTCTTTTTAGCTAGTTGCGTTCACGGACGTTGCGGGCCAATCGCTGGTGGCAATCGAGGAAGCGGTTATTTTCCTTTCGGGCTTGTTTGGTACACATGTATATCTAGGGATTGGAGGGGATTATCCCGGTCCAACCCCAAATCCCCAAACATCTCGAAAAACTCGTTTGGTTCAAATGGATTAGTAGGGATTATCCTCACTCTTCCCAAAAATCCCCTCCACTTGTGTGTATTTTTTTGTATATCAAATCCACTCCCTCCAGCTAGTGGATTAGTGGAGGGGGATTTTATGGGATTGGGTGGAGAAGGGGGGTTCACCCAAACCCTGTGGGGATTATCCCCACCAATCCCGAAATATACACTTATACCAAACAAGGCCTTCATGTGCACGCACTGGTTTAGAGGGAGTCATGATACAAGTCCGTAAGGATATCCTCTTGTGCTCGAGCGAAGGGGTTGAGTACGAGTATACGGCGGGAACAACTCTGGCTACGGGCCGAGCGACGTAGTAAAAGGAAACAACACATATGGGGCATACCATGAATTACCACGACCTAGAGGTATAACTTACCGGTGGCAGTGGCGGACCTACAGGGTATGCCCGGTATGCCGGTGCATACCCTGCGGCCCAGCCCGTATATACACAACAGCCCGTATTAGATAGAAGAAAAAAAAGCTACAGCAGCCCGATCCCAAGTTTCCAACGTAGCTAGCTAGGCCTGCGTAGGATCGATCGATCGATCGAACCCATCAATGCATGCACTACGTACTAGTCCATACCCGAGCGGCGAGCGGTTCTAGCTCCTGTACGCGCCGCCAGGCGATCTTCTCAGCTCTGCAGACTAGATCAATCTAGAATTCGAGACTCCAGCTCGTTGGGCGTTGGCCTCCACGCCGTCACGCCGCGTCGGTCGATTTGTCCGCCGCCTTGACCCGACGGCCGACGGCTGACGTGCAGCCTAGGCGCCCGCCGCTACAGCTAGGTATTCCGCGGAGGCGCTGACTATTTTTTCGTCCGCGTGAGTACATCAACTGTGTTAGCATTAGATGTTGTTAGCGTTAGATGTCCAAAGATTGATATTAAATTTGTTAAAACTTTTTCTCTATAATTATAGCGACGTCTCGCCGACGATCCCAAGCCACCGTCCAGTAAGAGAGTTTTTCGCCAACGCCGACGTCGCACGACAACGGGTCAGGCTGCAGATACTGCACGGTGCTCTATATTTTTTTTGTTCTATCATTGTATATGAGCTTTTAAAATATGGCATGCCGTGCTCACAATTTTGTTTTATTTTTTTCAGTTATGAAGAGAGATGGAGACATCGCATCTCTTTTTCAGAAACACGCAGCAAAAAAAGCTGCCGTCGCTTCAAATTCTTACCCGGATAAAACTTCGAGGAAAGAGAACACACAAGAGCAAGAGAAATTGATTGAAGAAACTGTGAACAATGTGCCACCACCACCCCC
The DNA here is from genome assembly GCA_028641055.1 of Alopecurus myosuroides. Lineage (NCBI taxonomy): Eukaryota > Viridiplantae > Streptophyta > Magnoliopsida > Poales > Poaceae > Alopecurus > Alopecurus myosuroides. The sequence goes on along the minus strand of CM054057.1, from coordinate 48,218,233 downwards.
GCCACCACCGCCCCCGTCGCCACCCCCGCCGCCACCGATTTATGACATCAATAACCTTCCGCATGATCCAGGTGAAAGGCATCCCATTCAAATTTATGCTGTTAATGATCAAGATGCAGTTCGTAGAGCATATATTCTTAAAGGTCCATCCAAACCTTATGCACATGCTTTCCCAAAAAAGAAGATTTCAGACAGATATCGCCAGTTCAATTTTGTATGGCTTGATACTCATGAGTGGCTTGAATATAGTATCAAGAAGGATTCTGCATTTTGCTTTGTATGCTACCTGTTCAAGAAGGGTACTGGGTCAGATGCATTTACTGTTGATGGTTGGAGCAATTGGAATATAGGAGAGAAAGCACTTTTAAAACACATGGCTTCAAAGGCACATAATGCCGCTCAAGAGAGGTATATTGGATTCACAAATCCCAAGGTAGCAATTGATTATCACATTGAAAAGTGGACCGATGAGGATCTTCGTCTTTACAAGATAAGGTTGACTTATTCACTTAGATGTATCAAGTTTCTTTTGCATCAAGGATTGGCATTTCGCGGACATGATGAAAGTGAAGATTCTAGCAATAAAGGCAACTTTCTTGAACTTTTGAAGTTTCTTGCAGGAAATAGTGAAGAGGTGAATAAGTATGTTTTAAGCAATGCTCCAGGTAATTGCATCTTAATTAGCCCAAAGATACAAAAGCAGATTATTCAATGTTGTGCCATACAAACTCGACAGAAAATAATTGAAAAACTTGGTGATGAGCCCTATGCAATTTTAGCTGATGAATCTAGTGATATATCACATAAAGAACAACTAGCTCTTTGTTTGCGTTATGTTGATCAATCAGGAAGGCCATGTGAGCATTTTATTGGAGTTGTTCATGTAGATGATACTACCTCTTTATCACTTAAAGATGCAATTAAAGCTTTACTTACTAGTCAGGGCTTGACTATGAGTCAAATTCGTGGTCAAGGTTATGATGGGGCAAGCAACATGAAAGGAGATATTAAAGGACTGAAAACATTGATCATGAAAGAGTCACCTTCTGCTTACTATATTCATTGTTTTGCACATCAGCTCCAGCTAGTTCTTATTGCCGTTGCTAAAGGAAATACAGATTGTGTCACTTTTTTTGATCAAGTGTCTCTATTATTGAATATTGTTGGAATTTCATGTAAGCGTCATGACATGATTCGAAATGCTAGGCTCGAGAGTATCAAACAAGCACTTGATTGTGGTGAACTTGAGACTGGGACTGGATTAAATCAAGAGATGGTTTTGCCTAGGCCTGGTGACACACGGTGGGGCTCTCACTACAAAACTGTGTACAACATTGTTGTTATGTTTGCCACAATTCATGATGTACTCACTGAACTTGGAGATGATACTTCATATAAGGATGATTGGACAAGAATAAATTATGTGCTTGGAGCATTTGAGAGCTTTGAATTTGTTTTCTTTGCACACTTGATGGTTCTTATTCTTGGCTATACAAATGAATTATCTCAGTGTTTGCAAAGAAGGGAGCAAGATATTCTTAATGCAATTAGACTTATTAATGGGGCAAAGGAGAGAATGCAACAATTGAGATCTAATGGTTGGGTTCAGTTCCTTGAGAGGGTCACTTTGTTTTGTGACAAACATGGTGTGGAAGTTATTTCTATGGATGGTATTTATGTGCCTTATGGAAAATCAACGAGGAATGCTCGTGCCCGGAACCAAACAAATGATGACCACTTCAGAAGAGAAGTATATATTGGTGTCATCGATAAAATTACTCAAGAGCTTGATAATCGGTTTGATGAGGTTAATATGGAGTTATTGTCTTGTATGTCAGCATTGAATCCTTCAAACTCATTTGCTTCTTTTGATGCACAGAAGGTACGCAGACTAGCTGAGTTCTATCCTAATGATATTCCGGGAAATTATTTGTTGAAGCTTGAACTGCAACTTGATAATTATATTGACGACATGAGACGAGATGAAAGCTTTGAGAATCTAGATAGTCTTGTTGACCTGTCAGTTAAACTTGTTGAAACAAAAAGAGATAAAGTGTATGACATGGTTTACTTACTTCTCAAATTGGTATTGGTTCTACCGGTGGCGACGGCAAGTGTTGAAAGGGTGTTTTCAGCAATGACTTTAGTGAAAACAAAGTTAAGAAATAAGATGGGTGATAGTCTCTTGGATAACTGTCTAGTCACATACATTGAGCGGGATATTTTCTTCGACGTCGATGAAGATGATATAATTGATACTTTCATGTCCTTAAGGAGACGCAGGCCAGACAAGTAATACCGTAAGTTTCATTTGGACTATTAGTATGGGTTTTGAATTACTTGTATGGTAATGCAACTTTTGATACTTAATCTTTTAGTTACATATTATTCATTCATTATTTTTGTGCTTCTTTACAATGCAAATTTACAATTATTTATTTAATTGGCAAATACATTTTATCAAAACGGCGACAAAAAAAATTTACGGCATACCCAATGGGAAAATCCTAGGTCCGCCACTGACCGGTGGCAAGGTGGATAATTTGTGTCAATTTTGAGGGTAGTTTCAATGACCTACCAAACCAAACAAAGGAAGCATTAACGTCTCTATTATTAGGTATAGATATAGTAGGTAAAGATAGTTTGTTTGTTTACTATCAGACCAAACTCATTAGTTTGGAATATCATTTTTTGTAACTCTGAATATTCACACTGGATTCCCAACATAACATGAGCATGTTCAGCTGGAATAACTAGGTCAGTGATGGCGCATAGCGCGGTCCAGAAGGTCTGCACGCACACGTTGTCGAGGTTTGGTGGAGGAGGAAGACGATGGGAGGGGGCGGGTGAGAAGGAGCGAGCGGTGGCCGAGGTATGTTGGGACGGCACGAGATGACCTTACCAGCAAGCAAAATTAGGATGAGTGTCTATGTTCGTAGCACCTTCTCTTGCAGAATCCCTGATTGAATTGGCCAGTGGCCACCTGGACAATATACCCTCGCTTTTGTAAGGTGATTTCACTGCCTAATATCTACGTATATCTCGGTTTTTTTTTACTTTGGTTATGTGCAGGTACAATCTCAATGATCCCTGGTTCAGCTGGCCAGTGCCCATCTGGATAAAACCTCCTTTTGGTAAGGCTGATTTATGCCTGATAACAATGTCAATAGCACTAATAGAAGACACTAGGCACTATGCCCTAACAATCACGACATTATTACATGAACGATCTCCTCCAATCACTACCATCCCCTTTAGCCTACAGCAGGGAATTACTCACACATGGATGGGAGAAACATGGATGGTCAATGGAGATGCGTTGGTGATGACGATGGCGATGATCTCCTCCACTTCCCCGTCCCGGTAGGGTGCCAGAATAGGAACTTCTGATCGCCGAATCAGGTTTGGGACGACGGCGACACTGTGTTGTGTTTCTGTGGAATATGACGTGCCCCCTCGGGTTTTATGGTTGGAGGCTACTTGTAGTCGAAACAGGAGTCCGAGGGGGGTCCTGGGGGGCCCACACCCTATGCTAGCGCGGCCAGGGGGACCCGCGCCAGGGGGTGTGGTCACCCTGTGGCCCCTCTCCTGGCCCCCTTCTGGCTCTCGGGGTCTTCCGGGGTGAAAACATCAATGGGCTCTTTTCTGGGCATTTTCCCGGTTGATTTTTCTGCATAAAAACGAGACACCAAAGTAATTCTGGTGAAAACAACGTTAGTCCGTGTTATTTGTATCCAAAACACACAAGTTTAGAGAAAAATAATAAGAAAAGTGTTCGGAAAAGGAGATACGTTTTGGACGTATCACCATACTGCTCCACACTCATTTCTTTCAGGTGCATGACCCAATGTTGGTCGTGTGCCCTTGCACCGATTATTGCTTCTGGTGTTGTCCCCTATCCGAACCTACCATGCGAATCTCAAATGTTATTGTTGTGGACGTCCTTGTTCGCTCCTCTTGAGTATTTATAGAAATCTCAAGACACTCTAAGAACTCTAGGCCAAGTTGCATCTCCCTTATGGATAGTGATGGGAGTTGGGCTGGTCTTTTCTGGCCTGACAACATTCAAGATAATTTCCTTTATGATGTTCTTTATAATCATAATATTGTAGTATTGTTTCCTACTTTGAATAATAATACCGTTTTTGCACATGAATCATATAACTTACTTCGCATCATAGAGTTAGCACTAAAAACTTAATTCAAAGGAGTGGTTAGCACGACTACACAAAAATTAGGTCCCACTAATAAACTTAAATCACATTAACCAGTGGTTAGCATTACTACTATAAAAAATAACTTCGATTAAAAAATTAAATTATAGAAGCATGACTGCACAAAATTTAATTCTCTCAATACAAAGCTTAAATCATATAGTAGATCAAGAAAGTGGCTAGCATGACCCCATAAATCCCGGATTGCGTAGAATCAATCAGCCAATGATAAAAAACTATAATATACTGTGTAATCATCCATGTTATCATCCACCGCCGCTATCGCGTTACCTCACCGCTAACCGCAACTTCACCCTTGAAAAAAAAAGCGACTAAAATATGCATGCTCCGGTAATCTCCATTCCAACTTAATTAACTTGACCGCTTTTAATGAAACATAAATCGTAGGTGAGAGGTTGGCCCTAACCTGCCTGGCTGAGCTCCTGCGCCACATCAACGACCACAATTTGTCTGTTCTCCCACGAAGCTCCGCACCATGATCAACTCTACTGCTATGCTATGACTACACGATAGCCAGGCACCCAAAGTGCATTTCGCCCCCTACTCCTCTAGTCCTCCGCCAGACCCGCCTCGTGGCGTGGACTCGTCCCTCGTCATGCGCGCCCAGCCATTGGCATGTCCATCGTGCGGCCGTATGTGTTTTCGCAAGCGTCGACTCGACTATGGGGGGCACACGGCTGGCACTTGATGATGTAGTTGAGAAATAGAGCAAGGCGCCAATGCCCAGGGAGATGGAGACGGCAGAGGGCTGCCTGCTAGCAAGCCCGACGTACATCGCCATCTTCCATGGCTTAGAAGGAGTCGGTGGTGGGCTGGTGTCAGCTGCTGCAGTGAAGCATGTTATGTTCATCCCAACACTACCGATATTTCGTGTATTCTTTTAATATAATCAAGCTCTTATTGCTGGCTTTAATTTGTACGTGGAATAATTCTCGTTATCAAGTGACGTCTAGGTTGAGGTCTTCGGCAGTTCATGTCAGCCGTCCATGGATCCTTTGTGGTCGTGCGCCGTTGTTCGACATCCTTCTCCTTCGTCACCCTCCGGGATTGCCGGTTCCTTCCTGCCCTATCTATCCGGGTGTGTCCTCGTGGCTGGTGCTTCACAATCTCATCTCTCCTCGATATGTCCTATGCAGATGCTGCAATCCTCGGATATGATCCTAGATTGATCTCGAAGGATAAGATTCTAGATCGAACCGCTATATGTTTCTTTTTTTTCCATCCACGTGATGTTCTACGTGAAGTTTTTTTAGCTCGTTGCGTTCCAGACGTTGCGGGCCAATCGCTGGTGGCAATCGAGGAAGCGGGTTTTTACTGTTCATGTGCACGTACTGGTTTAGAGGGAGTCCCGATCTGAGTTCGTAAGGATATCCTCTTGTGATGTTTGCATTTTCCGACACACGATCGACTCTCCTCAGAATGTAGTGCGAAGTTTTATTTTGCAAGCATCGGCTTAAGCTAGTATATAAAGGTTAGCTGTTGTCTCGATGTTGTAAGGTTGCAACATGCAATTGTGTTAAAGCCGCTAGGCACACACTAATTGACCACATGTCAAATCAGAGTCATCGGAAACTGCATGTTATCTTTCTTTTTTTGAACAAGAGAGGGGTCCAAAGGACCCCGATGCTGCATTTATAGAATCAAAGGGAGCAGGTACAAAGAAGCTATGTCCTTTTTACAAAACTCGCCCTGAGAAACCTAACTTTTGAAGATAAGGACTTAACAAATGCAAAAAGACCCTAGGACTAAAATTGGGAACGCAATCGGGTCCTTGGTCTTCTCCGCTCCCAGTCACCGGCGACCTCGAGGCTCGGATGCCGAGGTTCGAGAGCTTGGTGCTCGGGCACTCTCCATAACCGACGAGTAGTCCATGTCGCCGGCTGCGAAGAACAGGGCGGGGACAAACCACTTGCCCTACTCTCAGCAACGAGCTCCGGAACAGGACCCAGGTGACCTCCATCGAGGAGGAGCAGTAGGGGCCGCCATTTCGGCCGGAAAGCACGTCGACGGACATCGTCGTCGTGTGATGCGCGCAGCTGTGCAACATTGGTAACCTCCACCCTGCAAAAGAAGAAGAGAACTCACGGCGTCGCTGCCTCCACTCCTCGCCACCACGACCGGCCAGAAGAAGCAGCTCCACCAGAGACCATCCAGATGCAGTGTGGCAAACCCCGGCTTCCAGAACCAGAAGATAGGCTTCGAGCTTATGAGAGAGGGAGGAATCGCCATGCCTCGCCCCCAGCTTCTCCGTCCACCGGAGCATCGCCAGGGAAATCGCCATGGCCTGCGGCTCGCTTGTGCTGCTCAGACGCACGCGCGAACTCATCCTCATCGACATAGAGCCGAACGACGCTAGAAAAGCAACAACTGCAGGAAAGAAAACCCTAGTTCTACACTGTACATCTCCCGCGCAGCATCCCTCTCGCCGCCGGCCGGCAACGCCGCCGGGGAACGAGCTGGAGCTCGCCGGGTCCTCACATGCGACTCTCAAGACCTAGGAGACGGAGGGGAAGCGGTGAGGCGAGACCCGACTGCACACGTTCAATGGCATGTTATCTTAGAAGCAGGGGCGGAGACAAGGGGGGCTAGCAGGGGTCAGACCCCCCCCCCCCTAATGGCTCGTCCCCCCCCCCCAACGTTTTATACCATGTAATACCAGTACACATTATGAGTACACGTCCTAATTAGTGTTTAAGTCTGTAGCACATACTAATCCACGAAGATTTGCACACACCAAAGCCCAAAAGAGCAACAAAACAAGATCGTTGGGATAACTGCCGCCTCCCTGCTCCTGATCTAGAGCCACCATCCATGGACGGCTTTTCTATCCCGCGAGTGCGCCGATGGTGATGGTAGATCGTTGCTTGTCGCGGATGTCCCTCCCCTCGTTTTCCTAATAGTTTTATTTGTCTAATAAGGCACACAGTGTATTTATACTTACAGCTAGTCAAATCTAAGCCCCTTTTGCCTGAGTTTGACCATTATCTAGTATTTAGATAGAGCGAAAACAATACTATACTCATTACTCCTTCATGCCAATTGGTTAGATTTTGAATCTGACCTAGCGTCATATTTGAATCAAATAATTGGTAATAGTGGAACTTTATCTGCCTATAGCTTCGATCTGAATCTAACCTAGTGCCTAAATTTGATCAAATTGTTGGCAATAGTAGAACCGACATCTACAACTTTGGAAAATTAGCTTTCTTTTGTAACAAAAAATGTCAATTTATTCATCAATGAAAAGGTTGATGATTTTCTAAATATTAGTATAAGCCAAATATGTGATAATATGATGTTCATTTTTCACATGATATTTTCATACATACATTGTACTTCACGGATGATCATCGCCGTTTCGCCCCCCTATGTCTAAATCCTGGCTCCGCCCATGCTTAGAAGTATGTTTGATGTTGTCTCTGCCAACCGCCAATGTCTTACTCAGAGCGAGAGTCTCCACGCGGCCGTCTGGCTGGAGCAGGCCGCTCTCCGCGCCGAGGCGCATGGCCGACTGGCATCCGGTGTTGTGTCGTCTGGCTGGAATACGAACACGCCGCTCTCCACGCCTAGGTGCACGGCCGGTCGGCATCCCTCGCCCGTGCAGTGCAGGTGCACTTTGTAGGAGAGGGTTACCGGTCTGACCGCCGCCCGAGATTCAGCGCCACAGCCGGGGTCACCAAAACAAAGAGCTACCGTCGAACCCAAACTGACGTAATCTGCCAGGCATCGAGCAGCTCGATGCGTTGTTGCCAGAGCCGCACCTAAAAGTAGAGCCGTCCACCTCACAGGCATGAAGGACCAACTCCACTCGGATTGGGACCTGCAGCTCTCTGGACTTGACGTAGGGGAATCTGACCTCGCATGCACGGATGGCCGGCAGCCCGGGCTCGATTTGCGCACGTAATACCCGCCATGAAGACAATGTGTAGAGCGGCGTGGTCAACCCGGGTGCCACCATTGCAACCCGGCAGCACGGAACCGATCGTGCAGGTTGGCAGGGCGCCACCATTGAAACTCGGCGTGGTCAAAGATTATGTTAATCGATGAGTGTTCTGTGGTACCCCCAATTTAACAACCACCGTTTATTTCCGCTAATTCAATGGATAAAAACGTTGGAAAACGTTTCATACTAGTAGGCAAACTGTGAGTAGTACGTTTCATACTACTGCCACTTTCGGTTCCTCCTGTACATGGGCTTTGGCCCAAAATGGTGGAAGGTTGCTGGCCCCCAAAAAAGGTCCATTAATATTCAGCCTAAGCACGAAGATTTTTGCAGGACGGAAAAAACTGAATCGCCATCGATCGGAAATCTCCAATTTTGACGAAATAAAACATTAGCGATGAAGAAGCAGCTCTTCTCCCTTCCAGCTACGGTCAGCACCACCTAGCGCTGCCCATCCGTACTGGCTCGGTCCTCCTCTGGCCGCTGTGCAAAGTTGGATTGAAGTTCCACCACGTCCGCGGCCACTCCTCTGGACGCTTTGCAAAGTTGGATTGGAGTTCCACCACGTCCACGGCCATGGCCGCGGTGACTGCTGCTCATCCCCGCCGTCCTCTGGTCAACTTGGATGGGACCCACCTCTCACATCCCCTCGTTGGACACGGCACCAGGAGTGGACGCGGAGCTCGTCTCGTCGGTCGCCAACACACAGACGCCAGCATGCATGTCGGCATCTGCGGAAGCAACTAGCCGTCTGCGCAAGCGCGCCTGTCGCACGTGGCTCGACAAGCTGAAGGAAAAAACGAAGAACATAACTGGACGGGGTCGTGTCCCATTGATTGCCGACGAGTTCAAGAAGCAGGGCGCACAGGTGGCACTGGCGTCCACGACCGCGAATTTCCTGGTGCAATAATAGATGGCGTCGACGTCAGCGGTGCATGCTCGATCTAACCCTCTAGACGGGCGTCGTTATCAGTGCTTACCATGAGCACACGATCCAGCTACGGGCAGAAGTGGACGTGGCGGCGGGGCACATTCGGAGGTGACGGCGGCGGGAGCTCGAGGGTGGCAGCGGCGCGAGAGCACTTGGGGCTGGAGGCGGCGGACTAGGATGTCACACAGAAGTTCATGGAATCGACGGTGGCAGCAGCGCGAGCTCGAGGGTGGCAGCGGCGCGGGCGGACTTGGGCTGAAAGCGGCAAGCGCGGACTAGAATGTCACAACACAGACGTTCATCGTTAATTATTTTTTACCATATTATGTCTACCTGGGCTTGCTGGGCCAAATTTTTCTGAGCCGTCGGATGAAACCATACTACTCCTATTTAACCAGTAGTAAAAGGTACCATAGTACTAGCCTAATCGATCGAGTTTGGTCGTAGTATTTATCAATTTAAGTAGAGCAACCGATTGTGCAGCTTGGCAGGAGATCGGATCGGATACTTATGCTTTGGATCTGTTGGCGTTGGCATGCCTATGGAAAACTGTTTACTGGGAGTTTTACTGTCTTTGCCGTATTCTCTAAGCCTTGTCTACGACAAACTTTCAGTGTCCTGTAGTGATTTAAGGAAAGAACAAAAAATCCCGTCACCCGTATAGGCCGACAATGGATCAAAGAGGTAGCCGCATGCGAACTATGCACGGACGCGGATATTGCATTTCCGGACGTATTTAGCACCTACATGTAGGATTAGGATATGGGCTGATCGCTCTAGGTTTTTCTTTTTCTTTTCGTGCGTGTATGGATATGGATCGGCCCAGGCTTCTGTTTTTCGATCACAACTCCAAACCGAATACTCACTCCGTTTCTAAATATAAGATGTTCTAACTATTTCTCATGGTGATTAGATACACCGTAATATGAGTGAACATATATACTAAAAGTTGTCTAGATACATGTAGAAATATGAGAATGTGGAAAAACGCTAAAACATCTTATATTTAGGAACGGAGGGAGTATATCATTGACCAAACCAAAAAAAAAGGTGACCTAGCAAACCAAACAACCCAGGAAAGTACAAACCAAACAACCCAGGGAAGTACGGACCGACTAAGTAACCAATCAAGGAAGGCTTAGTTCCTTTATTATTAGGTAGAGATTGATGGTCAATGTTCAATATTGTGAAAATAGCACACCTCGTAGGGGGGGGGGGGGTGGCACTATTACCCCCAGTAGTCCGTGGTGCACCAGACACAACAGCAAAAACATAAAAAAAATGCGGAAGAGAATACGACATATCAAGTAGAGGATCCAGCAAATGAGCCAGCGAATGCCCAGCCATATGTTGATCCAAGGAAAATGCCATAGCATGGACATGTATGATCCAAGTCCGTAAGGATATCCTCTTGTGCTCGAGCGAAGGGGTTGAGTACGAGTATACGGCGGGAACAACTCTGGCTACGGGGCGAGCGACGTAGGAAAAGGAAACAACACATATGGGGCATACCATGAATCACCACGACCTAGAGGTATAACTTACCGGTGGCAAGGTGGATAATTTGTGTCAATTCTGAGGGTAGTTTCAATGACCTACCAAACCAAACCAAAGAAGTCTTAACGTGTTTATTATTAGGTATAGCCATAGTAGGTAAAGATAGTTTGCTTGTTTACTACCAGACCAAACTCATTAGTTTGGAATATCATTTTTTGTAACTCTGAATATTCACACTGGATTCCCAACATAACATGAGCATGTTTAGCTGGAATAACCAGGTCAGTGTTGGCGCATAGCGCGGTCCAAAAGGTCTGCACGCACACGTTGTCGAGGTTTGGTGGAGGAGGAAGACGATGGGAGGGGGCGGGTGAGAAGGAGCGAGCGGTGGCCGAGGTATGCTGGGACGGCACGAGATGATCTTACCAGCAAGCAAAATTAGGATTACTGTCTATGTTGGTAGCACCTTCTCTTGCAGAATCCCTGATTGACTTGGCTAGTAGCCACCTGGATAATATACCCTCGCTTTTGTAAGGTGATTTCACTGCCTAATGTCTACATATATCTCGTTTTTTTTTACTTTGGTTATGTGCAGGTACAATCTCAATGATCCCTGGTTCAGTTGGCCAGTGCCCATCTGGATAAAACCTCCTTTTGGTAAGGCGATTTTCTGCCTGATAACAATATTGGGTAGTGTTATATTTTGTCAAATGGATTATGAATAATTAACCTATGTTTTTTTTTACTTTGATATGTGCAGATACCTTTTCTGCGAATTTGAATGGATATATGGTTGTACAGTGCTAGAAAATATATAGCTTGAGTTTAATAATTTTGGTGGAAAACATGATGTTGTTTCAGTTCCATTTCCACGTTTCCTTATAGCTTTAGATTTAGGACCAGTCCTGCTTGTTCTTGTTGGCATGATGTTCTTATAGGGTAGAGACACCCAGATTTCATCAGACTGGTCTTACATGAAAGAGATACTCAGATTTCAGCACACAAAGTACTGCTAACGATGGACTACCCTGTAACTTCTGCAACTGTAGTTGCAGTAGTTAAATTCTTCGTTGTAGTTGTTTGTTCTTTCAAATGTCGAATACTTGCCAAATATTTATTGAATTTTTGAGTAACTTGATTTTGCTTTCAAAATCGCATTATATTCACATTACAGCAGGGGGTGGAGACATGCTTGGCCCTGGCCCGGTGCGTGGTGACGTAATTTGCCTACTAGCACACTTGCCCGTGCGTTGCAACATGTTGATTTCTATTGGATAGTCATGGAGAATTTCATTGCGGACAATTACTCCATCTATATCGTAATAATAGGTAGTTGTTTCAGCTTCACCAAACATCTTATATATGACGCAGAGGGTGTAGTATTTTGTTGGCACGACGGAATACTCTTATCGGGAGGAGGGAAGTGTTAGGGCTACTTTCTTGTCGGGCTATCCTGTTTAGACATCGAATTGGCGCCACACATGAAGGAGAGGCATAACGTGGCAAAATCCCGATTATTAAAAGTTCAGACTGAGCAATGACTTCAAAAATTGTACAACAATGTAAACCGAAGCGCCTTCCCAAATCCCGGAAAATTTGCTAAAAAAACATGAAAATCTATTACGTGCACAATAAAATGAAACATATGAACAAATAATTGGCACCTTTTAATTACAGAGAAATGAAGGAGCCTTACCCTCCATCGAGCGTTGGTCGGCTGTACTATAGATTTTGAAACCATGAAAATTAGACTTCCATGAACTCTACAGATTCATACATGTGATGTTTGCATTTTCCGACACACGATCCACTCTCCTGAGAATGTAGTGCGAAGTTATATTTTGCAAGCATCGGCTTAAGTTAGTATATAAAGGTTAGCTGGTGTCTCGATGTTGTAAGGTTGCAACATGCAATTGTGTTGAAGCCGCTAGGCGCACACTAATTGACCACATGTCAAATCAGAGTCATCGGAAACTGCATGTTATCTTAGAAGCCTCTGCCTCTGAAGAAGACATTATGCTTGCTGTTGTCCCTGCCAACCGCCAATGTCTTACTCAGGGCCAGAGTCTCCACGCGGCCGTCTAGCTGGAGCACGCTGCTCTCCGGGCCGAGTCGCATGACCGACTGGCATCAGGTGATGTGCCGTCTAGCTGGAATAGGAACACGCCGCTCTCCACGCCTGTCGGCATCCCTCGCCCGTGCAGTGCAGGTGCACTTTGTAGGAGAGGGTTACCGGTCTGACCGCCGCCCGAGATTCAGCGCCACAGCCGGGGTCGCCAGATGTGTCACATACCTTATATCCAGCAATGGGTTGGAGCAAAACAAAGAGCTACCGTCGAAGCCAAACTGGCCCGATGCTGTTGCCAGAGCCACACCTAAAACTAGAGCCGTCTACCTCACAGGCATGAAGGACCAACTCCACTCGGATTGGGACCTGCAGCTCTCTGGACTTGACGTAGGGAAATCTGACCTCGCATGCATGGATGGCCAGCAGCCCGGGCTCGATCTGCGCACGTAATACCCGCCATGAAGACAATGTGTAGAGCAGCGTGGTCAAAGGGTGCCACCATTGCAACCCGACAGCACGGAACCGATCGTGCAGGTTGGCAGGGTGCCACCATTGAAACTCGGCGTGGTCAAAGATTATGTTAATCGAGTTTGGTCGTAGTATTTATCAATTTAAGTAGAGCAACCGATTGTGCAGCTTGGCAGGAGATCGGATCGGATACTAATTATGCTTTGGATCTGTTGGCCGTGAGCATGCCTATGGAAAACTGTTTACTGGGAGTTTTACTGTCTTTGCCGTATTCTCTAAGCCTTGTCTACGACAAACTTTCCGTGTCCTGTAGTGATTTAAGGAAACAACAAAAAATCCCGTCACCCGTATAGACCGACAATTTTTTTTGAAATAGCGCAGGAGAGCTGCGATTTCATTTATGCAGGGGAAAAATACAAGACCTGATAGGCCTAGTTACAGGACTAGAGGTCCAAACATGGACCCCCTGGAACAAACACAAATCCGACACCGTCGGGAAACGAAGCAACTACTCGCTAGCCAAATGCCGGCAACCCGCCAGCGCCCAGTTCGTCCTCTCGTCGAGGACCTCCAACAGAACCTGCCCATGCGCCCGGTGCACCGAGCGGAAGATGCGGGCGTTCCGCTCCTTCCAGATCATCCAGATAACCAAGAGCGCAACCGATTTGCACCTTTTGATCTTGTCACCCTGCCCAGCAGAGAGCCCGGCTAGCCACAGCTCAAGTGGCAATGGGAGCCTCCAGTTATCCGGTCTCAAGGAAGGCAACGCCAAGGCCGAGGCCACCCCGCTCCAAAGAGCAAGCGACCAAGGGCATTCAGTGACCAGGTGCTCTGCCGTCTCCAGATTACGCCGACAGAGCGGGCAGAAGTAATCGTTTGGCCAATGGCGTGCCATGAGACGGTCCGCGGTTAGGACACGGTTTTGGATCAACAACCAAGCCAGCAGCCGGACCTTCGTGGGTGCCCAAGCGCGCCAGACGGTGTAGAGCAACGGAGAGGTCGTGGAGCCCAGGAATTGCAGCCTGTACGCGGAGGCAAAGAGGTAGCCGCATGCGAACTATGCACGGACGCGGATCGATCGCTGATTGCATTTCCGGACGTATTAATTAGCACGTACATGTAGGATTAGGATATGGGCTGATCGCTCTAGGTTTTTCTTTTTCTTTTCGTGCGTGTATGGATATGGATCGGCCCAGGCTTCCTGTTTTTCGATCACAACTCCAAACCGAATACTCACTCCGTTCCTAAATATAAGATGTTCTAACTATTTCTCATGGTGATTAGATACACAGTAAAATGAGTGAACATATATACTAAAAGTTGTCTAGATACATGTAGACATATGAGAATGTGGAAAAACGCTAAAACATCTTATATTTAGGAACGGAGGGAGTATATCATTGACCAAACCAAAAAAAAAAGGTGACCTAGCAAACCAAACAACCCAGGAAAGTACAAACCAAACAATCCAGGGAAGTACGAACCGACTAAGTGGTCGCAATACAGCTTTTTCAGAAAAGGTATCCATCCCGGTTCCTAAAACGAACCGGGACGAACTCCCTGGCCAGGTTCGCCACGTGGGCCATCCTAACCATCCCGGGTCCTGGCACAACCGGGACCAATGGGGGAGGGCCATTTGTCCCGGCCAGCCCATCCCGGTTGCACAACCGGGACAAATGGGCCTTACCAACCGGGACTAATGCCCCTGTTTCCACTAGTGCAAGTTGCAGCCCGGGCTCGTATACGTCATGGATGGGGAGATGAGGACGCCGGCGTTAGTCCTGCAGTCCTCGTGGTTCATGTAATGCTTGCAGCTTCAGCTCTGTTCTTCGCTTCATCCCCTGCAGCTACAAGCTGTTGTTCTTGTTTCGTCGTCTGTTTGATTACGCAGCAGCTAGTGAACACGCATAAGTTGTCTGCAAACCTCGGTAGTTCCTTGCACAGAATGCTTAAGCCCCTCTGTTTTTACAACGAATTCCCCCACCTTAACTCGATGGCGCAACCCCCGCCGTCGTCTAGCAGTTGCGGACGACGAACGCCAGAAAGAGAACGTGCGCCTAGATGCCAGCGCGAACGGAAGAGGGTGTGTACCATGTAGAGCTTGGCTTTTCTGGCCTTCTTCATGGACTGATTTGGCCCATCCTGCGGATGCAAGTTCTGCCTTGGAGTAGCATGCCACATGCCAGCCCCATGTCATAGCTGGCGGCAGCTACGGAGACCTCGGAGAGCGTTGCTCTGAATCTGCCCAAGGCCAAGTTGTAGAGAGTCCCACCCCTATGACCCGTAGGGTCGGCGAGCTCCTGCTGTAGTTTTCTCCGCTTTCAGGAGGATGGCCAGCAGTAATTGGTTCAAGCAGTTGTAGCCTTGTAGGGAAACTGCGCAAGTAACCTCTGTTTTTTCACACGGAGGACTTCTTCTGGCAGACCACCTTTCCAACAGTCTGAAGATTGACAGAGGATCATCTTCTTCTTTATTGTATTTCATCACAACCCCTCTTTCTCTATGCTTGGTCCATCAATTATAGCTGGGCATGAAACCTCTCTGAAGCAGGTGGCCGTGAAGGACTCTCGAGGAAGAGTGCTCCCTGATGTTCCGACAATCAACACATGGGCAACACATAAAGCCATTCTCTTTGTTCGCCCGAGCTACACCGAGAAATTCATTCAGGTCTGCCCTATACTCAGAAGTGCGTCGGTCATCGTACATCCATCGCTGCTATGCATCCATCTGCATCGTATAATTAAGTTTATAAAAAATAACGCGAAATACCACCGTACATAGACAAATATAATATTTGTGTATCAGTTACAGATGAAAATGACAAGAATGCTAACCTCGATCGAGGATATCATTTTGTGTGGCTCGGGTATTTCGTCGAACACCTCGTGTGCATAGCAAAGATACACAAATACAAGAACCACCTCTCACACCCTCCTAGCAGCAAAAAAGAGATGAGAAAAGGGGTTGGGTGGCTGGTATATGTAGGGACCGGGCCATTCGTCCCGGTTCGTGGCTAGGACCGGGATCAATGCCCCTGCGCTGGCTATGCGGCGTCTGACCGGGCATTTGTCCCGGTTCTAGCCACGAACCGGGACAAATGCTCACTCCCCAACCGGTATCTATGCTCCATGGGGCCTATACACAACGCTGGCCAACCGAACCGGGACGAATGCATAACATTTGTCCGGGTTCGTAAGAAAACCGGGATGAATGCTCTTTTTATCTCTCGACGAAAGGTCATGTTTCTACTAGTGGCATCAACCTGATCTTCATGTAGTAATTATACCAAAACATGTTTTTGGCGCATCGACGTGATCCTCGTATAATGAAATCGTCTGATACCCCTACACGCCTCCTAAAGTCTAAACCCTGAAAAAAAATCGAAAAAGGGAGCATACCTTTACTAGCGGTTCGTGTTAAGAACCGGAACTAAAGGTGTCCAGCCCCACGGAATCCTCCGAAGCACGTGGAGTCCCTTTATTATCGGTTCATGAGCAACTGGGACTAAGCGCGCGCGCGGCCGGGGGGGGGGGGGGGGGGGGAGGGGACGGGGACTAGTGCACCTTTTTCCACTAATGAAAACATGAACAAATAGAAATAAATAAACAAAGAAAACAAAAAATGAGAAAAAACATAATATAAAATAGAAACAAACAAAAAAGAAACAAGAATTGAAAAAGAGAAACAAGAAAAAAAAAATGGTACGCTCGTTGTCTAGGAAAGTAGCCAACGCCCAATCCATTTTTTGTTTGCCAATATTAGATGTTCGACTCGTATATCACGAGGGAAATTTCAATGCAGTTTATATTATAAAACTGAACGTGTAATTATATTTGAAGGAAAGCAAGGTATATACTCCGTATGGGTACCATGGTGTTCTTCAAGTCTCTCTCGATATCTACGTTAATTTTGATGTTTAATTTGGTGTCGTGTGTATTAATAGTGGCTAGTATATAGCTAGTTCGATCAATTAGAACTAATGTACCTTATGCGATAATGCAATCGATCTGTTCCTTCAGTTTTCCACATATATATGTCTACTTGGACGGCTTGGAACTTAACATTATCTCTTATTCCGACTCCAAATCGAACTCCAATTAAGATGCTTGCCCGGATTAGTTTCTTCCTAACTTTTGTGTACGTGGGTTCCAGCCAATTAAGGGCATCCCCGCAGCGGCTAGATCTGTGGAAAATATTGTAGAATCCCTAATTGTCTGTTGTTGTATTGATTTGACCCTCATATGGAGGTATATAAAGGAGGTACAAGGGGGTAGGTAGAGACTTGGAGTACAAGGCGTAGAGTCCTAGTCTATCCTAACAGGTACGTATCCTAACATCCCCCCTCAGTCGTAGCGGGAGTGAAGCGGACGCTTGCGACTGAATTTGAAGTTTTGCGCTTCCGTAGCTTCCTCCGCTCCGTCATCATCATCTCTCCCCTCTTCCCTCCCGCAGTCACAGCGGGAGTGGCGTGGACGCAAGTGACGACGCGGACGCTGCTGACTGGAGTTGTTGCCGATGTGTTGTCGTAGACGTAGCCCTTGTTGTCGATGTCGAGGTAGCTGATGGTGATGTAGCCGTAGTCGAGGTAGTAGTGGTCGATGTAGTACTCGTCGTAGTTGTTGTAGCCGCAATGCCGGAGGCGCAAAAAAAAAATTGTGCGATGTGTATGACGGTGCTGCAGTTGTGTTTTTTTACGACGTTTCGCACCTATATAGGTACCGTCGCGGGCGTCAAAGGACGCGGTCGTAGGTCATAAGTGAGTCCACCAGTTTTGCCAGGACTGGGAGAAGCTCACCAAGCACACAACGGTTTTGCCAGAACCGTGCGCGCGGTCATAGGGGCTTTCACAATAGTGATGCCGGGTTGTCGATGCAGTCTTAGCCGTCGGACGCGGTCGATGCCGTCGTCGGTGTCGTGGCGTCTTGCAGTTATACTGTCAGAGGACGCGTGTCCAGCCTTGTGGACGTCGTAGTTGTAGCGGCAGCGGCGTTGTGTTGACGAGGTTGTCGATGAAGACCACGTTGATGTAGACCTTGGCGATGCGGTGTCGGCGATGAGGCGGCATGCATGAACGTCGCTTGGAGGCGTCCCTCGTGGCGACGATGATATAGATGCCATGATGTCGGAGAAGTGGACGAAGTTCCACACCGGCCTGCGTGTGGTGTCGCTTCTCGTAGACGTAGATGTGCTCGACGAAGATCTTGGATTGTAACTGGCGTAGTCATGCAACTTGATGTAGTGGTGCTGGTCGGTGAAGTTACTTGGTCGATGCAGTGCAGATCGATCGACGTAGTGACGGAGATGTTGGTGCTGTTTCTGGTTCTTTGGTGTAGATGTCCAGTCGAGGCGGTGCTTTGGCATACGGGAGGTTGCTCCCACGCATGTCACGTCCTGTATCTGGCTTTGTCTCCTAGTGCATGAAGCAAAGCGCCTGGTTCCATACACGAAGAACATTGGATTGCATACCTGATGCATGGCCTTTTCCGTCTAGCTAGCTGCGGTACCGTGTCCTTTGATCGGATCAGCGATACGTGCCTGGCCGCGGGTGTACGCCGGTTGCCTGGAGTAGTTGTACGCGTTGTTGGAGCGCCTGTCGGACGGCCGAGCGTGGATTGCCGCTGGTGACCTTGCAGAGCCACAGCCACGCCCATGACCGGATTTGCCGACCGCTGACGCGTAGCAGCCGCGCCCTTCTCTGTCGATATCAATCTTGCGCTGACTTTCGTACCAGATCATGGCTAATGGATAAGGGATTTATTTGGCTAAACTAATCTAATGTACGGAACTAGGAATTTCGAAATTTGGCTAGAATCTAATCTACAGAACCGATCAGATCTTTGATCAGACCGGATGCCGCGCCCCCGAGGAGAGATCTCCCCGGGGGCGGCGCGCTGCGGAAGTGGTGGAGAAGTCTAGGATCGGCGCCGTGAGGCTAACCGCTCTGATACCATGTGGAAAATATTGTAGAATCCCTAATTGTCTGTTGTTGTATTGATTTGACCCTCATATGGAGGTATATAAAGGAGGTACAAGGGGGTAGGTAGAGACTTGGAGTACAAGGCGTAGAGTCCTAGTCTATCCTAACAGGTACGTATCCTAACAAGATCAACCGAACAAAGAGACATAGAACCACAGGAAAATAGATCTTACTTCCAGGCGGAGCCGCATATGAACGACGACATGCTGCCGGAGGCTACCGTCGTCTTGTTGCCGGACGACGTCGTCTTCGACATCCTCTCCTGGACGCCGGTGAAGTCCGCCTGCCGATTCCAATGCGTGTCCAAGGGGTGGCGTGGCCTCATCTCCAGCCTGGCCTTCCTCGCCAAGCACAAGTCCCGTCATACCCAAAGTTTTAAATAGCCGGCTATAGCCCGGCTATAGCCAGGCTATAGCCTCCCGAGAGGGTCGGGGCTACGGCTAGAGCCTTTAGATGCTATATGGAGTATAGCCGCTAATAGCCCGGCTGTATGGATATAGCCCGGATATAGCCTCTTAGCCCGCTATATCCCGTCTAGGGGAGCAAAAAATTTGGTCCAAAATTTGTCACCTCCGTCAATTTCGGAGCCCAAATCAATCACCGTTGGTTGTTGAATTGCTGTTGTGAGGTGCGAGTGCGGCCTATAGCGACCTAGTTTCAGAACCGTTGAACTTTGTCATGAATAGTTGTTATTTAAACTCCTGATTTTCGTTCATCTTGTATGACTATGCTGTTACGTTATGCATTTGTGAATAATACTATATAAACGATTATATGTTGTCTTAATTTTACTATTTTTTCAATATTCTAGCAAAACGGTTATATGGTTATAGCCCGGCTATAGCCTTTCGTAGCTTCTGAAAACTCCGGGGCTATATGCAATAGCCCGCTATTTTAAACTATGGTCATACCGAACCCTTCCTTGTCGACACCGGCTCCTTTCGAGGGAACAAAGAACGTGCCGACTTGCGGTTCATGGACATGGACGGTAACGTTGTTAAAATCATTGAAGGTGTCGGTGGCTTGAAGATGCTTCCCACGACCAGCCTCGACGATCTCGTTTTCGTAAGCAATGGTACTTACAATGGCGCCCACGTGGTTGATCCGGCGACTGGCGAGGTCCTGTTGACCATTACGGGGTCGAAGGTGATTAATCACAATATGTTTTTTACCGCCTACCCGTATGAAATTTTTGGCATTGGTCGTGCCACACTGTCCGGTATATACAAGTTGGTCCACTTCATCCGAAACGGCATTGCTTGTGACGTCCTTACATTAGGTGATCCTAACACGGGTTGGAGGAGGCAGGCGCAAAGAAAGTCAATCTGACAGTGTTTCTTTGATCTCTTATCTTCTCCCGTCACTATCGATGGCGTCATGTACTTTTTGACAAAAAAGACATCATCGGATGACATGTTGCTTTGCTTCGACCTCGAGAAAGAGCAGTGGAAGGACGATCCGATCATAGGCCCTAGGAAAATCAAGGATGGGGGTCGGTCTGCATAGGCGAGCTAAACGGTGCGCTTTGCATGATTCAAGAGGAGGAGTGCAAAAACTGGCAGATGTGTCAAAATCCATGCACAAATATATGGATCTTGGACGATTTTGATAAAAGTAACTGGACCAAGGCGTACACCATCCGAATGGGCACAATCGGTCGTCGTTATATACCACTGAGGGTGATGCATGGTGGAGAAAAATTGCTTGTGCGATACATTCCAGGAGACAGGTGGTCGTCGGCGGCCTTGCAAGTCTACGATCCTCGCAACGATACATGCACGAACATAAATGGGGCGCCAGATTATCTCCCTGGGAACGTTTGTCTCTGCAGCTTGCACTTGGAACATCTCGTGTCGATCACGAATTAATTCAATGGTGCTAGACCTCTATGTTTCGAAGTAATTATTTCTCTTAGGATAAGTTATGGAACTATATCCCTTTGTGTACTTTATACTCCCTCCGTTCAACAATAGATGACTTCCACATATCTATATATGGATGTATCTAGACACAAGTGTCTAGATACATCCATATATAGATATGTGGAAGTTGTCTAGACACATCCATATATAGATATGTGGAAGTCATCTATTGTTGAACGGAGGGAGTAGTATTTTTCATCAGACTTCTTGTGTGGTATCACTTTGGCTCGTCAGCTGGAACTGCATTACTAGATAGTTGATTATCTGTGTTAGTAATACGGATTTGACTTGGAGCTCACTCGCGTCTGTATCCGTGGGATTCATGGCGCTGAGATTCGTACGTGAGGGAGCAGCTGGTCCGTTTTGTGGCCCGTTTGTATTGATGGTGCTTTTGTCTCTACTGGGCTAGCCCATTTCTTCTAGGACTGGGTTTTTTTCTATTCGGTTTGCGGGGCTCGTTGTCTTTTTTTTTTTGGGAACGTGTAACTTTTTTTTCTCGATAATATTTGTGGCAGAGTGAGAGACTGATAAATAGTGGAGCAACAGAAAGAAGTTTAAAAGAATCGATCACTAGTATTATGAGTTAGACAACATATGAGTGGTATACCAATTTTCAAGAAGGACCCTAAAGATGCTCTAACATCTTAGTTTTAGCCAACACCTTATGAAATTAAGGATTTGTTTGTGAGTGAATTATTTCTAATCTAAAACCAAAGTATTCGATAACCAAATAGTTTCAACTTCCAAAGTATTCGATTAACAAGGGGTTTACATATGAACATGGTCATGTTTAACCTTTCAAATAGTTTAGTCCTGGTTGGAGACAACGACCGAGACTAAAGGTCTGTCTTTACTCCAGGTCGATGATACCAACCTGGCCCAAAGCAAGCCTGCCGCAACCCTAGTCGTTTTTGTGGTTTATCGGATAATGACAGATGAAAAGCATAAGAGAAAGAAAGCAACTCTTTCATGTCTGAATTTTAACCTTCCCACATGTCACTCGTGAATTAGCATTACCCCGACTATATAAAGCCTTCAAGTTTCAGACACAAATGGTCACATGAGTTAATTACAACGAAAAATGTAGGTAAATCCCAAGTAATTAAAAGCATAGAAGCGTTACTTTTTCAAAAAAAAAATTGAAGTTTAGAAATACGAGTTTTCCTAAGTGCATAGAAAATGGGTACGTACGCCGGATCCGGAACCAACGAGAGTTATTTATCGTTGTTATTTTCATAAGAGATCTTATGTTCTTAAAAAAAATGTAGGTACTAAATCCCAAGTAAAAGCACAGAAGCGTTATTTTTTCTATTTTTCTAAAGTTTAGAAATATGAGTTTTCCTAAGTCATAGGAAATGGGTACGTACACCAGATCCGGAACCAACGAGAATTATTTATCGTTCTTATTTTCATAAGAGATCTATTCTTAAGATCTTTTTAAAACTGTTAAATTAGAGTTTTTAATTACTGAAATAAAGAGATCACTGGAGCTCAGGAGTCAGAAATCTCGTACTCTCAGTCTGAGTAGAATACGGTAGTTGGGGAATTGCGGAGGATCACACACCACATGGCCGCGCAGTACTTGTCTGCAGTGTGATGAGGTGTGAGTCTGTATCGGGACAAACCTAGCTAGCTCGACCGCTAATTGAATTGAATTGGAATTATGGGACATTAGTGGTGTCAGAACATGCATGTATACCGATCGATGGCGACAAAACGGTGCAGCTAGCGTTTCATTGTATGTTCGTTTTGAGGATGCATGATTTGCTGCACATACTGTATCGTCATGGTCCATGGAGTAGTGCATGTCGGCATCTACATATACTGTATTCTATGCGTACGTGTTATGTAGTCGGCCGGCCGGCCGGGTCCATGCACGCGCATCGTATCCGTACGTGCAGTGCATGCCTAACGTTCTGTGTTCTCATTCTCAGACTACATTTACATATCTCAGAGAGAGAGAGACAGAGATCTAGGATGTGCATGCAGGTACATCCAAAATTAAGCCAATGATGCACACATCAAGCACACCCCTCGCACGCAACTCTTGTCTCTTGGTGGCCATTGCGTCAATGTCATGTACATGTACACGATCCTACCTACACTAGCTTGATGCAAATAGTTTTGCTGAGCCAATCATTCATGCATAGCACCACACACCATCACCTTGCTAACACAGTAATTTCCCTTATTACACGGATATATATAATTATGTGTGCTAATCCACTTACTTGGTCTACATGAAATGTATTCTAAACCTTTGGTTCCTCAGTTTTTTTTTTTCATGGAACGGGAAGAAGCGCTCCTTTCTCGTTAATAGAAATTGAGTAGCATAGGTAATTAGGGAAAACCGTGAGAAAACTGGATACAAAGAGCACCAATCTCTCATCGATTGTCAAAAGGGACAGAACTAAACACAAACATACCGCCAAGCAAACGGAACACCAATGAATGTCGTCAAAGAAAAACCTTACGTTGCACCCGAAGGACCACATAAGAAACTTCACGACGACGACCCCCAAGAGGGTGATGATGCATCACCGCCATCATTAATTGAGACCGGTACGACAAGGAACTCATACTGGATGGAAGTTATTTTTTAGGTTCTTCGGCGCAGGTTGACGCACAATTTGGATACCCTTGTCCCCCTATATACTTCCTTTGTTCCTAAATAATTGATATTTTAGATTTGTCCTAAGTCGAATATCTTTACGATTTGTCCAATATCATAAAAAATGTGTCAGTTTCTACAACATAAAATCTATATATAATATAAAAGGTATATTGTCTGACTAATCTGATGTGGTAGCTGTTGATGTATTTTTCAACAAATTTTGTCAATCTTAAGATAGTTTGACTTGGTATAAACCTACAACTTCAATTATTTTGGAAAATGGGAGCAGTTCACGTTGCACTCTTGTTGCTGTCACAATATAATTATTGATGGGCATCAAGTCATATTGCTCATAAGCACACGCAATGCATGCAACAGACCAGACCAAAGAGCACCGTACGCAGCGATGGCATACAGCTGCAGTGGTGGAACTTTTGCTGCAGCTGCAGTATCTTAACGTGTCGATGGGTCGATGGTGCTAAGGATGCAAAAGTGGGATCCCACTAATAGTGCATTTGGGGAATTTTGGTTAAAAAATCTTGTCAAAAGTTTAAACTGAAAATCCCCAAATGAACTAAAAGTGGGATAAGTGGGATCCCACGTTTGCATCTCTAGATGGTGCGGCACTTTAACGTACACAAACCTAGTGTTTTCCACGCAAAGGCAAAAGTGAAAGGAAAAACACGGTTCCGTGCACACAACCCTGAACATTGTAGGATCTTAGCTTAATCTACCTATTACAGGTGGTTATAGTGAGAGTGACATAACTAGTACTATGTCCTGATTTTTTTTATATCACTAAAAGAATAATAATCCCCCTTTCAATAAGAAAAACTCTTTATTTGTTTGCAAGAAAGGAAAGAGAGATATGGTTTAGAAATCAAATGTATCGCTTTTGTACTATGGTCATGCAACCCGCCTAATTATTCGGAAGGGCATTTTAGTTAACTAGCTTGTAACTGTTTTAGTCGGCAGAGTGCTTTTGTATGTATGTTGGTGTGAAGGGACCACTTACACACGCCGGACCGGAGTTTCAAATTCACTTGCTCTACGTTTACATATAAAATACTCGAAATCAACCCACTAGTATGTACATTATACAAATCTCTTACCTATTTTTTTGAGTTCCATGCAGATTATAAATTCTGAACTAGAAATTTCGAAATGAAATATATGCGACATTTTAGCGGGATCCCACTTGACACCTTAGAAAATTGGTCATATGATATCGATTGGCCTTTCTAACATGTACTATATGGACTATGTGGAAGCATCAAAATCAACTTAATATGTATATTTCACGAGAGATCACTAGTTAGACCACAATAATTAGCTGCTTGGAATGACACATGCATGTTGTTCCGGCATGGTCTAGACCAGATGAGCTCCTACAACAAAATAGTAAATTCTATGTGAGTACATTTTCTAGATGATATGGCTGACTAACGAAAGACACACCTTCTCTACCGACTACCATTGTATTATGCCGTTTTTCTTCTCGTAGGTAATACATGATAGCTTAGGAGGAAATACATGCCATTTTCTCTATTTAATGACATAGTTCTTTTAGCCATACGTTTCTTAAGTCAAGTATATCATCGTAAACTGAAAATACAAAAAAAAAATACAATGTGTAACATATTTCTATTTTATTATCTAGATGATGGGATACATAAGAAAAGACCAGTCTTATCAACCACCTTGTAATTGATGTCCCACTAGTTGGAATGTACTAATTAACAAGCACGCCTCTGTAGAACACTGAGATGATCACATATATGGCTCCACAGCCAGGCTTTGAGATCATAAGGAATCTTAATAATAGTTACTTGTAGCTATCATTGGGATTCTTGACTAGTTCTCTTGCAGTCCAGAAGAACAGATGGAAAATGACTCTAGCTACCATCCAACATAATCCATATGCAACCAGGTTAGTTGGAGGGTGTGTGTGTGCCACGACTGAGTTTCCCTTGCGTGTTGGGCCTATTGGTGCATGATCGTAACAGTCTATGATTATAATACGGTCACCTAGTCTAAGATGATAATATTAAGCCCGTAGATGTTCGACATCATTTGATTGGTACGGAAGCCAGTCCACAAGTGCACTTAATGACATATTCTGCCATAATTAATTGGACATAATTGCAGATTCATGTGTACCAGTAGATGTAAGAGCATCCACATTGGCCCATCTCAGCAATATCTACACATAGTACAAAAAGGAAGGTGGAAGAAGATTTGATAAGGAAAACATACATGGAGATCAAATCTCCAAAGTTGATCGATATTAGACATCAACATTTATTTGCTACTTTTATCCAAATTACAAGCCCTTATAGAATTTTGTGAACAATCAAATATTTCTTAGCTTGACCATTTACAGTAAGTTGTACGAATGGACATAAATTATTTGTGAAAGCGTCATCTTGTACTGGAAGACTAAATGTCTTACAAAACTTAAATTTTGGATCAATTAAAGTGTAATAGATCGAGAAGGACACTGAATGTCTAGTTGGAATGTGTACATTTATGGATCCACAACCAAGTATTGTGATAATAAGGAATCTTAATAATAATGTATAGCTATCATGGAGAGTACCGACTAATTCATTTGTGGTCCAGTATAATCAATTGATGGAGAAGGACACTAGCTACCATCTAAGATGTTCCTTATGAGTCCGGGTTTATATGAGGTTGTTTATTTTTTTGGGTGGTTTTGTGCTACAACTGAATTTCCCTTGCATGTTAGGCCCAGCGGTGCATGATTGTAACAATTTGTGAATTTAATACAATTACTTAATTAAAAATAATAATAACAAAAATAGTTGGTGATTTTCAGCTTTACTCATGAAAAATAGTTAACCGGTCCTCTTCATGACATATCACGTTGCCTTAATTATTAGTTAGCCACAATTGTTGATTTCATGTGTGCCAGCAGATGTAAGAGCGTCCTCATTGGTCCATTTCATAAATTTCCATAGCTTGTCACCTACTATAAACAAAGGTGGAAGAAGAGTTAGTAAGGAAACATATATGAAGATCACATTTCCAAATTTCATGTATAACATGAGCATTTCTTTGTCTACCAAATATGTATGCTTTGACAAAATTTAAAATAACCAGTATGTGAGTACTGATGGTCGACACACCATCTTGAAGAATGTTTTACAACACATAAATTTTGGATCAGAGAAAGTCTAACTCATGTTTTGCCCTTTTTGCTACTAGTTATGGAAGGGGAAAAAATAGGAGTCCTGGCTTGTAAACGACTAAATTGCTCTTGTGCTCCATAAGTGGTGCTTGCTAGGGCATGCTCAATGAGTGTAGGCCTTTTGCTCTATATATAGATGCAGCTTAGCAAGGTTATGGACACACCAAATCTCCTTCTCCACCATCAGCTAGCTGATCCTTAATCAATCAGCTTTCATACTAGTTATTGATTAGGAGCTCGTCCGATCAACATGGCAGCCGCAGTGGCAGGCAAGGTGATGAGTCCGGAGGATAATATAATCAGCAGCAAGGACTACCTCGACCCTCCCCCCACGCCGCTGGTGGACGCCGGCGAGCTGGGCAAGTGGTCCCTCTACCGCGCCGTCATCGCCGAGTTCACTGCCACGCTCCTCTTCGTCTACGTCGCGGTGGCCACCGTAATCGGCCACAAGCGCCAGACCGACACTGCAGCGTGCAGTGGCGCGGGCGTGCTGGGCATCGCGTGGGCCTTTGGCGGCATGATCTGCGTCCTCGTCTACTGCACGGCCGGGATCTCCGGGGGTCACATCAACCCTGCCGTCACCTTTGGGCTCCTGTTGGCGAGAAAAGTGTCGCTGCCGCGGGCCTTCCTCTACGTGGCGGCGCAGTGCCTCGGCGCCATCTGCGGCGCGGCACTGGTCAGGGCCGTGCACGGGGGCCACCACTACGTGCTATACGGCGGCGGCGCAAACGAGCTCGCGCCGGGGTATTCCAAGTCGGCGGGGCTGGTGGCCGAGGCGCTGGGCACCGCCGTGCTCGTGTACACGGTGTTCTCCGCGACCGACCCGAAGCGCCTGGCCCGGGACTCCCACGTTCCTGTGCTAGCGCCGCTGGTCATCGGGTTCGCGGTGTTCATGGCGCATCTTGCCACCATCCCCGTCACCGGCACCGGGATCAATCCGGCCAGGAGCCTCGGCGCCGCAGTGGTGTACGGCGGCGAGAAGGCGTGGAAGGACCAGTGGATCTTCTGGGTTGGGCCGCTCGTTGGTGCCGCCGTCGCCATGGTGTACCACCAGTATGTCCTCAGGAACGGCGCCGCCAAGACGTTCCGCTCGAAGCACGACATCGAAGCATAGCTGCATGTGCATGAAGGTCACACGTTTGTAGCATATGGAACTGTGCGTATCGTGTCATGCATTGTTGGGTTACTTTTACTCCTATTAGCAAGCTAGCTAGTTACCGCTAAATCCGTAGCATTCCCTATGATTTATTTTCCAGCATATCACGTGTGTGTGTGTGTGATGTTGTACGACGTGTACGTTCCGAAATACTATTACTGCATGTTGTTCTAGCTGTTCTATACATATCAATGTGATCTATCCATGGTGCAACAATATATTTCTTTCTAAAGATCCGGTAGGAAAATTTTCCCCGAGGGTTGTCAGGATCACCGGTTACCGCGCTTACCGAAAATGCCGACCGACTACCGGACGAATTTGAAAACCAAAATTCATATTTTTGGTTCCCCCTATGAAGATTTATCAAGGGTTTTCGTTGAAGTTCAACGGGATTTTTTGCTCCGTATGACCATTTTTCGTGGGTGCTCGGGGATATCAGGTTACTGGGCGGTAACCAAACCTCGGTACTAGCACATGACTCTTATGCTTAGATGGGATTGTTCTTAAATTAATCAACATTGGAACAATTGTCTTTCAAGATAGACTTCAGCAGGTCGTGACTTGCAGGCGAGTAGTCCGTGTTGAGTGTGGCTGCCCTCGGCCGACTATAGCTCGCATTCTGATCTTGGCTACTAGGCCTTCTCCTATGAAATCTGATATGTGCCTGAGAGGGCGAACTAGCAAAAGTGTATACTAGAACACTTGACAAGTAAAAAAGCATCATCAACATTCTTCGCCGGCATCCCCGAATTTCCATTATGTGATTCTAATGGCGTCAAAATACTTAAGATGTTATTCTCCGACATAGATCACCATAAAATATCACACGAGATAAGGCGTTATGCGGCCAACAAGCATCGGAATCTGCCCGGGCAAAAGGGACGGTAGATCCCTCGGTACCAGAATGGCTTCAAATCGCGATTGCCAGCCAAGGATTTGGTTACCAAACTAAAAATTATCTTGGGGGCACCAAAATTTCAGGTAACCGTGGTAACTATAAATACCGATTGGTTACCGAACGAGATTTTGGACAAAAAACATCAAGCAAAATAAAAAATCGATTTGAAAAGAATGGATTTAGTCTAAATTCAAATAGTCTGGGATTATTCGACCGATAAACTCATTTGGGGGGGGGGGGGCTGAGAATTCCGGTTACCAACCGGCAACCGTGATATTTCGACTGGTAACCAAATCCATGTTGCCAGCTCGTTGTCATCCGCTTGCTCCTTGTTGATGGCAACGAGCTGGCAACCTTGATTTGGTTACCAGGACGAGTCGGGATTGATTGGCGTGTACCGTTCGACGCGGTGGGCCGAGGGAGCATGTCGACGAGCTCTTCTGCGGGAGTCGGCCACGCTTGTCGCCATCCGCCAGCGCACAAGCGAGGTGGAGCGCGCCCTCGCGCGCGCGGCCGCCGGCGTGTTCTACGAGTTCGGGCTCTGCATGGAGACACACTACATCGCCGGAGCCGATGTTGTCCAGGTGCCCAAGATCGTCCGGTACGCTGTGAAGTACCTCAAGTGTCTCGCGTCTCTGGCGAGGACGCGCTCGGGCAGCAACAGCTCACGCCCACGACATGTTTGTTATTTTGACAGACTAAAAAATAGACATGTATGGGGGTGCCTTTGGAGCACCAACCCACCAGACCCGCCGGACAGTTGTTCGGCACCCCCCAAAGGTAAAAAGTCCGGAGCATATTTGGGGGCTGATCGGTGGAGATGCTAAGGGCATCTCCAGTAGTCCCCCCCAGGACGCAAAATAGCGCCGTTTGGCGTGAATACCGCCGTTTTTTCACCAGTCGCCCCCCCAGGACCTGAAAAGGCGCCGTTTCGGCGGAAATTAGCGCCGCTGCCCCCAGGCGGAACCCAGCCCGTTGGGTTCGGCCTGGGGGGGGGGGGGGGGCGGCGAAAGGAAAAGCGCGCGTGGGCCAGCGCTGTCGGCGAGTGGAGCGCTATTTGCCCACTTTCCCCACCCCCCCGACTCGTCTTTTCTGCTCGCCCGCCTCGCCGTCGCCACACCACCGGCCGCGCTCCACGCCGCCGCTGTCGGCCACAATCGCACAAGATCGACGAGACAAACCACCACCGGCCGCGCTCCACGCCGCCGCTGTCGGCCACAATCGCACAAGATCGACGAGACAAACCACCACCGGCCGCGCTCCACATCGTCGCCGCCGTTCGCTCGCGTGTCCGCCGCGGAGGAGGTTGTACCCAATGAGCCGCGTCCACCCGCCCGCAAGGTGTTCGACGCTGTATCCGAGCCATGGACTCCGACGCCGAGGAGATGCTCGCCGAGCTGTTCGACGAGGAAGACCAGGCTGCCATCGACGACGAGGAGCACCTGCTCGTCCTGAGCTGCCTGGCCAGATTGCAGGCCCAGGACGCCGCGCCGCGCCGCACTGGATCGAAGCCCGGTCGCCGCAAGAGCAGGCCGAGACAGCGGTACGAGGGCTACTGCATCCTCTACTCCGACTACTTCGCCGAGGATCCCACCAACGACGAGAAGGTGTTCCGGCGTCGTTTCAGGATGAAACGCACGCTCTTCCTCAACATCATGCATGCCATTAGGGAGTTCGACACCTACTTCAAGTTGAAGAAGGACTGCACCGGCACGGTAGGGTTTACCTCTATCCAGAAGTGCACGATGGCCATGAGGTTGCTTGCATACGGTGCTCCCGCAGATGCACAAGGTGACTACCTGCGCATGAGCGAGTCCACAGCCCTCGAGTGCTTGAACAAGTTCTGTCGGGCAGTGGTTGCAGTTTTTGGCCCAACATACCTGCGATCACCCAATGCGCAAGACACTGCTCGTCTCCTCACAGAGAATGAAGCAAGAGGGTTTCCGGGGATGCTTGGCAGTATCGACTGCATGCACTGGGCATGGAAGAACTGCCCATTTGACTGGCAGGGGATGTACAAGGGAAAGGAGGGAGAGTGCTCGGTGGTTCTCGAGGCCGTGGCTTCGTACGATCTATGGATTTGGCATTCATTCTTTGGTATGCCTGGAAGTCACAACGACATCAATGTCTTGCAGTGCTCGAATGTCTTTGCCGATCTTGTCGAAGGCCATGCCCCCCCTGTGAACTATGAGATCAATGGACATCAGTATACAAAGGGGTACTATCTTGCAGATTGTATCTACCCGAAGTGGGCAACATTTGTGAAGAGCATCTCCAACCCTATCCCAGGAAGCGCAAAAGCTTGGTTTACCAAGTGCCAGGAGGCTTGCAGGAAGGATGTTGAGCGGGCATTTGGTGCGCTGCAATCTCGATTCGCTGTTGTCCGGTACCCAGCTATGACTTGGTCGAAGTCCAACATGTGGGAGGTGATGCAGTGTTGTGTGATCTTGCACAACATGATCATTGAGAGTGAGCGGGATGACCCGGTGCCTGACAGTGAGACAAGCACACCATACTACCGGCAGGGCCCTCTTGCAGATGTTGATCACCAGGTGCCGGCATCATGGACAGACTTCCTCACCAAGCGACAGGAGATTCGACACGCTGCAACACATCATGCTCTGCAGGAGGACCTGGTGCAGCATTTGTGGGCGCGAAAGGGGAATGGCAATGTTGAGGACGATGACTAGTGTTCTTTTTTTTTTTAATTGTTGAACTATTTATTTGTGTGGCCAAACTCTATTTATTTGTGTGCCAAAACTCTATT
Source organism: Alopecurus myosuroides (assembly GCA_028641055.1). Classification (NCBI taxonomy): domain Eukaryota; kingdom Viridiplantae; phylum Streptophyta; class Magnoliopsida; order Poales; family Poaceae; genus Alopecurus; species Alopecurus myosuroides. The sequence goes on along the minus strand of CM054057.1, from coordinate 48,186,546 downwards.
TATTTGGTGGGATTTTTTTTTGATTGCCCAAATTTGGCCGAGTCGCCGCTGGGGGGACGGCCTGGGTTCACGGCTGGGAAACGCGCCCCCCAGTTCCGAGAATAGCGCCGTTTCGCGCCGCGGCCCTAAAAAAGCGAGGGTTTTTGCGTCCTGGGGGCGCAACGACTGGAGATGCCCTAAGTTGCGTGGTTTCGATGGAGACACATCTTCGTTTCGTTTGTGAAAAGCTAGCAGCTAGAGAATTACAAATTAAGAAGAGGAGCTGTCAGACAAATAGTGGTGATAAAAAAGACGTCATGAGTCATGAATGGGCAATCATATTCCTGCTGACACACAATCCAGCAGACCGGAATGACAAGACGGCCATGCACGGGGGCTGCAGCGCTGAAACTTTGGCAGATCGGGACCGTACGGGCCATGGTTTTTTCCTTCAGTCGCACATGCATGGTACGTCCCACACTGACGCTCTCACCACGCCACCATCATACAAAATACAAATCAAAGGAAGTCACCGGCCTGCCCTGAACTTGCTGCCGGCAGCGGAGTCACGGACGGGCGGCTATGATCTACCTAGTACACTGCCGCTTAGTGAAATACGTACACGTCCGAGGTGGCCGACCGGAGACCATTGTACAGTGCCCGACCGCCTCACCCGCCGCTAGCTCCTTTACTTCGTTCTTAATTTGGTAGTAGCATTTATGTAGTACCTACACGCAAACCAAGCTCAATCTCAGGACATTCTCGTCAATTTGAGCACTGTTTCGATCGGCAGTGTACATGCTACGTTGTCCATTCTTTCTTGTCCACCCGGCCTGGATCTACACAAACATATATACCCTTGTTGCAGTTAAATAATCGAACGAAAAGCTAAAGGAGGGGTGTGCGGGGCTCTCCCTCGGGCGAACCCTAGCGCCGCCGCCGCCCTCCTCCCGTCCTCTAGCCGCCGCCGCCGCCGGCCGGCCGGCGCGTCGCCTTCCCTCCTCCTCCTCCCTCTCCCTCCCCCTCCTCTCCTCCCTCGTTAGGCTCGCGCCGCCCCCGTGCGGGCGGCCGGGCCGAACCTTGGCCCTCCTCCCCCGCGGTCCCTCCTCCTGTCGTCCCCTCCCGGCCGCTGCCGGCGTGCGCCGCCGGGCTAGCCCCGTGCGGTGCCGGTGGCGGTCGGCCCTCCTCTACCCGGCGCGCGGGAGCCCGAGCACGACGGCGACTCCTCTGGCGGCAGTGCTCCTTGGTCGACTGCGGTCCGGCGCGTTGCGGGTGGTGTTCGTGGCGGTGGCGCCGCCAGTTGGTGGCGGGGAGCCGTGGTGGCCTGGCCTGAGCGGCTGGTCGCCGGCGTGCGGCCAGTTGGGGTCTCAAGATCGGATCTGGGCCAGATGGGCCCGATCTGGGCTTGGGCGGGCCGCCTGTCGGCACCCCCGGTGAACGCACGGTGGAGTAGGGATCTGTGCTAGGGTTGGCGGCGTCGGTGGTGCCCTTGCTGCAGTGCGGCGGCGGGGCTTTACGGGCCCTTTTGGGCTCGGGCGGGCCAGTGCGGGCCTGGTGTGTTCTGCTGCTGCATCCGGTCGGCTACTGCCGTTTGGCGGTGGAGGCAGGTCCCTCCCGCGTGCCACTGTACCGTTGACCTTCGCTGAGGTTCCCTTACCTAGTTCTACCGGCCTTGCGACTTGGATCACGGCGCGACGAAGATGACTGCAAAATCGTGGTGGCGTGCGTTGGTGGACGGCGAGATTGGTGGAGCTTTCTGGAGCGTCCGGCGGCGTGGTTCTGTTGGAGGTCGGGAGAAATCCTGGTCGTTTCGGCTCTGACGCGGTGACACCTAGGGGTGCCACCTTCCTTCTTGAAGGGCGTCGGCTACCTCTTTCCCACCCACCAGTGTACCGGGGGAAACCCTAGGACACGTTCCGAGTTTCCTTGGAACTGTCCGGGCAGCAGCGACGTCGTCGTCCGTTGCGCCTCAGAATGCTAGGAGCGGGGTGGAAATTCCTAGGAGGGCGCAGCGGTTGCGAGTCATCTTTGTTTTCGTTGAACCGCCGTTGTCGGCATTGTTTTCTCTTCTTTGTTCTTTTCGTTTTCTTTTGGGCATGATGTTGTGCTGTTTTGCCCCAGCATTGGCATGTCTGTTGTTTCGGTTGGTTGCTATATTAATATAGCGGGGCGAAAGCCTGTTTCGTGGTGGAAGTTAAATAATCTTTACTCCAAGCTCTAACCATTTTTTCTTCCTTACGGTAGGGATAGGGGTGGAAATAAAACTCGAATCTCGACTCCAAATCAGAGACTAGGGAGTTTAATGGCTCGAGTTGCTAGTAATCGATAAGCTCGTTAATATCTTCAATATTCATGCTAGCTCATATATTGGTTAGTACTAAAGGAAACCCAAAATCTCTAGAAAAAAAATGTATGGGCACTCACACTCAGGTAAAATTCTCCAAAGTTTACTAGGAGAGGCATCAATGATGAACCACCCTGTTATTGTGATCTTGCTCCATGATGAACTGATTATGTTGCTTAATCTCTCCTTGAGTTCATCAACCTTTTCGATTCAACTCGCGTATTTATCAAGTCTAGCCAAACTAGGGTTCACGAGTATTTACGAGTAGGGGTCACAATCTGCCTCGATGCCCAACTCTAATTAACTAGGGGTGGACTTACTTGTTCACATGAAATTTCAAATTCACTTATAAGAGATGTCAATACAAAAATTCTTACCTATATAGCAAAATTTCACTCAAAGTTTCACCAACTCCATGATCAAAAAATCTTTTCTTAAATCAAACTTGGTTAACTTTCACATATTTTATTAGTAACATAATATCAGCAAAACATTTTATGTTCACGATATATCTAGTGATATTGGTTTATTTTTCGTTTTTGAAAGTTCCAGCAAAATTGTTGGCTTTCCATTGATAAGCAGAGGGAAAAAACTTTACAGATGGCTACTCGACGGCGTAAAACACGTGTCGAAGTAGCCGGAAAAGATAAGCGAAAACTCAAAGAAAGAGAAAAGGGGGGTTTGGGCTTAAACTACGGTGGTTCAAGGGGGCTCAAACATGAGCCTTTCATCTTAGTAGTTTTCTTCTACAAACTTGTCAATATTAAAAACTGTTTGACCTAAGAGTAGATAAATAGGCCTTATAAACCCGGATGGATCTCATAGGCATGAGGGGTTATTTGGCTGCAACTCCATGGGGCAAACTGAAAAAAGGGACGAGGGGTTATTTGGCCGCAACTCCATGGGGCAAACTGAAAAAAAGAAGTCTCAAAATGTAAAAAAAAAAACTCGCCTAACAAAACAAAAAAAAAACATCACAAAATGCTAAAAAAAACATGTAGAATTGCCTCTGACGTACAACTATTGTATTTTGAACCATGCAGCAAATAAACAATGCCAAAGCAGAAAATACACATTGGTAACAAATATTCCTGTCCTAGTACCTTCATGGCTTAAACTGAAAATAGCTCGATTTTCTCTAGACAAGATACTTAAGACTTAATTATACAAAGAAACTTAAGACCCACACCACACGCGCGCGATATTTTGGGATTGTTACGTACTCATTTAGCAGTAATTAACTAGCTTGCTAATACGGTAAAGTAACCCAGCAATGCATGACACGATACGTATGGGCGGCATGGACAACAAGTAGCTACGCTTCGACGTCCTCGTGCTTGGAGCGGAACGTCTTGGCGGCGCAGTTCCTGAGGACGTACTGGTGGTACACCATGGCGACGGCGGCGCCGACGAACGGCCCGACCCAGAAGATCCACTGGTCCTTCCACGCCTTCTCGCCGCCGTACACCACGGCGGCGCCGAGGCTCCTGGCTGGGTTGATACCGGTGCCGGTGACGGGGATGGTGGCCAGATGCGCCATGAACACCGCGAAGCCGATGAGCAGCGGCGCTAGCACCGGCACGTGGGAGTCCCGGGCGATGCGCTTCGGATCGGTCGCAGAGAACACGGTGTACACCAGCACGGCGGTGCCCAGGGCCTCGGCTACCAGCCCCGCCGACTTGGAATACCCCGGGGCGAGCTCGTTGGCGCCCCCACCGTAGAGCTCGTACTGGTGGCCCCCGTGCACCGCCTTGACAAGCGCCGCGCCGCAGATGGCGCCGAGGCACTGGGCCGCCACGTAGAGGACGGCGCGCGGCAGCGAGACCTTCCTCGCGAGCAGGAGCCCGAACGTGACAGCGGGGTTGATGTGCCCGCCGGAGATGCCGGCGGTGCAGTACACGAGGACGGAGATCATGCCGCCGAAGGCCCACGCGATGCCCAGCACGCCCGCGCCGCTGCATGCTTCGGTGTCGGTCTGGCGCTTGTGGCCGATCACGGTGGCCACCGCGACGTAGACGAAGAGGAGCGTGGCGGTGAACTCGGCGATGACGGCGCGGTAGAGGGACCACTTGCCCAGCTCGCCGGCGTCCACCAGAGGCGTGGGCGGAGGGTCGAGGTAGTCCTTGCTGCTGACTACATCCTCCTTAACGTTGATGGTCACCGGACTCAGCTTGCCCGCCTCTGCTGCTGCCATGTCGATCGGACGAGCTACTGGATCGATCTCAGCTGATGTGAGCTGATTGATTAAGGATCAGCCGATGGTAGAGATTTGTGTGCCCATAAAGTGGCAGAACTGCATCTATATATAGAGCAAAGGGCCACACACATTGAGCAATGCCCTAGCGGGCGCCATTTACAGAGTACGGTGGCAATTTACTGATTTACAAGCCATGACTCCTATTTTTTCCCCTTTCAATAACTAGTAGCAAAAGGTCCAAAGCATGAGTTACACTTTCTCCGATCCAAAATTTATGTCTTGTAAGCCATTTAGTCGTGCCCTAAAAGAGTCTTACAGATGGTCTTCCACCAATAATTTATGCCCATACAAGTCTCTCAGATAATACTAATTTATTGTACATTGGTAAGAGCATACATTTGGTAGAGAACGAAATGCACAGGTTTCCTATACATGAAATCTGGAATTTTAATTTTCATATATGTTTTCTTACTAATTCGGCATCCACCTATATTTTTATACTAGGTGACAAGATATAGATATTCCCGAAATGGACCAAAATGACAATGAGTATGCTCTTACACCTACTGGCACACCAGAAACCAACAATTACGTCCAATTAATTATGGCACCACGATAGGTGATATTTCATCAGTGCTACCAATCGAGTAAGTCCGAACACTACCAGGTAGTATTTTATTATTATTTTAATTAAGGAACTGTATTAAATTCACAAAGTGTTACAATCATGCACTGCTAGGCCTAACATGAAAAGGAAACTCAACTGTGTCACACAACCTCCCAAAAACACACACCCTCATACAAATCTGGCGCTATGGAACATGTTGGATGATAGCTAGTGGCCTTCTCAATCTATTATCATGGACCGCAAGGGAATTAGTCGATAATCTCCATGATAGCTATACATTATAATTAAGATTCCTTATCATCACAATACCTGGCTGTGGATCCATATATGTCTACATTCCAACTAGACATTTAGTTGTCTTCTCAATCTATTTAAGATTTTAAAAGAAATTTATATAAGCATACTTAGGCCTATAACAATGCTATTTTTTAACATATTTTCATATGTGTTATGCTAATGTGGCATAGTTTTAGTTAAGAGAGAGTGTGAGGTTGTAGTTGAGATGAGATAGTACTACCACTGCTCATGGCCATAGGAAAAATGACTTTGTAGCCCAGTCAAATGCATGCATGAGCTTCAAATTATTGAATTTTGGATACAACCCAACAAAAAAGGCATTGGGCTAGTTGTCTTCTATGATAATGTGGTAAGAAACAGTGAATTGGCATAGGCCTAAAAATATTAACCATAATTTTGGATCCTAGTGATTCATTTATTATAGATGGTCAAGCTAAGAAATACTTGATTAGTAAAACAAATGCTTTAAGGGCTTGTAATTTCGATGAAGCTAGGAAATAAATGCTTAGAATAATACTCAACTTTGGAGATTTTATCTTCATGTACTATTTTTCATCTTTTTTTTTGGTACTAGGTGACAAGCTACAAATATTGCTGAGATAGGCCAATGAGGATGCTCTTACATCTAGTGCCACACATGAATCTGCAATTACGTCCAATTAACTATGTCATAGTGATAGGTCATTAGTTGCACTTGTGAACCGGTTTTTCGTGAGCGGTACCGATCAAGTAATGTTGAACATTATCGGGATTATTCTTTAATTAAGTGAATATATTAGAATCACAAAGTGTTACTATCATGCACCACTAGGTCTAAAACGAAAGCCGCAAGGGAAACTAAGCCATGGCACACACCCTCCAACAAACAGGCGCACCCCGTTGAATGGTAGCTAGTTTCCTTCTCCATCCATTCTTCTAGACAGCGAGGGAACTAGTCAAGAATCTCCATGATAGCTTGTAATTATTATTAAGATTCCTTATTATCATAATACTTGACTGTGAAGCGATATATATCATCATCTAAAGGACTTCTACGGAGTTGTACCTGTTAATTAGTGCATTTCAACTACTGAGACATCAATTACAGGGTGCATGGTTGATAAGACGGGTGTTTTCTTATGTACTCCACATCAACTAGATAATACAAGAAGATATGGTATACATTAATTGTATTTTCTTTTAATGCTTCTCTATTAACTAATTTTGACAAGATCCTAGAATTTTGGGATGACTAACTTGAACTAAACAACGTAGGACTAGAAAAATTATTTCATAAAATAGAAAAAATGCCATATCTTTCTTACTAAGATATTATCTTATCTATGAGAAGACAAGCAACATGTACAATGGTAGAGAAGATATGTCTTACCTTAATCCGTCACATAATCTAGACAATGTAATAACCGAGAATTTACTATTTTGATGTAGGAGCTCATCTGGACCATGCCGGACCAATAAGTCATTCCAGGAAGTTAATTGTGGTCCAACTAGAGATTCCTCGTGAAAACGTACATATCTATGTATGTGGTAAATTGTACTAGAAGACATAGGAATGCATGTGGCTGTAATCTGCATGGATGTCAATGAAAAGGTATAGAAGTAGAGCAAGTGAATTTGAAACTACGGTCGGATGTGTACGTGGTCCCTTCAACAACATACGTACGAAAGTATACTGCCGACTAAAACAGTGTTAAGCTTGTTGACGAAAATGCCCTTGAGATTAACTTAAACTGGTTGCGCGGCCGTACAAATTAAATCTTTCCATGTTAGGGCTGTGCACGTACGTGTGCTTTTTTACTTTTTGCTTTGCATGTAAAACACTGCAGCTGAAAAGAAAACACAGCAAGGTGCACCATCGGTCCATCTGCAAAAGTTTGCATGCCGCAGTCTGCTGTCTGTCTGGTCTGCTACATATGGAATGCCTTGGGTATATGTGAGGAATATGACTTGCCCAGAAACAGTCATTTCCAACGGTTATTTTATTTTCTTTTTTACCCCACAACAGCCGAAATAGCTGGTTATTAGGTTAATTCATGATCGTCTGCTCAGCATGTGGGTTCTCTATGTGCCCCGTGTGCTTCCAAAAATTCCCTCAAATCAAGTGTGTGTAGCGTTGTCGATGTGCGAATAGTCGACGGGATGAATATTAATCTACTGCAATGCATTATGAAGATATAATTGGGTGGTTGGGTGTGTGTATGTGGGGGGGGGGGGGGGGGGGCACTTATGGTCCAAGGTGGGTTTTGTAGAGAGGTTATGCGCGCTGCGGGAATCCGAGCCGTCGGTTTCGACGACAGATGTTCAGGATTTGTGAACGACCAACGGCTTGGATTCCGACGGTCAACGGAAATCCTAGCCTTGAGTCGCCGAAAACAGAGGTCTCGAGTTCCTTGTGCATGCACAAACTGTTGGAGATTGTCATTTTTACGTAATGGACTTGCTACTCCTCGCCTGAATAAGAAGGTAACCATATTTCTAAGACAATGCTAACAAGCATCCGGTCTAACAAATGAGACTCTTGCATGATAGGAACATAGGATGGATGAAAAATATCCTATCATATGGTTATCCGAGGTGACGGAGAAGATGATGAGTACGATGTCAGAAGTTGATTAGCACACATACTTATATCCATGTAATAAATGAAACTACTGTGTTAGCAGGTGATGGAGTGTGGTGCTGTGCATGGCTCACTAAACTATTTGCATCAAGCTAGTGTAGGTAGGATCATGTAGACGCACATGACATGGACGCGATCGATGCACACCAAGAGACAAGAGTGACGTGAGAGGGGTGTGCTTGATGTAATGCATGATTGGTTTAATTTGGATGTACCTGCATGCATAGCTAGCCCCTCGGATCATTCTCATTCATATTAAAGATCTGGTCTGAGAATGAGCACGTAGGACGTTAGGCATGCACCGCACGTACGGATGGGACCGGCCGGCTACAAACACGTACACACACATGATGATAGATATTTTTTCAGTGGGGTGAGAGAGAGACGCAGTGCTCTGGACCATGATACAGTATGCAGCAGTAAACAGAGCAAATCGTGCATCCTGAAAACGAACATGAATGAAACCGCTAGCTGTACCGTTTTGTCGTCATTAATTTCACATAATTCCAATTCAATTCAATTAGGGATCGAGCTTGGTATGTCCAGAAGATTTGAGAAAGCCGCAGGAGAGCTGCGTTTTCATTTTATAGAAGAAACGAGTTACAAGAAACTCAACTGTACAAAGGGGCATGAAGCCAAAGAAAGAAAAAACAACGACAGGTCGGCCAAAGCCGGAAGTGCCGCTACAGGGGGAGAGGGATCACTCGCGACATCTAAGGTGCCGGCAACCGGCCATCGCCCAAGAGGACGCATCGTCAAGCAGCAACCGCAAAGCAGCGGCCGGGGTCATCGACGAGTCCCGGAAGTTGCGGGCCTTGCGCTCACGCCAAATGGTCCAGATGACAAGCAGCGTTAGGGACTTAACCGTCCTGGAAACAACACCTGGCTGCGCCGATAGCTTGGCAAGCCAACTCGTCAGGGAAGTGGCATCAGCCGGAGACCAAAGCGTCGGCTGGAGGGAGGCGACCGTAAACTTGTCGGCCACAGCAGCCCAAACCGCTCTCGACCAGGGGCATTCTATCAGGAGGTGCGCTGCCGTCTCCAAGCTCCGCATGCAAAGGGGGCAGAAGATACACGTCAGTCACACCTCTTGGCTCTTCACACTGTGAACCCGTACTACGTCCATGTGAACCACCGTAATTCCCCAACGACTGCATTCTACTAAATCACATGCCAAATTGGTCCTTAATTAGTTCTGCAGCTTCGGTATGTGCTATTTTTTACAATATTTTGAAATATAAATATTAATTTTGAAAGATTAAATGTACACCAAAGAAATAAACAAGTCAAGGGCCACCCCCCACCCCCCATCTTCCAAACAAGTTCTTAACGAAATTTGTTTCTGGAGGGCATTAAATGGAAAAAACGACCCCCCCCTTCCCCACACATAATAGTCATATTGTTTCTTCCACTTGCCTATAGTTTTGTTCAAGCTCCTCACGACTGTTGTAGTCTTTGGCCTAACTGTCTTCACTTTATGGGCAACAAAGACGGACTATGGTTTCAGGTTCATGATAACCTTTTTTCTTGAGATCAAATGCCATAGGCATGAGCACCACAACCATGACACAAGAATTTATAGTGGAAAAAGATCCCTCCACATAATGTCGGCGATTTACAACGATGATCTTGTCCCCTAGCGGTGAATTATAGAGAGATATATATAGCAGCAATAACCTAGGTCAAAACCGATCCATACTGCACCAGGGGAGGGGGCCTTCACAAACCTCCTCAACCAGGTTCTCTGTCCTCGAACATGTTTTATTCTCTACACCTTTTTATCTTGATTTGTCTTATATATCTCACACTAGTAGAAAAAGGCCTAATCGTAGCATGTGAAATTGACCCTTAGGGCGTGTTAGGGGCTCGCCACTGATTATGCACCATTGCTAGTGATTACAGGTGGCCCTTAATTTCACACGCCAGGAGTAAGGTACGGATTGGTGGCGTGCCAGATATACACGCTGCTGATAGATATTACCCTTAGCATCCAGGAACCTATGGCCTTCAGCCAACAGACAGACAAATGTTGGCTCAAGGACAAATGAATGTCCTCCTTTGTGCAACACATCACATAATCCTTGCACTCTTTTAAGGACATGTTGTTTTCGTCCCCCAAGTGGATATGGAGGAAACACATCTCCATAACCCGATAACATGCACCATGGTGACCTTATAAAAGTTGTTTGCAATCAGCATGTTTTGCATGCATAGTACTCCTCGAGGATCAAGGCGGCTGCCATATCAGCCATCGAAGTCTTGGGATACTTCTTCTGGAATAAGTTCTGGAGATCAATGTGGCAGTGAGCTGGTATCTCAATACCCCAGGTGCGCAACATCTTCAACTTGTCATTGGTTACATCAACGCTAGCAAAACGTATGTCGGTGTTGACAAGGAAATCCATGAGTTCTGGACACTGCTTGTAACTACTGCAACAACAAAGATGGAACACATGTTAAATATCACTACAACAAGTATATTATTTCAATACAAGAACAAATGGAACAAATGTTAAATACCGCTAAAACAAGTTTATTCTTTCAATGCAACAACAAATGGAACAAAATGAGTAATTTTCTATCCTACACAAAATGGATCTCTCCTATATGAATCAAAGACGAGGGATTGCTCTTCCCATATATATGAATCAAACGAAACTCTTTCCCCTATAGGATTCAAATGGACATTGCTATCCTATGCAATTTTTCCAATCCCTATATATGAATCAAAAGGAAACTCTCTTTCAAATGGGATTCAAGTGGCCACATGTTGCTATCCTATGCAATTTTCCTATCCTATATGAATCAAAAGAAGCTCTTCCAATAGGATTCTAATTCCCACATGTTGCTATCCTATGCAATTTTCCATACATATCCTAAAGAAGTTTGTACATGTTACCTTGCCAATTGGAAGACCATGGCATGCTTCTTGTGAGAAATTTGGATGATGACGACATCTAGTTGATCGGTCATGTACTCGAAATCAAGGCCAAGAAACTTATTTTCATCCTCGCGAAGCCATTGCTTCAAATGGGCAAGAAGACCCGGGACCCGGGCACTCTCGTTCGTGTAGGAGACATCGAGGGTCTTTCCATGTGCGGTCACCTCCAAAAACCGAATGCCATATCGACTCATGGTGGAGGATAGGGAAGAAGAAAGGAGAGTAAGAGGAACAAGAAGAAGAAGAAGAAGAAGAGAGCACAGCGGTTACTGTAGCACTGAGCGCATCTTCTTTCTGTTTTTGATGCCTCCCGATCGGAGCAACTTACAAAGCGCGCGGGAGGCAAACGGTTTGGGCCTTTAGTCTCGGGCCGTATTACGACCCGGAACTAAAAGGTCTCGCGCCAGGCGAATGGTTGCGACTTAATGAAGTAGTTGATGCACTATCTCATTTGGGGTCTCAGAAAAAACAGGTTCCTCCTAATGTGTTTTTAGACGAAATTCACAGTCCATCAGTCAAGGTCCCTGCAGAAGAAGACTTGGCAAATCCAGATCCTAAGTCAGAACTGGTAGCAGCTCTTCATGCAACACCGTAGTGGATAGAACCATATCTGGTTTATCTGGCAAGTGGCGAACTCCCCCAAGAAGAAATCATCGCCCGCCAGGTTATAAGACGATCAAAGTCATATACAATCATCAATCGCGAGTTATATTAAATGAGCACAACTGGAATTTTTCAAAGGTGTGTCTCTCCGGAAGAAGGATGTGAGATCTTAAACCAGATCCACTCAGGGGATTGTGGCCACCATGCAAGTTCCAGGTCATTGGTTGCTAAGGCATTTAGACACGTATTTTTCTGGCTTACAACAATGGCGGATGCAGAAAGGATTGTACGAACTTGTGAGGGGTGTCAGAAGTATGTAGGACAGGAACATATGCCACCTCAGGATCTACGTATGATTCCAATAACTTGGCCTTTTGCGGTTTGGGGACTCGACATGGTTGGACCCTTCAAAATGTCATCGGGCAAAAAGATTCATCTTTTGGTGGCAGTTGACAAGTTCACAAAATGGGTAGAAGCAGAACCTGTTAGCAAATATGACGCAGCTACATCCGTCAAGTTCCTGAAAAAGTTAATTTTCATGTTTGGATATCCACACAACATAATCACAGAAAATGGGACAAACTTGTCTGAGGGAGCAATGCAGAAATTTTGTGAACTAAATCATATCAGACTTGACCTTGCTTGAGGTGCACACCCACAATTCAATGGACAGGCAGAACGGGCTAACCAGGAATTACTAAAGGGCATCAAACCAAGAATCTAGGTTCCCCTCGAAAGAACTGTAGGTTGTTGGGTGGAAGAACTGCATGTTGTATTATAGCGCATATGGACCACTCCCAACGGATCAACGGGTTACACACTGTTTTTTCTGGTTTATGGAGGAGAGGACGTGTTACCAAGTGATATCTGCCATGATTCACCAAGAGTAGCTGCTTATGTGGAAACTGAAAATGTGATAGCTCGCCATAACTCGCTGGATGCTTTGGAAGAAACACGTGAACTCGCAGCATTCAGATCAGCCATATACCAGCAAGACCTGCATTGCTATCTTAGCCGCAGAGTCAGAACTCATAGTTTTCAGAAAGGAGACTTAGTTTTACGTCTGATTCAGAAAAAAGACGGGATGCATAAACTGAGCCCGCCATGGAAAGGACCGTTCGCGGTTAGTAAGAGCCTACACAACGGGTCATATTACCTCATTGATATGTGTGATACTGATAAGTCATGAACATCTGAGGAAGAAACTCCAAGGCCATGGAATATAGCTTAGGTGCGACAATATTATACATAGAATCATTGTAATCACTTTGTTGTCAATAGAATAAAATGGGCATGCCTTGAATTTTAGGTTACTGTCGTTTCACCAGCTTATCAAAGTTTGGAAGAGATTTATACTTTTTACCATTGTTCATATGCTTACTTGGGGGCTGATGCTAGAGCACAACTTATATCTCAAGAACCAAGCATATGCCAAATTATCTCGGTTATATTTGCCTACCAGTTAGTGGTTACACACGAACTTTATGACCTAGATGTGTAACATTAAAAGTTAATTAGTTTATAACCTGGAAAATTGGACTTATGCCGACCTTGAACTTTTTCAAATTTAAACCCACTAGTATATATCATGCGATAAACCGGCTGTGTTCGATAGCAAAGATAAACTGGAAGAGTCATTGAAAGAAAAAAAAACAAGTTTTATTAAAAACTGGAAAAGTTTTGATAAAACATAAATTGGCAATCTGGCAAAACTTGCAAAGATTCCAGAATATTACAAATCAAATTGTATCATAAAGTGCACACTCGCACTATCAAAAATTAGAACTAGAAATAAAACAGTTTGTCTAGCCTATTACAAGCCCATAGGGCGGAATTTATTATGAGACTATGAATGTTTTTCTGTTTACACAACAGATTTGCCCTTCAGTTGCGCAGGATCTAAACCGGGATCTCCAACAGCCAGGTCTTGCACTTCTGGAGTCTTGGCAGCATCAGTAACATCACCTACGCGAGTTGCCGGTTCTTGAGTTTCAAGTTCTGGAACATATGTCCACTCCAATTGAGCCAAGGCGTCACTGGTATCATCTGGTTCATATAGTGGACGTGGAGGCGCAGAAACTGAAGGAGTTAGGTTTGCGGCACGCCAGAGGAAGATGAAGTGGACTGGACATAGAGCCAGCTCCTCTGAGGCTCCTGGCAAACAATAGACATAATTCGGGGAACAAAAGCTGGTTTACGATCTCCAGAAGAGACAAAACCGGAACATAGTTCCTTCAGCTTCAGCTTCTCAGCAACGGTGCAGGCCTGGAACCGGCACTCTTTCTCGATCTTTGTGAAGTCCTTCTTCTCATATTTGCTCCCATCAACCCGGTACTGAGGGAACCCACCAACAAGAAGATCTGGATTCATTTCCTAGTGGTAGGCTTTGGCGAGTGACATAACCTTGATGGCTCCGCGGCAACAAGATGAAATCTTGTGTTCCTCAATCCACTGTGGCACATTAGCAGGCTCAACAATGAACTCATGCAACCTCTTGGGAGCAATTTCCATAGCCTTGATACAATCACCCCCTCCAACATACAATTCCCGGATTAGGGTGAAAATGGCTTTCAACTTCATGTCAGGGAGTTGCAGATTGTTGGAGTGCATTCTACCTAAAAAACAAAAGGAGAACCACATTAGAAACCAGATTATAGAGGAGAATATGGAGATGAACCAGAAACGTGCGAGCTTACCAAAAAAACTGGTTGTAATTTCACTCAGCAAGTCTTTGACCTTGGCAAATCAGCTCTAGCAATGAGGGCCTTCTCCCGGTTCTCAAATTCATGCTGAATAACAGACATGTTCTTGGCAGCTGCATCAACAGTTTCTTCCAGTTCAGTTTGTAACTTCCTGACCTCTTCAGTTTTTACGGCCTCTTGAGCCAGCAAGTTCTTCAGATTTGAAATTTCTTTCTAAGAACCAGAGTCCAAAGCCTGCAAAGGATGAACAGATAAAAATTCACTTCTGGAGTTTACATGTTTATAGACTAATAATCAGCAAACAAGTATGAATAAGTCCCAGGTTACCACATGACAAGATAACCCGACACTTGGGGCTACACTATTTCAATCTATGAAAAGATAAAAAAAAAATTCAAGTCCCGAGTAGCTACAAGCATGCAACCCGGCATTTGGGGGCTACGCAAGTTCAAATTTTATACAGTTTTTTGATAAATAAAGTTTAGTTCCGGTTCACAGTAAACTTCTAAACCGACACTTGGGACTACAGTTCAAGCTCGAGGATATCAAAGTAAATCTCTATGTTTAACTTCAAAATATTAACGAAAAGATTAAGGGCTACAGGTTATGTACATATTTTAGGTACAAGTTTACCTCATATTTCTTCCTCGGCATGGAAATGATATCATCTTCGCGAAGCCGTTTTTGAGAGAGCTCATGGACTAAAGCTTCAAAATTCTGGCCCTCAAGAGATCCCAGGCTAGAAGGGGTAGTTTTTGGCCCAGAGGTCGGCTTAACATCTTCTATAATCTTGGACAAAACTGTGGAAGTGCCAGCATTTTCCACTGTTTGTGAGCTGGTAATCACAACGTCCAGATCATGGACGGGAGAATTATGAACCGGATCAAGAATCACTTGGTCCACCTCCATTCTCGTGTCTGGTGCAGAATCATCAATATCTTTATGAACGGGCGATGGAGCTTCCGGTTCATCCACAGTTTCTTCGGGAGCATTTTTCTCTAAGTTACTGGCTGGAGGAGCAACTGAAATCGGAGTTACCTTGGTCACAGCTTGAGCCCTGCAAAGTAACAAGTGCAAGGTTATAAACCGTAAAAGGTACAAACATCACAATCAAGGTTAGAAGAATAAGAACCGACTTGCCCTGAGCTGATTGAGAAATCACTAGCGTCGCTGAAGTGGGAAGAGCCATAATTTGGAGAATCTGTATAATCATGACTTAACTCAGGCCGAAACCTTCCTGCTAAAGGATGAGAAGGTGTAGGTGAATTCTGAGGCCCCGAGACCTAGCGAGAAGTAGATTTTTTAGGAAAACCTGCTTCAAAGTCACTGGAGCCGGAGCTCCGGTTTCTCCTCTTCTTGCTAGTATCCTCATCATCCTGCGTTTTCTTCAAATATGAGGATGGATTCAAAGGTGATTTTGAGAATCTAGGTAAAGGCACCTTTGCAACATCCTGATTAAGGTTTGGAATTTAGTATCCTCATCATCCTCTTTTTAGTCACGGGGGACTCTATATCAAGGACAGTATTGGAGCCAGTGGCTGGAGTGGCATGATTAAGGTTTGGAATTTCTTTAACCGACACGTCCTGGACCGGCGGGTCTATCATCGATCCGGCCTCCTCCTATTCATCCTTTGAAGAACCAACGTCAGCAAGCTGGTTATGCAAACGACCAACAGAATCAATTCAGAAACCTCTTCCTCTTTGTCGCCTTGCTCTACATCCTCATTATCTTCTGGACATGTTGGTGGTTCTTCTATGGTGATCCAGAAAGAATCTGAGGCCTATACACTGGAAATGTGTCGGGTTAAAATCGTCGAATTTTCAGTTCATGAAACAGAAACTGTTCATAAGATAAATTGAAGATAACTTACTAGAGGAGCCGGATTGATCGTAGAAAACGCTGGAAGCCCCACATCAAGGAGCCTATCTTTTTTCAAACCAACCAGATCTTTGAGCGTGTTTATCATATTAGTTTTAGAAGGGATGGCCACGGAATATCTCATGGTATCAGAAGAGGAACCGGTATATTGATAAAAGAGTCGGCCCCTAATACTAAGAGGTTGGATGTGCCAGCTTACCCAAGTCTAAGTCAGATCCAAACCGGTTCAACCATGTACGATCAAAGATCTTACACGTTTAATGAGAGGAATAACTTTGGTAGGGGCCGCTGGTTTAGGAAAAGAGTTCATGGTATCAGTATAAACTAGACGCTCGGGGTGATAACCCGACAAAGAAGGCTCACCATCAAGATATGTGTTTTTGCAGTAGAAGAAGCTTTTGACCAAAGATTTGGATGAATGGCTAAAGGAATACCCGGATAAACTATGTCTTTTTCCGTCTCTAGAAAGACACGCCTCCACAGTGAATCAAGTCATGCTCAGCAACTTCAGGGTGTTTGTTGCAATAAAAGTACTCTAGGAATAAATCTAGGTTGGGTTCGATTTGAAGATAATCTTCACATAGGTCTACGAAGTTACTGGCATTGAGAATAGAATTGGGAGGCAAATCCTCAGGGTGTAACTCATAGAAAGCTACAAGATGGCAGAAAAGTGAGACCCTCGAGGGCGAAAACCCCAGAGTACATGGGCCTCGAAAACGATTACCTCGTCCGACCTAGGGGTAGGTAAGATCTCATTCCCGGACACGCGCCAAGCGATATTATTTGTCATTAACCCGGATGCCTCCATCTCCTGAAGCCGGCCGAGCATAATCTCGGATTTACACTAGTTCACTTGCATCTCTTTTTTGTTCCTGGCAGCAGAACCGGCGGTGTTACCCGCTTTGTTTTTCTTTCCGGTTCCCACGGCTTTGCTAGCCATGCTCTTATCCCTCATCGTCAGCTCCTGCACAACGGTGATGTTCCGGCCGCGGTGGCGCTAGAGCGAGGAAGCGATCTGCGGGGTGGCGATCGAGGAAGAAGATGGAGTGGGGTGCGATGGAGCGGAATGGTCCTGGGGTAACCCTGAGGCGCTTTTTATAAGAAAGGGGCTAAACCCTAGGGTTTAGCTGTAATTTTACACAAGGGACACCGGGGATCAACATATTTCCAGATTGACTAAGAAGATTGAATCTACAAAACGAGCAGATAAGTTGAAGATTTTTTGAAAGAACACATTAAATACGCGGAGGAAGTTTCGAGATAAACTGAAGATTTTTTGGTTACTCGAATCTTGGAGATAAATTTGCAAACATAATTTCTAGTTTAGACGAAGACGGTCTAAAACCTGGAAGAAAAGAGTGAGAAAAGACAAACAATGGGATCTTCATCAAATGAAGACCAAGACTCGGATATTTTTACCAATAGAGCAAGGTTGTGTTTGTTCTTATTTCAGGAGCTTAACGCGAACGAAATAATCCATGGCTCAGCGTTCACGTTAACCTACGGGCTAATGTTGGGGTAATGGATAAGGGGGTGCCCCAGAATGCTCCCCCATGAACCGGATTTAGCCACATCCGGTTCATAGTTAATGTTTGAGTTTATACCAAGCTGGTACGAGGAAGGAGAACCGGGTGGAAGCTTGAAGACCCAGTGGGACGAAAGGAAGACCCGGACGTGGCCCAATTTGAGTCGGCGAAGTGTGATAACCAAGACAAAAGGCCCAAGACTTGGCAGGACGTCCCGAGGCTGGCAGGGCGACCCAGACCCGGAGGGATTAAGCCGGACCTGGGGTAAACCGGCTAAAGACCTAACGGTTGGATCCTGTCAAGACTCCAAAGACGGGTGTAACCCGGATTCTCCTATATGCTCTGGAACACGTCTGCTATGTAAAGAGAGTTCCTAGGACGTAGAAAGACTTGTTCTAGTTCATAGCAATAGCTCTCGAGACATCGGAAGCCAGAATTGCTCATTGTAATCGAGACCTCGAATTCCCAATAGTAAAGAAGCAGGAGTAGGTTTTACCCTCAATAAAGGGGCCGAACCTGGGTAAACTCATGTCTCTCGTTTCCGCCTTAACCTTTCGATACTTCGCTCAATAGCTAGATGAAAATAATCAACGACGTATGATGAAAATAACTAGATGAAACCTCCTGTGTGTCCTGATACGCCCATATTGCATCACTACTTTATATTGTTATTTTATGTTATTCATCGATATATTTCATGTTATGATGCATCACTTATGTTATTTGATCTTATTTTGCATGTTTTATAATTTTTGGAGAATAAAGACCGGTTCCAGAAATCTGATGAAAAACCACCGTCGAGATACAATATTTCAGAAGATCAGAAGAAGAGGGGGGATACTTGAGGAGTCTTAGAAGTCCCGAAGAAGAGGTGACAGAAGGGCACCCGGAGGGGGGCCACCTGGGGCCCACACAACCAGGCGGCGCGCCCCGCCCCCCCTTCTGGCCGCGCCTAGGGGTGGTCTGCCCCCCTGGCCCACTCCTCGGTGCCCCCTTTCGCGTATTTGACCCCGACGGAACCCTAAGCCCTAGAGAATCTTCAAAAAATTATTTCGTCGCCGCCTCGAGGCGGAAAACAACGGAGAGAGAAAAGCTCTCCGGCAGGGAGAAATCTGCCGGGGAAATTCCTCCCCAGAGAGGGGGGAATCATCGCCATCGTCACCGTCATCGCTCCGGGCATCATCAAGATCGCCATCGTCATCATCAACACCACCAGAACCATCACCCTCATCATCCATCTTCATCCCGCTGTAACAATTAGGGGTCTTTACCGTTGTTCTTCACTAGATATCTCTCCCTGTGTGGATTACTTGTTAGTAGTTGATGCTTGTGAGAGTTATCGGTGTTTACACTTTATGAACACATTGTTATTATCCATTATATCACCTCTGATTATGATTCATATGATGTCTTGTGAGTATTTCGTTTAGTTCTTGAGGACATGGGGAAAATCATGATGTTAGTAGTTGAATTATGTTGAAGTAATATCTTGTGGTTCGGTATTTAAGTTGTGATGCTATTTTTCTAGTGGTGTCATGTGAACGTCGAATACATGATACTTCCCCTTTATGGGCCTAGGGGGGTGCATTGTGTATTTGGATACTAATTGTGGGGTTGCCGGAGTGATAGAAACCTAAACCCCCTTTAGGAAACCAATGCACGAGGGAGTGTAGGATCCCGGAGTTTTAAGGTTGTGGTTAGATTTATCTTAATTACTTTCTTGTATTTGCGGATGCTTACGAGGGGTATAATCACAAGTATGTATTAGTCCTAGTTGGGTGGTGCATTAGCATAGGCTCACCCACACAACACTTAACGAACCAATAAATATTAATCAATTGTATGAAGCGAAAGCATTTGACGAAATTCCCATGTGTCCTGGAGAACGTTTGGTAGTTAAACTAGAACAACCGGCTTGTCCTTTGCTCTCAAAAGGATTGGGCCACTTGCTGCAATTATATTTGTTGTTTTTTATTTACTCACACTTTATTTATCAGCTATATCAAAAACCACCAAAAACATGTTTTCTAGTGTTTACAGTGAATTCTCTATCCAACCTGCTTGTCAACATCTTCTGCTCCTCGTTGGGTTCGACACTCTTATTTATCAAAAGTACTACGATACACCCCCTATACTTGTGGGTCATCAAGAATATTTTCTGGCGCCGTTGCCGGGGAGTGAAGTGCTATAGGTAAGTGGAATTGGTAAGATAAACTTTTACTCTGAGTGTTGTTTTTCTTTCTGTTTGCTGCTTTATTTCATTATGGACAATACTTTTGGTTCTCTGTTTAGGGGTACTTCTACCATTACTTCTAGGGTAGTAGGTGATCGTTATCTGTTGAATTAGATCCTTATAAAATACCTATGAAAATTGTTGGACGTTTTATGGATAACTGCTATTATGGGGATGGAACTGTCTATCCCGGTGATCATTTGCTCTTTATACATGAATTATGTGAGTTGTTCAGGTGTGCAGGTATTACAACGGATCAAATTAAAAGGAAATTATTCTCTTTATCGCTGAAAGGAAGAGTCGTTGAATGTTTCAAATTACTGAAGAATGGTGAATCTATTGGATGGGAGGAATTGTTCCTCTCTTTTATTCTAAATTGTATCCTCTTAGTGAGATTCATAAAGATTGAAATCAAATATATAATTTCTGGCCTTATGATGGAGAGAGTATTGCCCAATCTTGGGGGAGAATGAAGTTATTAATGCTCAAATGTCTCGTTCATGAGCTCCCGAGTAATATTGTTATCAATAATTTTTATGCAAGGCTTTGTCTTCATGATAAGGATTTATTGGATGCTTCTTGTTCTGAATCATTCACACGTATGAAGGAAGAAGCTAAATGGGATCTTCTTGACCGTATTCAAGAAAACATTGAAGGATGGGAAAATGACAAAGGTAGAAAGTCAGGTATAAATTATGATTATGAATGCATTAAATATTTTATGGGAACTGATGATTTCTATAACATTAGTGTTGTTTGTGGTCTTGATTCTAAAATCTTTGCAAACTGTCTTAAACCTTTTGCCTCCTATCTTGATATTCCTAAAAAGGAAATGAGAAAGTACCATGCACCTTTTAAAGATATTGTTCCTGCTAAAAATATAGAAGTGCATGCTGTTAATCCTGTTGTCCTGAGCCTTATGTTGAGAAAATGCCTTTCCCTTCTAAGGTGTAAGAATAGTCTATTGTAGCTAGTGTGGTTAATAAGAGTATTAAGAAATCTATTGAACCTGATGAACAAATAACTATTGAACATGATGTAGCAATAGTGAAAGATTTTATCTATGGAAACGTAGAGGATGAACATATTGTCTTTTGTGAGGATGCTTCTAATATTATCTCACATCCAAATAGACCTAATAAAACTAGTGTTCATGTGCTTTCTGTTAAGATTGGTGATCATTTCTATTATGGTTTGTGTGACATTGGTGCAAGTTCTAGTGCTATTCCTTATGAGCTTTATAAAGAAATTATGAATGAAATTGATTTTTGTGAGCTTGAAGATATTGATGTGGTTATTCAGCTTGCTAATAGAGAAATTGTCTTTCCGATTGGTATTGTTAGAGATGTGGAAGTTTTATGTGGTAAAACTAAATATCCTACTGATTTTCTAGTACTTGGTAAGGCCGCCAGTAAAACTTGTCAAATTATTTATGGTAGACCCTTCTTGAACACTTGTGGTGCTATTATAGATTATAAGAGGGAGAAGATGTTGACTAAATTTGTTGGAAAATCTTATGAGTTCAATTTCTCCAAATTTTCTAAAGCACCTTATAAATCTGAATTGCCTAATGAGAATTTTAGAGTTGAACATCTTGCGTCTATTGCTCTTGCTCCTAACAATGCTTTGTAGCAATAATGCTTTGCAGCAATATGTGGGGTCTTTATGGAAGAAAGAAATGAGATTTACGATATTCTTCTTCATCAACCGGTGATACTGAAACATAATTTGCATGTGGGGGACTTGGGTACCACATTCCCACCCAAAGAAGATCATGTTTTTGATTTAAAACCTTTGCCTGATGATCTTAAATATGCTTATATTGATGATAAGAAAATATATCATGTTATTATTAGTGCTAAACTTTTAGGTGAAGAAGAGGAAAGATTATTGGGAATATTGAAGAAACACCGTGGGTCTATTTGATATACTCTTGATGATTTGAAGGGGATTTCTCCCTCTATATGTCAGCATGTTATTAATATTGAACCTGATGCAAAGCCAATAGTTGAACATCAACGTTGTTTAATTCCTAAGATGAAGGAAGTGGTAAGAAATGAGGTATTAAAACTCCTTGGTGTTGGTATTATTTTTCTATTGCTGATAGTAGATGGGTGAGCCCTGCGCATTGTGTCCCTAAGAAGGGAGGAATGCCTCTTGTGCCTAATGAAAATAATGAGCTTATTCCTCAAAGAGTAGTAGTAGTTTATAGAATATGCATTGATTTTAGGAAAGTTAACAAGGTTACTAAGAAATATCATTATCCTTTGCCTTTTATTGATCAAATGTTATAGAGGTTGTATAAGAAAACTCATTTTTGTTTTCTTGATGGTTATTCTAGGTTTCCTCAAATTGTTTTAGGAAGCAAGATCAAGAGAAAACAACCTCTACTTGTCCTTATGGTACTTATGCTTATAGATGTATGCCTTTTGGTTTGTGTAATGCTCCTGCTACGTTTCAAAGATGCATGTCTGCTATTTTTAATGGTTTTTGTGAAGAGATTGTGGAAGTATTCATGGACGATTTCTCCGTCTATGGAACTTCTTTTGACAATTGCTTGCACAACCTTGATAAAGTTTTGCAGAGATGTGAGGAAACTAATCTTGTTCTTAACTGGGAGAAATGCCAATTTATGGTTAATGAAGGAATTGTTCTTGGACATAAAATTTCTGAAAGAGCTATTGAAGTTGATAGAGCTAAAATGGAAGCCATAGAGAAAATGCCCTGTCCTAGGGATGTTAAAGATATTTGTAGTGTTCTTGGTCATGCTGTTTTTTAAGGAGGTTTATTAAAGATTTCTCTAAAATATCAAAGCCTCTTACTAATCTTCTGCAAAAAGATGTACCTTTTGTTTTTGATGATGATTGTAAGGAAGCTTTTGAAACTTTAAAGAAGGCTTTAACTACTGCTCCTATTGTTCAACCACGTGATTGGAATTTACCTTTTGAAATCATGTGTGATGCTAGTGATTTTGCTGTAGGTACTGTTCTTGGAAAGTGAGTAGATAAGAAGTTGAATGTCATTCATTATGCTAGTAAGACTCTTGATGCTGCTCAAAAGAATTATGCTACTACTGAAAAAGAGTTCTTATTTGTAGTCTTTGCATGTGATAAGTTTAGACCTTATATTGTTGACTCAAAGGTTATTATTCATACTGATCATGCTGCTATTAGATACCTTATGGAAAAGAAAGATGCTAAGCCTAGGATTATTAGATGGGTGTTGATTTTACAAGAGTTTGATTTGCATATTGTGGATAGAAAGGGTGTTGAAAATCATGTTGCTGATACCTTATCTAGATTGGAAAACATTGATTTTAACCCTATTCCTGGTAGTGAAAGGGTGTTGAAAATCATGTTGCTGATACCTTGTCTGGATTGGAAAACATTGCAATAAAGGTAAAATCCTAGGATAGTCCTTGCTATGTTGATTATGCTAACTTTATTGTTTCAAAGTATTTGCCTCCGACATTGATAGCTCAACAAAGAAGAAAATTCTTCTAGGATTTGAGGCATTAGTTTTTGGATGACCCACATTTATATAAAGAAGGAGTAGATGGTATTATGAGAATATGTGTTCCAGATCATGAACAACATTAAATATTGAAAAAGTGCCATGGTAGTGCTTATGGAGGACATCACGCTAGAGATAGAACCGCACAAAAGGTTCTACAATCAGGTTTCTATTGGCCTATTCTCTTTAAAGATGCACGTAAATTTATTTTATCTTGTGATAACTGTCAAAGAGTGGGTAATATTTCTAGACGTAATGAAATGCCTGTGAGTTATTCTCTTGTTATTGAACCTTTTGATTGTTGGGGATTTGACTTTATGGGTCCTTTTCGTCCTTAGAATGGTTACGCTCATATTCTAGTTGTTGTTGATTATGTTACTAAGTGGGTAGAAACTATACCTACAAAAAGGGCTAATGGTGAGACCTCTTTAAAAATGCTTAAAGATGTTATTTTCACTAGGTTTGGTGTGCCTAGATATCTTATGCCTGATGGAGGCTCTCATTTTATTCATGGTGGTTTTAGAAAAGCCCTTGCTAAATATGATGTTAATCATAGAATTGCCTCATCTTATCATCCTCAAACTAGTGGGCAAGTAGAATTATCAAATAGAGAAATTAAATCTATCTTGCAAAAGACTGTTAATAAATCTAGGAAGAATTGGTCTGATAAGTTGAATGATGCTTTATGGGCGTATAGAACTGCTTTTAAAAATCCTATGGTTATGTCTCCTTATAAAATGGTTTATGGAAAAGCTTGTCACTTGCCTTTAGAATTAGAACACAAAGCTTATTGGACAGTGAAAGAACTTAATAAAGATTTTAAACTTGCTAGTAAGAAAAGAATGCTTGATTTGAATCATCTAGATGAATGGACATGTGAAGCCTATGAAAATGCTAGACTCTTTAAAGAGAAAGTAAAACAATGGCATGATAGGAGAATTCTTAAAAGAGAGTTCCATGTTGGTGAGAAAGTTCTATTTTATTGCTCTCATATCAGATTTTTTGCAGGAAAATTACTCTCGAGATGGGAAGACCCTTATGTTATTGAAGAAGTGTATCGTTCGGGTGCAATCAAAATTTTTCCCCCAAAGATAATACCACACAAGTGATAAATGGGCAAAGACTCAAACATTATATTTCTGGGGATTCTTATGATGAAGATGTTGATGTTATTCAAGTAATGACTCTGGAGAAGTTCATTAGAGGGAAGATTCCAGAATCTGCAGAGTCTATTTTGGAATAGGATATGTTTTCAGTTTTAGAAGCACCATGGTATCCGCCAACAACAACAAGGGGAAGAATCTTGATGGCTGGAATTCACCGTCTGACAAGCACGCAAATCGTATTGAGCACAATACTGAGATGATGTGTATGCTTATGTTTGCAATTGAAGATTTGAACAAATCAATTGATATGCTCATTGAGAAGGACTCACTACCACCACCAAAGAATTGATTCGTCAATGGTATTGGCATCTCCTTGTCTTGTTCCAAGTTTGAGGGAATGCTGTGGTATCACACCTTTATCTTTAACCTTTTAACCTTTTAGTAGAGTCATACCATGAGCAGATAAAATATCATATAGTATGGTTTGTAGTCTGGAAGTATCACTCTTTAGTTGGTTATCGTGGTATCCCTTGGTTTGAGTTGTCGTAGTGGAATATTAATGAGAAGTTTCATCATCTACTTGCTACACTTTATTTTAGGTTGCAATTTTTGCTATAGTGTTGATCTTGTTATTAGTATTTTTATCAATGTTCGAGCTTCAAGTTAATCTAGTTGGTTTTGGCAAACCTAGCATTGGTCAGTACCAACAATACATTGAGACTTAAGTAGAAAAGAGGGAATTGCATGTAGATATATTATTCCATGATCTTTCTTTCTTGTTAGCTCATAATCTTAGTATTCTCAAGTAAGATTGATGGTACCTTCAAGGAAGATTGCATTATTGGTTTTATCATATATGTATTTGTTTGTTTTCCCTCAACTCTTATGTTTGCTACCCAACCTTGCTAGCCAAAAACCTATACTGAGAGGGAATCCTTCTCGTGCATCCAAACCTTGAGTCCCAAAGCCATGCCATTTGTGTCCATCATACCTATCTATATGTGGTATTTAACCGCCACTCCAAGTAAATTGCTTGTGTGCTACCTTTAAAACCTTCAAATTACACATGTTTTGTACCCATGTTTTAGCTCATAAGGATGCAAATAGAGAATATGTATCTCACTTGTTTATTGTACTTTCCACACCTGGACTAGTGGCTTCATCTGCTTATCCAAATGCTAGAAGAGCTGGCAGCGGAGTTCCCAGCCCTAAATAATAATACAAATTCTCTTCACTATTTTTGCCCCTGATTTATCAGTCAACACATAATTATGTAAACAAAAGATAAAAAGGGATGACCTTCTATATCAGTTGCGTACTTCAATGGGAGCCACTATTGTGAAGTCTAGTTAGCTTGTGATGTACTGTATTTTCTGTTTGCCATTCGTTGACATAAGCATACACCACACTCAATTTTTTTTGATACTCTATTTATCAAATGAAAAGCTCTAGCACATGAGTTAATCCATGCTTCCCTCTGCTAAGGGACTATCTTTTACCCTTATGTTGAGTCAGTAAACCTACTCCTTTCCGTCTTAAGCAAGCATTTGAGTTGTTGTGATCCATTCATCTATATGTTAATTTACTCAATCATGTTCTTTATTATTCCTTGTTTAGTACATATGTTTTTATATGTTTGAATACCACTTTCAAAGTTACCAATTTTGCAAGGAGACTGTTATAATTGAGCATGATAAACTCTGCAATATAATCTCTAATATATAGACTCTGATCGAAAGATAAGTACACTGTTAATTGTTCTCTGACCAAGAAAGAAGTTTTCCTTTACCAATTATGATTTCCTTTTGCACCTTTATTGTGATTTCCTCTACTTGTTTCAACTTTGGTTATATGAGAGGAAGTTTCCGTCTAAAATGACTTGTTCTCTGTTAGATGTGATGCTTCTTGTCTGTAGTTTATTTATCGACACCTCACTCCATAAACCCGTGTTCATGTTTACTGAGTTTAGTTTCGCTTGGGGACAAGCGAGGTCTAAGATTGGGGGGATTTTATACGTCCATTTTGCATCACTGTTTTATATTGTTATTTTCTGTTATTCATCGATATATTTCATGTTATGATGCATCACTTATGCAATTTTATCTTATTTCGCATGTTTATATTTTTTGGAGAAAAAACACCGGGACCAGAAATCTGATGGAAAAAAGCACCGTCGAGATACACTATTTCAGAACATCAGAAGAAGAGGGGGGATACCGGAGGAGTCTTAGAAGTTCCGAGGAGGAAGTCAGCCAGAAGGGCACCCAGAGGGGGCCACCTGGGGCCCACACCACCAGGTGGCGTGCCTCCCCTTCTGACCGCGCCTGGGGGTGGTCTGGCCCCCTGGCCCACTCCGGGGTGCCCCCTTTCGCGTACTTGATCCCGGGGGAACCCTAGGACCCAGAACATCATCGAATAATCATTCTACCGCCGCCTCGGGGCGGAAAACAACTGAGAGAGAAAAGCTCTCAGGCAGGGAGAAATCTGCCGGGGAAATTCCTACCCGGAGTGCGGGAATCATCGCCATCGTCACCGTCATCGCTCCAGGCATCATCAAGATCATCACCGTCATCATCTACACCACTACCACCATCACCCTCATCATCCACCTTCATCACGCTGTAACAATTAGGGGTATTTACCATTGTTCTTCACTAGATCTCTCTCCCGGTGTGGATTACTTGTTAGTAGTTGATGCTTGTGAGATTTATCGGTGTTTAAAATTTATGAACATATTGTGATCCATATGATGTCTTGTGAGTAGTTCGATTAGTTCTTGAGGACATGGGAGAAGTCATGATGTTAGTAGTTGAATTATGTTGAAGTAATATCTCGTGGTTTGGTATTTAAGTTGTGGTGCTATTCTTCTAGTGGTGTCATGTGAATGTCGACTACATGATGCTTCAGCTTTATGGTCCTAGGAGGATGCATTGTGTATTTGTCTACTAATTGTGGGGTTGCCAGAGTGACAGAAACCTAAAGCCCCGTTAGGAAACCAATGCACGAGGGAGTGTAGGATCCCGAAGTTTTAAGGTTGTGGTTAGATTTATCTTAATTACTTTCTTGTATTTGCGGATGCTTATGAGGGGTATAATCACAAGTATGTATTGGTCCTAGTTGGGCGGTGCATTAGCATAGGTTCACCCACACAACACTTAACAAACCAATAAATATTAATCAACTGTATGAAGCGAAAGCACTTGATGAAATTCCCATGTGTCCTGGAGAACGTTTGGTAATCATAAGTAGAACAACCGGCTTGTCGTTTGGTCCCAAAAGGATTGGGCCACTTGCTGCAATTATATTTACTGTCTTTTATTTACTCGCAGTTTATTTACTTTCTATATCAAAAAAATCACCAAAAACCTATTTGCTAGTGTTTATAATGAATTCTCTATCCAACCTTCTTGTCAACACCTTCTGCTCCTCGTTGGGTTCGACACTCTTATTTATTGAAAGTACTATGATACCACTACCAAATTTCACGCGATCCGGAACGTTTTGAGTGGCACGTTTTGATAACGTCGTGTTGTTTCCGTCGCGGATGGCTGAAAAGTGGAATTTGCTCTCGAAGGACGCGGTCCAACTCAACGTTTCTTATATGTTCCATCGCGGATTTTTGTTCCTGGCCAAATAGGCCCAGTTGGAGGCGAGTTTCGTTCCACGAGAACGTCGTTGATTAGTCGAATATATCCCTTTTCATTTCTGTCATTTATTTGTCCATATTGTGAAATCGAGTTATCTGTTTGGTATATGTTTTTGCATCGGCATTAGTCTAATGTAACCCTTTTAACTTCTGTCACTTAGATCCATCGAAACTTCTGTCATCTATTTGTCCATATTGTGAACTCGAATTATATATATATCTTAAGAAAATAAACATAGACTACATATTAATAGAAACAACCCAATACAACCAACGAGATTGCCGATCTAAAGAAAACATCAGAAGCACGGGGGCAGCAGTAGGGGGCTAAAAGAGCATCAGTAGGGGGCCGACAGCTCCTCCAACGGCACTGGATCCTCCGATGGCATTGGATCCTCCGACGGCACTGGATCCTCCCTTGCCTGGGGACTCACAGCTGCGAGGAGAGCGATCAGAGTTTTCGTCTCTGCTAGGGCTAAAACGATCTTTAGTTCCGCAACCTGCGAGGTCAGTTCGACGTTGGTGGCCATCATCTTGGACATATCATCCATCAACTTCTGATACGCTACGAGGGAAGCTTTGCCCTGAGCCACCTTCTCCAACCTGGCATCACATGCTTCTTGAGATTGTCGTAGGCGAGCTTCAAGGCCTTCTCAAGCTCAGCTTCTAGGATGTCAACCCTCTTCGCCAGAGCGACGAAGATGACCCTCTCCTCGGCTTCATGTGCCCTGTAGATAGTTGCATGATAGTAAGTTGATGTTAATCTAAAAGGAAAAATGGATCTAAGAAAGATGAAATTACGAGGAATTCAGAAACGGATATAAGAAAGATGGAAGCACGAGGAATTCTGAAAAGGATCTAAGAAATGCGAAATCACAGGGAATCCAGAAACGGATCAGAATTACGTGAACGGAAATGGAACCTACAAGAGGGCAGCAGACCGCTTCGCCGGTGGAGCCATGGCCGCCTGGAGGAACGATCGAGCAGCTACTACGTCAAAGAGTTTTCGCTTGAGGGGAGGAGGTGAGGCAAATAAAGGATGAACTGAAGAGTGCGTCTATTTATACACCGGGAGGGGGAGTGGAACGGACGAGCCATATGCTCAACGGAGCAATAACTGGCCGCCGGAACTAAAGCGACACGTTTCACGTTCACAATATCGTGACGAACACGTGGCGTGCTGCATGCCAGGGTTACTACGATGAGTGGAAGAGTGGTTGTTTCCAGACTTGGGCCATCATGGCACTTTCTTAGGCCCTCTCCTGTCAGGCCCTTTTTATTGGGCCTTATAGCACTCCGTAGCCCATAATTATCCTACTACTGTTGCAGCCCAAAATAAGAAGGGAGAAATGTTGAAACTTCAACGAACACATAAAACGTCGAAATTTTGATTATTTTGACACGTTTCAACATCTTCCACACTGTAAAACACTACACATCATCCCAAAATGCGTCGTTAAGTTCGCCGTCATCGGAGTCCTGCATAAGGCTCTCCCAGAATGCTTCGTCCATCTCCTCATCCGACGATGAGACGACGATGGTGGAGGGGCCGGCATCCCCCCGGGATGTACGAGCTCGCATTTTTGCGTCCCTCTGAGCGTCGAGCCACAACTACGCCTGTACCAGATCTGGATGCGCAGGTGCACGAACGCGCGGCGGTTCTCCTGCTCCTCCTTGCGGGTCACAATCCTCAGATCCGGGGCGAGGAACTCGGCAACTTCCCTGCTCTCGACGTCCCGGAAGTCGAGCTCGGCGCGGGGGCGGCCGAACCGCCACACCGCCACGTCGAACGCGCAGGCGGCGAGCTCGGGCGTGTCGAAGGTGCCCATCCACCACCGCACGCCGTTGTGTGTGATCTCCGCGGACCAGCGCCCGGACGGCCGCAGCTGCACACCTCGGAAGCCGGTGCTGCTTCTCACGCGCGGCGCCATCGGGTGGATCAGCGACGAGAATGAGGGGGGAGGTCGGGGGCTGTGGCGGCGTGCAGTAATCAGCGCCGAGAGTGAGGGGGGAGGTCGGGGGGCTGTGGCGGCGGCGTAGAAGGTAGGTTGCGTGGTCCGTGCTCGGTCGTATTTATGCGACAGCGACGATGTCGAGAAGTTCAGTGACCGTTGGCTTGCGAGGCTTTTGTTGAGTTCTGCAGTGATGAGTTGCACGATCTACTAGCACGAGGGATTTGATGTCTATTCGGGTTTTAGCATGACGGATCTACCAGCGATAATATACCTTAGAAGTTTACGAAACAAACTAAACCTTAACAAGTCCAGGAAACAAATGAAATTGCAATCCAGCCAAACAAAATAAGAAGTTTATAGGCCTAGCTCAGCAGCAGCCTTGTCTCTTCACCAACAATGCATATCCTTTGCTTCGGTTCTATATCACCCCCATCTCAATGACCGCCGCCAACCTAGGGTCATCGGTCTCCCTCACAATGATCAAAACAGGTTAATGATTATGAAAATTATTGCCTTGGACGAAAACCATCCACACCAGCTTGTCGAGGATAATGCGGCCGTCGGTTTTGTTGTTGTAAGAAATGGTGGTGACGTGCTTTTCTGCTCTAAGTCGTAGGCCAACCCTGCCATGATTCCTTAGGCCAGCGGGTTCCCCTATTAACTTCGGTAGTTTCTAAGCATGAAAGATAACATACCATATTAGCAGACCTTCTCATGGTTCTTGGAAATTTACTGTAACATCCCAAGTATGAAAAAATAGCCATTAGAATGTTTCCTCTCTGTTATTTTATGTTTTGCATCATGACATCATGTTCCTTGCATTTGTTTTGCTTGTTTTCCATTTGTTTTCCTCTGTTTTCATTTGTTTTCCAATTGTTTTCCTTTGTTTTCTATTTGAATTTCAAACCAAATTTCAAACCTCTTGTTTCATACTTGTGATGTTACAATTTCCAAAATGATATTTCAAATCAAAACAATCATTTGTTTCCATTAAAGTTGTGATCCCAAACTATTGTTTTGTTTCTATCAAAAATTCATTTAATACCAAACCCTTTTCAAATTCAATTAATTTCCAAAAAGCAACCCTTTTGAAAATTATGAAAATGACAAAACACTCCATCATTTGTTTCCATTAAACCATAAGGTGCAAACCATTTAAAATTATGGCTTTTAATAATTCACTTAATCCAAACTTAATTCAAATGTTATTCAAATAAAATTCCAAACATCAACCCTTTGGAATTATTGAAATTTACAAAACAATTCTAAGCAATTTGTTTCAAATAAAATTGAGGGTTCCATCTATTTGAAATGTTGTTTTTAATAACTCACTTAACTCAAATTCCATTCAAAATTCAAATCACATTCACAAACAGCACCCAAATTTGAAATTATGAAAATTACCAAAACAATTATAATCTTTTGCTTCCAATTAAAATTATATGATCACCCTATTGAAAATCTTGTTTTCAATAATCAATTTAATCTCAAAATTCATCCAAATTCAATCAATTACAAAACAGCAAAACAATTTGAACTTTTTGGAAAACCAAAGTGGGCATTTTGTTGATATTGTAATTACTAGCTCACACAAATTTTTACTAAGTTTTTACTAACCCAAAACTCACCTAATTCTTCCTATTTCATTTTCTACAAAAAAAATATAACAAAACAATTAATAAAAAGGAAAAAACTCAAAGGGAGAGAGAGAGCACCAGGCCCAGCCCATTTTTTCCCTCAGGCCCAGCACCAGCCTTCCTCCGCGCCACCGTGATGGGAAGGGGCGGGAATGGAACCCCCCGGCCTCCAGCTCCCTCCTCCACCCCTCGGCTTGGACCGGGAGGCCCCGAGGCGCCGCCGCCATCGAGGTCCTCGCCGCCGACCGCTGCAGCTGCTCTCTGCCCCGACCGCCTCCTCCTGCCGCTCGAGGTGAGCCATCTCGCCTCCCCTCGGTCCCATCCCTGCCTCTCCTCTCTCCCTCGGCCACCACACGCAAACCGCAGCAGCGCCACCGCGGCGCAGCACAGCGGCCAGCGATCCCCGCCGGCGACCCCCCTGCTCTGTACGTTCAGTTAGTTCAGTTAAAACGCGCCCGTTTCTGAACCATATACCCCCCACTGCCCCTTCTGTTACAAACCGAACGCACAGCCCAACTGGTTGCTACCCCTTGCGCTCGCAGCCGAGGGGGTGGGTTCGAATCCCACCCCCTGCGAATTAAAACATCTTTTTGTTTTGTTTTTTCAGAGCCAGAACAAACTGCAGAATCACAACTAGGTCCTTGCAGGTTTCTTTTCTAGGTCCCTGCTTTTTTTTTCTAAGTCCCTGTAATTTTATTTCCAAGCCCCTAGTTAATAAAAATGGCAGATTGCACCCTAAACTTGTAAAATGCATAAATAATTCATTTTAACTCCAAATTCAGCATTTTAAATATGTTTTCAATAGCAAATTAAATGCTCTACCCAAATATAAAATTTGTTTACTGTTTTGAATATTTTAAATTGGTGCAAAATTTGAAAACTTGTTTAATTCACTTAATTTTGCAAAATTCATAACTTGGGCATAAAAATTCCAAATTCAACAAACTAAATATGTTTTCCAATCAAATTTTCATGTACTTTCCAAATGTCAATTTTGTTTGCTGTTTTGAATAATTTAAATTGCTGAAAACAACTGTTTCTTAATTATTGCATTTAAAATTGCCAAAATAATAACTTGCTCATTTTAAATCCAATTTCAACAAATAAAATATGTTTTCCATGCAAAATTAAACCAACTTTCCAAATATAAAATTTTTTCCATGTTTTGAATAATTAAATTTGGTTAAATGATTTAAATCTTGTTTAAATCATTTAATATTATTAAATTCATAACTTGATCAAATTGAATTCTTTTTGAACATATAAAATATGTTTTCAAACCATCAAAGTACAAACTTTTCAAATATGAATTTGGTTTGATGTTTTGAACAAATAAAAATTCAAA